>OX336888.1:22769874-23369874 GCA_946959425.1 Argyrosomus regius | reverse complement strand
CTTATGTATGTTATGTTTTATATTTTTTCTCGTGTTTTTTATGGTGCAGTCTGCATTTAAGAAAAACACTACAATCCCTCATGGTCAAAAACTACTGAGACATTTTCAAAAACATAAAAAATGTAACATCATCAATGTTGACTTTCTTTAATACTGTTTGTGAGCTAATAAAATAGTAATCATTAAGAACTCAGAGTTAAAGCAGCTACATGCAAAACACTAATCCCGCCGTCAGTTAGAATAAGATATATGACTTACCTTTGGTCCTGATGCAGTACAACTCTTGTGTTTTGATTACTGCTTCCAGTCCTGGAGGTGGAATTTGCCATGCACGGGGGTCATGAAATTAACTGTCATCCTCATGAGGAAGACGATGATGGGTTCATTGAGGAC
This sequence comes from Argyrosomus regius, assembly GCA_946959425.1. Lineage (NCBI taxonomy): Eukaryota > Metazoa > Chordata > Actinopteri > Sciaenidae > Argyrosomus > Argyrosomus regius. The sequence continues at coordinate 23,369,481 of OX336888.1, read as the reverse complement.
AACTACATCCCGGCCTGTGAGAGAGCGAGGGCTGAAAGAGCAGCAGAGAACATGGAGGACATGGTGGACACAGAGGAAGAGATGGATGAAATTGAATTCGCCATCGCTTAATAGGACTGTCTGTCTCTACACCTCCTCGGCTGAACCTGAACCACCAAATCCACTCCCAGCTTTTCTTTTTTGTGTGTTTGTTTTCAGGATGATTCCTATTGTTGATCACAAAATGGGTACTTTGGAAACATTGATTGAGTTTAGGAGAACATAAACATGTGAATACCATAAAGACTTAAAGACTGTGCGATCTGAGGATCCATTCCAAGAGAATTTCAAGATATACTAAGGACAATAAATAGTCATTTCTGTCATGCCTTATGTGTCAGTATATGAACAGTAACAGTGACAATATGTTTCTCAGTTATAAGTGATAATCAAAGAAATCAAATTTTGTCTTGAAACAGCAAACATTTTTCTTCTTTTTCAGAGTGAAAAAGAGATCAAATGATCTTCTGTAGACATGAACACTAACCAATCATGTTTGTATGTACTGTGACAGTTTTTGGCTGAGTTGATTAGTTCACTGATCAGTGGATTTGACAGCACAGAGGTTATGCAAACCTGCATGATTGAAACAGATAACTACAGTTATCAGCTCAGTGCAAACAGGAACATTTCACTTTTGCACTGTCATGTTTTGTCAGTGACACGAAAGCAAATGTGCAGATGATGTGCATGAGTGCATAATGTGACTGAAGACCATTTTGGCCTTTATAGAGAGCTCTGAGTAGCAGATAAGCAACACAAGGACTAAAGTGGTGACCATCTTTGCTTTATGAGATAGCTTTCAGACAGATCAATAGCTTAAAAGTGCCTCAAAGCAAATTTTAATTTATATCTTTTCATGATGTTACAGCATCACAATATACTGTGATGTTTGCTTTTTCAAAAGCGAAGTACAACACACATTTTACAGATTTTTAAATGTTCTCATAAAAGGTATGACTGCTGCTACATAAAAATGTAGGCCGGCTCAGTTATAGTAAAAGCATTAGCCTACTTGTAATAAGTTACTTTCAACTGCTATTTTTAGAAGGTTAACAATAGATTGGAGCTGTGCATGAACTCACTGCTCCCATACTGTAAATTCTGTAAAAATTGTAAACAGTGTGACCGCAATAAAAATCCATCTGAAACCGACACAATGTCACCTGGTCTGTCTTCAGGGATCAAATCTATCTTTAAATCCAAACAATGGATGTAACTTCTGAGGACTATTTTCTCCATCGTTTAGTCGTGATTTGCCTCATTGGGCACAAACTGGAATCATCATCAAACTCACCTTTCTCTTTAAACTTTACACACTGGCATCAACAACAGTAATTAAGCTTGACACTGTGTCTCGAAAAGATGCCTGGAGCTCCTGAGCCCACACAGCTGATGAGAGCGGTCTGACAGGTCTGTGAGCGGCTGTCAGGCGAGGCTTCTACCCGGAAACACACCGCGTCAAGTTCACATAGATGAACCGGAGAGAAACCGGAACAGCTATTATGACTTCAAAATAAAAGAGCGGAATTTGAAATTAAGCGCGTTTATGGGTCAGTATAATACAACACCACCATGTGCATGTACATGTATTTCATCAATGGTTGTAGTAGTACTTAGTACCAATACAACAATATAAAATTACTTAAATTATTAGTACAAGTTCTGCATTTGAGTACTGATCTGTTATCAGCAAAATGTACATAAAAATGGAGGTGGGCCTGCATATGCAGATTGACCCCTTTAAAAAGTTCTATCACTAAATCATAATATTTGATTATTAGACTGTTACTGAGAAATGTATATGTATTTTTAATGGTCAAGGTTTGATTGATTTTAAACACGGTGTTGGGTAATTTAATATAAAACAATGCGTAATATGTTACAAAATTGTCTTATGCGATAATGTAATGTGAAATGTAACTGGTAAGTTGTTCTCAAATAAAATGAATGGAGTAGAAACTACAATATATTTTTGTTTGTCTGTTTGTTTTACCTAAGTAAAAGAAGCTAGTAAAAGTCCAGCATTGAAAATGTTACCTAAAAGTATAGAAGTATTTGCGATAATGTGCTTGATGTGTTCAAAGTATACAGTAGGCAAGCAGTTTTTGGATGTTGACTGAGGTGGAGCTAGGAGCAATTTTTTTTTATTAAGTCAACATATATTTTGTGTGTAAAATCTAATCTGCGAGAGTAAAAACAACAACATCTCGCCCCAAAAAGAAGTGCTAGTGAGAAGTAAACGGTAGCAGTACTCAAGTAAAATTCACGTCCCTCTATAATAACTCCAATACAGTTAGTTATTTTACACCTTTGGTGATCTTGAGTGAATGAAAGTAAAAACGGTGCTCTTAACCACCGGAAGTTGTATCCGCTGTGTTGCAGCAAACTTGATTCTCTGGTCCGGAAAAGCAGCGAGTTGCACTTAAACGCAACGACTGTAGAGAGTGGAGGAGAGGAGAAAGGAGGATGATGGGAGTGGATATTACTCCCTTTAACTGACCCATATCTTTCAGTAGACTCACATATTATCTAACCTACTTCTTGTTCTCGAGGAATTTTCTCCACCAAGATGTCGGCGTCGGCGATATTTATCCTCGACCTGAAGGGAAAGGTAAGTTTGTGGCGACTTGTTGTTGAAGGGGGAAGTTGACATCAGGGTTATCAACGAAGCACCTGCTACAAGAAAAGAGTATGTCAGCCGGTATGAAGTCCACAAATGTGACAAAAAAAACGGAGTTTAATTCGTGTACTGTTAGCAACTGTACATAATAGTTCAGTTTCCTGGCAAAGACAGGTTAATGTACTGCCCTCATGTGAAGGAGCAGTCAGGAAGGAGAGAGGCTCAACTTGCCAAACTCGTTTCACTAATGTTCAGCACATACAGAGAGTTTGTTCTTGTGCAGCCATGCAGCCTGCATTGTACGTGATGGGTCCTGTTTCAAAGTTTCAAACTTTAGCAGCACTAAAAGGTTCATGTGATTAGGAGGGATTGTAAAATACTGCTATATTTGAGTGTGGGCCCAAATACATTAAAAGTGCATCTTTGAGAGACAACATCATATTTAAAAGACTTGTAGGCTACAGTGTCCAGAGCTGGAACAATCAAAAAAAATGAACAATTTTGATAAATGTTTACTGTTATTCTTTATTTTCAAGGTGAAGTGTCAAACATTTTCTGATACCAGTCTCTCAAATCTAAGTATTGTTTTACTTTGTTCAGCACATTTTAAGCCTGTAACTAACAACTAAACTAATCAATGTGCAGATTATTTTCTTGATTCATCCTTCATCAGGATATCGTGAAAAATGTCTTCAGATGACTTGTTTTCAGTCCAAAACATCAAAGATATTCAGTTATCTGTCAGATGCCTGAGGAAACCAGCAAATATTTACTTTGACATTTGAGAGGATGGAACAAGTATCTGTTTTTTTAAATCATTATTATTAGCTAACTATTAAAACAGTTGTCATTAAATTGTCAACTGTTAGTTTCAGCTTTAATAGCATAGTAAATCTCTTTGGGTTTTGGACTATCAGTCAAAACAAGCGTCTAACAGTTTAATCGATAATCAGAATAATCCTCTTCCTGATAATTAAGGTCATTTTAAAAAAAAAGATTGTCTAAAATGCATTTAAGTTTTTAGCTATGTGTTCTGTAGTATGGGATGAATAAAAGAGGACTAAAGGAGGAATTTTCACTGTTTCTTACTTCATTGTGGATTTACATGGAAACCTCACAGGGTTCATTTATCTGAGGGTAAGAAAAGGAATTGTTGAAGAAGCTTGATACCCATCAGGGAAAAGGATCAGTCTCTCGTAGCCTGGATGTCTGATTGTACAGATTAAAGCTTTTCTCTTTTCTATCTTTACCTATCTGTCTATCTGCCCCGGGGCAAGTCAGTAGCTCCTCACCTCCTCCGTCTGTCCTGAGCAGGCGTGGCCCTCTGTCTTCTATTACAGCAGTGAAAACAGTAGAATCAGCTGCTGTGTTACGAATACACTAAAGGAGAATTCAGAACAGAGTATAAATATTCAACATGAAAATAATCATATAGGAAACCAACCTAAATCTGTCAAGAAGTCTGGTCACTCCGGTACACACTTCTAGACACAATTAAAAACACAGAGCTAATACAGAAGCCAGTTTCCACCTCTGCCCTTTATCCCTCCCCCCTCTAAGTTGTAGCTCCTGGGCACTAGACCGCACACTGCTGCTGGCTGCAGGGACCAGCTATGTAGACTGAAATGTCAGACTATTGAAATCAGCATGGCATCATTCGTTCCCAGTGCTTCCCAGTAGAATTTTTAATAAGACAACACAAGTTTTAGGTTGTCACGAGTAGCAGTGGTGGTTCTGAAGGACCTAAAGCTCTTACTTTTGTATTTCTCTGAACAAATACCTGCTAAACATTAGCATTTTAGCATTATTGCTGTGAGCATATTAACATTCTGATGTTAGCATTTATCCTCATACACTGCTGTGCTTTAGTGCAGCCTCACAGAGCTGCTGTTCAGAAAAAGCAACGCTGTGAGCACAATGTTAAATGGTTGCAATTGAGAGACCAACTCAGTGGCGTCTTTTTTCGTTCTTGCATTCTGTTCAATGTGCCATTATTGCATCTACAAGTAAGCTACTGTTAACTCCCAACAGCCCTGTAACTCTAAAATCTTTCTCCGAGTGACAAGATCTTCGAGTTATAGATTTGTGTTTTGATTGTTTTCCAAAAAGTTGATGAATTATACAAACTGATGATTTTTTTTCTGTCTGCCTTCTAGTGATACACTCCAGTAAGGGGTTTTCTAGTTGCTATTGCCTTTAGAGGTCAGCAGTTAGTGGTATCTAATGATTTCACACATTGTAAACAGTCACTGCTTGGCCATCGTCCCCAAATCCCTGGAATCAGTGTCTCTGGTGATTTTTAAGGTCACCAGTGGTTTTAAAGGTCCAGTGTGTAAGATTTAGGGCACTTTCACACCAGAGCTTTTTGGTCCGCTTTAAACAGACCGGAGTTCATTTCCTCGGATAGTCCGCTTTGTTTGGGCAGGTGTGAATCATCCAAACTCTGGTCCGCCTGTAAACGTGGGTCTGGGTTCGCTTGCAAGTGAACCCTGGTGCGATTCGCTTACAGTGGTAAATGCAAGCGGACTATCCAGGGAACCAAAGAGAGGAAGTGAACCAAAGAGCGGATGTGATGCTCAGCGTCTGTGTATGATGGCGATGAGCCCGGTTTCCTTCTTCCTCATGCTTTTTTTCTTCCTGGTCAGTGCTCGTTTTGGGCAATACCGCCCCCAAATGAGCAGTTGTTGTAACTGCATGACGTTGTCCAGGCGGTTTGGTCCGCTTTCAAAAGTGCAGTGTGAAAGTGAACCAAACCAAATGAAGGCGTGAAATTTTTCGGCATTCCCTGTCCAATCGAACCGAGTTCCGCAGACTATCCTGGCGTGAAAGCGCCCTTATTGGCTAAATATGGAATGTACTAGTCAAAAGTATGTTTTCATTTGTGTATAATCATGTATACGTTTTTGTTACATCTACAGAGGGAGTGGGTCCATGTTTCTACAGTAGCCCAGAACGGACAAACCAAACACAAGCTCTAGATAGGACCCTTCATGTTTTTATTACCTTTTCATACCCACTTTAGGTTCTGTCTCTGGCTTGGAAGGAGTGGAGGTGAGGTGAAGGGTGTTCAGTTGGTTGCAGTCTTCAAGTTCACCACTAGATGCCACTATATCTTAAACACTGGACCTTTAACTGATTTTGTAGTTTTTGTGAAATTTAAGTAAAACAATCAGCTTTTACACTATTCCTTATTGTTCTTTTTATAATCATGCTTCATTTTCAATCTTGGTTACATTTTTTCTTCTTTCTATCTATTTTTGCTGCTAAAATATTTCTTTTTCTTTCTTTTTTTTTTTTTTGAAGCTTTAATCTTTTAGTCCAACCCTTTTATAGGTAAAGCCCTTGGAGTTACATCTATGATGAGATTTGAAGGAATGTAATGGAGGGATGTGGATGTAATAATATTTGTTGTGGTTATTCGTGAATGCCAACACAACAGTTTCTATCAGACAGTACAGTGTCTTAACTTGGAAGTAACACATTCACAGTAGAATTTAATGAGACCTGGATTATTAAGTAGCTGCACTGTGCTTGGGGGCATGAAATATGCTAACTGTTTGTGTGAGGTCTTCTGTTTGATGTGTTGTGCCTCTGCTGAATATATGACTCTATCTGATGTTCTCCTTTTTAGTTTAACTGACACACATTCAAACCAACATGACAGGCGGATGATATGTTGACTCTTAAATATCCTAAAGGTGAAACATATTGTAAATCATCATTGTGATTGTGGCTAGGAGGTAATTATCAGAGCTTGCAGCATCACACAGCATGTATTGTCAAAGGATGAATGCCCTAACATCTCCTCACATCTAGTTATCAGCTGTAGAGTTGGCTGGTTTTAATTTAATCTCAGGGAATTACTGGGACACAGTGATTATAATGCTACTTGATGATTCATTCATGTATTGTCAGAAAGGAACAACTTTACAACTAATTCCTGCCAACACAAAAGTCTCAAGTGTGTGTAACGTCAGGGTCTGAACTGATATACTTGAGGTACCAATAAGCAGTGTTAGTGTTTTGCTTTTTAACCATAGACAGTATGAAGAATGCACGTCACATCCGTGATGTCACCCACAGGTTTCTGAAGAGCTATTTTGAAGCTCAGAATGAGGTGGCTAAGGTCATCACTATCTTGGCAGTCCTGCCTCTGCCACCTCCCGGGAAATCTAAATATCGGCGAAGGATTGTCGGTGGACCTCAGGCGGGCTGAATAACGCCTGGGAGCTCACACAAGTTACCCATCTGTCAATCAAAGTGGCCACGCTGTTAATTCTGCATAACTTTAAGCCTTAATATAATTTGAACGAGACAGTTCTATAAAAAATTCAGACTCAGTACAGTTGTCATGAATGGGAAAATTAGCTCTAGAAACCAAAACTGTTTTTTGTACCAGGCTGTAAACACGTTTATTTCTGCTGTGAAGTTGGACATTTAACATAGGAGCTTATGGAGATTGACTCGTTCTGTAGCCAGCCTCAAGTGGCCGTTTGAGGAACTGCAATTATTGGCACTTTATTGTTGTTTTGGACCATTTTCAACTTATCAGTCGTCCATTTTAAGAAGGTCTGCAACTAAAAAAGTATCACCGCTTCTGAAACCACAAGATAATGTTGTGAAAGTGCTTATTTTGTTATTTTTTGTTATTTTGTTAATTGTCACGTTTGTGAAGCTTGAAATTATTCAGCTCAGAATATTTTTGTTTGTTTGTTTTTCTACAAAATTTTGCAGATTTACAGAAATACAAAGTGAATTCTCTGGATACTCTTTCTCGGGCCTTCGGTACTGCAACAAAGATTTGTCTATACCTCATTCTCTCTCTCTGGTGACCTCTGAACTCTTCGCTCTGTGGTTTCAGTCTCCTCTCACAGAAGCTGAGCAGTGGCCTGTTGATATCCTTTTTTCTCTCCCAGATTACTTTACTTTCCTGGCATTTCCTTTTTTTTATTTCTTATTTCCCCTGCCTTTGTTGTATCTGCCCTGTGTGACCCCGGCACAACAGACTCCTCTATTAGGAGGAGGGGGAAGCTTTGTATGTGTGAGTGTGAGTGTGTGTGTGAGTCTCATCTTGATCTCTCTAGCGTTGAAGCTTTGATCTCTTCCTTTACTTCGCTCTGTGTGTCCGGACTCTAGCAAGACTGCTGACTCATGTGTGTGCGTGTGTGCGTGCATGTGTGTGCGTGTGCGTGTGTGTGTGTATGCGTGTGTGTATGATTTTATTTAGATTCGAGGGTGTGGTTGTTACTCAGGGTTTAAAGGAACTAAATCTTGTTAAAATTGTAAATTGGTTAAAAATCAGAATCAGAAAAAAAACAGATACTGATCAAACCTAAAATATATGTTGAAAATGATTTAAAGATATTAAAATAGATTCTGTTGTGCAAATCTGTGATATAAACCTTGTTATCCCCTTAAATCCATGACTTTAAACAGCCAAAGTACTGTTTGCAGTGCAACTTGAGTTTCTGGGTCATATTTTTGTTGTTGTTCTTTTTCTTGTGTGTATTACTTTCAGTGAATCCACAATGGCATTTGTTTGAAGAAAGTGATTCAACTATGCGTTTAGTAAATGTCAGAATGTCAAACTATGAGAGTGGAAGAAAAAAGACATCTTTTATGGACTCAGCAATTTGCACTGACATTCAGCAACAGTCACATGGGGAGAAATCCACGAAAGAAAAGACAGAAATATCAAGTTCTCTAGTGAGAGTAGTCTCAAAAGAACAGCATGTATGCAGTCAAAAGAGATTTTATTTTTAGTATTGGAAAAGGCAACAATCATAGATATATTGACTGGCTAATTGACTTGCTAGTTAGCTATATTTATAAGCCCACACCCACTTTTTTATGACAGCACAAACAGGTTCTTCCCCGTTTTAGAGGGTTTTTGAAAGCAGTTCTGGAAAATGTAGAGGAGTCAAAAAGCACATAAGGGTAAGTGGTTGACTAAGACTAAGAGTCTACAGTCTGTATGCAGCCATGCAAGTGGCACTTTAGTTTAGCTTGTTAGCATGCTAACATTTGCACTGTTTAGCACTATGACAAAGTATAGCTGAAGCTTTTGTTTTGACCTGATGTTGGTGCTGGATGGTAGTAGTTGTTGATATACTGTATTTCATTCAAAACCACAAAGATGATCCTTATGGTGGTGCTACAGAAGTCGGGATCATCAAAGTCAGTAGGATTCATCCTCTGGTGACCATGCATGTCTGGACAAAATGCCACAGCAATTGATCCAATCACCTGTTGAGATATTTCAGTCTGAGCCAAAGTGATTGACCAACAGACTGACATTACATTACCGGTATAAAATATTCTGTAGTTGACAGCAAAGGGGAAAATATTCAACAAGCATTCCTGAACAGCATTGAACCAGGGATGTTAAAATTACATTGTATGTGCCTTAGACCACAAGGGCCCAGGGAACTGCATGTCCTCTAATGTTTAACCAGTATTTGCGTTTGTACATTTTTTTGTTTGCCAATTTCAAATTTGGGCCTTGTTAAAGTCTGCCAATTTCCTGTTGAGAAGCTGTATATCTGAATATCTGAATATCATCAGATATTCAAGTTGGAAACACAGTCTGCACACTTGTGAGATGACCCTGGAAAATTGTGTCATTCCCATCCATGAGGTTAGGGTTTATAGTCAGCCAGTGGGTCTTGAAGAATAAAAGAAAGAAAGAAAGAAAGAAAGAAAGAAGCTTTAAGCTTGACTGCTCTCAGCCAAAAGTTATAAATATTTAATGACGGGGTAGTGCCTCTTTAATAATGTCTTCTGCCTCCATATTTTGTTCTTTACTTTCTGGATCCAGGTGCTCATCTGCCGTAACTACATGGGGAACATGGACATGAATGAAATTGACCACTTTATGCCCATCCTGATGAAGAGAGAAGAAGAAGCTGAGATGACACCCATGGTCAGCCATGGCTCCTCACACTTCCTGTGGATCAAGCACAGCAACCTTTACTGTATCCATTTGAGTTCATGTCTGAAAAATGTGCGTTGTTGTATCTGTTGAAAATGAGCCTTCACTGTAGTAAATTGCATTTGAAACTGAAGATCTATGCAATAGTTTTTTTTTTACAGCACAGGATAGATTAAGAGCATCTGATGCATAAACCTGAATGGCTCCTTACATTAGCAGTCTCCAGCTCCATAGGAAGTCCCTTCAGGTCTCTGCAGCAGGCATTTTCTCAGCTCCTGTTTCATCACACCATGTTTCACAGCCAGTTGAAAAATTGAACACAGATTCACTGTGATGTGTTATGCACTGCACAGCCTCCTTTCCTAATGCGAGATTGGGCAGTCAAACTTCCTTACACATTATTAATTCAGCATGATATTGCAGTTGTAAGTGATATTCCCAGTGCACTGCATTAGACAACTGAGCTGTTTTTACCTCCCTGTGGCCATGTTCTCAATTGCTTGTGAGTGCGATGCATTCTGCTAACTTAATGTGGCATTGCATTCATCTCATAACCACCCACGGTATCTAAAAGATTTTCACTACATGTCTCTATCTTGTCCATTTCTGGTTCATAGCAGTTGTTTTTCAAATTCAGATACTGTGCCTGCCACTTGTACATGTACAGTTATTTCTTAACAGTCCTTTCTCCAGTGGTGGCGATGACTAAGAAGAATGCCAATGCTGCTCTGGTGTACTCCTTTCTTTATAAAATTGTCCAGGTAAGTCTGTTTTTCGACAAATTTAGTCCAAATCTGTAACTTCTACTTTCTGCTTGAAATGTGTTACCCACCCAGCCTGTTTGAATTGTTGTTAAGTGATTACTTGCAGTATGTATATAATTCTAATAGAGACCAATGAGAAATTAGTATTTTTAGTCACTATAGTAAGATTTTTCCGTGATTTGATATATCTGTTTGATGCTGCACAGTTTCAAATTAAATGGGCATTTGCTTCCTAAATACAGCCAGTAGATGGCATGAATTTACGCACAGTACAGCCAAGCAATGTGTGTATTATATCTACGATAATATAACATATACTGTATGTGTGCCTGTTTGTGTCTGTAGGTGTTTAAGGAGTACTTTAAGGAACTTGAAGAGGAGAGTATTCGTGACAACTTTGTGACAGTGTACGAGCTGATGGATGAAGTGATGGACTTCGGTTTCCCTCAGACAACTGACAGCAAGATCCTACAAGAGTAAGAAAACTATTACACTGCATGGAGGACTGGTACCTCCATAAGATGAAGATTGCTGTGTCTGACGTGATAATACAGTATGAGTGGCTTATCTTTACAAAAGTTAAAAGTCCAGTGTGTAAGATTTAAGGGGCTCTATTGATAGAATATGGCAGAAGTGGAAATCTTTTCATTAGTGTATAATCGCCTGAATTTAAAAACTGTTTTTGTTACCTTAGAATGAGCCATTCATACAGATGTGGGTCCTCTTCCAGGATCCGGGAGTCCAGCATGTTTCTACAGTAGACTAGAGCAAGCACTGGTTCCAGATAGGGCCTTTTCAGGTTTTTCACAGGTTTTACAGACACCATAGTTTCTCCCCCACACATGATTGAGTCAAGGGATTTCAGTTTGTTGCAATCTGAACTGTCACTGTTACATGCAACTAAACTCGTCCTTTAAAAGTGAAACAGTTACAGTAGAACTAAAGGTGCCGTCATGAAAAAAAGTTAAAAAAAAAAAAAATACGTTCGACAAAACTTGGATCAGTTATGTGTGTTCACAGTGTGTTATGGCATTTTAAGTAGCTGACAAGGTTCAAGTTTCAAACTCTCAAAGGCATAATTGCTGCACTCCAGCCTGAATTTAATGTAACCACATTAGCTCAAGTGGTACCTGTATCCTCCACCGGGGAACAAAACATTGAAAAAGTTTCTCAGTGAGATAACAGCTTTGTATTTCATACTGTAAGTGACCAGCAGAGATGGGAGTGAGTGAACAAGATGATGATGTTTGAAGGGCCATTGGCTTATTTGTTGTTTTTCATTAGCTAAACTGAAACTGTAATGACTGTCTGAGCTTTATTCAGCGAGCAGAATGAATTGAAGCAACTACTTGTTGTGCACCACAAGTGTTTTGTGTTCCCGGTGTACACAGGGTTGTTTTGCTTATTCCCTCCTCTTGGCTCCTCAGAGAGGCATTTGTTTCCAGGGAAAAGCTCAGCGTTCGCCTTACAGTACCACAGTAACATGGTTACTGTGTGCACGTGATCAGCTTTGCTTCTAATTAACGGTGAACTTTATATTTGAATTGTTCAAATTTGCATAGCACATTGTTTATGGTAATGTGTGATTGATGTTTAATTTCGTTTGCTGTTTGTGCTTGGCTGAGATTGTAAGTGTGTGTGTGTGTGTGTTTGTGTGTGTTTGTGTGTGTGTGTACAGTATGTGTGTTCGGTGTCTGAATAGGGCTGATAATTACCAGGCTCCTATTGGCACTCAGACACAATGACACCATCAGCTGGACACACTCGAGACTCTTAGACAGAAAAGCCCTGCTTCTCTCCTCTCCAAGGAGACACACAAAAGTGTCATTTCTTTCTTGCGTGCACACACACACACACACACACGCACACACACACACACACACACACACACACACACACACAGACATTGTGTTAGCTGTGTCTCTGTCTGCAGGTTATTCGAGTTCTTTGACCTTTTCATGCCCTGACTACCAGAAAAACACCTTTTGCTTTCACACTAAAACATTGACTATCTGGTAAAGTACAAATGTGTGTGTGTGTGTGTGTGTGTGTGCACGTGTGTGCGTGGGTGGGTGCAAGAGACTGAGCAAGTGAGACTGCAGCGATGCATGTGAAAGTGTTCATGTGTGTATTCGTATGAACCCTCATGCGTGTGTTCGTGTGTGTTTATGATTGCTATTGTTATGCTAATCTGTCAGTCTGCTGCCAGCCCTCGCTTCCAGATCCTTTCATTAGCATTTCTGAGGAGAATCAGGGCAAAGCAGAACAAACGGCAAAGCAACAAAACAATCCAACGTCGACCCCAAGCCCACTTGTCGCCGCCTTTCATCTCTCAGCACTTTCAGATTTTGCTGTGTGTCAACATGCATTCAAGACCCTCTTAGATGGGAGGAACTGGGACAGAAAACTAGGGATGCCTCAATCCGTCAATCAATCTAAAACTTGTTTGTATAGCAGTTTTAGTTGTTGATGTCAGGTAGGGAATGTACAGTTGAAGTGCAAACAAGATCCTTCAGTTAGTGTTTGTATTTTGTATTTGTTCAGTAGGCTTTGATTGGCTTCATGTGTCATGACACTTGGCCCATACTTGAAAAGTTAATTTAGAGCGCCTATAATTGATATTTTTTGTGTCCAGTGATAATATAAAAAACATGATAATGTGTAAAAGGAAGAACCTTAAAAAAATAACCACCCTCTGCTTCCCTCAGCTTTACAGAACCTTTATAGAGAGTTTCATCTCATTGTTCATTGACCTTTCTCATAATGTGGTTTTTGGCCACAGCAGGCAGATGTTTTCAGAGACAAAGCTCTCAGAATCACTACCTGCTCAGCACCAAACATTAGACAGATATTCGCTTGGTGGCTAGAAACATGACTCCAAATGAATGATATTGTTGTTCCGTAATTTCTGGATATGTAAATGGGGAACTGTCAACTTATCAACATATTAACCATTTAAAAAGTGATATTATTATGCATTGTGTTCCTCTTTCTGCTGCCCCCAAATGGCCAAAAACAGTTATTCCACATTTAAAGAAAAGAAATGAAAAGACGAAAACCGAAGCAAAAACACAACAATCAGTTATTTGCGCACAAAATACAAGTTAAGTCAATATTTTCATATTTTCATTTTCATGTCATATTACAGATGAGATTTAAGACCAAATGGCTCCATTTCTGTGCAAAGGGTAAACTCAAGTCAAGTTCTTTTCATTCAGACAGTAAAGCCCAAAATTACAAACCACAAATTAGTCTCTGTGAGCTCTACAATCTGTACACTCCCTCTGTCCCTAGACCCTTGATATTTCCCCCTCGTGACAGTTCCTGTTGGTGTAACAAGCTGATTTTTGCAGTTTTGGTTGCCACAGCACAGTTCAATCTGGAAGTGAGTCTGGAGCAAGATAGACACATTATTAATAGCCACGCTGTTCGACTCATGCATAACTGCATGCGGCCCATCTCTCAAATTAGAAACTGCATATTAAACACAAATACCATTCTCGCTGCTGTATTTATGTACCTTACAGGAAAAAGCTCATACAGTACACATACATTTATCAGGCGGGTGTTGGTGGTATGATTTCATTCCAAAATAAGCACCAAAATTGAACTGCATTTACAAAATTTCAGCGGTGGTACTGCTTCTCCTGTTTTGTTGCAGATGTTTTGGGAGGCAGCAGAATTTCCAAACAGATACAGCCAAAAGAAAATTATTAATTTTAAGGCATGAAAATGACATCGCTAGTACATTTGCTCCTCTGCTGGCTTTGCAGTTTTCCTACTCTTTTGTAAAACAGGAGGTTGAGGACAGCAGCCTCATGTGGTACATTGGGTCAGTAAGTCACTGACTCTGGGGGAAACGCTCAGGCCTGTGGTGGAGAGGAAAGGGTGAGGGCCGATTGAAGATAGGAGAGGAGAAAGAGGACAGAAGAAAGTAAGAATGTACACAGCAGGAGGAGAGAAGAGATTTCTGCAGCGATAGCTCAGTTTGAATCACTGTCAATCCACGTCTGTTTATTTATGTTAGTAGCAGTATAAAATGTTGGCACGCATTTCAGTTTGCACAATAGATGGAGTTAAATCTAAGCAGATGTAAAGCAAATGGTTGTAAAACATCTGTATCGTGTCCTTTTGTGAATATTAGCCACTTCTCCATAGTAGGTCCAAGTGCAGGTCAACGACACCAATTCAGAATGTTTAAGTGTCTAAAGCACCATTTGTTTTCTTTAAATGCCTGCCCAGGTTACTGCACAAGTCACCTCACAGTCTTTTGCAGAGTAATGAATTTTGGCTGTTTTTGTGAGAACCAAATGCAAATTGTATTTTTGCAGTTTTGGTTATTCAGGTTGGTATCCAACCTATCAAATTAAACTGAAATTGAAATATGTTTTTCATTTATTTTGTTTTATAGAGTATATAAACAAAGTTGTACATTATAAAAATGTGAAAATAATTAATACTTCAAAACGAGAGTACCTGTTTCAGACATCATATTCCAGGGGACATCAAGCTGTACAGTGTACCTGTACAGTGAAAACAAGGCCAGTGAGATGTAAGCTCTGACGTGGGGGCAGGTATAAACAGACCTGGTCACATGTTGTTTGTCTGAGTACAGCTCCCTCCTATTCTCATGACAACTCATTATGTCTCCCTGGACACAGTTAGATGATTGTTAAAACAGACTGGCTCTCCAGCTTCCACATTTAGAGACACACTACTGTACTGTGTGATAAATAGACAAAAAATGAGTGAAGAATAGGGTACTTCCATTCATTATTGATTTGTCTATTGATATATTTTTTAAAGCTGCACCAGGAAATATTTTTACAGTAGCAATGGATTTAATGAATACACCAGGTTCTGCAATTCTTCAAGGCTATATGGAGTGCTTTAGCGTTTTTCAGTTCATTGTTTTGGTTTTAGAGCTTTTACTGTTTGGCTCACTCTCACTGCTCTCATTGGCATAGTTTTCAGATGCTGTTTTCTGAAGCTGTTTTTAGTGAAAAAGATGTAAAAAGCTGACAGAAAAAAATAGCATTCAGCAGCTAAAGAGACAAATTTCCCTTGAGGGTTAGTGGAAATCAAAACTGAGCTAAAAAGGGGTGTCGATTAGCTCAGTTGGTAGAGCATCTGCCCCATGTACGAAGGCTCAGCAGCGGCCCTTTGCTGCATGTCGTTCCCCATTGCTCTCTCCCCACATTCCTGTCACTCTTCAGCTGTCTCTATCAGAAATAAAGCTTGAAAAGGTCAAAAAAATATCTTAAAAAAAAAAAAAAAAAAATTGAGCTAAAAAGGAGCTAAAATATTGGATTGCCCAGAAACACAACTTAAAGTTTCATGTACATACTGTGCATGCATACGTGCTAACACGTTCATGATTACAGAAAAAAAAAAAAAAGAATCCATCCAAGTGTTTTATTTTAAGTGTTCAAGTGTTTGTTTTATTTATTTATTAAATATTATTAGTTTTAAAATATAGCTACGACTGACTTTTACTTCGCTTTGAGTCTGAATGCAGCACAAAGAAGCTGTTGGGTATGTGCATACCTGAGTGGAGTTGAAGAGGCTTTGCTCTAGTTATTCAACTCAGCCAAAATTACCAGCTGTCATTTGTGCATTGTCAGAGTTGTGCAGTATCTGAGATATTATATCTCCTAAAGCTACTGGCAGCATGCTACTACTACTCCGTGACTTAGACTGTCACTAAACAGCTTGATGAGCATTAAAACACTCAAAATCCTCTCACAATCTTAAGCCACCTCACACTAAGAGAGGATTTTCAACAATCAATAAAAATAAATTGATGGACTTTTTTGCAAAGAAAGAACTCCCATTATAGGTTCAAGTCTTTGAAAAATCCAAACCTATTAAGGCTGTTCTCACATCTCCTGGTGGCTCAAAAGCCTTTAAACACCTGATGCTGGGGTTTTATTCACCCAGGCAGCAGTGCTTAATAGTTTAGTATCGTGTAAACAAATGCATGTAAGTCACATTATCATCTATGGCTGCAGTCACAATGGGTTTATGTAAATCTCCATTTTCCAATTACATCCATGAATAATCTTCATACAAGCTTCTTTAATTTATTCACGTTGGAATAGCTCATTTATTTTAAGTCATAAGGGGTGATTAATACAAAATCTATAAAAAAAAAAAAAACATTCCTCAAGAGAGATTGAGTTCATGTTGCAAGAAAAAAACATAATGTTTGTTGCCTTTTCCTATTTATATTTCTTCAAATTAAGAATCTTATTTATCCAAAATTGGAAATTCCATCTTGTTCTAAAGCATCTTAATGAGGCCTTTAAAACTATGCTGATGAACATACTTCATGGGTTTTCAGGTCCTCCACTCAGCAGTATTAGGAGGAATTTGGAAACACTTCAACACGTGTCACAACTTCTTTCTGCTTTTGTCTCTTTCAGATACATCACCCAGCAGGGTCATAAATTAGAGGTCGGGGCTCCTCGACCTCCTGCCACTGTCACCAATGCTGTGTCGTGGCGGTCAGAGGGCATCAAGTACAGGAAGAACGAAGTTTTCATGGACGTCATTGAGTCAGTGAATCTTCTGGTGAGGACAGTATTTGCTTCACATCACATCACATCATCTTTCAAAAAATCTTCTCAGAAAGTGAAAACTGACTCAACAAAGAGACAGAAAGCATTACAGACATGCCAGACTTACAGTTTTTGATGGTTTATTTTCTATTACATGCATCATCTCCTGTCATCCTCTTCTATTGTCAGAATGAGGTTTTCCTGGGAATCGTGGATTTCTTGCAACAAATGCAGCATGTCTGTGAATATTTGTCTCATCTTGCAAATAAAACGCTTCATTTACAATCAGACTTATATTTGCTGTTCTGTGAAGTAGGTTTGCACACAGCAGCATGTTGCAGACTTCATACAAACGTGCACCATACTGTAGATAAATGCTGCAGCAGGGTTTATTTGAAAGACTGGGCAGGATGTGTTAGTCTTAGAGCCTGACTGATGCTAGATATTTGAGACCAATCACCCTGGACAGCACAGTTTCATAGCTACAACAGATTATTATTATCATTATTGCTGTTTATTGTTTTCTCTCCCACAATAATATCACAAAAAAAAAGGATAGATAGTGTGGATACGCACAGAAAACACTTTCAGGAACTCTTAAATTCTGACTGGCTCATCCAGTCTCATCCACTAAGATGAGTATCTGTTCTACATTCTCTATTCCATACATTGTTTTATCACAGTTCTGTTTAAAATAGGTGTTTCCGTGAGGCTAAGCGGGTGCGTCAGTGCTAAAATTATCTTTCAAAAGTCTGGCATGTTTTGGCTCCTCCAAACAGTTTTCTTTCCTTGAATTGAATTTCGAAGGAAACAGTTTCTAAGATCAACAATCCTCTGTTCTTTTTCAATAGAAATATTACTGGTATTTATGTTGCATCATTGTGTGCAGCAAGGAGTGACATTCTGTATCAAGTTGTAGATTTCAAAGGTGAGCCAGTAAGTATAATTTTAGGAATACAGACAGGGGCTCAGGCTTTCTGCAGCTAAAGAAGCAGAAAATATTTGTATACATGGACATGATGCGTATTTTAAACTAAAAGATAGAGAAATTACTTTCCTCTGAAATGTAATGTCCTCGAAGGACCCCTCAGGGAGAAGAGTTTGTGCGTTTTATCATATCAGTCAAAGTGAAACTAAAAACTGGTGAGCTGCTGTTGCCACTTCCTTTTCTGTGACCGGGGACTTTCTTATTATGTTTTCAGAGGTTCTTCATCCTCTATCACATCAGTGCTTCGCTTACATACTGCATGCTGAGAGCTTTTCAGTCTGACTGTATCTGCTGAAAGGCTGATCTCGTTATCAGTTGGCTTGTTTATTTCACCCAGCAGGAGTCTTACTAATAATCTATAGATTATTGTTATTTAAAGAAAGCAACTTAACGTGCCTATTTGTATCTGCTAACAGTAAACTTGTGTGCTTTCAGGTGAAAGGCAGTAAGGCAGATTTAACTGTAAAACTGATATCATAGCTGTTCTCTAAGCACAATTAATGCCTCTCATGTTTAATGTAATGCTTCACTCTCCCGTTTATAGGTGAGCGCCAATGGCAGCGTCCTGCGGAGTGAAATAGTGGGCACCATCAAGCTCAAAGTGGTCCTGTCGGGGATGCCTGAACTCAGACTGGGCCTCAATGACAAAGTGCTGTTTGAAATCACAGGCAGTAAGTAACAGGCAGCCAGTCTCTGTGTCTGTAGTTATACATGTCTTATGGGGGAAAAGCAAAACAGTCACATAGACAGTGAAGCTGAATCACACTCAACAAATATGAAAGAGGAGTAACTGGAAAAGATATTCCATCTGTGGTGCCCAGACTTTTTTGTTGGACCCCCGTAGCTCTGTCAGATGAGCTCCAGTAGCTGTTCATCAGTGCTCGTTAATCAAAAAATACTCATTACTTTACTGAGTTTGCCTGAGATTTAATGAGCTCAAATAAACTTGACTTGAGTCACTCGCTCCCCAAATGGCTCCTTCAGAGTCAGCACAAGACTGCCCAGGCTTAAGAGCCTCTCTGTGGGTGCACTAGACAGCTTAGTAGGGGAACAGTTCAGGATCTCCATCTCTCTCTGACTCCAAATATTCAATGACTTCACTGTCGGAGTTGATGGAAGCTGTACTCTCCTTATCGACAGCAAGGAAGTCACTCATGGATAGGCATGTTTGATTTTTTTCTTTTCTATCATACATTATGCAGGAACAGTAATATGTCACATTACTGTGTTACAGGAAAATGTAATGTGATTACAGTGATGCGTTACTTCCAACACTGCTGCACACTGTCCAGGGTACGTGTGCCCCTGTTTTGGAATCACTGACTTCAGTAATGGGAAGCACTGAAGTGTTTAGTTTGAGAATATAAATCTGCTGCTTCTTGTAAATTTCAGTAGTCTCTAGTTATATAGTAGTATAGTAGTACATGCTATCTGATGCTGTAGCATCTGCCACTGCTATGCTGTAGCATCAGATAGAGGTTATAAGTTCATCTCATTATCTTTCACACACTGAGCTGACAGCGACAGACCGTTGCATAAGTGACAGTGAGTGTAATATTTGAGTTTCATTTTTAACTTAAGCTGCCTCGAGATTTGACATTTTTAATAGCAAACTGTCGACAAGAGATGTTTTACTGTATTTTGAATCAAAACTAATTCACAGTAAATATACATTTGCTTTAAAAATGTGCTAGAATAATGCTCAAATAGCAAAAATGATTTGTAAATATGCTACTGCTTAATGTTATGCACAATATTCACTCTCCACTGCTTGAACTCCCCCTCACACTACCACCTTCTTCCACAAATCCCGCACTCAGCTTTCATTCTTCCTCATCTTCCTTTTCCTCTCCTCCTACTTTCCCAATTTTCCCATTAATGTCTCCCACTGCTACGCTCCCTCTTCTCTCCTTCTTTTCCTTCCTTTCATTTCATTCCCCCCCCCCCCAGTGCTCCTTACTGAAGGGGAAAGGCTCCATCACTGTCTAGCCTCTTTGCCTTTGAGTTAATCCTCACCCCAGGCTACAGCCCTGTAGATAAAAGGTGAGGGGTCTGTAGATATCCTGTATATGCAGCCCACAATCCCCCTGCTGCGTGTTGCAGTCTGGGAAATAACACATCCTCAGAACGAAATGAACAGAAATTATGATCAAACACTGACACATACAGCAACACCACACACACACACTGAATGTTTACACAAATATTAAAATGGATTTTGCACTCTTATCCTCAGCTCTTGCACTTTCTTCTGTATCAGTTCACATTAATTTGGTGTTTATCATATTTGCATGATCTGCACATTTTATCACAGCTGGATGCAGCCAGAATGTGAGAAAAAGTATAAATCATTTAACGCTGCCCTCTGCTGGCAGAAGTCCAGAATTGCCGCTACAGGGAACTCAGAAATTACATTCATAATATTTTCTAATTTAAAAGATGGTGCATGAAATTACAGTCCACAAACAGACGGTTATTTTAGACATTATTCAGTCAAGATAAATTACCTTTTTAGCTCAAGCATCTGGTCAATTGTAACACCTGAGTGACTGCATCTGCTCACACGTCCCTAAGATTAATCATAATTACTTATCAGTTGTTGTCTGTTTGGTTTGGGGACTATTTGTTTTTTCCTTAAGCTGAATTTCAGAAAGTTCCCAGCTGGACATTTGAGGACTATTTAACAATTATTTTTATTATCAGTTAATCTGCTGATTATTTTCCAATTAATTGTCTCAGTAAAAAACGCCCAAGGTGACTTCTCTAAATTACTTTTTTTGTCTAACCGACAATCCAGAATGCATATATTTTCAGTTCATATTTTCAGTTCTGCTTTAGAGATGACTTCAAGGATTAATCAGCCATGAATAAAGCTGCCAGTTAATTTTCTTTTGAGGAAATCTGCTTCATGCAGGTGGTATCCTGTCCCGTCAACCTTTAAATGCTAAGAATTATTTGTCTCTTTAGTCGTACGTCTCAGTGATATCACTGCAGTGTGAGATGCTTTGGACTGAAACATTTACCAAATGTTATTATAAAATTGTTCCCCGTGTTCCCTCTGTCTCTTTTTTTAAATGTGCGACAGCAGACAGAAAACAGATTAGGTTCCTCCTGTCTGCTGCTTTCTATTCGAAGCACAGAAACAGGTGAGAGCAGCTTTAAAGGTGAATCACAGGGGACACTGCTGCATCTTCAATCCTCACATGACATGTACACACACACACACACACACACACACACATACAACTGCTTCTTCTTCCGGCCCCTGAGGTCCTAGCACTGACAGACAGTGTCCCACATGACCTTTATTTCTTGTCTTGTTGATAACGTTGCATGCAAGTGTGTTCTAAAGGGCTTTGCTGCTTTGCTTATCCAAGAGTGTTGTGCTCTCCTTAGACCTAACCTCAGCCAATCCCCACTCACACTTGAGGAAATGTCACACACACATGCAAGCACACACGAAAGCAAAATCAATAGCGAAACGAGCAAGCAAACATGCATAAACCTATGCACGTACACACACTCGAGAGAGAACAATGAACAAGGAAGCTGCATACACAAATACACACGCATGCACACCCCGCTTATTCTCTCCGACAGGCCTTAGTCCTGGTCCAGGGTTGCATTCAGAGCAGGTGAGGCAGGCTTTAGCTGACTGTTGAATGGGGGATTTAGTTGAAGGCCCACAGTCCCACAGTCATTACAGCAGTTTTCCACCACTCAGCACCCTCCATTAACCACAGAGGAGGAGAACATCGGCCGTTCTCCAGCAGACTACAGATGCCACCATTAAGGAGGTCACGCTTTTTACTAGCCACTGCAACAACGTTGCACTCTTGTTCCACCTTTGAGAGGGATTGTCTGGAAAAGTCGACACTGACACAATCTAGCCGACACAATCTGCTGATTTTTGTTTATAGCAGCCTCTGAAGTACTCCAGTGACGTTTTAGAAATATAGGTGAAAGGGTAGACAACCAACTAAACTCTGGTTAACATATTGGTAATCAAACTCTGACATCTCGATTAGTTGAGAATTTATAACAAATAACAAATTTAATTTGCCACTTGTTTTA
This sequence comes from Argyrosomus regius, assembly GCA_946959425.1. NCBI lineage: Eukaryota > Metazoa > Chordata > Actinopteri > Sciaenidae > Argyrosomus > Argyrosomus regius. Next base: position 23,347,502 of record OX336888.1, on the reverse strand, counting down.
ACTTATTTAATGTGAGGATTTGTTTCTGTTCACTGTATTTTTTATTCAAAAAAAGTGAAGAAATTTGCAGATATGATATCTTTAAACAAGGAATCTGAAGACGTGACCTTGTGCACTGGGAAATTATGATGATAATATTTCCTCCTGGGGCGATTTGTGTCAACCAGGTTTGAAACACCTCAGCTGTCATAACTGGTGGTGTACTTTAGCAGTCATATTGCTAATGATATAGAGGGAAAAACAGTGTGACATCTCACATTGGCATAAATACTTCCTTGTAGGTGTATATCATAAAATAAGACCAGAACAAAAGATATATTACTTTAGTAGGAAGAAGAATTTCTCAGAAAAGAATCAATCAGAAGCTTTTACAACTGACCAAATGGTGTTTGTTTTTTTTTGTAACACTTGTTAATTTCAGGAACAGATGTGTGTGTTTTTTTCCTGACAATATTTATCTTCTTTGTTGTGTTAGTGCATGTATTTGTGAGGCAGCTGAATGGGCATCAGTGGGGGAGAAGATGATGGCAGCAGGTTTAGAAGGCAGTGTGTGTGTGTGTGTGTGTGTGTGTGCGTGTGTGTGTGTGGCTGCTAAATAACTGTTCAGTGGGGGACAAGAAGAGGGCAGATGGATTTGGTCGCACACAGCGCGTACAGTGTTTGTGTGTATGTGTGTGAGAGAGAGACTGAATATTTGTCAGTCATCATTACCTTGACCTTGATTTCCCCAAGGCTGTGTGGAAGGCTCTCAATCTTTTTTTGTGTGTGTGTATTTCTGTGTGTGTTTGTTTGTGTGTGTGTGTCAGGAGAGAAGAGTAAGACAGTGGAGCTGGAGGATGTGAAGTTTCATCAGTGTGTCCGTCTGTCACGCTTCGAGAACGACCGCACCATCTCTTTCATCCCCCCCGACGGCGAGAGCGAGCTCATGTCTTACCGCCTCAACACTACAGTGAGTAGGACACACTGACAAATGTTTCTCTTTGACGCACACATACACACTCACTCAAACCACCTACATACCAGCAACATGAAGAACACACTTCCTATTTGTCTCACAGTGAGGTGTGTACACAGATCACAGCCAAAAATGTTTCCTCTTTTTCCCCATCTTCCTCATGCAAAATATATTAATAAGACTTTTATGTGCTTGTACACAGTGTGGAAACAATCAAGACCAGAAAGTGTCATGCTCATGAGAGCCTCACTTGGTAGATATTGGCTGATATTGGCTTATCACAAATATATTGTATTGGCGTACAAGTTGGCAATAAAACTAACAACATGTAATAATATTTAATATCGAGCCCATAAACTCTGAACAGGAAACTGTTTACTGAGTTAATAAATCAATGGAGTATGTTCATTTCCTCATAAGGCTCAATTCAATTGGACCATGTTGCAGCCAAATGAGCTGCCCCCTGCTGGACATTTATAAGAATTCAGGTTTAAAACACTTCCATGTCGGCTTCGCTTCACAGATAGGGAAGCTCTGTCCACTGACCACTATATATGTTATTTGTACTGTGTTGATGTAAATGTACTGTAGTAATAGTAGTGACCATGTAAGTAGTTGTAAAAGTATTCACAGGCTGTACAGGTTGATACTTTACACTAGGGTGTGGTTTCTATAGAGAACAAAACAGAAATATCACATTAATGAACTATAACACAGAATACACAATCAGTTGATTAATGATAATGACTTCAGAAGGACACACAAAAAGGGGTTCATACGTTACATTGAAAGTCCTTTAAAACTGTGTCCACAGGGTGTCAATACAACACCAGGTATTCATCTCACAAGAGATTAAGTGCACAACCAGAATATGAACTAAGCAATCTTGTATATTGTTGTAGTAAAATTACTCATTTATATCAAACTCTCCCTCCAAGAAATAAACATTATGACTGCAAACATATGTTAACAGACAGTTAAAATGACAACTAATATATTTCAGGATAAATAGCGGTTCAGTTATTCTGTGACACTCGTCCTGACATGCTTGTATACATGCTGTCCGATGACCTTAAGGATACTGAGTGGAGCTACTGTGCCTGAAATCTCTGTGAACTGTGAGCAGTTATTGTCTCCCTTGTACAAACACAATCTCTCTCTGTCCTTTCCACTGTGTCACTCCGTTGATGTGTCTCGTAGCGATGCAGTCCAGCAATGCGCTCGCCCCTCTGACCTTGTCCACTCCGTCTCTCTATCTGACAGGTAAAGCCTCTCATATGGATCGAGAGCGTGATTGAGAAGTTCTCTCACAGCCGCGTGGAGATCAAGGTGAAGGTAATGATGAGTGACACACAAACATAAACACACACACACACACATAGAGAGTACCTTGTCCTTATCCACTCATCTAGTCCTATCACTGAAACTTATTTAGTATTTATGACACATACTTCTCAGGTGGATTACCGCTTACCATCTGTTTGAGGCAGTGACGCACAGACTTAAAATAACAAGCTGCAGTGTACATAATCATAAAGATCCCCCTGATAACCCTTTCTCATATTTTTTTATTGTAAAGGTCTCTCGATACCATTTGAACTCTCTCCTCTGTCACCTTCCACAGGCTCGGAGTCAGTTTAAGAGCCGGTCCACTGCCAACAATGTGTCCATTCTGGTGCCGGTGCCGAGTGATGCTGACTCACCCAAGTTCAAGACCAGCACAGGCAGCACCAAGTGGGTGCCCGAGAAGAACGTGGTGCAGTGGAACATCAAGTCTTTCCCTGTTAGTGTCAACAAAGTATCACAGTTCATAATCTACAGTAATATACACTTAGTATGTAGATGCTGCACAATACTATCTTGTTTCATCAGGTTTTTAAAGGTGCAGCAGCATCAGTATGATGCATGTTGGTAGGAAGTAACTAAGTACATTTACTCTAGTATTGTACAATTTTGAGATAATTGTACTTTACTTGAGTATTTCCATTTTCTGCCACTTTATATTTTTGCTCCTCTACAGTTCAGAGGTAAATATGATTAGTTACTAGTTACTTTGCAGATACAGATCAGTAATACTAAATACAATCATGGTCATGATGTATTGTTAGAAGTTGACATAGGATAAATGCATGCAATGAATGCTAGATTTGTAACATTAAGTGTTTAATGTTAACATTAAGTATTTATGCACTATGATATGAATATTTTACTAAAAGGTCTAGTGTGTAAGATTTAGGGTAAATTACTGATTTCTGAATAGGTCAGAATAGAATATAATATGCATAACTTTGTTTTCATTAGTGTATAATTACCTAAAAATGAGAATAGACAGAGCTGTTAATATCTACAGAGGGAGCAGTTTCTCTTCCACGGAGTCCGACATGTTGTACTGCCATGTTCTGTCACATTTTTTCATGAGTTTCACATTTTTTCGTGAGTTTCTCCCCCTAGTTTCTCCTGCAGAGAGGCTAAGGTGTACTTCTTTCACCACTGATGAATACCTGATATCTATAAGCTCAAACCAGCCCCAGTGTCAAAAAATGAAGTTTTATTTAGACTGTGACAAGTATTAGGCAGCAGCAATTTATCACATTATGATCACACACACACACACACAAAAACACACACACGATCACATCTTATCTCTCCATTTTCTGCTGTTCCTTTCACACTTTTGTCTTCAGTCTCTGCTGTCAGCAAACTATAAACTCTTCAAAAGGAAATTTAAAAATCTTGCAGAGCATTAATTCAGTTGAGGTTCCTTTTATCTGTCAAGTTCTGATATCCTCTCAGTAATTCATTACACCTTTAGCCTGTCAGGGAGGGATGTGAATTGCCGTCAGTGGTGACGTATTGTTATCCAGCTCGTGTGTGACTCTGCAGTACATTTTTCTCTGTCACTGTCAACCTTTGGACTCTATAAAACTGCAGATTCTCACTGGAAACCGCACTTAACCTGTAATGGTTGACGGAAACAAAGATGAAGAGAGTGATAAACACACTTATACAGCACCAGCCTTCAGCTCCATCCAGTTATTTACAACCCTGATCCACAAACATTCCCCTCCTTATAACAGGAAAAGCATGTAGAGCTATTAGAACTAAGTCTATTTGCCCTCAGCTATTTTATTTTAAGCATGACTGTGTACATCTTTTAAAGATTTCAGAAATGTTTTCTTATCAGCTGTAGGCGAGGATAGGGATAATAAGGTTTTCCACAGGTTTTCCACACACTGTATAATTTTTTTTTTTTTTTTAGATTTTTTTCAATTTCTTCTTCTTTCTTCTTCTTTTTTTCAACTTCTTTTCCAAATCAGCAGATGGGTTCCTCCATGAACACACAATTATCTGCCAGTGTTACAAAAGTTTTGGTTATTTCCAAGGAGAAAGTTTCTATATTTGTGCTTTTTTTTCTGAGCTTGTGTCACTAGCTTGAAAAAAGGCGACCTTTGATAAAAACAAATATGATGACAGCTGGTTTGTTGTCTGATAAAACCACACCTACACAGTCTTAATCACAGACAGATTATCTGAGTTTTGAGTGATAAAAGAATTACTAAAAATGTTTTTTTCAAGACTATAACAGAGATTTTTTTTTTCATTTAGTCAAAAATCTTAAATTACAGAGAAATACTTGTTTGAAACCAAAGTTTTCGGACGTGTTACACAGTTGCTGTTATGAAGAATGATTATGTGAATGATTAACCAGTTGTTTTTATGTTTATAGCCTAGATACGACTGACTGCTAAATCCTATAAATTGGTTATCTGATCCACCTTGACATGACACGGGTGTTGTGTCCCGTTGTCATGAATATAAAGTTTGTTTTGTTTTGGGACAAAACAGCCTTGCATTAATTGGACCCAGACACCTGGGAGCAGAACTCAACAAACAACAACAAATGAAATTGTTGTATCTGAACGGTTTTGTGATCAACATCACTCTGAATGTAATGTTTTACCAGATGCAGTAACAGCTTTGTGGCCTTTTCTCTCCTCTCTGTTTGCATGTGCAGGGTGGTAAGGAGTACATGATGCGGGCACACTTTGGCTTACCCAGTGTGGAGAGTGAAGAGCTTGAAGCGAAGAGACCAATCACAGTTAACTTTGAGATCCCCTATTTCACTGTGTCTGGAATTCAGGTTGGTCTCTTTAACATCCACTGCACAGTGTTTGTTTAGTCCAACTTCCTTGTTTTTTAACTGCAGTTTTGACATTCACACATGGTTGCACTGCAGTAATTGCAAATGGCCCTTACTAATACTAGACTAAATAAATAACTTGTTATGTCCTCACAATCCAGGAGGTGCCTGAAGTTTCAAATGACCTCACACCCCTCACACCTCATCACTTAAAACAGAGCAAAACTGCTATACAAAATTAGAATGACAAATGAATATAAATGAAATGTATACTGTTTGATACACACTTGAGTATAACAAGCTTAAGCATTTTTAGTTTTTTCTTTAAACCATGTATCTCTTAAACAAACCTTTTAATGAGCTAAGAAAGACACGACCCGCTTTTCAGCTTTGTAAATTGCATTCCGCTAATCTAATGGGGTTTTAAATGGTTAATTAAGTTTTAGAAGAAGAAGAATTAGAATTAGTCTACCAATTTGTCTGAAATATTAGCTCCATGCATGGTTTTCAAGAGACAGAGAGGATTTACATCTGCTATGAGTGGGCTGCCATGAACACACTGAAGCATACAGACTATATAGAGCAGAAGTTGGTGTGTGAATGAGTGTATATTTAACCTGTCTGCGTTCCCTAGGTGCGTTACCTGAAGATCATAGAGAAGAGCGGTTACCAGGCATTACCATGGGTGCGCTACATAACACAAAGTGGAGGTGAGAGCAAATTCACACACCCATAAACCCACAGACACACACACACACACACACACACACACACTACTGTTCAAATCAACTCTTATTTATATACAAATTTTTAAATCTGTATATCTGACCATGTTAAAGTCATTGAGACATTTTTATGTGATTATAAAGAAACATGAGGTCAGGGACTGTGGAGGCTTTTGTTACTATGTTACATTCACAATTTTAAATCCTTTGCAAACATAGTTTCAAAGTATTTCTCCAAAGCAAACAGTCAAACTAAGAGTAACACTAAATCTGCCTCATCTAGACTGTGTGAGTATGGTTGGTTCAGATTTGCTTATTCTTGGCATCAGAAAAGAGCACATTTAAAAACGACACATAATAAAAGATAGGCTTTATCAAGATAAATGTAAATAATGACTATCCAGTGCCCACATTATCCAGTTCAGCTCTTGTTTTTTCTGTCCAAAGTCCAAAAGCATTAACAAATCTGAGGTTTCCACGAGGTTAAATATGATGTTTTCCTTGCGAGAGCAGTGTCAGGAAGAGTCTCTCTGCAACACTATTCAGTGTGTGCCCTAGAAGTGAACCCAGCTGTAAAACATCCATCATATCCATTACCTGGCTCTATCACCATGAGTCATGGCCTCGGGGGGCTTAGACTGACACCACACAGAATGCCAAGGATAGAAACTTTACAAGCCTGCTAGCTTGTGGCGTAAAGTTCTGTGTGTCTCAGCTGTCCAAATTTAAACAGGTCTACTGTAAAGTTGAAAGAATGCAGTCAAACGTGTTTTGTAAAAGTGGCACCTGGGATCTGTAGATTGAATCACGATCGATCACGAACGAACCCTTCTTAACACATCTGTCATTCTCAAGGGAAACAAACCTCGAGAATGTTTGTGAACTTTCTATCAACCCACTAACCAGAGGTTTTACCTAAAATAATGCTGAAATATATACAAGAAGGTACATCTCTACCTGTTTTTGGAAAGGTCACACATCATTGTATATTGCCACATCAAAGTGACAATATATTGATGAGACTGCAGCAAAATCCTCTTTAATAGCTTACTAGCTTCAATGGGGGGCAAATTGTAATGATATGGAGATAGAAGCCCAGCACCTCCACTGGACCATGGCCAGAAATTCGTAAGTTTCATACCTGCCATACGCCCCAGGAATGAACCGGAGTCTATAACATCAATCATATCCATTACCTGGATGTGTCAGGTATGAGTCAGGGGCTGCGGAGGTTGAATGATGCCACAGAGCGCCAGGAGGCTCCCAGGGTGGCACTCGGCGAATGCCAAGGTTACTATCGCCTTGCTGTAACATCAGCAAGGAAGCAAAGGAGAGAGAGAGGGGTATAGAAAATGAGTGAGAGAAGAGTGATGAAGTTAGGGGGACTGGAGAGAAGGCCTATCACCTTTCTCTTATTGTTACCATCAGCAACATGGGGAGAGAGGAGGAGTGTTGATCACATTTCACTCAGCACTACTTGCAGACACATTTACAGTGATTAAACAATACCCTGATACTGTAGACTGACTGTGCTGACTTATTAATGAGTGATGAACAGGCATTTAGTAGCCGTACTCCATAGCGGTAACGACTGATGACTGCATGAATATCAGCCTGTCATCAGTCAGAATATGATCAGGCAGCATCACACTGCAGCTGGCTCTCTGAGGTGATGTGCTCAAATGAGAATGCAGAGGATCAGTGTGTACTTATTCTAAATCCATGGACATTGATATGCTGCCATAGTGGCCTCGTCTCTTCTGGGAAGAATTTTGGAACCTGGCTGCAGGGATTTGATTTGAGAGCAGTGAGGTCGGCCGGTGAGGCTGGGTGTAAGGCGTGGCTCTAGAGGTGTTCAAGTACACATGCAAATGAATCCATATCAATACATTATCACCTTTGTCGTTGACTGAATCAGTAGCTATTAGTGGTGAAGCTTCCCCCTCACTTCTGACTGAGAGCTCTGTTGTCAGCTCAGCCATGATTCACAGTATGTTACTTCTTGATTAAACGCCTGATAAAAGACTGATCTGATAACTCAATCGTTAACAAGAAGCTGCTGAGCTATACACCTCATGTGCAGACTGAACTCATCCACTGAAGTGCAGTTGAACACTGATGTTCACTTTACTGACATGCATACTCAAATGCATTTGAACGTGATGCGGCTGCTTATTTTAGGGAAAAAGGTGAACAAACTACATAGTCCAGTTCATCTCTACAGTGCTGAATGGGGTTGAAGTCAAGTGCTCTATGCAGACTAGTCAAGTTCTATCAGTGCAAGCTGGGACAACCACGTCTTCATAGAGGGATAAAGTCCTGATGTCACCTGGGCTAGCCTCTGTGAGGCTATGAGTTCCTATTCATATTTTAAGTGAAATTGGTGTCTGGTGCAGCACTTTATCATAAGTAAACATTAGAAAATTAAAACCTTTATGTTAAAAAAACATTTGTGAGCATACCAAAACATAAAAACATAAATACTGAATACACAACATTGGATCGCTTCTTAAAAATAGAACTTGAACTACTACACCCTGTTGAGTAAGGCTGGGTTTTTTACCTGTTTGTGTTAGAAATACCAATGTGACTTTTTTACCTCTGGATCAGAACCCAGAACAGAAAGTTCCAACCCAAAACCACAACGTTGGAAACACACTTATTATCTAAAATAACTTAACTGTATGCTGTAGCATTAAGATATCCCTTAATTAGACCTTAGGGTGTCAAACAATAAAAAACAGCTGCACACAAGTATACAAAAATACGTTTTTACCACGCAGTCCTGGGTACTCAAATGCAACATAATAACTCTGAGTTTAGACTCTTAAAAGTCTGAAAGTGCAGAGAATTAAATATCTATCTAAAAAAGGAATGTGTTAATATTGGTAATATGATTTAGTAGAATGCTACTACAGCTAGTATTCGTGCAAATCTTGTTTAGGGATTTGATAGGGCTTATATTGGCAGTGATGTGATTTGCAGAGGTGATGAGGGGAAGAAAGCTGTGTTAATGCTCTGCTGTTACATTTCTTGGCAGATTACCAGCTCCGGACAAACTAAAGGGCACAGATGCTGCTAGACGAATGGATATTTTCTCTCTCTGTCTCTCCTCTCCTCTCCTCTCCTCTCCTCTCCTCTCCTCTCCTCGTTTCTCCTGCTCCCTGTCTGCAATGGACAGCAGAGGACAAGTGCAGGAGGACACATGAAATTTTTGCCCACTCTGAACGGAAAGAAGACATCATCTCTAGGACCTTTTCACCTCAGACGGGAAAGGCTGTTGCATCACCTCTGACCTGTGACTTCTGTTTTTTTAAAGGGTTCCTCAGGACTCCAGTAAAACATTTTAATATATGAATAATGAACTGATGACTTTGTGACACGTCTGGTTCTGGAAAGCTCTCATTTCCCTCGCTTTTAATGTGATATCCCATGAGGTTAATTTAGAGCAGAATTTGGGGAACTAGACATTTTTTTAACCATGTTTTCTTCAAAAAGAGAAAACTTAAATTAAGAATTTGAAGCATTATCTTTTTTTTGGGGGTGCTTGACATGTTCACTAGCTTTCTACTGTACAGATTATAGAGCCAATTTTCAGTAACTGTGATGGATCATTGTCAAGTTTTATTTCTCAAAGGGCCATGACATAACAGATGCCATGTACACCATTAGATGTTTTTCTGTAGACAAAGTACACGTTGCTCCATACAGGATTTTAAACCACTACCATTGTCAGCATCTCTAACTGTACAGGTTTTTATTCCTCATATGTTTTGTCCCTAATATCCTCTTCACTATCTACATACAGTCCACTCTAACTTGGCTGTTAATCTTCATCCCTCTCAAAGGCATATGTTTTGCTGGAACCTCTATATTATATGTTCATTGCCTTTAAAAAAAATCACCTATGTATTATTACCTTTAGCACTGTGAATATAATCCCCAGTGCACTGAAACTAACACCAGCGACCAAATCAATGATTAATAAGGCACAATATTGTCAGCGGCATTGGCTGTGTAACATAATACCACTGACGCACTCCCATGGGGCCTGTAACCTTGTCCTTGTGCTCGAAATCAGCTTGCAGGTTTGAGGCAGACACTGAAGGAATGAGCATGGTGCAGACTTTTTTGTCATATTTTTATCTGTTTATACTGTACTTGTTAGTCCCCTGTGGAAAATGTTTGAAGGACAAAAACAGGGGGTTGGGCTTTAGGCGAGGAGGGCACGACAAACGTAAAATAACCTGATGGGATTTCTTCGCAGACTCTGAGAATATTGACAATATGTTGAGGTAATTGTTTTTCCATGACTCTTTATTTTTTTATACGTCGACCTCTGCGGGCCCCTATATGTCTTCAAAGCAGGTTGTGGTGTAATTCACTCCCTCTGTTGTGCATGCACTGCAGCACATCAGTTCACTGCACTGCCAGCAGCAAAGAAGAGAGTCCTGTGTCGATTTATTGCATCTCTGCTGTTAAGTACAAAACCTTCAATTACAATCATTCATTATCTTGTGTGGAGACATTTTTCAGACACCAATGAGGATTGTTAATAAGTGTGTGTTATGTGTTGTCTCTAATTTATCATTGTCAATAGGAAGCAAAGGGATATATTTGGAAATAAACAATGTTTTGTACCTTGCTTTCGTTTTGTTTGCGAGGATTTTTTTTGTACATTTTCCTTGACTGTCATAGATGAATAATATAATGAATTGCAGCTTTGAAATGCTCATCAAATAGCACATCAACAATTTGATTTACTAGTGGACAGATCCACTCCAGGCTCTATAAATATTTAACCACAGGTATTGCATACTGTTCATGAACACACTTGGTTTGATTAAAGACAAAAATACACGGAACTACAATGCAGTTAAGCTTAGCATAGACTCAAAACAGGAAAAGGGCGTGCGTGATTCTTAACAAAAGATAACAAAATCTATCTACCAGCATCTCTAAGGCTCACTAATGAACACAGGGCAGTGACAAAATGTTAAATTACTCTTTTAAATCAAGCTTGTTTGACTTTAACTTCCCTTGAAAGGCAGACTGGACATTAAATGTGAGCAGAATTAATTAGGACAAAATCTTTTCAAATCCACGTTTACGAGAGATATAGCTATACTGCAGGTAAGTCAATCAGGGTCAAAACAGTACAGATCAGATTACACTGAAAACATACGTTCAAGTATTACTAATAATTTACAACAACAGCAGATTAATGACAGCCAAACTAAAACTGAACTGTGGCATTTCTAATGTACTTTCATGTCAAAGTCTGTAACAAGTATACTGTACTCTATATACTGTGATACAGGTAGACATACAGTATACTTGTACACATTTTGAACATATTTCAGATACTAAAATATGCTGTTATCTGGGGGAAATATATCAGTTTTTCCATTTGGGAATACAGTAAATTATAACAGAACACATTTGGTCTGAATTAAATATATGTTCAAATATTTTCAGTCTTGGTCTGACAGAAAAACTCTGAATCCTCTCCTCCTACACACTCATCTCTCCTCAGTATCAAACCTGCCTCCCTCTTCACTCTGCTCACCTCTTCTGCTGTCATGCATGAGTACACAACCTGCCATTGCTTCAAAAGAAAGATTCATGTACTGTAAGTAAGAATTACAGGATTTCTGTGTGTGTTGTAAAAATGCTGCGTGAGCCTTGCTTTTTTTCTGTGTGTGTGTGTGTGTTTCTGAGAGCAAGTGGTGCTAGTCTATACCAGCCCCTGCAGGCCACTGCCTTGTCCATTGTGCCTTCAGTTTGCTGTCCGTCATCACTCCAACAATGTTTGACTGTGTGACCCCTTTTGTCTCAAGGCAATAGGCTGTGCGTATGTGCAGACAGATAAAGAGGCGTGACTGACTCACACACACCCACAAATGAGACACAATGCAGGACCTTTTCTGAGGTTTTTCTGTAAGGCGATGTGAGGAATGACTCTCAAAGGCTTTGGGAACATTTTACAAGCGCGAACGACCTTCATTTGCCACTGTGCAGTTTTTCTTAATGGTGTGTTTCAACACAGAAAAAGGACCTTTTTGCTTTGAAAGTGAATGTTTTAACACTCAAATGAGACTCAATAATAACAATGCAGCAATATCTGCATACTGTCCTGTAGATTCTCTTAATTTAAGATGATTAAGCATATTGATAACCCAGTGTAAACTTTTGCAAGTGCATTGAAATTCTATGACTGGCCATGTTGATGTAATGGATTTAATTTCACTGAGTTTTTTTTCCCCAGACAGTTATTTCTCATTTTCTGCTTTGTGAGAAATGATAATGACCTGTTATCTGAGCCAATAATGCATCTAATAAATCAGAAGTGCTAGGACTACAATTGTCATCCCCCCAATTACAGCCTCATGCTCAAATTAAAGACACATTGTTTATAAACCATGAGTAATATTCAGAGAAGTGAACTGAGATTAATTTGATCCTTAAATAAATCAGATTTATGAAAATGCGATAATGTGCACCCTTCTGTCACTGACGTTTTTCAAGAATTGAAATAAACTGATGTTACTTTCACTAAAACATACTAATATAACCTGAAGTCAAAAGAAATTCTGCTGATTCATCTCCTACTCTTGCTGTAAATTTGGTTTCAGATCTCTCAAAACTATCTCTTAAAGGGATCCCAATTTTTTAAAATTACATTTCACTTTACCAGAATTGGTAAATATTCCTTATCTTCTTTTTTATGTGATTATACACTTAAAGAGACATTAATATGAATATTGTTACACACTCCAAACCTATCCCAGAATGTACCAAGTACAGTGTAATGAAAAGACCCTCTAAACACTATGACATAGTTGTAACCTGCTTTCTCAAAGTTGCGTAGGCTTGCCACATTTTATGGACATCATGGATCAAACCAAACATACATAAAAAAGAGAGCCCCACATTGAGTGCTTGAAAAGGTACTATTAGTTGGCTTGTACTTACCTCTGGAGAAGTTCTTGTTTGGACCAAATACTCTCTGCCTTTTGAAAATGTCACAGAAATAGTAAATGCTTTGGGAAATACATTTATTTGCTTTCTTTAATTAATGACTGTCCACTGTTTGTGTGTGCCCACTGTATCTGCGACTCATTGGAAACACCTTTTTGAAATAACAAAGGTTGACAATGGCCTGTCCATCCACTGCTCCTTGGAACAAACTACAGTAAATAGCTTAAAACTGCCTTTATGAAACTCTGCCTTTGCTTAGACAGTAGACGCATTTTCATATAGTTCTGTTTCTGATTAATATGAAGTCCATGTTACTATTTATCGTCTCTTTAGCTCTGATTTAGTACCCACCAACTCCTGAGGAAAACATCATTAGCTAGCAGAATGCTACTTCATCAGCCACTCCGTAACTTTACCGTTGGTGGTGTGTAGGTGGTGTACAGTGCAGTTTATCAGAGCTTTATGGCTGGAGATGTTTGCCAACAATAAATGATGCAAACAACGAGACTCAAACATGAAATAAAAACAAAGAGGCTGAAAAACTCAACAGAGCTGTGGCGATTGGTGATTCATAACTTCAGCACAATGAATGACCAGTTTACATTACACAGTCATTTGATTCAGTGTTAATATCAAAAATATAAATTAAAGCAGGTTTAAGGAAAACAAAGTGCGAGATAAACAGTTAAAACAGTATATGTTGATGCACAAAAACACACATTTTTCATACATTCTAAAGTGCTGTGATATAATTCTCCAACAATCATGTTGTCTTGTATCATTTGTCGACAAATGTTACAGCGAGGTTTGACAAGGTCTGTCACCATCACCACAGTCCTTACTGCATGTGTAATGTCAAATCATTTAACCGAGGAAAGAAATGAGATCACAGGGCGAAGTCAGAGTTTCTCACCCACTGACCATGCTCAGTTTGACAGCTGAATATTTTCACATCTTTTTGTGATCATGGGCTTAAATTGCAAAGAAGTCTGTTTTTAAGTTTATGTAAATAAAAAGACCCATTTCATTGTAGGCTTTGCACCACCACACCAGAGACCCTTGTGTTCAATTCCAGACTTCAGCATCTATCCAGTGACAATAACGTTAAACGATTTCACTTCTGTTTGTGAACTAACACTTCTCCCTTTAGTTTCAGCTACTATGTGTGCTTTTGATTCCACTCAATCTTCCTAAACACCACTTCAGTTCTGGTGTTTCAGGTGTCCTGTGTACTAACACTGCATCCCTTAAACTGCCACAGGTACCAACATTTTGGCATTTGTCCTTTGTGAATGGCGTAGGATTTACAGAACATTAATAAAATGCTGATTTAAGCTTTTAAATACCACTCACGTATGAATTATATGGCACAGCATTTGAAATTGTACCTGCTCACATGTTGAGAAAAAAATCTGAATTTGGACATTTTCTGCATTGTGAGCATAGCGGGGTAGTAATTCTTCTTCAGTGTGTTACTCATCAGTCCTTTCACCCTTTCTCTGTGACTGAGATTTTATTACTAACATCTTCACCAAGTAGATATTCATAAATTCAACTAATTTTGCCTCATACACAGTCTAATCAGCTAATGACAAAGCTGAAGCTTTTAAATGATGAATTTTATTTTAATCAGATTTCTTTTAATATTTGGGTATAAAGCCTTTTCTAATTTAGTTGAGGCAAACTGTTCTGACACGAAGAGCAAGGGGCCAATTTACACAGTCTTGGTGTGGTTAAATCTCAAATGAGATTAGCCAGACTGGAGGTCGTCTCTCTGCGACCCTGACGGTCCATGTGTCCAGAAACAGTGAAGATATTCAAAACCTGGTCCACCAATCTTCGTCCATGCCTTGTCCTTTCAAGCAGGACAACCACAACAGAGTATATCCCAACGCCCACAACCGCTGCCCCCCCTCCAGCAAGCAAAACCACTCCAGAGATGTACATGTCATTAAGGGCTTGGCCAGGCTTTGGCATGTGGTTAGCCAGGGCTAGACGTAGTAGAACCCCTCCACAAATCAACAACGACAGCCCGGTAATCAAAACCACAAGGAGATCCGATAAACCACCACTTTTTAGCATGTCGATCCGCTGTCGGCTCCGAATGCAATTCATGTCCTGCACAGCCGAGCTCAGCAGTTGTTTGAGCAGGACTCCCAAGGCTAGCAGGCAGAGGGCCGTGCCTGCCCCAAGCCGCCATTCACTTGAGACGCTGGTGGTGGTGGATAGAAGACCGACACCACCCAACCCACAGCCCAGGATTAAAAGTACAGCCACGCAGTAGCAGAGCAAGGACTTCCCAGGATCTCTGAACCACCATAGTTCCACTTGCTCCTCCAGGATGCTGTGTTGAATCCGCTGTGGGTCCGCTGGACCATTTAGGCCAAGCTCAGGGCCTCTGGGACCCCTCAGGGGGGCAAAGTTGTCCAATTCAGGCATCCTGATGACACTCCCACTCTTCTGAATAAGGGCGCCACCACCACAGAGAAGACAGAATCCACGTGATAATCCTTATTTCATTCACCAAGAGTTACCACAAGTGAGTCCGGACCAGCAGAAAGTTCAGAAAGTTTTAAGGGATTGTATTTTATCCTGAAAATCTAAAAAGGTGGCTTGAGTTGCTGGCAAATATACAGAGGAAATGAATGTAAAGCACCAAATGTACTAAAACACTTGACTGAACTCAGTGTATTGTAGTTTTATCCTCCGTGGCCTAGATAGCAAAGTTCCACAACATCAGTTTAGTTCTCTTGGTGCCGTGTGAATGATTATAGCTCACACTGAGTGAATCTTCCTTACAGCTTCAACATCCAATGCAAAGAATCCAAACATCCACAGAATGTCTGGTTTTGCAGGATGGCAGCAGTCACCTGGAATAGAAGACAGATATAACAGGGTTTGTACACTGTGCGATTCTGCTTGCTGTATACAGTATATAGTGTAGGAATATTTGCTCAGGGTTACCCTCTCGGCCACTAGAGGCTGTCCAACTTTGTTAACTCATAAGAGATATACCCAAGGTTTGTTTAGCTCAGTCATCTGCACACATTTAGCAAATATATAATAATATGTCCCATGTATAAACATGCTGCTAACATGTGCTAAATTGGTTACATGAACTAAATAGTGCACCTGGCAAACAAGCTAGCTAGCTGTTCTGTTCTGTGCTAAAATAATTTGATCTTTTTTTATGTGTTGGGTCTTAACCAGACCGGAAATTGCAACACAGAAATGGACGCAGGCTTCCTGTCCATCATTGTGAAACCTATCACAATGCAGTCTAAGGGGTTGCTAAACTAGCCAAATTCAGTCGTGCCTAGCTGTGCTTGACACCAAGTTACACAAACTTGTTTTACATGAGCACTAAAATTTGGACTTTAAACCTTCTTTGTTCTGACCACTCAAGGCTTTCTGAACAAAGAGTGCAGTTTAAACATCTGTTTGTTTTTCACAACCTGGAAAATCTGATCTGTGCAAGCGAAGTTAAAGAGTAACTTTGCAGCCACAAAAAATCCTGACCTTAACTTGCTATACCGATGCAGGGTTTGTTCAGCTCATGCAGGGTGTGGTGAGAAACCCAATAAAGGTCTGTGAAACAGTATTACTTAGTTTCGTGTCAAGTTACTCTTGTTTATCTTTGCAGTACGTGGTGCACACAAACCCACACAGACACACACACAATTTTTCTGAACACCCAAACTTGCTGTTTTGACTGTGTAAAAAACTTGGTTTGCTGACACTTGCAACCTTTTCTATCTCTCATTATCACTATGCTAATGAGTTGCCAATACTGGGTGGCTGGATAAAACAAGCATCAGCTGCTGATAGAATAAACAATGCCCATCCAAACACATCCACACAAACAGCTAATACACAAATGTAAATTATCCTCCTCTCATCCTCTCAAACACACACCCACACTAGCTCACTTGATGAATCCTCGGATTTGAACTCTCCAGTACTTTAAGTCCATTTAATCTTCTGTTCTTCCAAATGTGTCTATGCTCTCCTGTTGTACTGGTAAATGTTTTATCACATAATATAAATTCTCATTTTACCTGCCAATTCCATTCTTTTCATATATATTCTGTTCTATTCCTGCACCTTTCCTCTTCCAGGCTTTACCTTACCTCAGCATATTTAATCTCTCTTGTTTGTAACCTCATCACACCCCCATAACACAATCATGTAAACATATACAGCACACACACACACACAAACAAACACCTTCAAGGTTATGGCTGTCGACAGCTTGTCTTTTAAAACCTGTCAGCGGCTTTATTTCTATCAAAGTCAGCAGTGCGCGGCACAAGCCCACGCACCAACACGAGCTGACAGGAGTTACAGCTTGTCCTCACCGGCCGTGGATTTTGCTAACACAAACACCGCTTTGCAAAATAAATAAAATAAAAAAAATCTGTCAATCTGAACAAGCAGAACATGATCTCACATTCAGGCTCGAAATCTTTTTTTTTTTTCGAAATCTTTCGTTTTTTTTGTTGTTGTTGTTGTTGTTTTTTAAACCCATGGCACCTCCAGAAACCAGTTTATATTTATATAAAGTGACAGAAACAAATTCCTATCAGATTTTTCCACCTGTTTAGAAAAGACTATAAGCTAAATGCAAGATCACATTTCCTATTAGTGTGGACAGGTATTGCCATGCGCTGAGGCAGAGCAGTGACACGGCGAGATATGAGGTGCATACTCAAGGTGTGAAATGAAGAGTGAGGTAATTACAGCAGAGAAGGAGGGGTGTTTATTGGCAACATGCTGTTCTGGAAGCTTTTCACATCCTGTATCTGATGGATGATTGTGTGTGTGTGTGTGTGTGTGTGTGTGTGTGTGTGCGTGTGCATGTGTGCGTGTGTATATTTTGCAGGAGTGAAAAGTTGTAAATGAGTAGTAAAAGGTGAGGATATGTGTTGGTATGTGTGTTTGTTCATTTGTGATGCAATTGTGATATTTCAGAAAGACTAAGATAAAGGTGCACTATTGTGTGTGTGCGTATGTGTGTTTGTTGAGTCACTAATTAATCCCAGCTGGTTTGAGCTCAGTGTCACTGACAGGTAGCACCACAGAAATAGCACAGTAATTGAGGTGTGTGTCTGTATGTTTTTTGTGTGTCTGTAGTTGAGGTGCCAAAAGGTGTTAGGGTGACAAAAACAATATCTGTGATACTCCACCGTTGTCCACCTCTTTGTCGTATTAAGATTTTGAAATAATCACTTTCCTTTATCCAGAACAACACACGTGAGAGATTATTTGCCGTTTCATTAGCTCACAGTAAAGTGAAGCAGGGACACAAATGGGTGATTCAGTGAAAGGCAATGACACGCAACAAAGATCATGAGTCGAACCCTTAACAACACGAGTATATCTTACTCCATGCTTCACACTCTGATCTCGATGTACACACACAGAACCGCTGGACTGTGTCTGCCTTTCCTCTTTTATCACTTATATGACCTCTAGACTCTGTCATATCAGCTGTGTCATATTGGCCTCATAAATATCTTTACAAAAGCACTGACTCACTGCTTCACTCTCCACTGGTCTCCTTTTAAGTAATAGAAAACAGGTACGGGGACATAAACAATTTACACAAGGACCACAGCTCTCTGGTCATCTGGAATTAAAGTCACTAAGGGAGCCTTTACGCTGTGTGATTTTGGGTTGACAATCGTAAACGCTTCACTCGGTAGAGACTGGGGATGTTCTCCTGGCTTTCGTTGCTGAAACTGTTTGGAAACAATTAGAGATTTTTTTTTTTTTTTTTAAAACCCTGCATTGCAGAACCAATACAAAGTCTTTAGGGAGGTGACATGTGGAAGTCACGTGCTTGTACACAATGTCATAATGTTGTTCAGGACATCCATTTTAATGCTTTAAATAGCCTCAGTGATTCGCTAGGCCTATATGTCTGTTTCACTATAAAGGAGAATGAGGAGAAAGCATTGTTTCAGGTAAGGCGTGTCCTTGAAGTAGGGGGCAAACGCTGTGTTACGTTGCAACTACTTTGCATTTAGAAATCCCCAGACGACTTGTTGGCAATGAGATCTCTGATCTGCCTACAAACCAACCAATCAGAATGATTGACATGAAATGATGCAGCACAACATTTCATGTGCATCATTTTTCAATAATTTTCAGGGGAAAAAAAATAGACAAAAAATACGTTTTTGGTACTCTGGCAAATATGAAACCCTTGTGGAGTTGTGCTGGTGCTGATGGATGACTTGATGATGTGATGATGTGCCTCTGCTTTCATTTACTTCGTTCTATTTACATCGTAAAAAAACATGTTTTTATCAGACCTGTCTTGCACAGTGTAACATGAAATTAATTTACATAATTGTTGTGGCTCAATCTTAAGGTGCCTGAATGAAACATTTCAGCCCTCCACACCTGTGCACTAAAACCTTCTTGTACATTATGTGTAATGATGCATCTTCACACCTTAGCAGTGAATTTTCACACAACTCCCACATAGTTCTTTGCATATTCATAAAATATGGATCCACCAGTGTGCTACTGTATCTCACTGTAAAAGCGAAACATTGAAAAACAGAGTTATTGATGATCCACTTTATACCTTCATTTGGCCTATTTAGAGATATTTGGATTGACAATTGAATGTGACAGTAACTTACCCAACAAGAACTGATCTTATATCAGCATATTTCACTGGCTTAAGGATGCAAATGCAGGAAATGTAATGATGAAAATCCCAACAATGATCGTAAACCTTGGACACTGAGTACCATTCTCTGTCTTTCTCTCTCTGTATCTGCCCCGTCTAAGTTTTCAGCCTGCAAGGTCACCAGAAGAGCTGTGCTTTGGAGTATAAAACACTATACTGCACTCCAATTACCTGGGAAGCTTTGGGACTCCGGTATTCCCCCCTCTGTTATGTCATCCCGCTGAATTCATTTCACTGGCCATTAGTGTCCCATTTTATTGTTGATTCCTGATTCTTTTAAAATTGGTTGTCTGGCATTATATGCTAATCAGAATGCCAGTTATAGGAGTCAGTTCAAACAACATCCAGTGAGAGTGGAGAATCTTGCTTCTTGTAAAAACTGCAGGGACTCAGGTGGGCTTTTTAGTCAGGGAAAATGAAACTGCAAATGCCTTCACATGAAGTAGATGTTGGACCAGTTAGCAGAGGTTTAATGCAGGACGTTAGAGCTTAGATGAACGTATACATGCACACCCAAAGAAGCTCTGAGTCCCACATGTATTTGTTTTTTGCTGTGCAAAATCGTCTTCTGCTTTCTTCAGGTTTCAAAAACACAATGAAAAAAGTGTCTTTCTTATTGTAAAAAAATCCCTCCCACATATTGATTTGCAGGTAAAAATGGCAATACTTTTGCCAGCCAATTGCAGCTTTTCTTTCTGTAATTCATTTTGATCACAGAGGCCAAGAGGGAAAAGAAAGCGTGAGGCTTACAACGAAACTTTCGTGGTGTTCAGAACAACTTTGCCAACACTTTCCTTCAGCATATTTAGATGTGTCATCTTGTGGTTTCCTGTTGCTTTCAAATGAAGTTTCCTACTTTTGGAATTTTGTCAAGTTCACATTTTCTCTCCCCACAAACATGGAACAAGATATCTCTGCCAAATATTCAAAGCAAAAATATGTCAGACACAATTTAGGGGAGAAAAAACGAGGCCCTTCTGGTCCTGCTGCTGAATTCCCCGCTGTGCCTGTTTTAATCCGAGAGCCTTGGGTTGGGCTGAAGGGGAGTCCACGGGAGACAAGGCGATGTGTTGCTGTGGTGACAAAGCAATACTCTCCTCCGCTCTCCTTCCTGTCCCCCCCCTGCTCATACACACACACACACACCCCTTCCTCTAGTCAGGCGTTGATTCTCTCGGCGTCCCCACGGGCGAGTAGAGGGGTCAGGGTTGGCTCCATCTGTCTATGTGATGGGCACCGGTGCCAAGCGCCACGGGGGCTGGAGGGAGAGGAAAGAAAGCTTGTGTGGAGTGGGAGGCTAACGGATGTTTCTGAGCTGTCATCTGGGAATGGGGCAGAGGGCTGAAGCTGGAGATGGGGAGAGGGAATGGGATAGGGATAAGGTGGTTAGAGGAGAGGGGAGCTGAGGATGGAGGAATAGACTCTGGGCTAGGGATGGTGCTGAGACTTCATTGCTGTTCTTGAGTTTGCAAGTGTGGCTGGCAAAGAGAAATGATGCTGAATAGGTCTTTATGCAGACAAGATGGATATTTCTTTCTTCTCTTACAGTCACAATGGACAGCAGAGGCACCCAGGGAGCCTCACTCTGTCTGGAAACACAGAGGAAACAATGGCCGAGTCAGTGTCACTGTCCTCGCTCTGTCAGGGATCACAAGGGAAAACCTAAGACAGAAAGAGAGAAAGAAAGACCTTTACATCAGCTGCACATAGTGTACTATAAATTCACCCCTATGGCTCACTTTAGCAGGGATTACATGTTGACTCCTGCCCCGTTCTGTCAATGAATTACAGCTTATATCCCTCCAACAGCAACAGCATCATTTCATTCAAATCTCAGAGATGCTTCATCTCTAGAAATTGATGAATGATTGCAGTCTTTCATCGCATCGTCTGAATTATAAACCCAATCAAAATGAGAGCCACTTAAACTTTAAAAAAGGGAAGGGATGCACAGATGTTCCCCTTTACTGGAATCATTTAAAAGTTGCAGCCGCAGCCATTTTCGTCACAAACTAATAATTTCCTGCATGACTTTAGAAAATATATAATATATTGGTTGGTCAGTCAGTCCACGAATCTGGTCCAAAATGAAATCATTCTATTAACTAATATTAACTATTTGGATGGATTGTCATGAAACTTTATAGAGGCATTCACAGTCCCCGGAGGATATAACCTAATAACTGGTGACTCCCTGACTTTTCTTTTAGTACCACCATGAGGTTTACATTTGTAGTTATCAATGATGATTTCCAAGAAATTTGGTAAAGTTTTTATTCCCCTTGGGAAGAATTATAAACACTTTGCGAATCCTCCAGTCATTGAACCAATCGGCTATCATCTGTCAGCCATTTAAACTCTGGGGGCAACAGCCAGTGTTTCTGGGCTTCTGGTGTAGCCAGCGGATATCTGGAAAAAAGATAATAGATATCCAGGCCAAGGTTTTCCTCTGAAGTCCAATTAGCAACTTGATACACAAGAATGGCAAGAAAGACACATTTCTGCTAAACAGATATCTGCATATGAATGCAGATAACTTGCTGAAAAAATGCTACTAAAAAGCCAAAATCGCCATCACATGATTTTCGATGGCCTCCAAGATTGCATTTCAGCAAATGCATTCCACCTGTTTTGCTCTCCACTGCTACAACCAAAGCCTGCTCAAAAGTGACAACAGTCAACACTACTCGGACTATGAACGGAAACCATAACCATTCTGGTGCTAAAATTTTTGGTCTCTCACCTACAGATTCAGCATTCATATGCAGTTATCTGTTATATAGAGCTAATGAACAATCTGACTCTACAATGAGTGACACCATCAGGTTACAGTTACTGTAGTTTGGTCTATGACCAAATCTAAATTAATGACATTCCCATCAGCCTTGCCTGTACTTTGTGCTAGTAGATGTTAGCAGGCTAAAATAGTTAACAAAGTAAACATTATACCTGCTTCAGTATTGTCATTGTGAACATGTTAGTATGCTGCATACTGGCTTGGATGTAGACTCTTAACGGTCAATGATATTTCTGGAGACTTTAAACAAACCCCTCCCATTTCAATTCTCCCTCTTACTCTCTGGCTCCTGGTTTAATTCCACTCTTTCTGAGCGAGCTCATTTCTCAGCTTATGGCACAACATCACCCCGACCGGCACGACCAGCCAAGACCTGCCCCCCTGACACCTTATCCACATACAAACACACACTCTCATCCCCATCTGTTTTCCCTCCTTATCTCCCAAGCCTTCCACACCTTCCTTACTTTGTTCTACCTCGCTCCTCTTCTCATCTCTCTCACCCCCAATAGTCCTTTATCTGGCTAACTTCTTATTTCTCCAATCTGCTGTCTGCTCTGGTGTTTTGGTGTCGGAGAGAGAGATGTGTGTATGGGGTTGGGGGGAGGGGGGATTACTTGTCTTTGCCTCAGATTACCCTCTGGCTCCAGGTAATGCTGCCTGAACCAAAGCCCCTGTGGCATAATGCATGCAAGCACATATACACAGCATGCTGCACCTGCCTCATGCTGTGGTGTTTACACTGTTTTCTCAGCGAGATTGTGGTGTCATTACCCCCTCATTCCCTCATGTATCTACTCCCCAGCATTAGAAATCCTATTCTATCTATTCATCAACGTCGGTAAAATTCCCCAGCATTGTTAACCCCAAACACAAACACATAGTAACAATATAGGCACAGATAGTCAAAATATGATTCATGAAAATGTACATTTCCTATCTGTTATCTGATATGGCATATGGCATTTCCCTCTTTTTAAATAGAGCTTCCTCCTCTCACACTGCTGTTGACAAAAATGTACCGCTAACTACGGCAGGAGCCAGATGGGGCTAGGCCCAACTCAAAATGTCTTGAATGTTTCTGCTTCCGTCAAACATTCTTCATTACCAAACAAGAGTAAAGATTTATTTTTTTTCTTTGGGAAGTTGGAGGAAATTAACTGAATGACATGTATAATGAATAAGCTGTGTCTGTCCCTGCATTGGAGGAGTGACTGTTGATTTAAAAAGAAAAACCTCTGGACAGCCAGCTGCTTTCCTCTGTCGTGCGCAGCTGCAATATTAAAACGCTAATCAAATCACCAATTAACATGCTGGTCCCCTTCTGCTTCACTCCTGCTGACGATGGGAAAGAGGCTACCTTTTCTTTTTTTTTCTTCAGTCTTTGTTTTTTTAACCCTCCTCCTTTCCTCTTGTGGGTTCAGAGGTGATATTCAGCATATTCTAATTTGATATCGGCTGTCTTGTGATAATGACTGTAATGAATGAGATGGCTGGCTCGATGTCTGGCTGTCTATCTTATTTGTTGACTACCTGAAGTGACATTTCTAGACTACTCTTTATGATTCATGTTGAGAAACTTTGGTGTTTTTAGCCACGTGAATTACAGTGAAATTTTGTAGAGACATTTAGGTTCCCCAGAAAATGAAGCCTACTGACTCTGTTGATTTTGGGTTTTTTTCCCCCCTTCCACCATGAGGTTGACATTTGTGGTTTAAGTGACAAATGTAATAACCATTGAATGGATTGCCATGAAATTTGGTACAGGTATTCACATTTGTTACCTTTTGTATAGTGATTGATATCACTCTTGTGTCTGTACACTAAGAGGCTAAAATCAGCCGCTAATAATCTTAGCTTAGCACAAAGAGTAAGAAAAGTGCTTGGCACTGTTCAAAGGTAACAACATCTCCCTAAAGCTCAGTAATTAATATGTTACGTCTCATTTGTTTAACTTGTACAAAAACCAAGGTGTAAAAAAAAGCAATTCGTTACTTTATAAGAGCTTATGTGCCAGACTATTACTTGGCTTATAGACCCGTAACTTCCCGGTTGCCTAGCAACTGGTCCTGGCCAAGAAACAGATCAGCCAAATACCTGCAAAACTAATGACTTTCCAATCAGCCTCAGCTGCACTTTGTGCTTAGTGCTAATTAGCAAATGTTAGCTTTCTCACAAGCTCAACTAAGATAGTGAGCATGCCAAGCAAACATTATACCTGCTAAACATCAGCATAGTATTGTTGTTAGCTGACTAATGTTAGCATTAAGCACTCCAGCCTCACAAAGCTGCTAGCGTGGCTGTGAACTGAAAAATTTTGCACAGAGCAGCTTAAAGTTATGTTTAGCATTTTCAGACAGGTAGGCTCGAAGAGAGTATGACTTTCTTTCACCAACTCTCATTACACTGAATTGGTTGAACTGAATTGATTATGCTTATAGGTGGATACATTATATGCCCAGGGACAGAGGTGGACGCAGTCAGTACAGCTGCTATTGATGTCACAGTACATGCCTGACACTGTGTATCTGCTGACTGTGAAACAAAACGCCTCTCAGGGGTTTTTAAGATTCTGGCCTACTCTCTGCTCCACTCTTTGTCTGGCATCCATGTCACACACACACACACACACACACACACACACACACACACACACACACACACACACACACACATTTACAAACACACACCCAGCTCACCTATACAGAGCTCTCATATAACTCTTCCACTTTGCACGGTCATCTACAGACACAAGCACTGACTCACTTTGTTCTCTTCCTCCTGTTCTTTCATCCAGCTCTCTGCGTTGACTTCAGGCTCTTTTCTAATGAGGTCTATCACATGTTGTTTTCAGCCTGACTTGTTTATAAGAGTTAGACCTCATCTTAAAAGATTTCTAAAGTA
Source organism: Argyrosomus regius (assembly GCA_946959425.1). Taxonomy (NCBI): domain Eukaryota; kingdom Metazoa; phylum Chordata; class Actinopteri; family Sciaenidae; genus Argyrosomus; species Argyrosomus regius. The sequence goes on along the minus strand of OX336888.1, from coordinate 23,322,296 downwards.
TATCTGGAGTAGTGAGAGCGACAGCATGTAATCTACTTCAAATGCCCTGTCATGACTCATCTTTGGTCTTCAGTTACAACAGATCTATATGACCAAAGTGGCACATGGGGTCATGCCTGAGCAGCCTATTGATCTGTTCCAATCGCAATAATTTGAATACAGCAATCGACAAAACTTCCGCTTTCTGTGGTTTATGAATTTTCCACAATGCAGCAAAGCTGATCTCAGAGTATATGACAGTAGCTCTATGTATTGATGAGTTACAGTGCATTAAGTTCACTGCCATTCTGCCAGTGTGTGATAAACTGTCAGCATATTTTACTTCCTTGTTTTTAACTGAAGCAAAACAGGCAAGTCCAGAACACACATATTACATGTGAGACTACACTTCTGCTTTGGCAGATTAAATCAAAATTCCTAGAAGATAACAAGAAGTTACAACTGAATTATGTGTTTGGAGGTTAATGCTTCTGAATTTACAGTCTTGTCTGCTTATGTGTTACTTAAATGATGATTAATATTAAGTTGCAGGTTGCACTTATCAATAGCTATTGTGGTCAAACCTTCTAGAAAGTCAGATCTATCACAAATGACAGAGGTTGCTTTTCATCTGGAAACTTTCACTTTGAAGATCAGAAATATGATGGGGTTAAACAAAACTTTAAAATATAACCAAATGATCTGTCTATTATATATAATATACTGGTTAAATAATGCATGTATTTTTTAAATATTATGTCACAGTAGTATTTTACAGAAAAATGTAATGTTTATGTAATGTCTATATATATCAGCAGGTGATAAGTTCAATATAAACTCATTTGGCTATTGATTACCAAATACAGGCTGCATGAATTCCTAGAGGAATCATAGGCTTGATTGATCTGGTAGCCTATTAATTGTTATTATTTTATTATTTAAAGGGAGGGAACATGCATAATTAAGCACACAGAAACTGCTCACAAATAAGTTTGGAATGAAAATGAAGAAAAAAGATCAATAAAACGAAAAGCTGTTTGATTTTTAAAAAGTTGTAACGGAGCAGCTCCTCTCTTATCTTACCTGTGCGCTCAGCTGCTCAGACTGGGCTCTTCTGTTCCATATCGTGTCGGTCTATTTAGCCTCTTCTCCTAATTCCCAGGCTGTGTCCACGGTTACAAAGTCTTTATACCACCAAACATTGCCTTCATGCCTTCATTCTTTCACCCCTTTCGGATCAAAGTGTCCAGAGTAACGCGATGGGAGCTGCTGAAGGTGCTCCGCTTCCTGCCTCCGCTCTCTCTGTAGCCCTTCAGTCTCTCTGCCTCTCCACCGGACGGACTTTCCCCGTTTAATGCAGGTGTGGCCGCGCACGGCGGCAGGGGACGCCGATGGGAGGGGACAGAGAGTCGGTGGAACGACCTCCGCACCGCCGTGAATCCCCGTGGGGAACCGCAGCACATGACATGGGGTACGACAGCTCTAATAAATAAAAGCCACACTGTTATAATGATACCCGCCGATGGGCTGAATGCTCATCTGTTTTACACAGCAGAAGTGGTTTAACCCATCCGGTCTCTAAGGAGAATAAAAATACAATTTATCCCCGTGCAAAGCTCATCAATAACGCCTAGGCATTATTGATTGAGTGATATAATATAAATATAGTCATCACTGATTACCAATAAGATCATAACACTTGGTTACCGCATTGTTTTTCTACTATTATCCTTTCACAGACACATAACCTTAAAAGTTCAGAAGTTGACCTTGGAAACAGTAGATGACAAAACAATCTCTGCACAAGGTCCATTTATTAGGTAGTTCTGGAGCTTTTGATTATATCACATGATCTTTTTCAGCCTCAGATAGTTTGCCCACTTGTTTGGAAGTGCACTCTAAGAGATTGCTTTGTGATATTCATGTCTTTTTGTTCAACATGTATTCAACCTTAGTGCCACATTTTATAAATGTTAAACAATTTATATATATAATCTTGTTTTAAACCAACTTTATTTCTATTATAATAATAATAAAAAAAAAATCACAAGTTTAACCCTTTTGTTTCATAAGCACAATTCTTATATTATTTTCCTCAGGGTAAGTTTACATGTTTGTATGCATGCATGGTGATCATGGTGGGGTATTCGTGGTTTCTGAAACTTGTTTCTGATTGCAATATATGCTATTAGTGCTGCAACTAATGATTATTTCTTTATTGATTAATCAATAAATGGATTGTTTTTTCAGTTAATTGGTTGATTGTTTGGTATACAAATAGTAAAAAAAAAATGTCCACCATGATTCCCTTAAGCCAAAGATGATGCCATCAGATGTTTTATTTTTTTGTCTGACCAACCTGGACATATTTTGTTTACTAGGAGACAAAGAGAAGCAGCTGAGCTTCTCAATTGAGCAGTTGGGATTAATAAAACTTTCAATTTCTGATCATTGTTTTGTAGAACCAATTTTGCCCCTTCATTTGTTGATTCTTGTAAACTGGATCATATTCAGAATTGCTTTTTTCTCCACCACTTCTTCAGGTTCGATATTTTCAGCCTCACCAGGGCCACGATCCAAAATTAGATCAAGTGCTTCATTCACAGTTAGTCACTTGCACATTGTGGTGTTACCACAGAAAAGCATGTGCAGGCAGAGAAATCTTATTTATAGACCAAAGAACAAAAACTGATCAGTGTAGTTGTGTTGTGTTGGGAGTGTGAATGTAGGACTGCAGCTGGATGCAGGAACTCTATATGTGCTTTTATTTGTACATGTATACAGCAAACACCACAACACTTAAAGCATTTCAGCTTTTTAGAGAAAAAATACCTTTACAGTTAATTGTTCCTGCTAATAAATAACCTCCCTGTGGCATAACACATCGATCATGGCATCTCTGTAACAATGGCTGTTATTGATTTTGTTTGGCTGTGCCAAAAGTACCTCACATCCATTTACCTCCCCTGTAGCCTCAGATGCACCATATGGGCTCATGTAAAAATAACATGTTATGCCTTTAATGTATAAACCTGTAAAGAAGATTCAAATATGTTTTATTCCTTAAATGAAAAAGAGAACAAAGATCTAACATTAACAGGATGAAGGGTATCAGTCCCTCTGATATGCTTAGAGTATGATTTAGTGCATTGTAATGTATTCAGAATTCTAATTTAGACCAATACCATGCGCAGCTTCTACCCTACTTTTATTTCTATTGTATTTTAATTGTATTACATACAGTTCACACTGTTTGTTAAATAACAACAATAATTTTTTTTCACTCTTTAAATATTTCAACATATCACTATCACCACACAAACAAATGCATGTCTTGCAGGAAAGACTGCTTGAAGATGTACGCCTTTATCCTCATTGCATCTCACCCCTCTCTATGATGGCAGATTCCTCACCCTACTTTGAATGTGGTCCTTTGCAACAGCTATAAACACTTTTGCCTTCTGAAGTGGTCAGACAGCACATTGTAGTTGTACGAACCAATTCTTTTCAAGTATACCTCAGTCTTTACCTCTCAGATTCACTGCTTCTTGTACTGCATGTAATTACTGAATATCTGATTTTGAGGATTTGGAGGCTCTGAAGAGCAGCTCCCTGCTCTGATTCAGCAACAAAACATGTCTTAATATTAATTGTTAATGTTATTGCATCTACAATTACTGGTGCTGGATGATGCACTCATCTCTGTCAGGCACATTACATTGTTTCTGTTGATCCAACCAGGAAACTCACTCAGGGAGGTAAAGGGGGACTGTGGTTGAGTGGTAGGGGGTGGGGACTGATGAAAACAGTCTATCATTTGGTTGCATTAGCTGATGACTTGTTTGTTTATTTGATTTATTTGATGTAAAAAAATGCATTGCATTGCATTATGTGGCCCCCTACTGAACTAAACCAAATATCAACAATGAATAAATTTAAAGTGGCTGCCATGAAATGGCCCCAAAGAGGGAGGCTGATATATTCTCACAGCAGTATATTTTATTCAAAGTAAAGTTAAATTGGAAAAAGGTCATGTTTTAGTAAAAATTCTTCTCATATACTAGCTGATCACTCGTTACACTACAGACTACACACACACACACACACACACACACACACACACACGCTTGTCATCAGTTTGGGACATTATATTAATTATTGCACGTTGCCTTCAAAGCACTAAAACTTTTTAGCATTTGGTAACTTGTTGTCATTCAGAACTCAAGTTCTGAAAGTCACATCAAGTAAAGTTCATTTACTATAAAACATAACAATATAATACACATTATTTTACAGACCTTGTTTGTGTTTCCCTGCTATTTTACTTACACAAAACCACCTCAACCTTAAAGACCTTCATTCAAATGTGCTTTCTAGAATACATCCTTAATAAATCACCGAAACACCAGACAAGGCAGGTTTCATCATACATACTGTATATCAAGAACAGTTTTGCACTCTCGCCTACGCTGTGCCTATATGTGCCAATAGGTTGACATTCTGTGAGTCTCAACTTGTTTTTCATCATGTTCCTCTTCAGAGCCACCATGTTTCTCTCCAGGTGCTCCCCATGGCAGGAAAACTCCATCTGTGTTTATTATATCGCTACCTGGGAGAAAAGGGGAGTGTTCTTGTGAACAGATGTACTGCAATCTGTTAATAGTGGTGACACTGCTGTACGAAAACATCAATATTCTCCCTGAAATGCAAGGGAAAAATAGCCAAGCAGCAGTTGTAGATGGTAATATTGAACTTTAAGACAGTTGAAGGAATGTCCTGTGCTGGAGGGTAATTTGTTATATGCTAACTTTGTTTAGATGATGTGATGAGAGAGAGAGAGGAGATGTCCTGGGACATTGCCACTGATGTATGGATGTGGGTAGTGATGCATGCAGGACTAAATACAGTCACTTCAATAACTTGTCATTTCACACAGACGAAAGATGGCCAAATTCACACCCAGGCACCTGCACACCCTTTGCAGTTTTGGCCAGGAAAATACACATCTCAGCACACTCACACACTCTTAACCACAACCACTAAATTTACTGTACGTTGTGGGGATTTGATTTTTGTCCGCAGAAGGAAGGTGAGTCCCTTCAGTGTGATGTATAAACTGAGTAAGTCCCCATAACATGAGTAATACAAGTACACACACCCACACAAAAACAACAAAACCTCTGGATTAAGTGCTGAACAAAACACTGATAAATAAATAAACTTCCCTTTACCTTTAGTTCTTGTTAGTCAATGAACCTCACATTTGGTATCAAACATGAATTAGATAATGCATCTTCTTGATGTAAATTTAATTTATTATTTATTGATTTTTTTTTTATCTCTTAATTGGTTTCACTCTAAAAAATATGTGCAAAATTTACTTTTTATAGTATATATAGTATACTATATGCACCAAACTACATCACTATCTTCCTAACTCCAACCATAACCCTGACCTTAATTGGAGAAGCTATCCAATTAACTGGACTTTATTCAAAAATGTGTCCCCAAAGGTAGCCTAAGTAAGGCCCCTCACACACACACACACACAGAACGAGAGGAGAGGCTGATAAAGCACTGATCAGGCACCTGAGCCTCAATCCATACGGACCAGTGTCTCATTTCCATTTAAATTAAAGGCACCCCAAGCTGGCAGGACACTACAAACTATCACCAATGATGAGAGGAGCAGAAACTTTTCTTGCCCAATAAGAGCTGCAAAATGAGCTCTTTTGATCAATAATAGTTTGTTTTTGTTCTACCTAATGATTGGACAGATGTTTGCCATGAATCTATAATCCCTCTTTTTAGCAGTAGGAAAGTAAAATTCTTTCATGATGAACCAAAAGTATTACCAGTTTTAGACTTGGAAACTTAGAGAGAAAACAGTGACTTGGTGAGTCCGCGTAGCTTATAGTATTTCTAGATGATGACATAGTTGAAAACAAACATGAATTCCTGAAACATTATCAGTGCATTTGGTTATATTGCAGCTTCTGACATTAATTTACATTTAGTTTTTGAATTTTAAGTTAATACTTTAATATCCTGAAAGAGTGCAGATTAATTGGAAGTTCGACATTAAATAATCCATCCATCCATTTTCTGAGGCTTATCTGGGTCGTGGTGGCAACTTTACCTTTTAACCTAGCTACATTCTCTTGTTCTTCCTTGGTACATGTTAGGATATTTGATTGGTTCCGCAACACCTTGTCGAATAACATTTTGTTTTGGTCTGGAAAAAAGCCAGGTTCGACTCTTTTTTTCCTCTTTCCTGTTGGCACCCCTATTGTGTTCCCAGATTGGTCCCATTCAAAAAAATAAGGACAGTGTGTTTTTTTCACACAGAGCTTAGATTGGTCTGAACCCAGCCCAAAGTTGAACCCAGCCTTACAAAACTTATCAGCTGAATGTATTCATAGTCTCATTCTTTGGGTTATTAAACAAGGCTCATAGGTGTCAGTAGGCCATTAAGCTACAATGCAGATAGTCTTGTTTCACTTGGGTTTGAGAAAAACCATTTAATGTCTACTAAAATTGACTTTTACTGTCTTAAACTTGTGATTAATAGACCTGAAAGGCTTTTTTAAAATCTGAGTGTGTTTTATCTTTTTGATGTAATTCCCTCAGGGTTTAACATGTTTTGTTCTTCTTTTTTCTGTGTTTTCTTCTTCTTGTACTCTGTAGCTCAACCTTGAAAAACTCCAGCAGCCTTTTCTTTTATAATGAGTCATAATCACACCTCTCCTGTAAGCAGGACTCAACCATAAGCATTCTTGTCATCTCAGTGATGTGCAGTCAGAATAAGCCGTTTTTTAAAATCAAAACATCGTAAATGTACATGCATATAGCTATCTGTTTGTGCTCTTCATACTTTGTGTTATCTTAATCTTTTTAGAAGTTAGGAGGAGAAAACATGCATTAAATCAAGCGCATGCACAGCAGTTAAGCTTCATTTAAACTGCCTTATCGTATACTATTTTGTGTATCTATCCTTTGAAAGTTCAGTTGTGTTTTTTTATTTTGGTTCTCCTTCTACAAAGATAATGCTTTGATATGCCACATGAAAGAGAATGAATATCACTTCCATTTTACTAACACAGCTCTCAGCAGGTCCAAATCCAGTGATATGATCAAATGAAATCCAATTGAAATGTAAGCAGTGGCGTTCAAATGGATTATAATTAGAGAGAGCCACAAACCGGTCTGACAACAGAGCATGTGAACAGCAGCTGCTGCACTCCAAGCAAATCTTTATTCATGAATGGGTGGTGAATGTACAAACTCTCTCTCTCTCTCTCAAACAGACCATCTTCCTCTTCGTATTCAAAACAGAAAGTACCATTTATTTTTTCATCCAATTAGTTTTCTGATACAGAGCCTTGCTGTTGCTCTAATCTTTTCATAGTCAGCATCAGTGACATTTTACACATAAAACAACTTATCATTGACCCCACCCCACCCCCCTCCTCATGCACACACACACACACACACACACACCCTCCTGTTGTCCTCCACCCTCCGGCCCTTACTGGCTCACAAAGGAAACCACAGACACACAGACGGGATGTAAATTTCTGTCCGTCTGCTGGACAGTAGCATGGTGGTGGTGATGAAATATGGACTTGCTCTTTCCAGGAAGGGGGAATGCCAGACTGTCACACACACACTGCAAAGACAGACAGCAGTGAGCTTTGTTACAGACGATCTGACTGATACAAAGCTTTTGATGAATGGGTAAAGTTTAGGACAATATTAATGAGCTCTATCGAGCAAGGAGTCTGCACAACACGGTTGCATTGCTTAAAGAGTTTGATTAAATGGACTTCTTGATGCCAGAATCAATTTTAACCTTTTCAGTGTTTTTTTCCTTTCTCTTTTTTTTCCTCTATTTTTTTTCCCTCCTCTCATGTCAGATATGCTTTCTTTGCACACAAGATAAAGTTTTGAAATGTATTTGGTAACTCACATAAAGGTATTTACAGTACTTCTCTTCAGATGTGGCTTGCAATGCTTTAAAAGATGACGTTAGGAATACAAATTAGTTTACAATAAATCCATAACAAGCGTGGGACGGTGAACTAAAAATAGGGCATGTTGTGCATGCATTTGTTTCCACTTCTGCTTGTGTGTCTTTGTGTTTGCTCGCTGATTCAGTGTGATCATTTATGACCCAGACTGCGGCTCAGTCACCTTGCCTGCTGTGATGTATGAGACTGTGGCTCATTGAGCACAAACAAGGAGAAGACTTTATGGAATATTTAGAAAGGCTCATGCAAATATGATTGATGATGAGATGATTCGATAAGATGAGATAGTTCTTTCCAGTCCAGTTTTTTTTTTTTAAGAAAACATGCAACTTGTATTCCGCGTAACTTAATCTGACAGAAAAGAGTTGGGAAAATTCCACCATATTTTTAATTACCATTCTTTTTCGGGAAAAGGACAAATAAAGCAAATCATCATCAAACACTTCTGAAACTCCAACAGTCTCTCTGTGCATTAAACATCATGGTATTACAATGACAGTGTCACAGCACTTTAGAGGCATATCTGTGTTTTAGGAGCGATATCTGCAGGTGTTCAGGTAATTATAAAGAATTCAGAAACCTTATGTGCACTTTGAAGTAAAGGGTCTCATCTGACTCTGGGACCTTTTTCGTCAGAGTCTGGATGCTTCTCTCCAGAGACTGTCTGATATTTTGCTGCTCAGACTTCAACTTGTCAGTCCTTCTTCAGGCTGCTGAACTATACAGTAGAAAGGAAGTCAGCATGATTTAAAATACAAAAAACCTTACAAAAACTTTCTTATTTCAGGACAGAATAAGGCAGGGGCTCTAAAAGTGCCTAAAGTAAAGCTATTTTGGGAGTGTGTTGCTGTATGCAGCGCTCATTGTGTCCATGGTAAGAGATCTTCATTAACACCACAGCTGGCACTGCAGCCTGCCATCTACCTGGAACTGATAATTACAGATATGGATTTTCTACAAGTAGATTAATGTTCATTTACACTTTCAGCTACACATCTGAGCTTTCAAGCCCAGGGGCTCCAATTGCACGCTGTATCAGGAAAGTGAGGTCCACCTCTAAAACACATGCTTGAAGTTCGTTTTTGTTAGTTATACATTTCTGGCTGGCATATTTTGTTGCTGCATGTTGTTTAGTGTGTTTCCTGTAGGCACAAAAATGTACAGAGATTTTATATTTATTCAGCAACTTTGCCAAAAGAATTTGACAGAGATTGTGTTATTTTACATCATTCTGTCTGCTTCTTTGGCAGAAAAGTATCTCATCATAATACTTTTATTATAAATGATGAGGAGTAAACTCATTGCAATGGCTGGTTTGTTTGTTTGTTTGTTACAAAACCTTTAGGGCCTTCCTGCTAAACGGGGTAACTTCCAAAGCGACCCACATAGCTCTCACATAACTCTAACATAAAGTTTGTGTGTCTATCAGCAGACATTTTTGGTCAAGTTAAGCAACAATGGGTCACTAGAGAGCTCATTTCCAGCTTTTTTTTACAGAAGTTGGTATGCTGATGGACAGTTCTAAATGCCACTGAATAAATCTAGACCTTAATTACCACAGTGTTGCTATAATTGGCTAAAACTTAGAAAAGTGACTGAAAAGCAGAAGTATTGTGCAAGGTTTTCTGTCCACACCAGCTAAACCACCACTATGTGAGTAAATTTAGAGTACCTGGTAATCTTAGAGGGCCTGCACACCTACATAAGTGTTTTCACTTATGCTGCCCAATTAAACCTCAGCTCAGGCTAAAGTTAGGATGAATTATGCTGAGGTCTGTGTATTATAAATGTATACTCTTATTGTTTTAATGTTATGAGCATTGTCTTATGTTATACTGTTATTTTAGCAAAGAACACAGGGTGAAACATTATCTGGTGTGCTTCTGTGAAAATGCTAAACTGCCTCAGTTTCCCAGCAGACAGAGGCTGAGAGGGAAACTCCCCTAGGAAGGAAGTTAGATAAAGCTATGAATGAACAACTCTGCAGCTAAGCACCTGTGTATCAAATAAAGGTCGATTGTTAATCTCTGGGGATGATGAAAATGCTCAGTGACGCATGAGACTGTCTGTAGAACTTCCTTCTAGCCAACAAGTCGAGAAACAGTTTGCAAATGTTTGACTGAATATTGACATAAAACTCTCTCCAATATTCATGAACCAAAAAAAAATGATGAAGGTTTCAGATAATCGAGGTGTTACTGTTGTGTAATGTTGTAATGTTAATGTCTAACAGGACAATAAAGAAGCTGTCAATCAAGCAGAGTGTGGACATGCCCACACAGTTCTGAGAAGAAGTCAGATCAGGCAACACGAGTGCCAACACCTGAGTGAGTGTATCAAGGTGTGAAGAAAGTTTACAATTACTTTGATAATAACAATTTGTTAACTGCAAGCAAAATAATGTTAATAAGTATGTGATAGAATAAGTAATGATATCTAATAGCGACTCAAATGTATACAAAAGCACAGAAGATTAGCCTAGATTATGAACAGAAAACACCCAATCATGTTTCAGCTTTTGTCAAAGACATACTTCGTGCAGAAAATAATTGTAAAATCAAAGTGGGTCCAAAGATAACCCGGTAAGGAAGTAGGGTGAGGCATCAGCAGTCGATACACGTCTTATTATTATGAGGATAAAGAGGTATTTTACTGTTATATGAACGTGTACTGCATTTGTGATACAATTTGCACAGTTAATGTCCCCATTTATATTAAAAAAGCTAAATAAACTATTATAAGTGTTAAGTTCCTTATATGCCTGCACAACACAATGATGTCAGAGGATATATTGTACACATATAAGGTAACATTTAAATATGAAAAACACAAAAAATCTACCTGGCAAAATGGCTGGAGGTCACACTGTACAACAACAGCAGCACAGAGAGGGAGCAAGAAGGTGTAGGGAGGCACGGAGAGATGCAGAAACCTGATTTGCAGAGCGGTAATCAGAAACATAGGCAGACGGGAGATAAATGAGTGGACAATGACTCAGTGAGGAAGGCAATTATTTGGAGGGAGGAACACACCGAAGGGAGGTAGGAGATGGGATGGAGAAGAGTGTGCAAGGAGAGGACGACAGACAGAGACAGAGAGAGGCACGGAGAGAATGAAAACAAAGAAAGAGAGAGGGAAGGATAAATGGAGGGACAGATACAGAGAAAGAAGGGAGAGGACGAGAGATAAGAGGTGTTACAGTGAGAGGAAAAATGTCTTCGGACGCTCCCATAAGTCACACTGTCAGTTAGTGGTCCACATATTGTATCAGGTATATCATTAATTCAGATCTACAACAACAACACAAACACAAATAGAAATGCCAAAATAGGGATGAAATGGGAGCAAAAAAGACAAAAAAAAATCTACACACCCACAATTATTGTTCAAGTGTAGTGTCAAGTCCTCATGTGTCTTAACTTTGATGGCAGAACATGCATTCAAGTTATTCCCCATGAATAAAAGCAATCTATTAGCTGCTGTGAGAGAGTTAGCCGAGCACAGAAGGCCTAAGTATGGCCAGATGGACTGACTGGCTGACTGGCTGGCAGGAAGTAACAGGCTGTACGCTTCTTTTTGATTGGCTCTAATTATGATCTACTGCTGTGCCTCCCAGAGAATTGCTGACTGGGTGATGTGTGTTGTACGTGTGTGTGTGTGTGTGTACACACTCATCTCTGGTGGATCCAGAGTTTTTTAAAGGGAAAATAGGACAAGCTAAAATGTTAAGCAGGTGAACAAGAGTTTGTGTTGATGTGAAGAGTGGCCATATGGTAACACAACTATCTGAAGTATCTTAGCAAAGTTCCTGTTCCATACTACAGTTGTGCCTCACTGTAAATAACTTTTCACAGGCGCACAATTGTCTAGAGCTGAACAATCTGCAGGGATGCAAATTAAGACAGAATGAGATGATATTCTTCCTGGCTCTGTCTTGCCCTGTTCATGTTCCATTAACCCAAGATTCAAAGGTCATTCTTGACTGAAAGTGTCCATTTAGAAGCTCATCATACAGTATCACATGGTGTTCATCAGAAGGTAGTTTGCTGAATTGTCATGGGGTAGTAGATGTTTGAATATCAGTATTTTCCAAGCAATTTATGGGCGCAATGGGGGACTACATAGTACAAACCAAACATTGTTCAAACTCACAGACCTTTATTTTTAAATTATAGTGAAGACTGCAATGTTTCAAAAGATACCAAATATGTAAATAGCAATACATATGTGAATAGGCTGAATTGCGTGTATATGTGTGTAAAAAGACATCATGAATATTTTCACTTGATGGAATTGTGCAAAAAACTGATATATGTGAATATGTATGATAATATACTCTAATATATACTGGAATAAGATAATTTTTTAACCTTAAAGCTACTTATGGGGGGAAAAAACATAATAAAAAGGGGTTAAATTGGCTCTCTGCTTTCCCTCCATTGCTCATTTCCAATCAAGACGGCAGCCATGGGCTATCAGAGAGAGAAATTGGGTAAATACAGTCATGGATGAAAGGGGGAAGCACACTGAGGAAAGGGGCTGAATTTAAGTAATGAAACACCTAGTTCACTGGTTTTGAGCGTGATGAAAAAAGAAGGGAAAAACTGAGTAGAGAAAAAGGTGATGGGTGTGAAAGTTGGACTGTACAGAAAATCAAGGATGTAATTCTGAAGAGACATTTTGAAGCCTAATTTGGAAATCCAAACTTGGATCTTGGCTCAGGTTGAGTGAGCAAATTGCAACCAAGTAAAACAGAATGAATCAATAAAACAGAATCTGTCTATGGTGTTAAATGCAAAGGCTTGAAATAAAACAAGGGAAATTAGACAAATTGTCTTGTAGAAAATAGTTTAATGAATAGTGCCTCTTAGTTTGACTGTCATGCAGTATGTTTTTGAGTCAGTGTCCAGCAGTCATTCAACATCCATCCATCCATCCATCCATTTTCTTCTACTTATCCCAGATCCTAACCCTTATCCAGGGTCATGGTAACAGCAGGCTAAGCAAGGTCGTCCAGACATCCCTCCCCTCAGCAACATTTCTAGTTTCTCCTGATGTTCCCAAGCCAGATGTATAATCCCTCCAGTGGGTTATGGGTCTGCTCTGGGGTTTCCTGCCAATTGGAATTGCCCAGAAAACCTCCAAAGGGAGGAGCCCAGGATGAATCCTGAGCAGATGCTTAAACTACCTCGACTGGCTCCTGACACAAGGAGTTCCCTCCAGATCTCTAAAGCTGAGCCCAGTCACTCTACTCTGTGAAGAAACTCATTTCAGCCGCTTGTATCCGCAATATCATTCTTTTTGTCACTACCCAAAGCTCATGATCATGAAGGTTGGAACATTGGTTCAACTGGCAAATCGGAAGCTTTGCCTTCAGGCTTAGTTCCCTTTGCACGTGTTCAAATGAATTCTTGATCTTGGAAACTGTAATTGGCAAAACAAACTCATCTCAAACTCTCAGGAGCTTTTGAGCAAACTTTGAACTTTAACTTTGAAACTCAACTTTTGATCCAACATGGCAAGGAGTCCTGGCAACTACAATTCCATTACAACTAGACAAACTCCACCTGCTGATGAAGATTGTGTGATTCAATCAAAAACTCCAGAGAAGCCACTAAATAAAAACTTAAGGTGACATTGTTTTGTTTACACTGGTTAAAGGGAGCAAAAGTGCAATCCAAGATACTCCTATGATACAGTGATACATGAACATGATACAGTGCACCAAATGGTGCTTTCCGTGCACTGGTGCCACTATTTTGTTTGTAACTATGTGTTCAGTATTGTCTCCTTGAACAACTTAGCTTTGGTTTTAGGAAGGCAAATGAAAAGATGGAGGCATTACTGACCAATGGATAAAATTACAAAACAGGCAGATATTAATGTCCTCGCTCCTATTTTCTCACCTCTTTTTTAATTCTCATTATTTCTCATCTTCTCTTTTAAATCTCCATTTTCCTCATCTCGTTTGTCATCCTTCCTTACTTATGCACAGCTTCTTCTTCCTCCTCTCCCTCATCCTCCCTGTTTTCCTCATCCCTTGTCCTTCTCTTCCTCCGTCCTCCCCTCCCTCCACTTCTCTTTCCTCCTCTTTCAGCTGCACTACATGCCAGACCTCTCCCCTCGCCGTCTCTTCTCATCCAACCTCTAATCAGATCAATTCACTATTCCATTCACAGGGATATGATAAGGTGATTATGCATGGACCCTGTGCTGCCCCTGCCCATACCATACACACACACACACACACACACATACACACACACTGCCCCTTTAGCACTGATAGAAGTTGACGTCGCATTTCCCTTAAAAATTCTGTGGATGTCCTCTGTCAGAGAAAGCTGGCAACCTGGCGCTCCCTCGATTAATTTGTCTCTTCGCTTCTAATCAGTGTCAGGATAGAGGAAGGACGCAGAGATGGTGGAACGAGGGAGAGAAGGAGGAAGCCAGCATAGAGGAAAGCAGGGAAGGAAGGTGCCTCTAAACGTTTGATTAGAGTCCACCAGGAGAGCTCTTCAGATCAAATCCCAAAAGCTGCACACACTGATGAATTCAAACAGGGGCAAACTGTTGTTACAGTTCAGCAGCCACCTAAGTCTATGATTCTTTACCTACATCTTAAAAGATGTGTGTCAACTTGCCTATGGTGCATACATACCAATGTATGGTTAATTTCTTCATAAAATTTAACACTAGAACCGCCAACATAAAACGTCAATTCTAGAAGCAGTTAAGTTGTTATTTTTAATCTGTCTAAATCTAAATCACAAAATAATAATTATTAAATAAATTAATTTTACAGTTGCATTAATCCATCACAGATCAAACAAGTAAAATACGTTTTAAAATTCAACATTACAAACTGGGTTAGGGTCGGGGTCAGGGTTGGTGTAACCAATGTGATCGATTCAATTAAAATTTAATAGAAATTTTCAGAAGGTGTAGGTTTGGTTAGGAGCCCAATGTGTATGAACATCACCACAGACAAGAGTACAGTTAACCAAAGTTTCTATTTTAGCTTTAAAAAAGCAAATAGTTACAACAAAAATAGGCACACAAACACAATTAATTTGTTCATTTTTTCAGTCCCAGTTGAGTTCTTAAGTCCCAAGTGTGTGGGTCCGCTCCTCCTACCACAACCTTTGGAGGCCTCTGTTCAGTTAACTCCAGCTCACTCCAGTTCTGTTACAGGTACCTCGCCATCATGTTGCAGACCATCCGACACTCACAAAAACCTGACCGCTAGAAAGGAAAGAGGGGACAGGACGTGCACAGTCCTCCCCCCAGTTGGTCCTGCCACCCTGGTCCATTCCGTTCCGTTGTTGGGAACATTGGCACCTCCGTCCATAGCGCACAACAGTCCAATCTTGGTCCTGTGATGCAGCCTTTGATATTTAAATAAAATTAAATATATATATATATAATAAATCGACCTTCTTTCAAATTCCAGCCACTCTTACAAAATCCAAACCAAAGGAGTATTCATTTCTCTCTTATTTCTTATATTGTACCTATGTTGCACCATACAAGTAGAGATTGAATTCTTTGTCTCACCAACATATTGTATCCCACATTTGGAACAATTAAATCAACACAATTTGCAGACCGCAGTGTAAACATATGTACCTTAATCTACTGTCGCAAAAAAAACCCCAACTAAACAAAGGAAACAGTGAGGTGTTATTATCAGTACATCAGTGGTGAATGTGTGTGCATGCATGAGTGCAACGTGTAGTGTTGAGTGCGAGATGTTGCATGAAATGAAAAGAACCAAAAACCATGCAGCAGACACGAGAGGACGACAGAGTCGGCCAGAGAGAGAGAGACAAGTCAGTGGGGCGGAGTTTTAGAGTCACAATCACAGCCCAGGTGTTCAACTATAATCAGCGTCTCTTCAGGTACCTACGTGCTGCAAGGAGAGAAAACATGTAAATAAACCAGGGAACTGTCACACTACAAAAATGATTTCCCAACCTGTGAGGTCTTTCATACTGCAATGATTGTATTTTTGCTCTAACCAAAATGTCCCTTAAATTCCTGTTTCTCCGATATGCTGAAATAACTTTACAATTTACATTATATTTTGATTGACTACCACATTTTCAAAATTAGCGTTCAATTTCCCATTCAAAATCTTACTAATTTAAGTTATTAATGGAATGAGTTCCCTATACAGTATTTCTCCTCTCTCCAAATTCATAAAGTTTTAAAACATTGTCATGAAAAGGACCTCGAATATCCTCTCTCCCATAATGCTTTGAAGAGGACAAAATAGACAGTCCTTTCAGTGTTTTATATATACACAATTTCATGATCTTGAGGTAGCTGATGTTGGTCCCTAGTAGTTCAGAACAATGTTTCATTTGACAGAAAATTCTTAATTCAAGGTCTACTTTTTTCCTTTTCAAAGTTTTCAAAGCGCTTGAAAAAATAATAAAGTGATTTTTTTTTTTACGAGGTTAAACAAGATATTAAAAAAAATATTCCACATATCACCTGAAGCAAGACAAGAACTAGAACGTTTTCTACAATGTTTCCATACTCCAAGGATACTCTTCAAGTCCTGCGTCAGTCTGTTTTGCAATATAATGTCCTTTTTTTGTCCTGAGTGTAGCTTTTCCAACATCAAAACTGACTGACTGTCTTCAGGACTGTTATACAAGGATGCAGAGCTGAGATAACAAAACAAACTCTAGCTTAACAAGGTTTCTGCCAAGATGTCTGCACAGAATATTGAGTTATTTACTAGGGACAAAGATGATTATTTATGTTCGGATAACTGACAAACAAGGCACTCTGTAAAAAAAAACAAAAAACTTGCGTTCTCAATCAGTTAGGTGAGCTTTATCGGAGTTTGTGTCCCCTTTACAAAACAATGTTTGGTTGTGGGAAAGAAAAAGTCAGAGCACAAGTAACTGCAAAAAGGCAAGAGACGTACAGGAGGCTCACACAGGGGGGAATGTTGTTTTGTCCTGTATTCAGTGTCTGTCCTAGTGCAGTGATCCACCAGGACACTGCAAGTATGCAATTTTCACTTCATTTAAACAAGGAGAAAGCAGACAATAGGGAAGCGTGTGAAGAAAGTCACAAAGAAGTGCTGATACGTTAAAAGCCTCTGTTGGGCAATAGAACACCTGGCCATGCGGGGGAATAATGCACTGTTTGGTACGAGAGTCAAACACTCCCATGAAAGTAAATCATGAAGCCTTACGAAGCCTATTATTTGTCACTGCATGTTACAGCACATAAGTGGTGAAGACAGTATGAATGTCATTGCCGCAGATTTTGAGCTGTTTTGAATAATGCAAAATATACTTACAGACAAAACATATTTAGTCCAGACAGACTAGTTTATAAAGACCATCACACATGTTAAAAGTACCAGCTCCAGGTAAGTCCCTATGAGAGCAAACTCAACACCAGAAAAATCATCAGGGTTATAGTTTGGGTAACACTTTAGATTAGGGAACACATATTCGCCATTAACTACAAGGCCCCAATAACCCACTGGTTATTCACATCATTATTCAGAAACAACAATGCATTCATTTACAGTCAATAAGCAATAATTAGGAGTTAATAGGAAAAATCTTAATTCATGGCGTAATAGAGGTAGAATAAGGCTATGTAGAATAAGGTGTTAATAAATGCTTAATAATTACTAATAGAGGGCTAGTATGCTACTTATATGCATATTAGTAAGCGCCTAGTTAATGGTGAATATGTGTTCCCTAATATAAAGCGTTACCATAGTTTGTATTGTAGGATGTAATAAACATTTCAGCCTATAGGGGCTGCTACTGGTGCTTCCCTTTTATTTTGATAAAACCTGATGCTATTGGTTTTTCTTATCAAGGAAACGTGGATCTTTTTGTATGGATGTTTGCATCTCACTAGCAGTGGTCAGCTTGCACCATTATCGCCTTTTTGTTAGATTTCCATTATTGATTGAAAGGATCTCTTAGAGTGGAGAACACTGTGTGAATACAAGGAGAAGACCTCCATTCTGTTTATTTTCTAACTATTCACTTTATAAATGAAGTGTTAGTGAGTAGGTCACATCACATTTTCTCTTACACAACATTTTTGCTTCTTCAGTTTTCCTGCCACTATTTTCAAATGTAAATTAGATGTTTTATAAAAGACAACTTCCAAGTCTTGCACACTGTTTCCACAAATGACACTGTAAAATGCTTTGGATATAATATTCCATCTCCAGAGGAGAGGAGAGGAGAGGAGAGGAGAGGAGAGGAGAGGAATAGTGGAGGAGCACAGCAAAAAAGACACAAAGAACTTCCTGTTTACAAATCTTGGCTGCTTGCTAATAAGAAGGATTTTCCCATTTGAATGTAGCTTAATAATACTGTAGATTTTCTATGAAGCGCAAACTTTGCCAGGGAATCTGTACAAAATGCCAAAAAGGAGACCATCTGGAGAACCTCTGATAAATAAAAATGCTGCCTCTTGTGATTTGGCTCAAGTCAATGCATAAATTACTTTTTTCCAATGATAAGAATTATACAAAGTCCATACTACTAACATTTCCCCCGTGCACCCTCCCTACAGTATTTTTTAGGGTGTGACTAATACTGAGCCTGAGTCTTGGCATTCTAAGTATTTTAAGTTAGAACAGCAGGGTCTTCTACAGAAAATTGCTTGTGATTTGATAAAAAACGACCTCACTTATCTTCTTTGTCTCTTTTCCACCCTGATCATTCATTTTCATTCATCCTCTTGGCCGCACAGCTGTTTTTTGGGTAGCAAGCTGAGACTGGGCCAAAGGAAGTTGAGACATAACAACTGACTGGGATGTGGGTTGAAGACTGGGGTGCGTTTAAATCCCAGTCATAAGGGAGAATGATATTGGGCTGCATGCCCACACTTGCTCTCCTTTTGACACTCATTGGTTTTAGATTTCCACAAAGCATTTCATGATTAGTCAATCCTGCACCTGATGGTCTATAGGCTGAACCATAAAGCACTTTGTCACCTGGCAGGGTATATAATATAGTCACTAGGACTATTTGGAAATGAGATTTGGTGCTCCAGTGAGCTTGGCACCAATGTACTTATGTACGTATGTCCTCACTCCATACCAAACTTGTCCACTTGCTTAATGGGAGGTTGGAGAATGTCACAGGAGTATTATAGATAAAACTCAGCATTGTAGTTAGAGATCTGTCTGGAGTATCACAAACTGACTTCATAGCAATTTCTTTCAAGGATGCTACTGAGTGCAGAGAGTAAAATATGACATAGTAATCAACCAAAACTGCTGCAGCAGCAACATTTTCAAACTGTACTTGGATGCCTCACCCATTACGTTTGGTCCTAAGCAGAACTAGCCAAATGTGGGAGCAGGAGCAGTCCTTGGTGATGGAGCCATGATTGCTTCATGTCAAAGTGGAGAAGATGACACTGTAGCATGAACATTCTGCATTCTTCTGCTCACTTACTGTCAGTTACAATTGACAGTAGCATTAGAAACTCCCAGAAAAGACCACCAAAACCCATCGGCATTCATGAATGTTGATTTGACTAAATACACCCATGTGACCCCTCTTGACTCTGTGGTAATAGCACCAGAGATAAATTATACAGAATCCTCAAGAGCTAAAGTCAGTGTTTTACATACCTTGCAAACCCACCTAAAGTCTCAATGTGTAATGAGGATTTAAGACAGTTTTTGCCCCTAACCTTAACAAGGGGACTGTGCTTTTTTATTCTGTTGGTTTGATAAACATGGAAAAATAACAGCCTCTGAGAGTGCCCCATTACACAAAAACCTGGCTGGGTACCAGAATGCACCCATTCTGAAATACAGCCTTGCACTGATAATATTCAAATGACTCCCACAAACAACTGGTGACAGATTTGGTCTGAACTTTTCACTCAACCCAGTGCTTGGAGGTGATGGACATTGGATGCTTAATGGCTCTGTTTGTGGCACGTCCAAGACAGCAGCATATGGCTAATGAGGGACAGAGTGACATGCACAGGTACAAGCCAACTCTTCAGCAGTCATATCAGGGATGTTTTGATGGACATAGAGGGAATGAACATCCACTCAAAACAGGACAGGTCATGACAATATGACCTAAAATAGTTTTCCTATTAATTTATCCAGACTATTGTTTACTTGCACATCGCCAAATCTGCTCAGACTGATTGAGTGCAATAGGAGCTCAACCGCTCATCCAACTTAGGCTGAGACATTCATGACTGTGTTCTTTTTTTGGTCCCAAGCCCCAGCAGCCAGGAATAACACTAAGAGAGAAGCTTGACAGTGTGAATCCAACTTATTTTCAATCTGCTGTCAGGAAGCAGTCTGTCGCTCGGAGATGAAGAGTGACAGTGAGATGTGAATTCAATGGACTGCATTACTGTCTGGCTCAAACGATTATAATGACTGAAATGGAAATTGTGGTATTTTTCCTCCTTTTGAGGATGTCTCAGAGTGAGGATCTGACCATGCAGAGAATGGTGGAATTAAGGGTGGTGTACAAATCGTAAATATTGATTTCCATCAGAATAGAGGGAAAGTCACTCTCAGGGGATCAGTCAGTTTCTGCTTTGAGGACGAGGAGGATAAGCCACTGAAAGAGACTGATGGCATCTAAAATGAACACTGGTACTCATCACAGAAGTCCCCAGTCTTCTGTCTCTCCTGTGTCTATAATCTAGTATTAGTGGGAGAGTAACTTCTCCAGCCTATGAATGGAATTTGCATGTTGTAATACCAAACTAAATGTCTCTGATATTATGTTGAAAAGAGGTGAAAAGACAGAAAAGTTTTCTGTGTGGGAGTTTATCAAACATATTCCTTCACTTTATGTCTAGAAAAAATATGCCGAAAAGTAACTATTTTTTCATGTTACCTGCAAGTCGTATGACTTTTTAGAGTCATGCTGCTGTGAACCAAATCAAAAATAATGTCAGTATAACCTGGAAAAGTGGAAGAATGCCATGTGCAACACATACTTTTGATCTCTGTAATGGCACAGAGATAGCAAAAATGAGTCTGCCATTAGTGAGATGACTGCACACCATCTTTCTGGTCAAGGTGCTCCTGTCCTGAAATCCACCATCAAAGAGAGGGTGACTCAAACTGTCAATAATGCAGATTTGATGTAAAAACAGCCGAATGTGGTGTTGAGAGGAAGAAATAAATAATTGAAAAAATTACAATACAGCACCGTTTTTGCATCTTATTCTCTCTTATTACAAGGTGTTGTGTCCTGTTCTGTACACTCGGACACACAGTACAACCCAGGATAATACAGAACAGGACAAGACACAAACATGCACACACAGGTAGAGCCTTATAAACCAACGCAACACAGAATCAAGTTTTTCATTACCCAAGCCAATACATTACAGACCAGAATCCAAGCATCTCTTGTATTTTTGTCAAAATATCATGCATTTCAACAGGGTGTGTAATTTGTCACTGTGGACTGCTGAAAATGGTTCCTGATGCTGTTCCCTTTACCCCTCTAAATATTGAATAACGTACATGACCTCTTAGACAGAGTCAGACTTTTACACTGCTGTGCATTTCTTTTTGTTGTCTTGTATTACATGATTACAATAATTGTCAGAACAGAATGAAATGTGATATGTCCAATGAACAGGCATGAACAATCATGGCTGACAATTCCTAATACAGCCCTTGGTAGGATTGAGATCCTCGCTCGACCGCTTGTGATTAATCTCTTTCAAGTGACATTTTGAATAAGATCAAGTTACTTTCATGGTCACTGGCCAAAGCACACCATTAGCATTCAGCATGTGCACGCTCTGGCTCTAACTGCAAGCACTTTGCACACGACTACTACGTGACTACAAAAGATGAATACAAACTGTCTTTATGCAACATAAAAGTAAATGATTGCGAGTCCTAGGCTTTCTTGCTACAATGTACGGTGATGGTACTGCAGATTCTACACAGCAACTCTGACCTTCTCACTGTACTTTAAGTTTGAACATTTGGTGTGGATGGTCTTTGCATATAAACCTTGACTTCTCTCAGAAAAAACATCGAAATGTGTGTGTGTGTGTGTGTGTGTGTGCGGATCTGTGTGCAGGGAGATTTGTGCAAGATTGCAGTAGGTTGGTGTCCTCTAAAATGTAACATTTAACAACATAATAGTCACCATTACCTTGTAAAATCTGCTCAGTCTCTCAGTGATCAATGATGATTTGCAGGATTGGTAAGAAAAAAGAGAGGAGGCTTAAATGAACAAATCCAAACATATCTAGGAGGATAGTTAGTCGTATCTGTAAATAAAAGTAGGAGTATTCAGAAATGACTATGTCAAAGCAGCTCAGGTCATTTGTGTCTCCTCTTTTGATCTTTCCTACAGGCCACATCTAAAGTGACACTGAGCCAACACTGCAGACATTTCTCTCAATCATGCCATGTCAAAGTGACAGAAATCGACTCAGGGAGAGAGCTGTGGAAAAGTGATATTGATGGTTTCTTTGTTGATGAGGTAGCAAGTGAAACTCATGAGACTTCATTTATGCAATCAAACTCATAATGATTTAAAGTAGATTCTGTCTCGACTTTGATCTATCTATCTATCTATCTATCTATCTATCTATCTATCTATCTATCTATCTATCTATCTATCTATCTATCTATCTATCTATCTATCTATCTATCTACCTGTCTGTCTGTCTGTCTGTCTGTCTGTCTATCTGTCTGTCTATCTCAAATAATCTGTGTATCTATCACCTGCGCAACAGCACCTCCTGGAGGAATCTCTTGACATTACATACTTTAAGTTACGTGATTTTCACTAACTTATATTTCACATAAGTTTCAGGGATGTAACATCTGTTTTTCTACATGAGACCCTTCAAGTTTAAAGTCCTTCAAGAACTGCAATAATGAAATATATTTATATTGGTGAGTAAAATAATTAAATAGGGAAAAAAATACTTACTGAATAAGTAATACTTTCCTCAAAAACGCACTAACATTATTTCCGCTCAATTTTCAATATATTAGAGAGTATATTTAAGCATGAACGCCACCATATATCTCTGTATCATATATTTTTTCATGTAGGAACCTTTGAAGCTTACACCGTCGTTCCGCCGGCGCACTGTGTTGGTAGAACATTCAACACCGTCACTGACGTGACTTCCTCCCCACGTGAAGCGCTGCATACATGTGAGGAGTGTGTTCATCCAGCCACAGCAGCAGCAGGTTCATCCACGTTTAGAGGCCACCAGTTCACATATTGTCCTCTTATGATTATCGATAATAAGAGTATGGAGTCCGCAGAGGAGGAGGCGCTGCTCGGAGAGGAGTCAGAGGAGTCAGAGGAGGAGAACAGTGAACTATCAGACAGTGAGGTCAGTCAACTGTTCTCATGCTAACATTGGCTAACGTTAGCCAGCCAAAGCTAACAACTGTAAAACTGTGCCGAACTTAGAAAAGTCGTTTTTGTTGACTTTCATGTAGAAATGACAGTAAAAATGACGTAATTTCACTGTTACGTTGGTTTTTGGCATGTTTATGTGTCTATACACACATGCCTCTCTGGCAGTAAGTGTGTTTGGTGATATAACAGAGTGTAAACCTGACTGATCTTTGTTTCCTTTAGCTTCAAGAAGCCTTTGCAAAGGGGTTGTTGAAACCGGGGATGAACGTCCTGGTGGATAAATCCAAAAAGCTTGTCAACAACATGGTGAGTCAACTCAAAATGACAAACTTTAAATGTCAGAATTCCTGTCCAGATCTGGACGCATTGAATTGAGTCAGATTTTTTTTGATGCCTTCATAAAGGTTTGGATATTAACAGTAGTAAATGGTGTTACTTAACATACTTGGGCATTTGATGACACCCTATCAATTGTGTATGTTGTGTTTGCAGGAGGGTTTGAAGCAGTGCCTTGCAGACTTCCGTAAAGAACTTCCCTGGGCCGAGAGGTTGGATTTGACCAACCTGCCGGCTGAAGATGTCATTTCCAAAGCCGAAGGGAAAGTTCCAAATGTGACCAAGGGAGACGTCAATGCGGACGATGACTTCCAGAGGGAGATGTTCTTGTAAGTGACCATAACTATATTTGCAGTTTGTTGAAAATGTGATGTTATCAAACTCTTTTTGACCAAACCGCCTCACCAGAAGGTCCACAGAGTGACTGCTCTGAAGCTTTTGACTGTATCTGTAGCAGATGGAGTTGTCATAGAAATGTGTGTATATTTTATTGTAATTGTTTTAAGTATTAAGATAAAATATTTAAAGAACTGCCAATAGATAATTTAGTTCAACCATTTAATATATTTTAAGATTTTGTCCAAAAAACATACAAAACACTGCCTCATATTTGTTTTTGATGAGAGCACTTAGTCAGTTTTTATTCTGGAAATCACACAGGACACTAAAACCTACTTGCAGCTTGATGTAAATGAAATGAATTAAAACATTCTCTCTGTATCTAAAGGTTTTCACATTTTGTGTTTGTTAACTTACAGCTACCGTCAAGCTCAAGCTGCAGTCCTCGAGGCACTGCCCCTCTTAAACAAGCATGGAATAGCAACCAAGAGGCCTGACGATTACTTTGCAGAGATGGCCAAGTCAGATCAGCACATGCAGAAGGTGAGTTGTTTCCTCTTTACAAGAGTCTTGTTTCTTACAAGATAACACAACAAACAAGAAGTTAAAATCTGGACCCCCAAAAGATTAATCTTTTCTATTTCTTATTAGACTGACCTAATTCTATTTCTTCCTTTTTTATATCTTTATCTGGGATTTGTGCACTGGATAACTTGGAGTCTGACATGTATGTTGTACTTCTATTAGATATGTTTGAACATTATTGTAAATATTATTTTGGATGACGGACACACAGAGACTAATTAATGTCTGATCTATGTGGGCAGCTGACACTTGATCACGCACACTAGTTCGACAGTTCCCCCTTTCTTCTCATTAGACTTAAATCCAAAACTTGGACTCACAAAAATGTTTTCTCTTTTATCCAGATCAGGAAAAAGCTGATCTCAAAGCAGATGATGCTGGAGAGGTCGGAAAAGGCCAAGAAACTCCGTGAGCAAAGGAAGTTCGGCAAAAAGGTTGGTGCCTGTTTTGTACAGTTATTATTTCTCTTATTTCTTTTACTGCACATATATTTCAGTACTTTACATCAGCCTGCTACAAGTGTTGTTATTGGGTCCTTTCCTAAAAAATACCCATTTAACATGGAGGATATAGTTCCCTGTTTATGTGAACTAGACCTACCTTCACACTGCATTATTGATGAATGGAAAGTGCAAACTTGAGAGCAGCTGAGTGCGTATTTTTAAATATTTATACAGTTCAAACCTCATCAGCCTGACTTTTGACTAAAACTGCTTACATTATTTACTTTATTGTTAAATTTTATTCTAGTTTATTTATGATCTGTTATCATTTCGTTATCCATATTATTGATTTCATGTTTTATTTGATCTAGTTTTTCAATCTATTTAACCTAGTTTCTAGTTTAGCTTCTATTTATCTATTACTACTATCTAGTTTGAATTTCACCATATTTTGCTCTACACTTATTTTATCTTATATTGGCTTGTCAGTCATCCGTGAAGCACTTTGACCTGCACTAAACTGTATGAAAGGTGTTATAGATAAAGAATTTTCCCCTCGAGGGATCAATGAAGTTCTATTCTATTCTATTCTATTCTTATTTTCTAAGTTTGACTAAAAAATTAACATGAAGTTTTGAATGTGTGCCAGGTCCAAGTAGAAGTGATCCAGAAGAGGCAGAAAGAGAAGAAAGCAATGATGTCCGCTGTAAAGAAATACCAGAAAGGTGAGCTTTTGTCTGTGTGATTTTATTCAGTCTTTGATTTTATTTTGAAAAATACCATCTCACACAAAGGTGAAAAAATATGAACTACTTAAAATGCTTTACCTACTGTTCCCCAAAATCTCAATGTGTGAGAATGTTTTTTTTAATGCTTATCATCCCCACTCCAGGAATGACCGACAAACTAGATTTCTTGGAAGGAGACAAGAAGACGGGGGGTAAAGATGCTTCTCAGGGCCCCAAGAAAGCACTGAACAAAAAGGGGTAAGGTGTTACCTCGCACACTGCTGTCATAAATTGCAAGCTTAGTATGTTCGGCTCTTGATGTTTGTGGCATTTTCACAAAAAGCTCAAATTTGACTGTTACTTTGACAGCAACAATGCCAAGAGGAAATACAAGGACCAGAGGTTTGGCTTTGGAGGCAAGAAGAGTGGGAAGAAGTGGAACACCAAGGAGAGCTACAATGATGTTTCCAGTTTCCGTGCCAAAACGGCTCATGG
The DNA here is from genome assembly GCA_946959425.1 of Argyrosomus regius. Classification (NCBI taxonomy): domain Eukaryota; kingdom Metazoa; phylum Chordata; class Actinopteri; family Sciaenidae; genus Argyrosomus; species Argyrosomus regius. The sequence goes on along the minus strand of OX336888.1, from coordinate 23,295,966 downwards.
AAAGGGCGGAAAGGGAGGGAACAAAGGCAAAGGAGGAAAACAAAATGTGAGTCACACACACATAAAACACTGCCGACTGATATGATCAATGTGGACAGTTTGTCAAAGGAGGTTATAAAGTTACTAGCAAACGTGTGCTCTGTACTGTAGAGAAGCTCAATGTTTTTCCATTTTTGTTTCTCAGAAACGCCCGGGCAAGTCTGTTCGCAAGAAGATGAAGTCTCGCTCGTAAACACCGACAGAGGCTGGTCAGTAGGCTGAAGTCGGATCTTGCTTCTAGGCAGGCTTTCCCACTCCTGCTCCCCAGTCTCTCCTCCATATACATCAAGAGACATTTAGGAGAACTGTTCTTCTACACTTTTTGTACGTTAAGCCTTCTGTAAAATGTGTCTGGATTGATGTGGAGGACCCTTCAAGCTGCAGAGGGACAGAGAAACGTCCTACCACAATGCTGAGGAAGCTCTTGAAGGACTTGTCTGGTGATGAAAAGGTCTCCCTATGCAGAAATGGTAAACCCAAGAGTGGACTACAGAGCTACCCGAAAAGCAGAATTTGTATGTTATAAAAGTGTCTTTTCTTCTTGATTAGTTGTTACAGACCTGTTTTCATGGTCTATTTTCTCTCTATCTGCCTATTTGTGGTGTTTTTAAAGCCACTTTCTGTAATCACACCTCTACACCAACCCTCGTGGCCCTCTAATGTACAATGCGAGTTCTGTTTGGTGTATTCGGTTTTATTTTTTTCTAACTCTGCTCCTTGAGACATTGATTCTCTCCCATGTGACATGACATTTTATAATATTGAACAGCTGTTAGTTTTGCCCTTTCCTATTCATTAATATGATTAGTATGTGACGGGCGAGTGTGCTTTGTTATAGACCTGTGCAAAGGTTTCCCCTGCAAGTGTTTGTCTTAGTTTGTTTGCTCAGATGAAAATGCAAAAGGGCAGCTTCTGGCGATGACACCTGTATGTTTGTATAATAAATAAAGATCTGAACTCAGGTGCACACACATTTCTAAGGATTTGCATTCTTTCTGTCGTGTTGTCTAACTTGATGAACGCAGAGCAGATTCTTTGTGCTTGGTGATGTCCGAGCTGAATCGGTTGAAATGGAGTCTCTTGTCGCTGCGGTCAGATGGGCTCTGTGGGAAAAAATATGACAGAATTAACATTTGAGTAAGATGTTGCTGTTCATACTTCTGTGCTTTGTGCTCGAATGTTACAATAATCGTTTTGCAGTCTTAACAGGACAAAATTAGAATCAAAAACACCAACCTTGAAATTTAGAAAGCTCAGGTTTAGTATTGCATCGCTGTTACAGGCTACTGGGATTGTGGGAATCATTTTACTTTTCTGTAATGGAATCAATATTCTTGCCGCCATAGAAAAGCCCATGTACTGTATGTAAAACTCAACATTGTGACACTGATTTATGACCACTTTATTCATACATTATTAGTTCAATGTAGTTAAATCAGGACGTTAATGATCCCACACTGAGAAAATTCACTTGTCACAGCAGCTCGTATACACAAAGTGGATAAGAAATTACTCATAAATAAGAAATATATAGATGGCGTTGTAATGGCCCTCAGCCATTTTGTGTTTTGCTGGTCTCTCTGTGCTCCTCCCTTCCCAGGTTCTCCCTGCCTGTCTCCCTCCCACCTCGTCGGGGAGATTCATCCCATCTGTGGCCTTATCTATAAAGGCATGGCCTTTCCAAGATGTCTCTCTCTGTCTCCCTCCTGGATGGCTGGTGCCTCCAGGCACCCCGGCGTAGTTTTGTTTTGTTTGGTTGTGTTCTGTTGGCTCTTTTGTTTTCTCATAATTACCCACACACACCTTGCACATCCAACACCTTTCACCACACCACTGATTACTGACCTGCACTTAAATTCTGTTCTTTAAATAGATTTATGGTTAATTTAACTGGTCGCTGTGTGGTTCTCCCTCCTTGGTTGTGCTCTTGAACGAGCTGGGCATAACAGTGTTAAAGAGTCTGACAGCTGTTGGAACGAAGTACCTGGGTAGCACTCCTTCTTACATGGTGGGAGTAGCAGTCTGTTGCTGAAGGAGCTGTTTAAGGCTCCCACAGTCTCATGCAGGGGGTGAGAGGATTGTTCATGATGGATGTCAACTTTGCTAACATCCTCTCTACTTTACTACCAGTTATAGAGTAACCAGATGTGCTGCTGAAACTTTTTTTCTGGGATGGTTGTACCAAAATGTGTTAATATGTTTAAGTCTAAAGCTTCACACACACACACACACACACCCTTTCACGTCAAACAGGTGACGTGAGGTGAAAACTAAATCTAAAAACTGAAACTGTTTTGCGCTCAGATTAGTTTTTATTATATCTTTCTAATTTGATGTGCTCACCCTCAATAGAGAAACCTTTATTAGACTTCAAGAGTAGGCGTGGTCAGGTTCATAGTTCAGGGACAGAAGGCTATATGTTCGAATCCTGTTCCCCTGTTTACACTTTTTGCTCTCAGTGCCACCGTGATGTGAAGCAGTTTAGTTTAAATAAACAGTCAAATCCATGTTCTTCTCACCAGTGGAGTTGATATCCATCCTATCTCCTGACTCTCCGTCTGTGGCATTGTATATTTCTTGGTGGGCTCCTCACGGGCCTTGTGGAAGGCCTTGATGAAGTCAGCTGGAAAAGAGAAACATTCATTTGTGGAGTGGAGTAATGTGAATACTGTTTTTGGCTGATATTTATCCAGAATTAAAGAGAAGCTGTGAACTTACAGTTTTCTACAATCACTTCTGTTGCTTTCCTCGACATGGGTTTGTCTGGCAGGATGTGTACTAAGAGGCAGTGGACACACACACACACACACACATACAGTAAAGAAAAAATACACATTATTGTAAAACAGATGTAATAACTGGTATAACTCTACCTTTCCTGTTATGTTTTCTGTCATTTCTGGCTTTCCATGCAAGGATCTTCCAATTGTCTTAATACTGACACCTTTTTGTTCACATTTGTATCAAAGGTAGTGTCTTTAATGTTCTGTGAAGACTTTCTATCAGAGAAAAAGTGCATTGGAAACTGAAAGTGAGGATGATGTATTATCTAAGCAAACTTCTTTTTTTCTGAGAGGATTTGTTTCCTTTAGGATTTTAAATCTCTGAGCACCACAAACAAAATGAAACACAGATTTAATTGTCTACTGTATTACAGAGACATCCCCCAGAGTAGTTTTTGGTGAGAGATAAAATCCCTTCAATCAATACCTTTGACATTAATGTTTGGCCTGTGAGCACCCAGTCTCCTTCAGAGCTAATATATCTGCACAGAGAGGAGGACAGACTGTAAGTCATACTTACATTTCCTGTGTGGGTTGATGCTGAACTCCGTGTGGAGGATCTGGTGTCTCTGCTCTTTCCGGATGGTCTCAGTGTGAATGGCGTTTTGATGAACCAAATCCATTGTTTTGTTTCCTGCCATGTTCCTTTAAAACACCAAAACAGATGTTAGCGGGCGAAATAAAGAGCCTGAAGGTGACGTGAAGGAGTTTATACCTGATTTCGTTACTTGGCAACAGTAAACACTGGGTTTGCGCTGCAGTGACGTGACTTGAACACGTGATGGCGCAGCGCGCTCAGATTTGGTCACGGTGGATGAGACGAAGAGGTTCATACAGATGTCTCACAGCAGAGCAACAGAGACGAACTTTGAACAAAGTTCAAATGTTTAGTAAAGACTAATAAATATATGTTAATACTAAGTCACTGTAAAATAAATACATAAACAGTATCAAAGAGGAATAATAATAATGTTTTTAAAAACAACACACAGATAGTGACATGATTTATTTTCTCCTTTCCATTTTCTTTTCTGCAGACGTTTTGCACAATATTCTATTTGATTATGTGAAGTTCAAAACACTTTGCTGCATTATTGCCAGTGGTGTGAGGGAGTTATGATCATCTGCACATGAGCAAATAGAGACTTAACATTGAGGAAGGAAAATAAGAGATCATTTATTTAATTGAATAGTTTTTATAGTTTATATATAGTAGTCTACTAACTATTTTACAAAACAAAGATAAAAATATGATGGAAAAGTGTTACATACTATACAGTATAGCAAATAGCACAATTTTAAAAGTGAGTTCTACTTTGATTATTACTGCTAAAAGCTCTTTTCAACAAGATCATCAGAAGTTAGCAAATATGAAGGTAAACTTACTTATCTTACCTTACCTAAACTGTTTTTTTTTTTTATAGTTGCTGCCGCTCAAGAATTTCAATAAATTATCCATGAAGACCTTACAGGACTGAAAAAAAATTCTTAATGTCAAGGTTGTGTTTTTTTTTTTTTATTTCTTCATTTGATATTTTTAATGGCTTGTCTAGACAAGGATTTAGAATGATGTCATTTGTCGGCACAGAGATGAAAAAATATTCCCACAGGGATTATTATTAACATCGCATTAACTTTAACAGATCTAGTAACGCTACAGGATTTAAACTCATTTTCCAACTTTCGGAACTGTGCCACGATAATGTTTTTAAACTAACAAATCTTGTGCGTATCCAGTCTCTCAGAACTTTGCTGTCTTCCCATTTTCCAATCACTGACAGAGTACTGAATGAATGAATGTCCAGATTGCCAGAAAATGCAGCCAGCTTGAGTACAGTGTGATTTTTTGTTTTTTGCCTACATATGTTCCCTTAGAGCAACAGATGACAGTTTGACTGACACACTGACTGCATGTTCACAAGCTTGCAAGAGTGTGTTGGTTTAATAGCTGTGTGCATTTCACACTAACAAGAAAGAAAGTTTTAAGAAAATAACAGATGGACCCAGATGACCAGTGACCTTGTAACTGTGCAGTGTGTGTAAAAAACATGTGTGAGTGGCATTTCCTTACATTGTCTTGCAGTACAGTTGACTTCCTCTGCTCTCACACACACACATAACAGAGCTTTCACATCTTGTAAATAGTACTCATGGTTGGGTGGATGCTGTGGATGCGCTGATATACTTTCAAGGCTGCAATGACAATCCTTCTCACCATTTGTCTCCTCACATTTCATTTCCCTTTCATTTGGTTTCCCCTCCTCCTCTTCCTCCAGCTTTTCCTTCCCTCACACTGTCCCATCTGCTCTTCTCGGAAGTAATCATTTTGTTTTTTTATGCTTCCCATTCCTGTCTTTGTGGGATTTGTGAACTTTGTGTGTACGTGTGTGCATAGTCACAGACAGCTTAATAAAGGTTGAGATGTTCGGTTGTTTGGTTCCCATCTCATAACCTGATTCAAGTTTTATTGGCCCTGTGTGAAAGATATAATAGAAACAGGTAATAACTCAAATACTAGAGCGGCAGCATGGGGAGGTTTCAGTGCGGGTGGGTAAAAAAGTCCCCTGTGGTGTTTGTATATGTGTGCGAGGAAGAGTGAGCAATATGTATTACCAGAGGATGGAAGGGCTTGTGGTGTCAAGCTTTGTTCCCCGGCTCTTGTCACAGTGTCGGGCCGAGTTAGCATCAAAGCAGCTTTTGAGTTCCTCAGGCTGGGAATAGTAAAAGGCCAGTTTGTGGGTTACAAACTCCAGTATCACCCACATGCCAGGGAAGTTTCTGCAGATGGTGTGCGAGTCTCAGCTAACTATTTCCCATTCTCCACCTCTAACATGTAGAGTTGATGGGGAGCCATTTGTACGTCAAGCAATGTGGGTTAACGGCAGGGATCTAATCTCCATCATCCCCTGAGTGTTAGAAGGAAGGAAGCATTTTGTTTGGTTTTAATGTGGCTGAGGGAGAATTATTAATGACTGACTGAGTGTGTGGTGAAGTGTGTTAAAGACATCATCCTGTAAAGATTTGAGGACGTGATTAAATGGCATGCCATTTTCCTTGTTGTGCCACTTCATCAGTAATGCTTCATCAACAGAATGTTAAAATGCATGGCTTTCAAAACAGTCTGTTTGGCGGCCGATGAATGCTCATATTGATGTTAAATTTTGGATTAGATCATCGATGGCATGCTTTTTTCCTGTGTCTTATTTTTTCTCTCTCTTGTAACCTTTCCTTACTTTTTGTCGCAGTTTGTGTGAGTCTGTCTGTCTTTTCCTGTATTTGTATCTGTTTGTGTGTGAGTGTGAAAGGAGAGCTATGTCATCTGCAAAGTCAAGGTTATCTAGCTGCTCCCACATTGTCCACTGAATCCCACGTCTTTTGCCTTCAGTTGTTTTCACCATGATCCAGTCAGTTGCCAGGAGCCGTGGTGAAAGAAGACATTGTTTGAAGCCCGTCTTGACATTAAAGCTTGCATGAGGTTCCATCACCCGAGTTCTTCTTTAAGTTTATGATCTTGGGTATTCCTTAGAGGTCTATTAGGCGCCATAGTGCTATTATGTCTAAGCTGTCAAATGCTTTCTCAAAGTTGATGTACAGGGACGTGTTACATTCAAAAGACTGATGTGATCAGCGCTTCATTCCTGAATCCTGCTCACTGCACAAGTCTCTTGTCTACGACTTCCTGAAGATAGTTGATAGTTCTTAGGTCACTTTTTTACGGCAGTTTCAATTTTCAAGCAATTTTGTGGGCACCACCGGAGGGACAGATGTTGACATAATAAGCAGGGTCAATAAGGCCAGGGTGGTGTTTAACATGCTCAGTAAAATCTGGAGCTCAAAACACATCTCAATCAACACCAAAATATGTGTCTTACCCCCAATGTGAAGCAGGTCATGCTTTACAGTTCAGAGACATGGAGAACAAAACACACAACAAACAGGCTGCACACATTCATTAACATCTGTCTCAGTGGGATATTAAACATCTGTTGGACAGTAAGCAATGTGGACCTGTGGAAAAGAACAAGCCAGGATCTCAGTAATGCTGGATTGGACACACCCTCAGAAAACCTGTTACAAACATCGCCCAACAAGCCCTGAATCTAAACTCCCAAGGAAAGGGAGTCGCTCACAAACAGCTGGAGAAGAGGTGTCCAAGCAGAAATGTCTAATGGGCTCAAAATTGGTGGAGGACATTTGTCAATACCCTATTTTCCCTAGAGGAGCAAAGGGTTCAAGCAAAATGAAAGTAATTGTGTGTCATTACTATCAGGTGTAGCAGCGCACAGTTTTAAATTTCACATCTATTAAATGTGACAAATTGCATTGTGGGATTGTTAGTGCATTACTTTCAGTGTATTTGACATTTGTTTTTTCTTTCCATTTGCTCTATTTTAAAGGGCACTATATACAGTAGATCAGAATTCAGACACAATAAAGTGGTGGTCATATATATATATATATATATATATAAATAAATAAATAGGATCATTCTCAAGACGAGAAAAAGGTGACACTCTATCAGCATTCTTAAAAACAACTTACCTGTTGTGGCACTTTGAGAGTTTGCACCTCTTTTTGTGTGTTGTAAACCTGGTTATTAATAATTGTCTTGATTGTCTTGTATGAGTGGCCTGCTATTAAACACTACTCATGCGCCGAAGAGGTTGTTTGGCTGAAATGTTTCAGAAATTCTATTTTAATTTAACAGAAATCTGCACAGACATTATTTGCTTGTATGTGCCAACCTTTTCTACTTCTGAGTGTTGATTGCATAATGTGGCATTTAAAGAGAAGTCACACCAGGTTTCACACCAAAACACATCAGATTTAGATGATGTATTCATCAGATTACCACTGGTGTGCTGGGGGAAAAGCAAATACAATGAATGTCTTTCACTAACTGAATTTCAATGCAGGAGAGGCTTGTACTTCCTTCATCTTCTGAGCTATTCTGTGCATGCTGGTTGGATAACAATACAATTTAGGGAAAATGAGAGAGCAGTAGGTCTGAACAAATATACACCAAGATAAAAATCCATCAAAAGAGCAAAGGAAACCTCAGAGAGGTACATTCTGAGTAATTATCAGCCTATGAAAGCTGTCTTTCATGAAGAAATAATATTTTGAAGAAATAATCCATATGTCTCACATTCATAGTCCAAAGAGAGGAGAAAGATCTCTTTAGAAATACCAACAGAATGAGACTGCCATGCAGATTGAATGTGCGTGCCTTTAACTCTATGCCCCAGCAGCAGCCTCTGACCTTTCCTAACCAGACTGTTTTTTTAATTACCAAGTGTCCCCCATTGGCTGCTAATTAAAACACTATGTCATGTATTATTCAGCCATTTTCTCCATCATTGCTTTAACATAAAACAAACGAGAGGTGCTCACTTTTCCCCATCACACTCCATCTAATCCACTCTAACATATGTTTGATGGCTAATGAAAGCACGTGATATTTTTCTCAGAGGAGGAAATGTTTGCAGATGTGTTTTAAACTCAGGGAAATCCCTCTGTTGTTTCTTTTTTTCTTTCTGGTAGCTGCTGACCTTTGCTTGGAGTGTCTGTGACTGAGATTCAAAGGAAGCTGTACCATTTTCAATCAAGCACCACTTAATAAAAATGTAAATTGATTTTCTGTTACACAAATGCAGCCTGGAATGGAATTTCAAAGAGCTGCTTTCATTATAAATGCACCAGTATAACCAGTGATAAGCACATGATGGAGGACTATGGTAACATTCAAAGTTAAGATAAGCATCGCCTGTGGTAATAATTTCTTTTTTATACTTGAGCATGCATAACATTCTTAATATATACAAACATGACATGAATAAATATGTATCTGTGGACATGAATATAATGTCCATTCTTGACATTACTTCTACTTATAGCTTTTTCTGGACCTTTTATCTTCATCTCTGTTTCTTCCTCAGGAGACAAATGACAACATTTTGAGAAAACTCCAGACACTGAGGAAAACACTTGACTGGCTTTATTTTTAACAGAATTAACAGAACAAATAATCATTGTAATTAGGTCAGGGGCATCCTGGTGGGCAAAGATGCCTCATTAAGTGACATCCATGGTTCAATCCGGCTGAACCAGGTACATTCACATTCCCCATCTCTCTCAGTCATTTCGTATCATGTCTCTAACGTCGACTCTGTAATAAAACCATGAAATGCCCAAAAATATTTTTAAAAAGTAATAATTTCATAAAAGGAACATCTCATTTTAGAATGGCAAGCGTCTGTTAGGATGGATTTTCTTTCCTTATACCTAATGAAAAACACGTTTCTCATTGCCTTCAAGCCAGGCAAGACCTCCTTCCTGGATAGTTTTGACTCCTCTACCAAAAAATCATTCAAATTATACCTTGATACCATATGAAGTTTCTCAGCTGACAATAAAGATATAAAGACTTTTTTCAAGGTACACTAAGCTATACTGTGGTCTCCAGCGAAGACCGTGAGAAAGTGGTTTTGTGGTTTGGCTCTAGACCCCTGTGTCTGCTCTGTCTGTGGCTGCCAGTCAACCAGAACACTAATCTAACAGCAGATACAATCCCACCCATCCCAGCCATTTGTCTCCTCACGCACTGCGATAATAATTTATCTCAGCTTTTTTTTTTTTATCTGATTTTTCTTTTGGGATCTCAGTAGTGGGACTATGAGTGTTTACTAATCTGATTACAGATTTTTATTCTCCTCTCTTTTTTAAACCAACTCTTGTGTTTGGAGAAGCAAGGCACCCTGACGCAGACGCACACACATACAACACACACCACTGCGTTGTGACTGGTCTATCTATTCACCTTGCACTGGCGACAACAGGTGATAGCAGACCACAGGTACTGGTACCTGTACAAACACACACACACATGTGTGTGCTTTCCAGTTTGTTTTGATAGTCTCGTAGGTGTCTGGAGCTCACTGGAGACATCGTGGTCGTGGGAAAGCTGTCTTCCCATCAGATGGTAGCTTTGTGTCACCATTGCCCTTGTCTGTAATCTCCTGTTTTGTCTCACTGACGAGAGCTGACTGCTGGAGACTTTCTCAAGTAGATTACTGCAGTATAGATTAGGAGAGACCTCACTGTAGATGGCTATACCACAATGTCAGATTTGTAATAGAAGTGATGGGAGAAAACTGAACAGTTTTTTACCTTTTTATGCTGCTGTTGTCTGCTGCTGCTCAGTGGTGGAGGTGAACACACGATTGTTGAAATGTGTCATGGCTTTGAAGCAATTTACCATCATTTATCACCTCAGTTTCCTTAATAGAAGTGGTGAAAGTTAAAATAATTATGTTTTTTTTTGCACCTTTTCAGCTCAGGTGGCGTGACATAATTGTGCCTCAATCCCAAATATGCAGTGGTAGATTTTGAACAAAGATTTACAAACACATAAATTATATTTTGAAGAGAAAAAATTGTGCAAAGAATAATTTCATTGGAGCAAATAAAAATGTATTCTGTGCTAACCTTAATCCCATAAAATTAGAGTGTTTGATATTATCCACACAGGCACACAGTTAGGTAACACTTCAGATAGTATTTGTAACAATTTAAAAGCTTATTTGCTGAGATTCAACAATCATTTTCTGACCCACTTAGTTTTACTCATTTGCTCTCTCTCATACTTCTCAGACTCTTGGACACTCGCTCACACTGTCTGTCTTGTTCCCTCAACATCTCTGATCTGTGCAGTCACATTTGCTGCGAGCTCACTCAACCTGACAGAGTGTTACAGTGTAACACCACTTCAAGTGCCAATCACACCACAGCCACCAATGTTGGAATGTAAGTAAGTACATTTACTCAAGTACTGTACTGTACATTTTATGGAACTTTATACTTCTGCTCCACTACATCTCAAAGGCAAATATTACATGTTTTTCTTCACTATCTTTGTCTGCTACAATTTATCATATCTGTCCAGTGAAAACTATGAAAGTTGACTTTTTAGAGTTACATTGTCCTCAGCAAGGCTGCAATCATATGATGATCTTATGGAATATGATGAATGCTGTGGATTAAACTATCAAACAGTATATAAAATTCTACTGAATGATTCCTTTACTTTTACTACTTTACATTAAAGTAAGGTTTTGAATGCAATACAAGTAAAAGTACTCATAGACAAGTATTTTCACAGTGTGGTATTGCTACTTAAGTGAAGGATCTGAATACTTCTTCCCCCACTAGCCACATATAAGTCATTTAACTTGATAATTGTTAGCTACACAGCCAATGAATTATGGTCCGTCTAAAAAAAACCCAATGAACTGTAACCCTGCCCCTCAAATTACTCAAAATGTTCCATGACATGCTCAGGATGGAGGCACAAATATAACACCGTACCCTGGCAGCAGTGTGACTTGAAAGCTCTGCCGTGTCCAACAACAATTGTCTTGTGTTGCATTTAAGGGGCTCATAATCTAATTTTTCCTCATATTTGCCTCCTGACTGCAGTAGCTTGTCTTCATTAGCAGCGATGGCCTGGAGTGAGTATGTCAGGTTGATGGCTTTTCTCTGCCTTTCCCGCAAGCATGAGCAAGTGATTAGCTCATCGTTAGCTGGGTAAGTGGTGGCAGGACACACAGGACAGGACACCCCTGGGTTTGTGTGCAGTTAATTGTGTGTGGAAGAGGCGCTGTGCACGAACATGTAAGATGAAACGTGAGCGTTTTTGAATGTGAGAGATTGTTTGCGCAGCCTTGACTCACACCCCATCGATTTTCTGAAGAAATTGTGTTTTCGCGTGTCTCACTTATCACCCGCCTCAGTAATGTGTGTGTTTGGTACAGAGTTCATAACATGTGCAGGGCTGCACATACAGACACATGTACAGTATGTATTTACACAAACAATTCCTCTGTTTATTCCAGCTCCTCATGTGGCCTCTCATGTATGTGAGCAGGTTTGGGTTTTGGGGGTTACTGGATTATTTGTTGGGAGTGCTCTGCGCAAACAAGCTCTCAAACACACACACACACTCACTCAGTTCATACTGACTCTTAGTCAGGTTTACACACTATTTCCATCCATATACATTATGAGGCTCTGCAATGTCCCAGGATTTTTTAAACAAGTTAATTATGTTGATTTTATGGTGATTTTCAGAAGATTTGAGTTAAATGAACCACTAAAATCTTAATATATAAGATTAAATATTCATGTATTGTTTGAAATGTTCTTTTTCTTATGTTGAATTATGTGCTTGCCTGTAGACAAATTTATAGGCGCACTGTGCAGTTTTCTTGTAAACAAACAAATCTGTGTGTATCCTTGAGGTCTAACAAATGTACTGAATGCATTTCCTTCCAAAGATGATTTTTAAGTATTTTAAATCCTGCGTGGTTTACCTGTTTACTTGCTTGCAGGCTTCTCCCCTGTCTTTGCTGGGGCATTGTTGCATTTCTTGTCCAGGCTGTTGTCACTTGCAAGTCTTCAAATATAACACCTTGGCCCTGCGATTCAAACTGCAACACTAACCCTAACCCTAACCCTGTCTGATGTAATGTTTTGCTGTACTATTGAAGTCAAGCCACTTAGTATAGAGAGCGAGAAAGACTACATATTGAGGCGTGAATGTATAAATGGGTCAAACAAACACAGGGTTTTCATCCATGAGACCTTTTTAACTTATGTCAAACCAAGCTGTTCCTTCAGGCTGTTACATACTTATTATTGCTAATTTGACCAAAAAGCCCTGCACCTGCAAAACAGACACCAGAGGTGAGGTTTGGAGTGCAGGATCATCATGATCAAGTTACCATTTTTGACAAATTAGCACTGAAAATGTATTGTCTTGTTATTTTACCTCCACCTGTAGATCAATACTGTGAAAACTTAGCGGTCACTATTTTCCCTATAATTAGGAACATTTTCTTTAGTTTTCGGGAATCTTCCAAGGAAATTCTAGACCTAAAAAATGAAGTTTTATCCTTCATGAAGAAAGCTATTTCTGTTTTGAGTATGTCCCAAAAAATGTTCCCGTTTCAGTCAATTTCTAAAGGTAATCTAAAACTACAGGATACAACGAAATGGACAACTTCTTCCACAGTTTTGGTGCAAGTTTGGTTTGTGCATCTCTGACTCTGACTCTCTGAGCTATCAAGAGCCACTCAACTGCCTGCTCAGCCATCCCTAATTCTCTCATCACAGTCTTAGCATAAATAGAGGTCACTCTTGTGTAACATTTTACCAAATGGTTGCCAGCAGCTCGAACATTGCGACTATTTCTATTACCTATAGCTGATTTTCTATCACCTGTAATCAGTCATCAGTTTTCTGCTTCGCTACCTGTTGTTACTGTCCTTCTGCCTGTCTGATTAACTGCTTTCCTGCCTCAGCGCCTTTTGATTTGTTCTCCTTATCTGTCTGTTGATACTTTTAAAGTACAGAAACTGACTTTCACCATGTTTACAATGTCAATGTCTGTCTGCATTTCAGTCCAGTTACCTGCTCCTGTTTCTCACACTTCTGCATGTATCTTAAAGAGTAATTCACATGTGTACATCAAAGCAAAATACATATAACTTTGCCTATTTTTATTATTCTACACAATGTTGGTTTACAGGTTATAAGTTGGACATAGGGAGAAGATAGGAGATAGGAAAACACATAAAGCTTCATATCAGAAGCAGTGAAAGTCGGTAAGTTCAAAAAGAGATTGCAGGCATACACATCTGTTTAATTTGTTTGGGAATGTTCTATCTAAATTAATTCATATCAGGAGAAAAGATTTGCATTAGGAAAGTAAAAAACAATTTCAAGGTTTTATAACGTTCTTACTGGTTGTCTGTGCAGCACAGAGGTCTGACAGCTCACTAAAACCTTATCGCAACATGAAGCAATCTTTTTTTTATGATTTCACATTATTTTTTAATGTGCTGATTTTCATTGCCACTGTGAAATAACAGAACAGACTTTAATGACAGCCCTCCCCTCCTCCTTTCAAAACATCTTGTGAGACAATAATTTGGAAAACATCAGTAAATGTAGCCTGAGAAAGTGAGATGAGCCATGAATCCCTGCTTATGCATTTGCGCGTACAATCATCTCCATAATGACTGGCTTTCAGCCAAATATTTGAGTGTCTTTCCATTCAAAGAGACTTTTGGTATTCGCAGCATTAAGGCCACGATACTGCCTTCTATTTCAGGCAATGTCAATAAAACAGTGTTGCCATTGGATTGGATACAGGGAAGAAGACCAACAATAAGGACAAAATCCTCTATCATGACCATAAAAAACTGCTAGTTGGCTTGACAGTTGGCAGTAAAATCACCATTAATGGACCACAAAGTGTTGCCAAATATTGGATCCAAGCTACAAATGGGCTGACAAGCTCTATTCATGCAGAATTTTGATTTTAAGTACCAAGATATAAAGTCGGGAGTTAAAAGCATTTCTCAGCAATACCTTGACTGCCGTTGTTGTGTGAGGGTGAAGTGTTGCTTCAATATTTTCACTCTCATTTTCAGGATATAAAAGGTTGTAGAAGATTGGGTATCATCTAAATTAGAACTGAAGCCAGTTGCACCATATTTGTCGGTTCAAACTCAGCATAGTTATAATGTAAGTACCACATGGAGATTTATGCATCAGTAAATTAAAATGGTTTTCAACCACTGACAGGATAAAGAATGGACGGCATTTGCGTGAAGCGGCGTTGGCTACCACCATGTTGGCAGTCCTACCTCCAGGCTAATCTAAATGTCGGAAAAGATGGGGTTAGCCGACAGACCCGAGGTGAGCTGAATGATGACGGGGACCGATCTGTAACGGCCCCCACCTGTTAACCTGTCACCTGCCAAGTGGCCACGCTGTTAATTATACATAACGTTAAGCCTTAAAATAATTTGAACGGGTGAGTTAAAAGAAAATTCAGACTCACACTCAGTTGTCATGAACATTATTATTTTTTATACATTATTTCTGCTGTGAAGTTGGACATTTTATTATGCTGGCTTATGGAGATTGACATGTTCTGTAGCCAGCCTCAAGTGGACGTTCAAGGAACTGCAGTTTTTGGCACTTCCATAGGGCACTGGCTTCACTTCACAGCCATGGAGGTTGCTACTTGGTTGCACCATACAATCTTCTTGTTAGCCTACTACATATATACCAAGTATCTGCCGGCTGAAACTAAATTACAGTTTTTCTCAGTCGCTTTGGTGCTTTTCTCAGATCAGAATGAAAGTTCTCACAACTATTAGTTCGACCTCCACAACATTGAGTCATTTGTGCACATCATCGTAGCAGTTTCTCATTCCTTTGAACAAATTGCAAATGCTTTTGGACATGTATCAGTTACTTTCATACAATTCTCTGCTGTTTTATAACATTATCATTTGCTTATGTCATGTCAGTCAAAATGAAACATACTTATGAATGCTGAATAGTCATTCCCTATAAAACTAATAGTCCTCATTTCATTGCTTGAGTCATTACATACAAAATTGTTGAACTAGTTGTCAAAATCTGTCGAGCTAATTTCATACATTCCTTTATCATTTTTTTCCTGAAAATGTCTCCTAAATTGAACAGTTGCTCTCAGGTGAACTTTAGCTTTCACTCATGAGGAGGTGTGTGAGTTCATTGCTTGAGTCATTACATCCGCTGTGATGTAGATGAAAATATGTGGCCAGACAGACAGGTACGTGTGGATGTCCAGGAATAATTTATGTTCAGTTTACAGTAATATGTACTGTTATATTGTTTACATTTGTGCACAGTTCTACCATAATGGTATTTCTTATGTTTGTTTTTTTTGCACAATGCTGTAGAATTGCAAAGAGCATATGCAGTAAATACTGTATGTGAAACATACATATGTGTCTTGTACTCAGTTACCTCACTAAATACAGTAATGTGTAACTTTACTGTAGTTTTCAAATGGCTGTACAGGTAGTGTATAGTGCTGTCTTGAGCATTTTCAGGTAGTGTGACCAAGATCTGACTTTTTTGCATTGGAAAACACAGAGAGAGTAAACTGTCACAATGAAAACATGACAAAGCCATTTGACTGTCTTGTTCATAAACAATGGTGTCAGGACTTATTATTTTGATGACACAGACAGTTTCATTGACATGAATACTTGCTTTTGAGGAATCATCTATTCATTTTGCGCAAGTGACGCACTTTTGCAGGTTATCCACTAGGTTTTGCAGTTTGTACTAATTGTTCTGAGAAATGCACTAACTGTTGTGCAAATGTTAATAGTGATGTGAGAAATGCACCAAAGCGACTGAGAAAAACTGTAACTGACAATGATCCATGTGGACTGAAGAGTAAAGGATGTAATGTGGAATATTTGCTAGAAATATGACCTGTAATGAAATACTGATTTATAATTATATAAACTGGGAAGAATTTAATTAATTATATTTCACAAAATAATAAAATACCTTAAATTATCTAACATGGCTAAATGACCAAATAATGCTAGCTTGGTTAGCTTAATTGGTTATTTCCCCATTCATTAAAAACAGTATGAATACAGACAAGTCACATGTCCACAGTAAAGATTAATATATCGTTTGACACCATAAAACTGTAAAAAGTGTTACATCTTTAGTGTTACACGGTTGTCTTATTCTCTAACCATCAGATTATCAGTGCTCTCACCCCCTTTGGGATGTTTACTGCCTCACTGGTTTGCATCATTAACCCTCTGTAGCTGTGGGGCTAATAACACAAACCCAAGTGTCCATGGCTCAGATCTCATGAATAGAAAGATTGTTGGGAGAGAGCGATGGGGTTATCACTCATGTCAAATTCCTGGCCAAAGTGGCCACTTTGTTTGGGAAAAAGATCTGGCTTTGTCATGGCATGGCAGTCATTCATTCCCCTCGAGTGAAAGGGGCTCAAGACAGCGGAACAAGTCCTCAAAAGGTAGCGTCGCTGCACTGTGGCAATCTTGTAATTCCACTTTATCTTTTCATTACTGATGAAATTTCATGATTCGCTGTGTGTTCGGTGCATGTCACGGCTCATTGGTCCTTTAGATGCATTCATATTAATTCATAATCCACCATGATTTCTTCTGTCATCAATCAGAAAACAACCTATTTTGTCCAAGTCCTGGAGAGCTGGCTGTTTAGAGATATGAGACTTTCATCTGGCAGTGATTTGAGACACTGAAAGTGAAGAGGGTCACTTCATCACTCCCAATACTGACTTAGTGAAAGACTCTGAACCAGCCATGACATGCAGGGATGATAAATATGTCAAGCCATCAATTAGGAAACCTAAAACCGGCCGTATATAACTTGGAAGGGAGTCTAAGGTTCAACATGTAGTCGGCCATCACAGTGTATATCAGCGCAGTTATAATAAGGTGTGATGATGGCTAAGGTCACAGAAAAGATTATGTTTCTACACGCTAGTTTTTGCAAGAAAAAGTGACTCATGCGAGTTAATGTAACATTACCCTGCAACAGCATTAAGTTAACAGAAGTTTCAAATGCATTAGAAATATGAGATGTAAATGATATGTTACAAAACAAAAGCTCTGATCATTAGTCATAAGTTAATAAGATTCCTCTTTATCCCCTGAAAGAAAATCCCTTCACTGCTACTTCACTGGAATCCTTGGCCAAGCTCTGCTTTATAAACCGCTGGGTGTGTGAGATCTGAAAATATTTCCTGTCTTTGGATGGTTACTACAGATCCATGCTTGAAACAGTGAAGGTTGCGAAATCAGAACTAAATTGCTGCTCCAGCTTTCTCCCTCTTTCTCCTGTTGACAGTCCAGCTAAATGTCAAATCTGTCAACAACTACCACTTTACCCCGAGCGACAAAAGAGGGATTGGGTTTCTGCTGTGGTTCAATGTTTCCTAGGAACCAGTAGCAGCTTGACACATGAGAGGTTGGATTCTGAAGTTAAAGATATTTCACTCAAGTACAACATTTGTATTTAATCTTGACCCACATTAACCCAGTATGACTTTGTTTAGCGTAGAGCTTTTACTAATGTGCTTTTTTAACATCCAAATTTTCACTTCTTTTCAGTGTTTTTAGTTTTCAGTTTTATTTAACTGAACTTACAATTATTTCACACATACAATCTGGCATTCAAATAATGTCCATGTCTTAAAAAAAAGCTCACAATAAGGGATCGCTGGAAGGCTATTAATGGAAAACATTTGAGATTTACTTAAATTAGTTATTGTTTACATTCACTGTCTCTTATCCAAATGCATAATGTTTCCTTGATATGTTTCCCTCATAAAACATTTGTAAAGCCAATTGTTTTAATATTTCTAAAGCCTGTATCATTTCATTGACATTCATGTTGGCTAGTAGTGATCTTCTTTCTTGCAGTGGAGAAGACGAAAAGACGGAAAGTATTGTTTGCACAGACAGTTCTACTCATTGATAAAATACAAATGGGGACAGCAAGAGAGAAACTGATCCCTTTTTGATATCGATCCTATTGACACTAGAATAGTCAAAAAGTATCTGTAGTATTGATATTTTCACGCCTAGCGCATGGGTATGTTTTTTGGCATGTGAAATCTCGCAAGAATGTGTATCGTGTTGCTCATGCGCTCATATGTGCACTTCAGTTTCTGAACTGCAATTAGACTACTTATCAATAGAGTGTTTGGCTGTAAGGTGAAAGATAGGTACTACGTTGACTTTTTGATTCGCCTGGAGATGCATGCACAAGATACAAACAAGATGTTCATAAAAACAGTGTTCTATAGTGCTACTAGTGGTAGCACTACTAAATTTATCAAGACAATAGGTAATATGGAGGAAGTTGAGAATAAAGGCCCGTCTCTAATGTAAGCCCGGCCTGGTTGACCACTGAAGTGAATATTTAAGAACTATTTATCACCACGTGAGAATTCACAGTAGTTGCCAACACTTTGAACACTTTGTTGAAAGCTTATAGAGAACTCAAACAGAAATGTAAAATGAGGGTGGAAAATGCTTTTCACATGCTTGCCTCACTGGCGCTTTAGTGTTTGGAAAATTGTGCTAATACAGGATATGTCAGGGCAAGAGACATTTTTTTAATGTCTGCTGTTGAGATACTTGAATGACAGGTGCTGTCAGAGCCTGTTTAAGCAATCATTTTCTGCTTTTTTTCTGAGAAGATGGCCGATCATACATCCACTGAAAGACACGGTGTCATCACATCCAGTTTTTCAGCCATTACATCAGCCGGTAAGTCTGGCTGTGACTCTGATGTAATGCCTCCTATTTTCTCCATTTTCTACTCCTCTTCAACTCGCAGCATCACTCTCTATCTCTATTATCGCTTCTTTCATATTCCGTCGTTCACACATTACCTGCCTCAAAAACATTTCAATCAAAAAACCTTGAGGCTGACGGAGGAACAAGAAAAGAGAAGCAAACAGTTTCTTCTCTGGACTTCAATTAGACTATTTATCAATAGGAGTGTCTGGCTGTTAGGTGAAAGATGGGAACCACATTCACTGTTTGATTTGGTGGTGCCTGGAGGAGAGAAGATAGAGATTAATGAGCTTATTAAATCCAAACGGACTCCCAGACAGACAGCTCATTAAAACCGCAGTGTTTGGAGCCCTTCACAATGCAGGTCAGTGGTGGAGCAGCCTATAGAAATCGAGTCTGTCCATCATAAGGAAACTAAGGACAGTCAAAAAGAAGATTTGAATTGTTTTTCAGCTGTAAGCCTGAGTTCTTTAAAGAAGACTTTAATGGACGTATTTGTCATATTTTTTTATATTGTCAAAGTAATGTTATATCAATACTTGTGAGACATGCCCCAATAACTTCTCACTTCTGGTTAGAGAGATGTTGAAGTTCTTTTTGCAGCACTGGATACAAATAAATGAAAAGAGTTAAACTTGTTTGGCATTTGTGTAATCCTTCAGTGAACCTCTGCTGTGTCTACACAATTGAATCTAATAATTATGTTTTTATTTGTTTCCAGTTCCGCTTCTTCCTTTAGCGGAAATTATTTTGCCTTTGTTTTTCTTAACTTATTTTCTGAAAATAAGTTCTCAGGTTTTGTATTTGCCTCTCAGACCCATGAGAGTTTACACATTGATTGACGGAGAGCTCTGCTAGTCCTTAGCTCAACATGTAGGTCGGCCATTGCTCCGCTTGTATCGGCTTCACACGCCCTTCCAGATTGATGCTGAAGCCCTTTCACACACACGACTCCATGCTTTCAAAAAGCTGGCTCAACTGCAAAGAGAGTACAAACTGTCTCATCTACATCCCCAAACCAGCCCACTCAATCAGAAACATTATACAACTTGTGTCGTATAATGTGTCACAACAGTGTGTAGGATGGGATCAGTTTGTGTGTCTGTGTTTAAGTGTGTGAAGTGAAAGGAGAGGTGGAGCGCCGTTCTGTTGGTTAAGCGTTCCTCTTTGCTCTCCCACGGCGGCTAAACTGCTGACTGGCACTTTCCATTACAGAGATGGAGAACATGCACACGCGTACACACAGATACTTATTGTATACACACACCTGGAAGGCTTACATGGCTTTACATGGAGTGCTGGTCCTCAGCCAGCAGCCGCTGCCAACAACCAATCATCACACTTTTCACCTGGCAGTGTCTCGACAGTCCATCCTTTTACAGCTCTCCTGTTAAAATGTGCCAGTATGTGTGTGTGTGTCTTTGTGTATGTATGTGTGTGTGTGTGTGTGTGCAGGTGTTAATATGTCTCTGATATGTTAATGTGTCAGAAAATGGCGATGTGAGTTGTATGCACCGAGCCACAGAACAACAGTGAAGGCTGTTTATGTGTAGAGGGCTTCGTTCCAGCCACATTAGGCCTTGTAATAGGCTTCATCTATAACTGATTTTGTTTGTTCTCACAACAGCACGTCCTCCCTGTGATGTATTACTTTATTACATAGACACTTTTATTTTGATACAGGCAATAGTGGAGAAGACTAGACTAGAAGAGTAATTGAATGATTTGATGATTAATACACGAATCAAAAGCCAAAAAAAAAAAAAAAAAACTATTATGTGAAAGAAGTGCAGAAATGGCCAAAACTGGAATTCAGCATGTCAAATATGAAGATTCTCCTGTTATGTTATATTACATAAAATTATATATATATATATTAAATATAAAATGTTTTAATGCCAACAGAGGGTTCGGGGAACGTGTGATGGGTACTTTGCTCAGGGTCCTAGTAATGAAAAAACATCTGACTGACATTTAAAAAATGTTTTTTTAATATTTGATTTGTAACATTCCAATCATAGACAGTACAAATATGAACGTCGTATCCGTGACGTCACCCATAGGTTACTGTAGGACCTGTTGTGAAGCCCAAAGTTTGGTGGATCATTGTGGCTGTCCTGCCAAGATGGTGGCTTATTACAATTTGAATGGGTGAGTTAAACAGAAATTCAGACTGAGTACAGTTGTCACAAATAAGGAAATTATCTAGAGACCAACAAGCTTTTTTTCGACTGGGCTGTAAACATGTTTATTTCTGCTGTGAAGTTGGACATTTTATCATGTAGGATTATGGAGACTGACTTTTTCTGTATCCAGCCTCAAGTGGCCATTCAAGGAACTGCAGTTTTGGCACGCATTAGCTTCACTTCACAGCCACAGAGGCTAGTGACAAAATCACTAGTGATTAAAACTATACAAATCAACTTTAAGAATTCAGTTTAATTTGTGTATTGAGGAATATGAACTCTTTATAGGTCAAATTCCTAGAAACACCATCAAGGGCAACCCCTTGTGTTCTCGATATTGGGATACTTTGGATAAATGATATGAATATAAATAGAAACATTTTCAAAACAATAAATCATTAAAATGAAAGAATGAATGAAATTAAAAATGAAAATTAAGCTGCAATGAAAACTGTCGAAGCCCAGGAGTTACACAAACTGACGTACGTTCGCTTGTCTTTTTCCTTCCTGTTTCTTTTCTGAGATCACTGGACAGAGAGACGTCAGTTCATCCTTCTGTCTGTCACTCCTCACCAGCTAAACGCAGAGATCTGGTTACAGCCGACACCAACAACCTCCACTTCACACACACACACTTAGCTGGAGAGGCCTCCTTTGTCCAGGCATGTGTTCTACCACATCTGGCTTCACACAGCAAAGACACACAGAGGGTTTTTTTTTGTTTTTTTTTAGAATTTGTGCTGAGAGAGGGCTCTTGAGGTGCAGGAGACGGTGTGACTTGCAAAAACTATTTTGGGCCTTGCTTCTGTATGGTGTAGGGATAATGAATTACAGCTGGGAATAACAAGGGGCATTTAGGTGAGGTAACACCCTCTGTGAAGGCCACATTAGAGGTTGAAAATGTTTTTATCTTGAACAGGTCAACTGTTCATGTCCTCATCACAGATTGCCATTCTTTGAGAACTTTTAGAAGATAGGGCTGCATGTGCAAGTGACAGAAGTCAGACAAACATTAGGATAATACACTGATATCGCTAATATCTTTGATTATTTAACCAAAACCATGATCTCCCTCTGCAAGGGCAGGTTTAGGCTACTAAAGCAACGCTTTCCAGTGTCAAAGTCCTGTGCTTCACCTCAACTTCCTTCTGATCCTATCAATGACTTGTCTGTGGTTTTGTAATGCCACATTTCCTCGATAGAAAATGAGAAAGAAAGTCAGCAGAGAACATATTAGACAGCGTTGTATGGTTTATATCCAGGAACAAGTTCTGTCAGCTTCACACTGTGATGATTCATCTCTATGGAAAGTAGAAGTCAAGGTGCACCAAAGCACAATCTGTTCTTCAAACATTGAAAATGTATTCAGCTACACTTTGTCAGAGTGAGTGGGTTGTGTATCTAATTTTAGCATCAAACTCATTACATTTTTGTCTGATTAATCTCATGGAAAAATTAACATTTTGAACTTCTTCTATTTTTTTTTTCAACCAGCAGCAGAAGCAGAATACAGGTTGATACCCACACACTCTTTGAAACTCTGCCTGCACAGTTTGTTACTCAAACCTGGAGGCTTGTTTGCAGTCACACAGCATAAAATCAGCTGATATCATTCACGAGTTGTTAGTCTGAGCAGATTTAAAATCTTGATAGCACAGTCTGGCTTTGATGTTTGAGTTTTTTAAATTAATTTACTTTTTCTCTGTAATGCAAGCATTTTATTTCAAATTATTATCTGCCAGGTAGCAGCTTGAAGTCAGTTGTGTGACAGCATGCTGGATTTGTGTCCTCAGAGAATACATCTCTGTGTGCAGAGACACATTCATCACATCCCCTTTGGATCTAGGCGTGTGTGTGTGTGTGTGTGTGTGTGTGTGTGTGTGTGTGTGTGTGTGTGTGTGTGTGTGTGTGTGTGCGCGCAAGTTTGTGCTTTCAGAGATGGTGAATGTGAGCTCTGGAGTCTATCAGCACTTCTTGCCACTAAATATATCCAGAGTCCATATGCATATAAAGAACCAGAGACACATGAGCATTCATATTCAAACTAACATTTCTATTTTTCTATTTTTAAGCTGTTTTCTGTGGCTGCAAAACCAAAATCACAAACTCAACATAATTTTGGCCATGAATAAAATCTGTTTACGATGTGCACCTTGACTACAAATACACAAATAAAGCAGGTTTGTTGGTTTTGAGTGTGTAGTGTGATAAAGCAAACAACACACATTCATAGGTTCAGATATACAGCGGCATATAGTGCATTAAAAAGCTCCACATTTCGAACCAAAACAACCCAAAACAGAGCAGAATGTCTGTTTTCACTGGAATGAAAAACTGACTTGTAAAAAAAAAAAAAAAGGAATCTCATACAAGAACATAAATCAATGTGCAATTATTTATCCACAAAAAGCCAAAACCCATAATTTAAAATTTGTGTCAGGGGTGGTGTGTATTGTATTACATTGTATTATTTACATTGTGTTGTACTATTTTGTGGCTGCATTGATTTCTTGCAGCAGTAATGTGTCCAGAGTAAATTTCTCCCTGAGGAACAACAAAGTAAATGTATTGAACCCCCCAAAAGAACTCCCAGGCACCAGAAATTAGAAAAAGAAAAAACAATTTATTAGCACGGCTCAGTGCCACATTTCAGCAAAAATGCCTTCATTAGGGAGCTGTTGTCTCCATCCTCTGTGGGGATTTTTTCATTTTTAGTGTCCTAATTTGTCCCACATGGATTATCATCCGTTCCCTCCTGACTGCTTTGACACTCTCCAAAATGACAGATGTCGAGAGCTCAGTCCCAGATCGACGTCTCTTTGTCTCTCTCATTTTGTCACACACACACACACACACACACACACAACCAGTTAGAGCCACACATCTCACAAATACATAAAACTCAAATACACACCAATACACTCACACTAAGATGTTTATTTACACACATTAACTCGCAGACATGCAGACAGGCTTTTGTTCTCATTCTCTCATACTCACACACACAAAAACACACACATGCACGCACACACTACTCTGTGTGCTGATGAGTATGCTTACCCACCGAAGTGTGATTAGTTATATGGGTTGTATTTGGATGAAATGGCAGTAGGTGGTGACACAACATGACGCATTGCCAATGAAGCAGGATCATTAATTACAGTCATTATACCTATCGCAGCAAAAACACACATTTACACACAAACAGGAACACATCCAGTCAGTGTGCAAGTGCCCTCCTGCTTCACAGTCTACCATAGTACATTTAAATAAATGTGCACCTGTTGACTCAGCTGGACAGAGACAGTGTGTGTGTCTCTGTAGAAGTTATAGAGGTAAATTTGTCTTCGGCATGAATTTCTCTGTTTTTGAATATTGTATGCTCGTGGCGCATTAGCTTTGCAGGACGCAGCGTGCGACAAACAAACCCACATTCATGCATCACTGCTGAGTAGTAGCTTGTGGCTGCAGCGCCTTCCCTCTGACAAATGTCTTTCTCCATTAGACTCAAAAACATTGCCCCGCTCCCACGTCTCTGCAATGATGTTTCATTGAGTCATTTAAAGTTGCAATAGTCATGTTTCTCTTTACTTTCACTGTATACTTTGTTCTTTATGAGACTTGCTACAACAATTTATCCTTCCCTCGTCTTCCTCGCCCGCTTTGAACAAATCACCATCTAACTGTGAGCCTGGAGACAGATATAGCACAGATTAGGGCACAGAGGCTGGATAGCATCAGCCCCATATAAACAAAACAACCAGGCACCAGGCAACAAACAACATGCATTTCTTTGAATTGATGAGACTTACATTGTGCAGAGATTTAAGATTATCTAATCTTGTGTATGTCTCGTTTACTTCTTTTGTGCCAGATGAAAATCTTTTTTTTTTTTTTGCTGTAACATATCTTTATGGTGTTCTTGCTTCATGCTCTTTTACATAGTGAGCAAGTCAGAATTTTAGGAATTTTAGGAAGACAAAAAGTATTTCAAATTGTTATTTTTTAGCTAGCCTCAATTAATATTCCATCTCACAAAGACAGTCTTGGAAGTCAATACTTTTTACAACAAAATTTGATTTCTCAAGCGGAATATATATTTCAGTATCAAGCACGAAGCAGTGGTGAGGTCTGAGACTGGGGAGTGATGGGCAGATTGTGTGATGACGGAGGGGATGGAGCAGGAGAGGTGGAGGCGTCAGGTCTGACACGCAGTCTGACAATCAGCAGCCTTGCTGTCTCCATTCTCTTTATTTCTATCTGTCTGTCTGCGGTGACTTTTTCTCTCTCTGTCTACGCAATGTCTGCCTCCTCTGTCTCTATCTTTCTCTCACATTTGCTTTCACTTCCACACTCAGACACGCTTTTGTTTTCACAATATCTGTTCTATATTTAGTCAGTTTTAAATGTCTCACATATTATGGCCTTTTTAAAAGTTCTTTGAGGAGTCAGACTGATACTAAAAGCCCATTTGAATACAAAGTATTGTTATATAAATGCAATGACTCAAAGAAGAAACAGACATGATGACACCAAAGATCAAATAGGTCATCTGCAAGTTCAGGTAGGTCTTTTCAGCTTATTCACATCCTGTTAGTTAAAAGAAAAATTATCCGAAAAGAAAAAAATGCTCAAAAGCAGATCCAGCACTACAGCCATTACTCAATATGTCCTTTCAAACCTACATTTCAGTGCAATATAATCTCGATTCACATTACTGGCCTCCTTGCTGGGGCATGAACCCTCTGAAAGTTAAGCAGGACTTGTTACGTCACTCCTATTTTTGTCGCTCATCCATCCACAAACTATAAGACTCCCTCATTTTCTGAGAGGAAAGTAGCCCCATTTGTCAGCACTATCACCGCTGTGTTTTCTCATTTGTCTGTCAGTGATTCGGCTCAGTGAGTTAACGGCAACCTAATTCCCGCCGTTCATTCATTCGCCGTTCACTCTCACTCGGGTGTCGCAGACTTGCTATAGGGCAGTGATTTAGTGCTCGGAAACTTAACTACTCCAAGTGGAAACTCACAGAGGGAAGGAAAGGCTTTCCCTCCTCATATGATGATTGATAAATGATAGTCAGGAGGCCTCCACTGCCACGCTGTAATAACCGGTTACGTAGCGGGGAGAGACTCAAGACTAAATCCTTCCACTGATGTGTCTCTCAGTCTGCTGTCTCTCTGTCTTTTTTGTTTCTTTCCTTTTGCCTGTAACAGTGTGGCCACTGTCCACAAATATGCTCCTAATCTCCGATGACTGGAGCTTTTCTGTTCGACGCTGGGTCTTTTTCTGGCCGACACATTAGTTTGATGGATTGTTAGAAAATAGTGGTGACCACACGCTGTAATTTCAGGCCAATTTAGGCCACCTTAAATTTACATCAGTTTCAATTGGACATAGACTGAATCCATTTTGAATTGCACTTAGGGCAACAGTTCACTTTGGGAGAACATTTGTACATTTTTGGCATGTGTATTTCTAACTGTGTGTGTGACAGGTCTTCTCAAGGTTGTCTCAAGCAAATCTGCCAGTTTGCAATTGGATGGACAAGCAAGAACTCTAGTGTGATGATTCTGGGGCATTTTTTAGTTACAATACTGCATGCACTTATGGCTATGGATAGCACTCTTTGGGATTAAAATCAACACGTTGCATGAGGGTTAAAAATATTTCTTTGTGTATATAATACTAAATATTTATGACTACATGCAGTAATCAAAATTTAAGTATTTGCTTTATCGTCAAATGCCTCCAAAAGCTAAAAGAAAGCTAATTTTCTCCTCTCAGTATTCAGTGTTAAACTGACTCCAGAACAACCTGGATGTTTGTGTTCATATCAACCCGCAAAAAGCTGTGACCTGCTCAAAAGCACGTGTCGTAGTTTTTGGTTCTGTTTCTTCCGAGTACCAACCACAGATCTCTGACCCACGTTGATCACTCAGGTTTGCTACACAGCTAAAGCTCAGCCTGTTTAAATAGCAGATGCACATGTTAAATATAAAGCAGTATGTGTGCTGTTGTTGATGACCATATCACTGTGTGCTCTGTGTGTGTTTTACTGAACATTCAGCATATAGTTCATACTGAAAATACAGAGAAACACTAAAAACATTCTGCATTAGTACTTAATTAGTAATTTGCTGGCTGTTTATTTCACTATTATTGTATCTGTATGATTATATATATATGTGAGAGTTAAATAAATTGAATTGAAATTGAATTACCTTAACCTTAAATCATTTGCAAATATTCATGTCTGACAGAAGATTTTGCCTTTGCTAAACATTATGCTTTTCATAACTGCATCCACCTGAGGACAGATCTAAATCTGGTCTCTGGCCTCTACATTGTAGTTTAAAATATGAATATGTCTCATTCCCCTGCCCTAAACATGTAGATAGAACTCAGAATAGTCATCCAAAACACACGTATAACCACTGTGTCATGTTGTCAGAGCGCATTAAGGCTGACTTGACAAGAAGTCCAAACTGCCTGAGCCAATAGTAAAACGCTTATACGATATCTTTAATACAGAATGATGTTTGGTATCAGTCTTTTGATGCATGCACCTTGAAGTATATTGAAACAAATTAGATTTGGTTGGATTGAAATGTCAGTATATGCAACCCACTCACCAGTCACAGCACTGACAGGAAGGTTTTGCAAAACCTTAAATTATTTTCAATGATGATGTTTTTAAACGCCATTTTTTATATATATATATATCATGCCACATTTGCACATGTAATCACAATATGGTTAAGCAACTAAATGTGCTTGTTTAAGGTCAGGTCACGATTTAAAACACTAATATTATTTTTTTTATTTTATCTAGTCAGAGATTTTGAGTATTTATTGTTTGATTGTTGTGGCAGATTATTTAAATCTCAGCTGAGATAGCTTCTTCTAAGCTCTGAACATTTTTAGTACGGCAGAGCAGGTGAATTATAAACTTTATAAGTCAACTTGTTTGCTGTTCTCGTTGTTTATTAAAAACTGTTGACGTGTCCTGGATCAGGTCACTAAATATATTTACTCCACTGACAAGTCTAGTTGTTCTGTTCAGCTCCCAAAAGTGCTATAAACATACTTTGTCAGTGGTTAGAGGTCAGGGAGCAGCTCATGTTCACCACGTAGTGACTACATCAGTGTAATATAATCATGTTTAATTCAATATGATGTTCTTAAGCCATTGCTAATTATCTGCTGGAGTTCTTGTCAGCTTCTCCGCTGCCCATTTATAACTTTCTTTGTCCTCGGCTGATTTTGATCTTGAGCCATAACTACTGCAGCACGATAAGCCCTGACAACTCATCCACCCGTTTTTAATTCCCCTTCATGTTTGACAAAGAAAGACAACACCGTACAATGTAGATATGACCTAAGGACTGCTACAAGTGTGTCTGATTACATCTGCATTTGTCCTCTTTGCTGTCAACAAGCATGGTTGGCATCATCTGCTGTGATCCAGCTCATGCAAGGCTATAACGGAAAAGTGCCACAAGCTGTGTTCAAAGGAACATACCTCCATCTTGGATATCAAACATTTGGCAGTGGACTTAGTGCGAGTAACCCAATGAGGAATCAGCAGTACAAGGATAAAAGCTGACCCCACTAGTAACATTGCTAATCTCTAAAAAAAGCTGGTTATCCCCTTCACGGGCCAAATAGTACAAAATAGTTGTATAACTTTCAAGATCTTTCTTAAAATCAAGATTTTTCTTAAAATTTAAATTCTTGTTGCTTTTTGTATAAGAAAATATAAACTATAATTATATTTTCCATTTTTAAATGAGGATATGTGTGGATGTTTGTCCATTGTCTAAGGTTCAAGCCCCTGAGTGGGCATTTCCCATGGCAACAGCTGACTGACATCTGAGAACTGCTATTGCTAGGGGATGCGCTGTAAACTTATGTGGTGCGCTACTGACTGGAGCAGATCAGAGGCTGACATCGGATCTGTTAACAAGTGTTAGTGATTTAAGACATCTGACCCTTTACAGGAGGAAAGCTGAAGCTTCATAGAAAACAGGGCAGATAGCTATAGCATTAGCTGTCTCTCTTTCAAGGGTTGAGTTGTGGTGATAGCAAATGAACAAACTATTAAATCTCACAGCAAGGAGAAGCCCTATAACCTTTTGTACAGTTTTCTGTACAAAGTTACAAACTATGGAAAATTTTAAGGTATAGAGTGTTCAACTAGCAACAGCTAACAACAACCTAATTGTCTTTCGACCAAAGTATACAATCAGAGGACATTGATTTATTAGCCAAAATGACCTTTAATTGACTTTAATTCAGCCTCAGTGCTTAGGTAACATTTGTTAGAACGATTAGTTCCTCCTAACTTTTGAATGTTTTTTAATGGTTAACAGTTAATGTAAATTTTGTTCACAGTATATGCATAGGAAGCAAAACCAGGTTCAGAAAGCAAATCTTTTTTATCCTGTGTTTAAGAGATTCAGGTTTCTAAAAATTAGGTGTAACAGGTTTTCTTGGTTGTAATCTTTTTTTTTTTAATTGTTTTTTTAATGCTGCATTAATAAAAAAATAAATCCTTTGTTGGAAAGATTGAAAGAGAATTGTTCTTCCTCTTTTAGAGCTACACTCTTGAGTGTTTTTGTGCTCCAGGGATTCCCTGTCTCCTAAATACAGTAAGCAGATATTAAATGCAGTCTGAGAAACAGGTTTTTTACACTTTTCTGATCTCCATCGATCTCCCTGAGGCTGTTTCCATCGTTTCCCTCTAGCTAATGTTTTGTCATCTGAAGCTGTGATATTATGTGAATTAGCCTGTGGCGGAGATTGCCTTGTGGTAGCAATTCATCACCTGTTTGGCAGAGGTGACTGCATGAGCGACTGAGCGAGCAGTTACTGCTATGACGTGCGGAGCTAGCATCTGGTGTAGGGGGTTAATTGAGGGCGATTAAGGTGATTAATAGCTTTGTTTGAAGTGAAAACACAAGACAGACTAGCTTGTGTTACAGAGCAAATATTTTGGGGAAAAAATCCATCAGTGGCATGAGTGCAGAAAGGCTGGAGAAGGTTGCAGTCAGGTGTGTGAAAGTGTGTGCGTGTGTTAGACTCTCAGCTTATGGCAATATGAGAGAAAAAAAAAATAGACCTGGTGTGCATTTGTGTGTGTGTGTGTTGGGTTGAGTGCCTGAGAAGGAAATAGAGACATAGACTTGTCTGTGATCATCGAAGTGGAAAGAGTAATATTGACATGGAGCTGGCTGGTTAAAAAGAGCTTCTGTTTCTATGCTGTTCCATTCCTATTATTGTCTTATACAGAAGCTTTCACTGTGTGTGTGTGTGTGTGTATGTGTGTGTGTGTGTGTGTGTGTGTGTATGTGTGTGTGTCTCAGAGAACCTAAAAAACAAGACTCACACATATCCGTGCTCTGTCCAAACACACTCAAACACCTTTCACTTGAACTGTGGTTGTGGAAATCCACGGCGTGTCCTCCACACATGCTGCTCTCCCCCGCTCCCAAACCCACTGCCATGAAAACCTTGTTACTCCGAAACAGGAAGCAATTTTACTCAAGAGGGTTGAGAAATGGCTGCTTTTTACGCGGTTGGACAGGCAGGGCTCTATAGCATCAAAACAGAGTCACTCATTTCCTGGATTAATTATTACCAAATTGTTCATTGGTTTCTAAAATTTAGATTTTTTCATTCATTTGTTTGTTTCTATTCAGCCAGTTTAATATTTTGTGCAAAAACGATTTTTATTTTGAATCTCTTTTATTTTGAAACATGCTATAAAATATGTATATCTTTACTTACTAGCTAACTGTTATTTTATTTATTTGGCATAGATCTTTCCATTAAAATTTGATTTGATTTGATAAATCATGTATTTCACATTTAAATGTTTCAAATATCCAAACCCAAACCTTTTCAGCAGAAATACAGAGCCTATAAAAGGCCGTCACACCCCTGAAAGTTCATGTTTTATTGTTTTCAAAGCACTGAATCAGGGGATTTCTTTTTACATTGATTGACAGAAGAAAAATCATTTAATTCCAAAGTAAAAAATAATCTATTGAAAGTAACCAACATAAAATGAAAAAAAAAAACATGTGTTTTAATACGTATTCACCCGAAAATCAGTCACTTAAATCATTCATGTTGCAGCCAGTTGGTTTCAGAAGTCACATAATTAGCTAAATGACAATCACCTGTGTGAGGTCAACAGGTTTCTTCTGATTGCAGTAAATACACTCGTGCCTGAAAGTCCAACCATTGGTGAGTCAGTGTTATGACCTACACCATGAAGACAAAAGTACGGAAAAATGAAAATAAAGACAAATAAATCAAATGAAGAAGTGAAAATGATCACAGAGTACATGAAAGCGGTATTAAAGAGGCACGTCTAATTTAATTAAAGTTTTATACACCTGCTTTTATGATCTGGCTTTAGAAAGACTACCTGGCAGGCACTTATTTACATATGACATGTGGAAATGTTTTTTTTAAATGCTCAAATCTTAAACATTTTAAAATTAGAGTTAAATGTACTCTTTGTCAAGTCTTTGTCTGTACATGTGCTGCTGATCCTGTATAACCTGTAACTGAGACATGATTTATCATGTATTTATCTTGTCCATTATTTCTTTTTTGGTTTGTTTGCTCCTCTTTTAATTTTCCATTATATGATAAAAAAAATTTGAGATTTGTAGGAGTGCTTCATCTATTTGACATTCAGTACTTCACGTGTTTACTTTCTTGAACTGCTTCTTCTTACACTGAACCCTATTTAGAAGAGCAGTCCATGAAGTGTCATTAAACTTAGATTCATGATTCATAGAATCATGCAAGTTGAAAGTGGGCAGTCTACTGGAGCGCAGAGAGATTAAAATTGGATAGCTTTAGACTGTAGTTGAGTGCAGTCATGCAGTCAGGAGTATAAGGAACAATTTCTCTCTGCTTCTCTGTCAGCCCAGTCGCCATATGTTATATTTACAGTGGGTTCACAGTATGCCCACCTCTAGCACTTACTCAGTTCATATCCCCGGTGCAGTTCAGGAGTAATAATTTAATGTAAATTGAATAAGATCAGTCGTCTGACTATGGTTATTAAGTTGGCAATTCCAAATTAGTGCTAAAACACCTGACACAAGTGTCAGGAAATCTTCAGTATTCAGGTCATAATCTAACAACTACTTAACTTACAAAAAAATGTTTTATATGAATGTTCTTCCCTGGAGAGATGTCTCAGAGACTTTGTAAAATGAACCATATTTGGCTTAGAGGGAGCAAAGAGACAGGATTAGGATCTGTCAAGGTCATATTTCAAAAGCAGGGCACGTGTCTGAATTCGGGGGGAAGTGTTTCATTTCCAAACAGAAAACACTTCATAAGTAATGAGGGAGTTGAGCAGGAAGACTGTCACAGTGACAGGCTTTGCTTCACCCCCCATCTATTCCACCACCAGTCAAAACACAAACCTGAAATAGACACATTGTCCCACATAAATGGCTTTAGCACGTGCTCAGCTGAAACCCGAGATGTATAATAACATCTTTTTACTGACACTATTTATATTGTAAAAGCTATTAGACTAAATTGTATGTCATCCCTTTCTCCCCTCTGTGCTTTTCATCTCTTAGTTTTGGCACTGGCATGGTCGAGGGGGTTTGTCTGTGAGCATAATCTCTCTTGACTAAAGGGGAAAGTAAAATGCTTTAAAACATGTTGCTGATCTTGGCAGCTTGTATCACAGTTATGGGTTATTGCGAGCTACAGGGTTCCTGCTATCACGCCATCTCAACTTGCCCACACTTTTCCTTGAAAACCCACGATTCCCTCCCAGCTACACACTTAAAACTGCTGGGTTGAAAATAAACCAATTTGGGTTATTTGGGTAACCCAACGCTGGTCCAAAGTTGGACCTGGCCAACGCTGGGTTGTTTTAGACCAGCAGGGTTGGGTTATGGGCTTGACCCAGCATGTTGGGTTGAGACTGTATACCCAAAAATGGGTTAAAAACGACTCTGCTGTTAGGTTAATGTTACCCAATAAATGGGCTAAAACACAGCCATGTTGTTGGGTTAATGTTACGTGTTAAGTGGGTTAAAATCAAAATGTTGGTTTGAGAGCAAAATTAGCATAAATTAATGAACATTAACCTTAGCAGTATAAAATGAAATTTTTATTAAACATGAAATTATGAAATTATTCAACGAAACAAGTACATAATGTCCATTATTTTATTAAGACATTTCAAGTTCACATTAAAACAGTGGAATACATTTTTAACATTGCTGCATCATAAACATAATGCAAAGTCCATCGATTTAAGTGCTAAAGCACCTAGCATGAGGACATACGGGTATTCTGTGCTACCGCTACAGTCGGCAGGTACTGCACCATGTTTGTTCCAGGCTGAAAAAAAAAAAACAAGATTCAACAATTAGTTCGCACAACAGGTTAGGTTCAACTCCACAGGTAATGCCCAGTGCTGTACCAGACACTGTATCTGGAGTCTGAGTCCAATAAGAACATTTCTGTACATGCCAAAATGATCAGTCAATTCCACTTAGCACAGTATTAATGATGATTTGCTAAAGTTGCTAAGTTACAGCTAGTGAAGCTAGCGGTTAGCAGACTTCATCTCTCGGTGGTGGGGGGGGCTACCAGTTGCTAATGGCGAGGTGCGTTACACTGGGGGTAGCTCCCCCCCTCCCGACTAACATCTTACACAGCAAAAACGGTACACAATACGTTAACGTTACCACAACTGAATACACACACAGCTAACGGAAAAATATCCCGCACTGCTAGACTTTGATAGTCTATCGAAGTGTGTGCACAAGTGATGGAAACAAGTATTTTATCAGGTGAAAATAACTAGCTAGTGAATGAAAAAAAGCGAAGGAAAAAAACTAGCGAGCAACGCGGAAAAACGTCTCGAGTCGCAGAGTGAGGGAAGTTTTAAGTAATAAAAAAACTAAAAACAAGACACAACTATTTGGTTACCACATTAAGCTACCAAAACTAGATGTTGTAGGATAATAATTGTTTAAGTTTTACTTACCATTTACATAGTTTTCTCTGGTCTCAAACTGGAGAGTGATTAACGTTAGCCTCAGCCCGTTCAAATCAAAATCCCGCCCAAATCTTCAACCCAATCTGTTGGGTCAAAATATTTAACCCAACCTTGGGTAAAAACAACCCAATCAGCTCAAAATCCACAGCTACCCAGCAGATGGGTTATGAAAATAACCCAGCATTTTTTAGTGTGTATCCGCCTGTGCCAGCTGTTATTCTTAAAGTTCTGTGAACCTGACATGAAAACATGGTTTTATGTGTCATTAAACTCCACTATCCTCTCATTTTAGGCCTCAGAGATAATCAATCACTTGTAAAAGGGTGCCAATATGTTAGCATACGGGGGGTGTACAGATCAGGACATGAATAACATCAGAGTGGATCAGATTACCGCAAGTCAGAATGTGGTCGAGGGGATTGTTTTGAGTTTGGGTTTGGAGTATTGTCTATAGAATAAATTTTGAACCAAGCTGGGTAAATACTGCTTTAATGGTCGTGCTGTATGAGTTGTTTTTGCATTGATGTTATTGCTGCCACCCTTGGTCTATAAAGTTCCTGAGCTTGCCTGGCATGTGCTGGTTTTAGCTTTATAAAGGTGAGAGCTCGGAGGCCGAGGTACAAAGCTGTGATGTTAGCTGCTCCCAGCGAGAAGCTTTTTAACGTCTTCAAGGAAAGTGCTGACATTCATAACCTGTATTATAATGTGTTTAAATTCTAAATAATCACATCTGATGAAAGACATCACTGCACTATTCCCCTCTTCCCATCGCTCTGTTCGCTTCCACATCTGCAAAAGTGCCTCTTTCTCTGAAGTGAGGGCGAGGAAAGGATGGGTACTGATGAGAGAAGAGCATTGAGGAAGTGTGTTAATGAGATGTCCAACAAGTGTTTAACAGATGGCAACCTGCAGGAGGTGGAAAGATCAAGTCAAGTCATATAATCACAAAAGTTTGGACATACTGTGTTATGGTACAATAAGGGTTTTGTTTTGACCAGACACCAGAAAGATGCAGATGTCCCAATTTTAGTAATACAACTAAAGGAGATTTAAATAAACAGGATTTCAAGGTTGCTGTGAGCTCTTGTATCAACATCTTTTCGATGCTATAATGTTTTCTGGAGGGACAGACATCTAGTGAGAGAGAGGTGAGAGAAAGTGCAGTCTTGTGGTCTGCTTTGGTTTCTAATATTGCAGAGGTAGTTCTTCAGCGGCCAAGCAGCACCATGTGACGGTAACTGGATCGCCACACAGCTGCAGCTGTGGGCACCGTCGGTCGTCCCCAAGGCTGCTGGAATAGCGACAGGACAGCTCCGCACACATGCAAGCACACAAATACTGTACATGCACACACCAGTGTGTGTGGAAAAACCCAAATAGTACAGGATGGGGGTAAGTGGGGAGGTAGTAGGGAGAGAACTCTACCCTGCCTGTTTCAAAGATGTTTTTAAAGCTGTGAAATTTCTAGTCCAACCAAGGCAGGCTCGGTTACACACAGGGCTGTCTTTTAAAGTGGGAGCTGGTGTGTTTGTTCTTCTGTTAAATGAAGGGTGGCAGTGGTCAGACTGGAACCCAACTACAGTCAATTAGGAATGTCTCTGTCAGAGGGCAGACCAGACGCTTGTTCTCTATTAAAGACATGTTGTTTCTATTAGCGCTGATGGCCATTGCTGTGAAGTTATGGAACAACTGGGACAGATATGCTACTAATAGATGAAGCTCTTAAAAACAGGTCAAACTATAGACTGATTTTGTAGAGTAAAATGTTTGGACTATAGCAACAGAGGCTTGAGTGTCTAAGAGGCCTTAAACACTCCAACCTGTGTTTGAGTGTCATAATTACTGAGAATGTCTGACCCAAGAAGAATGACAGCATCAATTAACAGTCGTGCATCTACATGTTGTTCTAGAGGGCACAAATCTTTGGACTTGTTGACTTGTTGAACTACATTCTTGCCAGTTTTTAAAAAATGTTTTAAATGATGATGTAAATGTTATATGACATGCCTATTAATGTAAAAAACACACATGTGACATAACGTCATCATATACACATCACAACGCAGAGCCCTAAGGTGTATAACTGATTATCACTTATAAACACCCAACTGCCTTCCACATGCTAGCGCTGGTAGAAAAAAAAAGAACCAGAAAAGAAGACCAAACTCAGACGGATAAACAAAAATGTCCAGCAATAAATCAAATCAAATGTACAACATGAAATAAATAAATAAATGTATTAACTCCCTCCTCACTTCTTAGAGAATTACATCACAGACTGGTACAAATATAAACTCGTCCTCCTGAGTGTGTGTTGCTGTGCTCACCTGTCTGCAGTACATAAAGCTCACAAAATGTCGTTCCATGTCCTTCACAGTCATCTCTCTGCTCGTACATTCTCAAAGCATAACCATTCCACTCAACCCCTCTGGTTCCATTGCGTTTCTTAGACAGTTTTCAAACACCTTTCAGCTGTAAGTGTGTTCTGCAGTCACAACTGTGACAAGGACTGTAAAGAACAGTTACATAAGAGAACACAGAGGTCATTGCAGGAGGATCCACCGTGTGTGTTTGAGCATTTAGCCAGACCTAACATTTACCTGTTGGTCACGCAACATTCTAGGTGTGTTTGATTTGGGTCACTTAGCATGCTCAACGAGTGGTGATTAATTCATGTAGATTTTTTTTTTAAGTATGCCAAGGTGCAGAAATGATAACCTGAACCTGGATGTATCTTCACCACTCTCTAGTCTCCTTTGCTCAAGTTTTTCATGTGATTTTCATTCTTACTCTGCAACAGAAGTAATCTGAAATCTAGTGAAGTGCAATACTGAAGATAAAAAAACAAAAAAAATTATTAAACCTTATACCATGAAGGCATATGACATACACAATAACATATTAAACACTGTTTCTCTATTGTACAGTAAATGAAAAATAAATGCAATAAAATATTTTATATTTGGGGATATTATTTATTTCTCATTCCTCATCCAGGGTACATACTTTTTCAATTTGTAAGGTAAGGAAAGTTTGCTTTCCTTTTGTTTTGACAGTTTGTTTTTTTGTGAGATCATCGTCCCTGACTCACAGCAACACTGCATGAAATCCTTCTGTAGCTGTGCAGACAGATTTAACTAGGTTATCTGGTGACATGACTTATTGATCATGTCTGTTTGTCTAAGACTGTCCTTCCTGCGCTTATATAAGTTATTTCAAGTGATGTCTTAAACACAGCTGGTCTGACTCTTGCAGGGACCACGTATATCCCGACACTATTCCAGACTTTAAAAAAGTCAGACTGATTTGATCACTGAAGGCCAACATTTATAGCACAAAGATATCTCTGATATTGCTGTCAAATTTTAACAAAACGTGATGAATGATTCTTGGCACTGTTTTCTAATGTCTATATAAATTACATCATTGGCTGCAGGGAATCTGTATTATTAAAGGTTGGCATTTAAAACTCTGACAGGCTGTATGTCCAACACCAGGCTCATTCTTTATTATATTTAAAGAGATGAAGGAACATTTTTTACGGTGTGGCTTTAGTTGTGCCTTAGCCATGCCTGAGAGACAATGTTTACTTTCATATACTTACTTTTTCTTTCATTTTGAGAGGTCGTTGTATGGTGTCAAAATGATTGTGTGCTAACTGTGGCAATGGCGCACAGCTGTAGCGTAACTCTACACCAGTATCTCTGAGTCAGGCTTGGCTACCAAACACCAGAGAGAGCATACGGGGCTGTTGCAGGGCAGGGTGGGACAGGAGAGAATCCAAAGTGCGTGGCGTGTTGGCAGACACATCAAAAGCTCTGCCCTGACCCCTCACACTCAATGTTGCAGATACCTCTTTGAAATATATAGAAGGAATACTGCCCGGAGTGTAATGATAACATCCATCAGCACACCACAGATAGTGGCCTCACAAATAAAATATTCTAAATAAAACCATGCAATGCCCAGGTTTATTACATCACAACTCACACTGAAAAATGTATACTGTGTGTGTAGGCATGTAGATTAAAAGGAATTTATAAGTATTTTCCTGCAAGTAAGAAAGTATTTCCTTCAGGACCTGTAGAATGTCTGTTACTATCAATTAGTTGCTATCAGCCAAAACAATGCTAAAATTGTTTCAATATTTGGAGAAATTGTATGATTATGTTAATTCGATATTAAGAAAGTTAGATTTTGGGTTGTAATACACCCAAAGGTGATTTTAAAAATTATGTTAAATCAATCCAGCCTACAGATGTCAAACAAGTAAAGCAACCATCAACCATTTATCACTTTTCTAAACTTCTAACATGAGAAAATAAATCAAAAAAGCTACCCACAAGAACTAATGGTAGTCGTCTTTTGCGTTCACAGGAGCACAAGACATTTGCATTGTGTCTTTTTGACGTTTGCAGGGCCAGTTTGTAAACTGCTGTAGCTAACCGTTAACTTGCTAGTCAGCCACAATAGCTCCAGGAGAATCGATGTAATTTCTCTCTACTGTTGTTTTATTCTCCGTTGTACCACTTTGTTCCATCAAAACTGATAAAAGAGGGAAAATAAAGCTTGATCATCCTCAGTGGTTAGTTAGAAAACTTGTTAGTTTAGCTTTGTTGCTAACAGGACAATAAATTCACACAGTTTATTCAGAAGATGTATTTGATACCATGAATTCACATCACTACTAAATTATTCTGTGCAAACCATTGCTCTTTTGTGCAGCAGATTTTATTGCAACACAGCTAATGAGCTACATAAGTTTCCTCCACTTTGGACTCTCTGGCTCTCCATCCCCTGAAAGGTCAGCACTGTCATGACAGCTTACTATTGGTTATTGGCACAAATTTGTTGGCCTCCTTGAGCAATTTCAGCAGTCTAGTTGTGGCAGATCCATTGGAATTAATTGACTGTATTTTGTTGTTTAAGTCCTGATGTTTCCAGGTGTTTATATCCTCTGAGGTTGTCATTAGGGAATCACTAACTAACCAGGATTCGCCTAAGCAATCACTGAAACCAAGCAATAATAGCAGTACACCTGCAGCTCATTAGACACACGCCCAAACCACACCACACCATCTACTTGTTAGACTTGTTTGTTGCTAGATCAAGGCACCTAGAACAGATCAACTATGACAACTCATCTTCCCATAAGTTCAAATGCAGCCATTTTGAGTGCACCGACCAGGTAATCATTAAAAAATCATTTGAGCAGACCTAGTGTTTCAATCATTCAAACTCAGTGTGTCAGAAACAGGGTCCTCATCAACCTGTAGAGTTCTTCATACTGTCCAAACATCCCATAACAACACTATTAAATTCAGATAGCAGCTCTCTTAGAAGTGCCAAGGGGAATGACCTTGCCACATTAAGACATATGCTTTTAGTCCACTCTCATTCTGTAATGAGGAGAGCTGGCAGGATGATCAAAGGCTTTCCACTCGACCCTGATACTAAATGTTGCTGATGATATGTCCGAGGGGAGAGCTAAGACTGATATGTAGATCATACCAAACAACTAGAGAGGTCTGGCTGCTTTAATCAGGTCTTGAGAAGGAGACTGGAGTGAAAAACTCACTTGGATGAGAATTTAGCTTCCCTGCACGTCTGCCTTTGCACACAGCTAGTGTAAACAGTGCAAGGTGGTAAAGGAAATGAAGGCAATAGGAAAACAAAGATCATTTTGATAGTTCTCTGCTATACAGCTGTAGTGTGATGGCTTCATGCTAGGCCAGGAACAGGCCTGTGGTGGTGTGAAAGACAGTGCAGTGCTTGGTTTATCAATGAGAAGGTGGAGAGAAAAGAGTCTCTTAGTTTGAAATAACAGGGTGGATGTGAACATTAAGGTTCTGAAGGAGCTGGAGCACGTGTAAGCTGTGGGCTAGCCGTTTGTCATGCTTCCCCCACCCACCAGCTCTTTTCAGCTTCTCTTTATTTCCTCCCATCTTTCCAGTCACTGCTGATAGAGTCTGTATGATGAAAACATGAAGATCAGAGTTACAGGGAGACGCCAAAGCAAAGCTTTTCTACCCTGAACAGAGTGAAATCAATCCTGCTGAAATGGAAATGAGGCACAACGAGAGAATGAACAGCAGGAGCGCCAGAGGTGGGCGACAAAAGGCAGAGGGCGAAGGAGAAGAAGGGTTGGGGCTGTTACAAATCCAAAAACATGTTTCAACCTGTTGAAACTGCTTCATCAGCAAACTGGCTTGAATCCAGTAACCCCTCACACGATCTTTCTCTCTCCTGTCCTCCCCCAAGACCACAAAGGAAAATGTTAATAAACTGACGATTGCAGATCGAATCGAACCTTTCCAAAGAGCACAGAACAATAAAGCTAATCTGTCTGTCCCGGACACAGTCCTAACAAGAACGGTGGAACGTGAATGGCATTTCAGAGCAGGGTTGCTATCTATTAAGCCGCCACACACCTCGTCTAAGGACACTCCAGAATAAAACATGGGAGAACTGGATAAATTAGCTTTTCCCTTAGCTTTACTGGGAGAGAGGGGGGGGGGGGGGTTGATTTATATCCTCTGTGTTATTCTTCACAGAAGCCATTATCACCCCTTTGTGACTGATGCTTATCTTTTTATCATCGCAGTGAAAATGGCAATTTGCACTCTCTGCAAGGAAGATGTTTTAATAATGTAAAAAAAAAGGCGCAGATAGTGTACAAAAAAAAACAAAACAATGGCACATATTCAGGCTCACAACCTCCTCTTCCTTTGTGCCAATCTCTCCTCACTCAGTCTGTCTGTGAAAAGACAGCGAGAAATGCATTCTGATATGCTGGTAGATACTAACAAACAAAGACACGGAGCAGCACGCTATCACCTCTGTGTTGACGCCACAAGGTCCAGAGTTGTCAAAAGTATCTGACCTCCATCTCTGTGAGATTACTGCACAGAACAAAAAAAAAGGAGGAGAGAAAAAGTGGATATAGATCAATGCGTGTTCAAACAAACTCGGTCGGCGTCAGGCTCAGCATACAATAAAGAACAATGTCGCCTAGGCAACACTGGCACCCTTCCTTTCACCCTTTGGTGAATATTTCCCATCTTGCTTCATTCTGTTGGTGTGATAAAATGATACTCTATGAAATATTAAACAGTATGCCATATGATCAGTAAGTTTACCGTCTGACAAAATGTCTTACATTTGGAGAACAATCGAGTTTTTGAAATACCAATAAATAATGAATACATATGTCTCTCAGAGCAGATGCAGAAATATCCGAGTTATGTCTTTTTTGCTGTCAGCCCTTTCTCTTGTTTGCTCTTTTAGTTGTCACCACCTGCTTCGCCTCATGTCCCTCCTTTCCCGTTAGTTTTCATATGATTAAAGAGAGATTTCTGAGCAGCACCTGGTTTGTTTTGATATCACAATGCCCGAGAGCAAGCACAGAGATCAGCCAGTCATGTCTACACTTTGATTTAAAAATCAAAGCATAGAGTAAGAAATGGGCACAAGTTCAAACACTGCTCGACTTTTTCATCAACTTTGTTTTATGGATGAACTGTATATTTGTTCTGCAGGAACAGAGAATAAAAAAAAGATTGATGTGAGAGGGTCGAAGTGGAGTGCTTCAGTATATTTTCACTGTATTGTTGACAGAGGAGTATAAAAAAGGAAGACATTTTTACGGTTTATATTTGTACAAAATATAGTCAAGGTAGTTCAAATAAATAAAGGTAAAAATGAGAATGTAGTGATCAAGTATACATGTTTGATTGTTTTTTAATAGTTAAAATATAGCTGAATACATTTTCATGAAAAATATACAGAAAAAAAATACAAAGCCTGTAATTCATGGTTTTTTCATAAATATTTCACCTATTGCCACTTTATATCAACCAGCCCTTGTCAAGAAAAGTGTTTCATAACCTGTAATACACCTAGCCATTTTAATATTTATTCAATCAACATCTGCACATAAACAAAGTGTACTACACCGCTTTTCATTTGCCTGTCAGGCCCTCAGCAGAGCCTCTACAGAGAAAGGTAATGGCCTCACAGTTGGAGTCCTGACTGAGCTGCCATGAGGGCTTTTGACAGAGTCGGCATGAGCACCTGCCGGGTCTGCAGGAGTGTCTGTGCACCAGCCCTTCGCTGTCAGAGGTCTGGGATCAAAAGTCCTGCTGGGTGCACTGACGTCCGGCCCGCCCAGGATACTATGATCTGATCCAGAAATAGAGCGTGTGACGGTTGAAGAGCCATTTAAGTCCATTATTTCTGTTGATTCTGAGGGGGATTTGACAAGGTCTAGACCTGACAAGGTGCTGCCATGATGTTTGAGTCTTTGCTGTGATGGTAGAGGTATCAGCTCTGGTCGCTCTTTCTTCTCACAGCCTCTCCAGCTATTGTGCGCCTCTGCATCCTCTCTGGTTTGCTCTGAGATTTGGAAGTCATTATAGTCACCTTCTGCAGAGGATCTACTCTTTAGGTGGAAGAACTGATAGAACTGGAGGTCACACTCGTACAGAGGTTTATATTTATACACAGGCACATAACTGGACGCCCCTGCAGCAGTGGGGTCCTTGTTGAGAAGACAGCAGTGAAGGCTAGGGGAGACAGGCAGGGGTGGAGGGTGAAGCATGGGGACGAGGGCAGAGGAAGAGAAGGGAAGGTCGTTCTGCAGCCCTCTCTGTCTCAGCTCCCGCTCCAGCATCACATTCTCCAGCTCCTTGTCTGCAAAGGCTCGCCTCTTCCTCATCCGGGCACTCATGGAGGGACACGTAAAGTGTGTTTGGTCGCGTTGTGTCTGCTTTGACCAGCAGGAGGTGTCATCCTCCAGAGGCACCACTGGTTTGAGCCCTGCATAGGGGAGCAAAGCCACACGTAGCTGTTATATATTCATATATTTAATGCAGTTACGCATAATGAAGTTGTTCCAACCAATTATTTGTTGTGTTTATATTTTGAGTACTTTGTTCTTTATTATTTTAATTATGCACTTGGTTAGCTGTGTCATTTTTGCTTTACTGAGAA
The DNA here is from genome assembly GCA_946959425.1 of Argyrosomus regius. Taxonomy (NCBI): domain Eukaryota; kingdom Metazoa; phylum Chordata; class Actinopteri; family Sciaenidae; genus Argyrosomus; species Argyrosomus regius. Next base: position 23,252,687 of record OX336888.1, on the reverse strand, counting down.
CTCAGTGAGGCTGAGAGGGCTGTAAAGAAGACAAAGCCTCCAGCAGGATTTGACTGCGTGCCAGCAGATATTAAAACACACTACATGTTGCAGTAATGGCCTGTTGTTGTGAAATAGTGACGCCACTGTGATCACATTTGTTTAGATAAATTAAGTGTGTGCAATGCTGGGTAATGACATCCGAGACGAAGCACTGGCAGCGTGGGAACAAGAAGGCCTTGGAAATGCAGTTATATGCTATGAGCATATGTAAAGAGCATGCACTTGTGTAAAGGTGTCTTGTTTCTCCTTGTTGGGGCAAGTATCTGTTTATTCAGTGACACTGTGGGGACAAAGGTTAGAATCAGACATAAGCTAAGGTTAGACTTGGCCAGATTATGGTGAAGTGTCCTAACAAATTATTCAATTAAATGTACTTTTCTTGTAAGTGAATTTTACGACACAATTTACAACTTTAAATGTAGTTTAACAGGTCAGAGAGAATCACTTCATCCACTAACAGATGACAAACAAAGCTGATCATTTTCTGATCTTGCATGGGTTTTGATGAACTGCCGTGCATTAAAAGCAATCAAGCAAAATGTCAAAGTTGACTTTCAGGGTTTCATCTACGTCTGCTGGAAAGAAAACTGAACTTTCTATCGCAGTCTAGGAGAGACGAAGTACGTTAATGAGAAGGAGATGTTAATTAGACTATACCCTGCAGGATGCTCTTAGACAGGATGCTCGGCTCGGCTGCTCTGGTATAACGCTGATACGCCGTCCTCCGCAACGGAGCTGCACACCTGACCCCCCTTTTACCCTGGGAGAAACATGGGAACAGGAATTAGACATTTGGACATAATCATATTATACTGAGACCATGCCCCAAGGGTAATTAAAGGGAATTAATACATTATGTAAGAGGCAAGAAGAGCTCCTTGTGATTTAAAAACAGAGATATTTGACTATTTATTGTGTTGACACTAGAGAAATATGATTACTAGATATATAGAGTGAATGTCATTTTGTAGAAGAGCATTTAAATGCCTTGTTCTATTCTAGATTTAGTTAGTATATTATATTCATTTTATATTTTAATAGAATGTATTCGAATGCATTTAATATTGCAATATTTATTTATATAATACCCTCAAAAATATGCATTTACAGTGTAACAAATATAAATATACAATAAACTCTGTTACAATGAAACTAATTACTGGAATGAACTTCAAAATAAACTAAAATGAATGACAATCATCCTTCAGAAGGATGTTTAAAGTAACTTATAATTTGTTAGAATGTATTTATTGTTCAAGACATTTTGATTTCAAGGAGACTTGATTAAATAAAGCTGAACAAACGTATCTGATGACTCACTCCATTCTCAGAGTAACACAGAGGAGGCCCACTACAAACTAATGGGTAAAACTTCAAATCTAACTTGTAAAAAAAATGGATTTTTCTGTTTTGTAAAAATGCTGAAAAATCTGATTCTGTCAAAACTTCTGCATCTATATTCATCTATCTATATTCAGGAAAGAGCTTATTTCTGGATGTACTGCCATGTGCCATGAGAAGATCAGCCTTCACACACATTGAAAATATAGATTCTAGTAATAATTGTGCAGATGTAACCTTGCAGCTTTATTTCTAAGCACTTCTATAAAGTGTAAAATATAGAGACTCATCTTCAGGAAAATTATACTGCATGGACAGCTCATAATCATGTAGTGTCAAATAAACATTAATAAATCTAAAAATATCTATATTTTCTCCTGTCATGTATGAACCATCGCGATTTCAATATTTTAAAAATACTTCTTCAGCAATTTATTTCCCCCTATCCTCACGTTTTTATATCACCCTTAGTTTTTTGTGCCTTAATGACAGTTCGCCTCCTGATAATCATGTAATGGAGGTCGTGGTTTAGCCATCTGTTTGTTCTCCATCATTTCTCCATCACTGACCTGCCCTTGCGCTCGTCTCACCTCCGCAGCTTGCTGCCGCCTCAGTGCGACCTGCGCTGCCATGACGCGCTGCCGTTCCACCACCAGCAGGCAGCAGGCACAGCGACAGTCCCTCCAGCGGCAGAATCGTTTGTGGCCTTTCAAACAGGAAACGACGCCGTGGTTCCGACAGCGGGCGCATTTGGGGCTCCGGGTCATCTTGCGTGGTTTCTGCTGATGGCGCTCTGGAGACAGGGACATTTTATCCTCTTCTCTGTCCCCGCGGCAGCCACGCTGCCCAGCGCATCCGTCAGGACTCGTCAAGTCAACAACTTCCTCGGACTTGAACACATCAAGTTTCGCTGTAGTCTCCAGCTGCAGGCCTCCTTCCAGCTGAGAGGACATCTATGACTAAGAGCACTGGAATCCCACTTTCAATCCGTGATGCACTTCTGCTAACGCTGAGTAGCTTTTACGCAAAACATTTGACCTCAAAATACGTTCTTTACTTATTAAAGTAGAATCACACTTTGAATGAAATCCGTTGTCTGACAAAATGTTCCTATTAAAAAGTCAGGGGAACTGATAAATTACAGCGGTGGTGGTGTTTTACGCACGCATTTAAAACACAGACATTAAGAATTAAGAAATAACAGCCCAACACTGCGGCACCTGCAACAAGCAACAGGTTCTCCTTATTGAAATAAATCGGCTTCCATCAGACAGAAAATAAAACGACGCATTAACAGAGTGATTCCGGGCTTAGAGAGGCTGCGCGCCACAACTTTACAACAAACTAATTCCTATTGAACACCAAGCCGTGAGGTGTGGTGTTTTGCTTCAGCCCGCCGCCGCCGCCGCCTGCTGCTGCTTCTACATGACGGTGTTTTCAGCGTGGAAACTTTTGCAGCCTACCACCAGACGTTTGAAATGTTAAGCCTCTCTCAGCTGCTCCCTGACGCTGTTTTCCAAGAACAAGCAGAATAGTAAACCGGGCCACAATGCTTGAACTCCTGGCACGGGACCCGTGAGCAAAAGATTTAGGGAAACTCGTTTGCAGGGAAAGCAACTCCCTCTCTCCCTATAAACTCCTGTACCTGCCCTGTCCTGCCCACCTTCAAAGTTGTTCTCGTCTTACAACAGAAATTTGGAATCTTGCCAGACCCACATCTTCAAATTATTCCAGAGGGAAGATCATCATTTCTAAAAAGTAAAGAAATTCTTACAATTTACAACCACCACTTTTGCAGTCATCATAATAATCATTATTGTAATAATATTAATAATATATAGGCTACAGAGAGAGTTAAATGCGTACTTTAAAACATACATTTAGTTATGTGCCCGTGAGGGTGTGAGCTGTGTTTAACAGACTGACACAATATGGACTAATTACGCACGTGCCACAGTAGGCTGGGGGGAGATGCAGTTAGAGAGAGGGAGAATTACATTCTTATATTACCTAGCAGTAATCTTCAGACTCATATTTATTCATACTGCTGTTAAATAATTCAATGATTTAATGGCTCTCTTGATGTTTCTAGTGTCACCATCTCTGGGCCTAAAACAGAATAATCCATAACACCTTTGAAATACATAAACATTCCCACTCAGTGAAGTTTGTTTAGATGAGTGTTTTTCACATCAGTTTACTGAGAGTGACTTCCACCTTTTTTAAAATTAATGTTGTCAGGTAATTCATTATATTATGATGGTGGTAATCATTACTAAAACTAATTATGATCATTATTAATACAGGCTGTATTTGCCCTTGGATTGTCATGTGTAGAGCTGATTTTGCATACAGTGAATTTCAGTGCAGGCTGCACTCAACACCTCAGCAGCATACACATAATGCTAATGCAGTGCAGTGTAGTGTTGTGAAGAAAAAGGGCTGCCAACTTGACCCAACCCCATGAATAGCTGCAACATACTATGAAGTGCCATGCACTGCACTGAGATGGTATGAAAAGTGTGCTCCCTACTGGTTGATTTGTGTAATTACACCCAGGGTAGTTCTTCAAGAATCAGGGTTAATTCAGTTGTCTGATCTCCATCTTATCTAATTTGATTAATGTCCATCACTGGACTATTTGTTAGTCAGATTTATGCAGTGTGCTCCAACACAAGCAGTCCTCTGCAGCATGCTTCAGGGCTTTTTATAACCAGACTTGTCAGCGCTGTAGATCCTGACAGGACTGGTTCTCCACTACACCTACAAGTTTTAGCTCATGATAACTAATTATCACGATTTCCACTTTATGCTTCAGGCTAACAATGATTAACTCATTATGTATATTACTCCATTAAAACAGCTAAAAATATAAATAGCTTGGTGTACAGTGTATTTGTGTATTGGAAAGATTGAATGTAACATGCAAAGTTTGAATTTGAATATGCAAATGTGATGATTCATTTGAACAAAATTATTGCAGTTCCTGTTGCCTTCTTATATTTGCAGCAATGAGATTCTGTCATTATGAGGCTTTTTTCTGAGTACCGAGTTTATCTGTAAATGTTAGGGTCATGAATATCAATATTCATTCCATGTCTAAATTCACAACAATGTGAAGAAAAATTTTTTACAAATGCATTGAGAGTAATTAAGAAAAATCTGACGTGAATGGCTAAAAAGTTTTTATTTTCTGAAGAAGGGGCTTAAATATATATACAGACCTACAGTATACATGCTATGTTCTCATAGCAACTCATGCTCGGAGCCTCAGATGGCAAAGGTCCAGTCACTTTTGGTCTCAATCCTTGAGTAGCCATGTCCAGAAGCGCTCTGCTAGCAGGTTTCAGGATGTTGTCAGCTCATAAAGGGTTAAAAGATCAGATATCAAAGATATAAGTAGGAGCCAGAGCCAGCTGATCCCCAAAATATCACCAAAGTAATACAATTCTGAAACTAACAGACAACCAGTACAGCGTAGCTGTATTTTGATGATGTGACACTTTTCAATAATTTGGCAGCAGAATCCTATTTAATCTGGAAGTCTGCCAGAGTTTGGTTTTGCCGACAGGAGGAAAAAGTATTATAGTAGGCAAGAGATTCAAAATCATTAACCTCTTAGTGTATTTGGACCTATGGAATATTTGCAGTGTTCCCAAAGTGGTATAATGACATCTGGACTATCTTCAGATATATTTCACCAACCAGACACAGCAGTGTAATATATTTTGGCATTCTGCAGTAGAGCACTGGTAGGGTAAAAGGAGCAAATGTACCCACCACCAGGTGAAACTGGCGGTGTTACTGCAAACAATACTGAGAGCTTGTGCGCACATTATACTTTTGATGAAATTCCTCCCTGTCAGGTGAAAAGCAGCAGCTATGGTGACCCCATGTGTATCAAAGAATACACTCAAAGGAGGCAAGGAAGGCCATATCAAAGGAAACTTCCCCCAGGGACTTGAGTACCAAGGGGAATTGGAAATTGGTAATGAACTGGTAACCGAAGACCTTTCAAACCAAGTCCAGAAATTTCTCGATAACACATGGTGTCTTGCACAGACAAGAGTCGTTTTTGTGGTGATGGTACATTGTGATTTGTACATTGCTCACATGCGTGATTAATTAAAAGAAAGTCTCCTTTATATATTTATTTATGTAACTGCTGTTCATGTGCTGTGTCATCTGAGCAACAAATCAGGTATTTGAGCACAAGAGGGAGAAATAAAAACTACGCAGGTGACTGAATAACACTTTGTGAAAGCTGTGGAGTTCCTCTTCCTCTTCCTCTGTTGATATTGTACAATTCACCAAGTAGAAGATGAAATACATTGCACTACTAAATATGGGGACTTGAAGTAAAGTGTGACCATCATTTATACAATATCTGTGCACGGCAAATGCATTATGATTAAAAGTACTTCATTGCAAATTAAGATGTTTAAATCAACACAACTTTGATAGACAGAAGATCAGATGTTGGCACAGTGTGGGTTGAAATCACAATGTCCATGTCAAAGCCACACATTTTATACACCCAATAATGCCCAAAGATCCTCCTACTAGCTTTTATTATTTATTTTTTATTTGGAGTGGTGGAACGTCATGCTAATTCTGCCTTTGTTACTGAGAGTAAACATGATTATTTGCATGACTACACAATGTAACTTTGTAAATCAAATTATCCACAAAAGCTCTTATTCTTTTTCTGAGAACAGTCTACAAGTGGCTGAATGGCTACTGTTGCTTGGTACATAATGGGTGTGACATGAATGCTGTACAGTATGTCCATGGAAACCAGGTAAGTACCCCCCTTATTAATGCCATCAGCACAGCTGCAGGTGCTCTCTCAAAGCCCCTTGACTCTCGCGGACAAATTGACTGTCATCAGCAGTGACATGGTGCTCTGGTATTCCCGTCACACGTCCACCTCTTCGCTTCGCTCTCTTCTATGTCCTGCGGTTGTACTGAGAGTTGTGCCCATCTACTCCCATTTTCGTAGCAGAGATGGAGTGTGACAGACTCCTTGGCTCCAACCATTCGACCTGCCAGCATGTCCTCCTCTATCTGCCTCTCGCTCTATGACTGATTCCCTCAATTGACTTGTGAAGGAACTCAAACAAAACACAAAAGGCAAACAACCTGTAAGTTACACTCAAGGACAAGAGTGCTGCTCCAACTTTATGTAATGTGCCGGAGTTTAAAGACGGAAAACAGAGGAGGGGGGGCGGGATGAGTTTTCAAACCAAAATCCTGAGCTGAATGTCAATGCACTTCAAAGAGAGAAATAAAAAGACACTGGGCTGTGTTTCACGGTGCCTTTACACAAAGGCTTTTGCACCTCCACCACCTACTTCCATGAGCAGGAGACACCTTGGCAGTTATCAGCGTAAGGCAGGGGCCATTAAGCTGACAGTTTTTTTTTTCAAGGAAGGTTTAACCTGCACCTTTGTGAGCATTTGAGTTTGTCAAGCCTGTTAAGATGGAACAAACACTAGCTTAAAAAAATACACTTCTAACCCCATCATATTAGACACAATCTGGTTCTTTTGGGGAATCATTTTAATATGCATTTGCACAGCTTTAAAATACTTACTGTATGCAACAAAACAAACTGGTCTGATGAGTCAGAGTGGGGAGCCTCTGCTGATACCTGAAAATCACTAACTTAATACGTTTTTAGAAATGAATGAACTTTGGCAGCCGATGAAAAGGATGCAGTCTGTGCTGCAGGCCTTATTTTTCATGATAGCTGCAAAGTAAACAAAGATTTGGATACCAGCAGTAGGTCTGCACCACACTTATAACCTGTGATGTCTGAGCATCTAAAGGGAAAGGCAGTGCCAAATCAGAGCTGGTGACAGGACAGTGAAAGGATGATGGTCTATGTAAAGCACAGGCTGTACCTAATTTATCTTTTTCTATTTTTGTGCAACTGTTGGCAAAAGAGATGTGAACAAGCCAATGCATTCACATAGTGAAACAGAAAATATATCAGGGCAGAGATTACTATTTTTCAAGAGTTATTTAAATGGGATTATGAGCAGGCTTCTGCATGGGTTTTCCATTAATGACTGATTGTATCTTTTGTGCTAATGTTAATGCAATCAGGCAGTGCAGTCATGGTGATAGGAAGACTTTGTTTAGGTTTCTAGCAACCCAGGCAAACAGAGAAAATAAAAGACAGACAGAAAGGATGGGAGGAGACCAGATGAAGACTAGACTTTGGTTTTAGAGTGAGTCATGTTTGAGGAAAGAACAGAAGAGGGTTTAGACTGCGTCTGTGTATCTGTGTATGTGTGATCCTGTGGCCATAGTTACATTTGCGTCTCCACGATGTGATGCTTGATGACCTGAAGAAAATCCTCCAAGAGCCAGAAGTTGCCCCCTCACGGTCCATTTGAGCCGGCACTTTTTGCTGTTGGCTTCAACATCTTTCTCTGCCCTTCTGTCCATCCTGATCTTCAGTCTCTCTCCCTTTGTTCTCCCTTTACATCTTCTGCCTCTATTTCTATCTTCAGTAACCACCTCATCTATCATGCTTCTTTTTGTATTGAATACATATCATCAATGCATTCATGCCGAGTTCAAGAGAAAGAAAATTGAGATATATTGTGTAGATACAGTTTGAGCAGCCCTTATTTCATCATCCACTAAGACAGAACCAAATAAAACAAGTCACTTTTTAAAAAAAGAATGTGTAATGTCAGAAGATGATCCAGTGAATGTTCAAGGTTAAAAAGTGTTAAAAAGTGTTTGGGCTTTCTTGTTTAGTGTTTCCTGTTTTATTTTGTAATTCTCCCTCTCCTTGTGTCTGTAACTTTACTTCCTGCCTTTGTTACGTTTCTCTCTTAATTATCTGTTCCACCCATGTCTTATTATCCTCCCCTCTGTGTGTTTCTTTGTTTCAGTATTCAGTTTTTTAGATCTTTGCTGTTTTTGTGGACATTGCCTTTTCATTTGGACCTTTGACTGTTGCCTGCATCACCACTTTTTTTCTCCCTGTTCTTTCATGCTTTGTGTCATTAAATCATTTTGGACTGCACAAGCTCTGCCTCCTCTAGAGTCTCTATTTAGCCCTTCCTCTTGAGTGACCTTGCTTCCACTAACGTAATGTATTTCGACAGGTGAACATTACAATTATAAAATTAATATCGCAGTCAAAACCTAATTCTTGATCATTACAGAATGGGCAATAATTTCCCCATCTTCACAGGTCAAAATATGTTGCAGCAGAAGCAGAATGATGAATTAAAAAGTTGAAGGGTTTTAATTGTCTTTTAATGAGTTTGACGAAGCAAAGCCAACAGCAATTAAACAAAATGAGGGACTATAGGATCGAGGGGCTCAGAGGTTATACAGATCATGAACCCCTCTGAGGGAAATTTTGGATACATAAATAACTTGCCTTGACTTAAACATAGACAAAGAATAACCTTCAGTTCATCCTCATGTATGCTGCATATACTTAATAGATTGCCCGGCTGAAAATGTGAGTTTGTCATGATCTCATGTACATAAATCAAGACCAACGAAGCAGTATGAAATGAAAAACTCACCTGGAGGGAAATATTTGGCTTAAAACTGCACCCACAACATAGAATTCATCTTTAAGGTGACTTTCCTAACACAAAGCTCCCTCTGGCCCATAAATGAACATGGGACATGCCACGTTACACAAATTTACAGACCCTGATCAATGTTCTATTTAACACGTTTGGTTTCAGGCCAAATCGATGAAAGACAGGTGATCCCTGACCTACGCACAGCAGTTTGTTATCTCTTCTGAATGAATTTAACCCCCCCTTTCTTGCCATTATATCTCACCATGATCCTGAAGTCTGCACATGGGGCAGTTATAGCGTCCTGAAATGCTTTGTGTCTCTGCGTTATTGATTTAGTCTGTTTCAGGCTCAGGTTAATGAGAGCTTTTAAATAATGCAGACACAGCAGCGCCATGGACTCAGAGCATCTCGTGCCCGCCCACCGCCCCTTTCTCACTTTTTTTCTTTTGCTTTTCTTCTTTTCCTCACGTCTGTCCTCTTAGCATCATCAATTTTTTTCCTCTAGTATCCATAGAGATGAGGAAGGGTACCTTCGCCACACTCCTCTTCCTTACAATCTCACCACCTCTGATTCATTGTCTTCCCAAATGGTGTGAGATTCAAAGGCACTCCTTACTCCCAGAGATGAGATACCTGCTGCAATAACAGGGAACAAGAGACTCCCAATTTCGTCTCTCCCTCTACCTATCAGATTGGATCTGTTTCCACTCTTTTGTCTTTCAGGTTGTCTTGGGCTATCTCACTGAAGGTGTGGTTTTATGAATGGTAACCAATATCCATTCAGACACAAAGCAAAGCACTCTCTATTGTGTAATTACCGTAGTGTAATGAGCCCCTAGATGAATAAACTCTCATTAAACAGCAATTCATAAAACACAGTTCCGCAAAGCACAGGCAAAAATGCAGTTGACTAAGTTTTGACTAATTAAAAATAACGACAAGTGTTCCGTTTCTCTCGCTTAGATGGCAATTTTCCTGCAAGAGATGTGCCGACTTTTGTGAGATAAATATTCCAAATATTTAAATGCTCCAAATATATTTATGACAAGTTATGAAAACTAATATGCTCTTGCTTTTGCTTAAAATAGCAAAAGGCAGATCTGAATTCCTCAGTTAAAAGTTATTTGTTAGTCAGGAACTCAGTGGGTTTTGCTTACGGTGGAGGTGATGAGGTCCCCAGCAGATTCAGCAGAAGCCTGTGACAGATGCTTTGCAATGCAAATTGCATCATTATGACAAAATGTGAGATTATTCTTGGATGTCTGTTGGCACCAGGGAGCTGTATTAAATGGCTTCTAATGTTATTTTATTCTGGTGGGAGGCACAAACACAAGCACAAATACACAATCAAATAAAGGTAATAACAGCTCTGCAAGCTTTGAAAAACCGATAAGTTATTCACAAACAGATGGCCTTCATGTCTCTTCTGGAAGTGTCTTCATATACTAATTACAGAATTAATTGACATTTGACTTTAAATTGCTTTTGACAAACAAGAAAACAGGTAGTGGGAAGAGAGAGGCTGTGCAGATGAGTGGATGCTAATTGTGAGCCGACTCTTCGCATCCATGTATTTGATCTTGATGTGCGCGTTGGTGGCAGGCAGAGGTTGCACCTGCTCTCGCTGCTTCTTTCAGTTTAAAGTATAGTATCCTGCTCTCTGTAGACTGCTTGTGACAGCTGGGGAGAATGTATGGAGAACAGTGGCTGGGGGTACATTATAGATGTTCTCATGCTTCACTGTTTCTTCCATTAAATCTAGTCATGAATCAAATTAGCTTTCTTTCCTCGTCTGTCTTATTTTTTCCCAAAGCCCACAAAGATGCTACCCCCGTACTGTTGCTCTGATAAATGCTATGACGGAATGAATAAATGGAGTGTTTATGAATGGAATAAATAATAATAAAAGTATTTTTGGGGGGGGGGGGGGGGGCATAATCAGCATCTACAGTGGCTGCTGGAAAACTCATTAGCATACAGAAATATGCTTTTCCACTTTATTGGGTCCTAATTGTTGATTTCTCTGACTGAATGGCTGCCTTCCCCTGGATAATGATGCCATACCATCCTCCATATGGGAAGAATCAGGAAGAGATAGAGAGAAAGAGGCAGGACGTAGAGAAGAAATGAAAGCTATAAGACGTTCATTTACACCTTCCCCCCCGCCGCCTTTCTTTTGACAGGTGAAAAACAAAGTGCATCCTGGCTCCAGCGTGTGAGCAGGAGAGGGAGAGAAAAAAATGAATAAATGTGGTGTAAGACATCGAGGACTGGACATCACATGTCTACACTTTGAAGACAACTACAGAGGGGACTCATCCGGAGCAGCTAGAATTCTTCCGACTTCAAAAGAAATGAAGTAATAAATATATGATAGGTGTCAACTGAACCAAAACAACACTGTATGCACTCTCACTATAAGAAGAGCCACTGAGGCTTTCATGTATCTTTTATGTGTTTTTGTGTAAATATGCTCTTTACATCATATTTTCAGTCCCTTTCTTTGTCAAGAGATGTTATGTCTAATGTTTAAGTCCAACTGAAATAAAGAATTGAATCCTTTTTTACATGTCAGACACATAGGAGTGTTTTAGTGTGTGTTTTTTTTTTTGCTTCAGTAGCTCAACTTTCAAAACAAAATATTTTATTTGTAAATATTCTGCATTAATAATTTAGATGCTGCAGTGAAAACAAAGGAAGTGGAGTTTTGGGAATTTGCTTCCATTTGCATCCCAGATTTTGTCTCATTTTAAAGGCACATGACTCACTGTTAACAAAAGGCTACTGTAGTTGCAGGTTTCATTTGAATCTTTTCTTAATATTTATGTCTAATTACAGGATTCCTGTAGGGTAGTCCAGGAGCTGAGTGAGGGACTAAAGAGGAGCTTCACTCTACGGGGTGAATGCCTGCAAAGATTCATGCTATGCCACATCCAATTCTCTTCTGCATCTGACCTACCAGCAGAAGTCAGCAGAAGTCCCATAAGGCTTGTCACTGACTATATTTAACAAGTCCTCCAAATTAAATGACAAAATATGTCATCTGTGACTGCCCTATATGACAAATATGATGCTATTCCCAAACAGTTACTCATAACTGTTGAATCTAAGTCCATTTTATGATGTGACAGTATAGTGGTAAAAGTTTGGTTAGGCACAAAGACAACCTGGTTAGGTGTAGGGAACGACCATAGGTTAAAGTAAATACTTTGGTAATATTAAAAGACCATTTCTCTATAACAAAGCAACCTGACATCTGCCATTGATCCCATCATAATTACTAAAAACAGGGATTTGTCATTTGTATTAGTACATCAATGTTGTTTTAGGAGGACAGGTCACCTTAGATTAAATGGGGCATCAACAGTAGCAACGATGAAAGTGTCAATTGAACCTGGTGTGTTGTGACGTCCAAGAGTTTTACCAGGTGATACAGTAAAACTCAAAACCTTACATCTGACCTTACATCTGATTTATTAAATGTGTATACAGAACAGATTTGTGAAAGTCACACGTTCTTAAATGGATGCACATGTCAACAGTTCATCAGGCTAGTTACATAGCTAATTGAAATGCAGGGATCTGTCTGTAGTAGCTGAAGCCACTTCAACTTCTGGAGACATCTCTTTCAGCTAAACTTTGGCAGTGCAGCTCAACTCAACAGTAAACAGGATACAATAATGTACAAGCAGCACATATGTGAAGTTAATCAGATGAAGGCACTGATGGAGGAATGGTAATTCACCTGCTAACAGCCACTGAACGACTTCTTTTAATCCCCTCAGTTCTGCCCTCCTCTCCTGGCCGCAGCCTGCCCCGCCTAGCAGCTGGAGGCCTTTGATGGATGCTGGTTCAAAGACATCAAAACCTCTTAGTAAGTGTAGGATAATGTGGGATGTTCCAGATTCTGGCAAATGAAAAGAAAATAATTTCATCACAATTTCATAATGTTTGAAGTATTTGAGGTGAGCTTTATCGACCTTTCAAGACTCTTAAAATGCCTCAGGAGTTGATACTTCCATCATAAGAAGAGATCAAACACTATTTATCATCAGGTTTTTGATGCCAGGTTTATATTCCAAATGTGTTCAACAGTTACTTCACCCACACTCATACCACATACCATTAGGATGCCTATAGTACACTTACATCTCCCCATCAGCTGTTTCAACTGGGAGAGACAGATTCATCACTTATTCATCTTTTAATTATGCATTTATTCATAATACAGAATAATTTAGCAATAACACTGGCTGACATTTTTGGCTTTAAAGAATTAAGCGATGTTGCAGCCATGCAGGTGCATTTATAAATAGAGATAATAGACCTCAATACAGTCTGAGACAATAAATTCCTGCAGTTTTGTATCTGAACTTGACCTCTGACCTCCTCAAAAGTAGCACGAGTTAAATGAAGTGCTCCCATGAGCAGCAATATATCATCTCACAACAGATTGCAAATGAAGTCGCAGACAGCCGAGCTGCTGAATCTTTACTGACTGAAATAACCCTGCTGTGAGCCAAGTCAAACAGTAGATAATATATTGCACCTGTGTATGTCTACTAATCTGTCAAACAGACATTAGCATTTAAATAAAGTTTTACAGCTCTGTTGAGGGAGATATTATAGTTGATAGATGTGGCTTATTTTATCAGGAACACAGCAGGATGGGTGGGCCACTCCTCATCAGGAGAGACATGGGTGGCTATTATTAGTGACAGGGTATGTCAGTTTGTGTGTATGTGTGTGTGCAGGAGTGTAATCCATTATGTTGTATGGTAATGCTGAATGTTTAACACCCCTTCATCATCAGTATGTTGCCTTTGCAGGGGCCAGAGAAGGTACAATGATTTGTCTAAACTGCACTGAATGATGCTTTATCTTAACTCCCCCTATTTAGGATTCATGAGTAGTATACGAACACTGTGAGTTGCACCATCAGTGTGTGACACCTACCATGGCAGCCAAAATGTATGAATGTGTGTGAATGGGTGAATGAGATGTGTAGAGTAAAAGTGCAGCCCATTTACAATTACATATTTTATATCTATATAAAACATGCCATTTTATATGATCACAACTGTTATATAACTTAGTATAATGTAAGTCAATAATATAGCAGATACAGATGTTTTACAGGAGGAGCTATAGTTGTTGACAAATTAATGAATTAATTATTAAATATGTCCTCATATGTGCACATCCTTTATAATGTGTTATAAACCATTTATCAATTATTGCAGCAAGCAGGGACACCGCCAAAGGGGGAGCCATCCCACCGAGTCTCACATGCATAATTTACCACTATCTGATATTTTACATAATATTTTAAATAATATCAATTTAAATCAATTAACTAAATGAAATAATGTATAGGTCAATCAGTATGTATAGCTAGACAGCTGCTTTTGACTGTCTGTCACACTCTACTATTCTACATCACTGTAGAAATAAATGCAGCAGATACGTAAGAAATAAGCAATCACTGATGTGATTTTTTTTTCCAAATTAATTCCTTAATTACCCGCAAGAAACATAATTAAAGTTAATGGTGTGCAGTCATAGAGGACTGGACTATTGGCCATGACGTAGGTCTGCGTTCTTTGAGTCCTTCTAGTTCACTTTGTGCAAGTTATAAATAGTAAATAAATCTAAAGTCCTGGAGGTGGAAATAGTTCACTCAAACATGCATGAGTGCACTTTTGTGTATTGTTTTCTATCTATAGTGTTTGTGTGTGAAACAGTGCATACATTAACAAGCCAACAGTCTGTTAGTGCTACATGTGTATGTAATAAAGTATTTATGTGCTAATATTGCCTCAGCAATGAGAGTGGATCAACTGATATTTGAGTCTTGATCCCATCGCAGACTTTGCTTCATCTTAAAGCACAAAAAGAACAAAAAGCAATGAAAATAAGGCAAGCACTATAAAATCGAGAGAGTAGCAGAGGAGGAGTAATTCACGGGGGACAGAAAAATGATAAGAATCGAGAGATGAAGGAGTTTGAGGCTGAGGCTGGTGGTTGAACTGCTTGAGGAGAAGGCTGTAATGGCCTGCTAATAACTCGGACAAGTTGGTGCTGCTGAAATATGGAGACAAGACAAGAACTGAAGCCCACTCATAAATACCATTAGAAAGACTTGGGAAGGAGGGAACAACAGGATAAAGATGAAATGAGAAATGGGGAAGGGTAGAGTGGAGGGTAATTACCGTGAATGAATGCTGAGAGGAAGGGAAATAGGGAGTAAAACGGATGCATGGAGTAGCCAGGAAATGCAAGAAGAAAAAAAGATTAAAGAGATGAGGATAATAATATGGTGTGGATAAAGTATGGTAAACATTTATAATATATTGGATTGTGATTGTATAGTAATAAATATTACTAATTCAGCTAATATGGAATATCATACATTCACATCAAGATCAGTTTACTAAGGGGAGCTCAGCTGAAAAAGGGTGATGTCACAGACAGTATAAAACATGGAACTGTGTCCATGACGTCACCCGCAGGTTTCTGAAGAGCCATTGTGGATGAAGCTCAGAGTGTGGTGGTTCTGGCCGCCGCCATCTTGGCAGTCCCGCCGCCTCCACTGCCTCCCAGCTGATCTAAAAATGAGCAAAGACGTGTATCATGGTTGGAGCTGAGGTGGACTGAATGAAGCCTGGTTGCTCAAACAAACCACTTAGTAACAGCACCCACCTGTCAATCAAAGCAACAATGCTCTTAATCATGCTTAAAACCTTAACATAATTTGAACAGAATATCAAAAGATATTCATGTTTTGGCGCGATTTGGCCTCAAAATAAACATTTCTTTGCTCGCCGTTTCTGTTCTGATCTCCGTTTCTATTGAGATACAAGGTGCCTGACTAATACCTGGAAAACAATCAGTCACAGCAGTAGACTCTTATGTAATATGTATATTATATGTATGTAATGGAACCCAGTTCACTACTCCAGCAAGTAGCCTGGGCCTTAGTAACGACCTAGCAATGGAGAAACTTTCTAGTCCTGTCAAAGCGTATGGAGATTGTGGAGTTTCCCAAACTGAATAAATAGCTCACATATAAACACTAAACTGCTTTGCTTAACTGTTTTATCTCCGACGTGCCGCACACAAATGAGGTACACACCCAAGGCCGCTTTAATGCACGGGCTTACCTGGGCTGAAGCCCAGGGGCCTCCCAAGTTCAGGTTCATGATGAGCTGAAAAGGTTATATTGTTTTGTAACTTGTCAGGTTTTCTGTCAATCACTCTAATCGCACGTTACATGGCTGCTGATTGATCCAAATTAGGAGTGACCCATGTGGCCCCATAGCCTATGGCCCATGGGCTTACCTTTCAGAATGTCTATAGTTAATTTTGGGGTGTGTCCCACTATGATTGAGTGACATTAAGTGGGAAATGTCGGGGAGGACATTTGAGAGTGGTGCCCAGAAAAGAAAAAAACTTATTAAGAAGGAGTTGCGCGAAAAAGAACTACTAAAGAGCATCCCAGAGCTCACCGGATTTTTTAAACCAGCTGCTGCTGAAGAAGGACCCAGCACCGGACAACACCGGAGGCCGCGCAGGTGGATGTAGCTGGAGAGAAGCAGGGGACCGCCCGCAGCAGTGGAGGGGAGGAGGAGGGGGGAGCACACGAGCCCCAGAGAGAGGACCAGGCTGCAAACCAGTTACGGGGAGACGAGTCAGATGACCCATATAACAGTGATACTCACTGGCTCCGAAGATCTTGTGGCAGGAGACTTTTCATTTCCAAAATGTCTGGATCATGAGGGGAAAACACACACAGAGAAACAAACAATATTAGCCAGCTTACCGTTGGAGACATAGACATAAAAAAAAATAAAATATAAATAAATATATATAATACTCAACAGCCTCACACATACATTCATTCTTACATAATATTCTTATTATAACTGATGTGAACTTGGTTTCATAAAACAAATCCATTCTTTGTATGTTTTGCCTCTGCTTGCCTACCTGTTCCTGAGTTTGCACCCCAGCTGCCGGTGATATCTTGCCACTCCTGGTTCTTCAGCCTTCTCATGATCACACAGGTGATGCACAACTATAGGTTCTTTGCTGTGTGAAGTACAGGGACAGAGTGAAGAATATGGTAAATGGATTGTTCTTGCATTTAAAGTGCTTTTCTAGTATTATCAACCACTCAAAGCACTCTACAATACATGTCTATCATTCACCCATTCACACACTGATGGCAGGCTCTACCAGGGTGCCAACCCATGAGGGAGCTCATAAGGGAGCCCTAATTATTTACACACACATTCACACGCTGATGCACAGCATCCATGGCAACTTGGGGTTCAGTGTCTTGCCCAAGGACACTTCGACAGGTGGACTGGAGGAGCCGAGAATTGAACTGCCAATCTCAGCAAATTCTGCATTTGGCCTTTTGCAAATACTGCCAGGACAGAGACAGGACAGGTCATGTTTACCAAATGTCTTTGTTTTACTAAGTTCTCAACTAGATAAGGAACACCAGATGAGAGATAAGGATGGTAGCTATGATAAGCATTCAGTCTCATTCAGTCTCTCGGACTGATCAGGATTGTTTAATTGGGCAAATAGTATAGCATTAGACCAGTCATCTCTCTCTCTCACACACACACACACACACACAGCCACAGAGAGAGACACACAGACACACCCAGACACACACACACATACACACGTTGTGACCAGAAGTTAGGCTACATTATAACTTTTAAATTAAGGTAATGATCCACGTAATTCATTACGAGGGGACCGAGAGTAGCGCTAAAGTACTGCAGCATTTAAACTGACATACATTCAAATGAAGGCGCGCTCGGTGGTCATTGGCCAGTTTCCTGGATGACAGCCACATTGACCAATCATACTCAAAGCAACATGGTGTGACATCCAATAGCAATTGTATCAGCGGGATAACTCAAAAAAAAGATGATATCAGAATAAAAACCATAAATCTAATATTTTAGTGATCCCAAATTTAGGAAATACCTTTGTTGCAGATTCTCTTAAAATAAGTGAATAAGGATACATAATAATAGTAAAAATAATAATAATAATTATTATTATTATTATTACTATTTTCTCTGCCTCTCTATGTCTGTGGTCTGTCTGTCTGTCTGTCTGTCTGTCCCTCTGCCTCTCTCTCTGTGTCTGTCTGTCACTCTGTCTGTCTCTCCCCCTTTCTTTATTGAATGTAAAACCACATATAACTAATGAGATTTACCTTAAAATTGCAGAAAAAAATCTTAAGCTGTCAGTATGGAGATAAACCTTCATATAACGAGCAAAACATTTAATAACGGGCAATTATTGTAATTTTACATACATTTGGACGTAATTTAAGGAAACAGGAAATATACCGTATAATTATTATATTATATTAATATCTAATTATTTTTTTGTAAAAAAAAAAAAAAGAAATAACTGTAGTTTGTCATTATTGGCATAACACATAAAATAACAGGCGTCATTAATTTACAGATAATGTCTGTAATTTTACTAACAATATTTTTAAAAAAACGGAAAAACTACTGTAAAAATTTTGGGTAATTTACTTCAAAATTATGATTTTTTTTTTTTTTACAGTGATGAGGAGGAGGAAGATTGTTTTTGTGCATCTGTGTTTGTGTTCGTCTGAAAAAGAAGGAGAGAGAAGGGGAGAGTGCATAAAAGAATAAATCGTGCTAGTTGCAGGGACATCCATGACTCTGTGAACCAGTCTGCATGTTTGTACACGGTGACTCATTTTCCACTTCAGTGGTAAGTCATGTTCAACACAACACCCCTACGGACATGATCTAAGACACACAAACACACACACACACACACAAACTTCACCACTAAAAGTCTCAAACAAGTTTCACAGACAAATACAAAAAGAAAAGCTGAGTTACAGAGGAAGGAAAGAAAAACGAGTCGTTTTCAAGAAAGCTATTATTTCAGTGTTGAGCGTGTGATTGCCTCTGACCGTGATCTATGAGATAAAGTCCTGACTCTCTTACTTTGAGATGTGATATCCCCCAGGACATTTATGACCAGCGTGCTGTCGCTCATATATTACATCAGTTGTTGCCTTGTAATAGCTGTTGTTCATACGGCCTTCAGTGTAGTCGTATTTCTATCCACACATTTTACATATTTATATATTAGGGGTGGAGAAGACTTGTGAGTTTCTCCTGCTGTGTCTCTTCAGCTGATGCCATCTACCACTGCTGCCAAAAGCAGAGTGCAAAATGACTTGATCATGATCGTAATCGAGACAAGTCACCATCAAACATGAACCCACATCTAATCAATGTGGCATTTCATCACAGTCCAATGAAAACCACGTATATCCAAAAATCATTTTTTTCTCAGAAACTAGTTGATAAACCTGAACACTGTAATGGGACACATTTAGTTTGCACAGTCATCAGTGAACTGTTTAATATTTTAAATGGATGTAGATTGTGAGCGAATGTGGTTATGTGTGTTTTTTTGGTTCTAACAATGTGCGGCTGGTTCCGAGTCTCGACTCTCCTGTTTATGTCCACCTCAGGTGATAAACTATTAATAGCAAGCTATGTTCCCACATAGCACATTGGCCTAATCAAAGATATTTTACTATTTTAGAAATCAGCATAATCCAGGCTAATGGCCATGTGACACTGACGCAAGTGCATCAGTCTGACTCGGCTCAGAGAGATCACAGAGCTTATGAGTCCAATATTTATTTCAGTGATTCTGGGGAAGGAATCGTGAACTGTGTTCATGTTTACTTCTCCCATAAGAGTCAATAGACTGAGGACCTGCTGATAGTCTTCTATAGGAAGGACATCTTCAGTGAAGTATTTCTTTTATTAACAGTCTCTGGTTTCCCCTGTCCCTGATAAGTTTTCACCTGTGTCTTGTTGTCCTGTCTTCACTTGTGTATTAAGTTCGCCTCTTCCTGTTTTTTCTGTTGGATCTTGCATGTTTTATGGACTTTGGATTTAGCCTGCTTCTTTACAGATTTGTTTACCTGCTTGAACTGCCCTTCCAGGTTCTGAACCGACCCTGCCTGACAATCTGTAAGATCCGTAAACCATTGCTCTGCACCAGTGCTGCCCCTGTAGTCTGCGTTTGAGTCCTATTCCTCCTCTTCATGTTTACCCTGCTTGAACCATGACAATTTCTTCTGCCAATAAACTGCCTCATAGCCAGAAACATCAACTCTGCTTCAGCTCCTCGCTGTTTATGACAACAAGAAACCTGTGACATCACAGGCAGGGTAGTGTCATCGCCATGTCAGCCAGACCTCGTTGCTAAACAACCAGAAGTGTTTTGAGCAACTAGAAGAGTTTTAAAGTTTGACTAGAGGAGAAATACTGTCACAGTCTGCTCCCTTGGCCCAGCACTCATGTCTGACACTGGCATCTGTGACTGTGGGAAAGACTTAATATAGTTTATGCCTCATCTCCACTTTAGTTAATGACTTGGGGTGTATAGCTTATCCTGGATGTTATGTAACACAATCACCAGTGATGAGCTAGATTGTGAGAAAGAAGGTGAGTGAGCACCCATAGACGCTACAGCAGCAGAACTGGAGGTAAGCACAATAAATCAGCAGATATCATACTGAATATCATGTTTTCAAAAAACAGGTGGTGCAACTACTGCCATCTGAAGCAGAGGAGAAGAGTGAAAAGGGCACAAAAGAAGTCAAAACATGATTTAAAAAACTCTTTTGAGGCATGCTCTTCCTCTTAAATGTGTTTATGTATGCATCCCTGCTGCTGCTGCTCTCTGCCACGAAATCCATGCTGCACCAGGATAAACTTTTAAACTTTCATATGTCATGTATAATATCTGGGCCACTGTTGTCAGGCTAGTAGCCTTGCTAAACATTGAGGCCTACCAACGCATTAAAGGGAAAAAAGGAAAAGCAGATGGACTGTATTTTTATCACGCTTTATCCAAAGATGGGCACAATTCACATACACCCATGCCCTGACCATCAGGAGCAAGTGGGGTTTGTTGGAGGAGCTGGGGGACGAACCTCCAGTCCTGCACCTAATGGATGACCTGCCATACCACCACAGTCCCCTCCACATATACTACACATATAAATTGTAATTGATGCTGGTCGTACAAATCATTTCTCACTCCTTTTCTGTGTACTGGTTTTGATGCTAATTTGACTGGAGGCCTGCAGTGAAAGGAAAGGAATTCATTTGACCAGCTGTGAATGCGCTCATGGCTCTGCCTCACCTCCCCCGAGGTCCATTTAGTTTTAAATTGGTTCATTCTACTTTACATTGCGATGGTGCGCCCATCACAGTTAGCCATTGTTGGATGTCTAAATAAACATTTATTATGGTGGGGGGAGACAGTGATTTTGCAGTTTGGAGGTCAAGCGAGAAGAATGAGGTGACATTATTTGATAGGCAGATGGGGGGCTATGGAGGCGGACGCTTTTGTTGCAGTTGTCAAATAAAAAAATAAAAAAAGCATAGGGCACATTTGCATCTGCAGGCATCTGCCACACACTCCGATGACAGCAGACTAATTCAAAAACATATGCAAGTGCACACAGTCACACACACAGCAAGACGTGTTTATCCACAAACACACACACACACACACACACACACTTCATGCCCAGAGTCAATTTGCTCACTCAGTTTGTTCGCTTCCTCCACCGTCCTCATTTCATCTTTCCCTCACTACCTTATACAATAACAACAACCAAGAATGGGATGTGTATGAGGGTGTGTGTGTATTTTGACCAGCATTTAGCCAGTGTAACAAGGCACTAATAATAATGGAGTCCACTCAGGCCTGTCTGACAGCATTGTTATTAGCCCCCCTCCCCTCAATTACCAGCCAAGTCACTGGGGTGTGTAGGCTACACTTTGACACACACACGCATATTCACTCATGCAGGCACGAATGCAAACAAGACACAAGAAGATGAGAATATTTCAAACAGGAAAATTGGGATTGGAAAGTAATCGCTGTCCAACAAAGTCAAATGTGACAACAAAAACTCAACCTCCGCTTTGGCCGTTGAGTGTTATCCAGTGCCGGCTGGCAGGATATATGGGAAATTATGCAAATTAGGTTCAGGCGCATTTCCAGATGAGTGACAGGTTCCCTAACTGGCAATTAGCATGCGTTGGTTTCTCATTGGCCAGAAATGTGTGACTGTCTGGTGACAAGTGAAATGGATATACCCTCCTGGCTCTTTGGCATTTAATCGCATCTCTCTGTTTGACTCTCTCTGTCTCATAAGACTCATAAGATACCGTTTAAATTAAGAATTGACAGATTTCTCTGCCCGTTAAATGTCTTTCAAATTCCATTCTTCCCAACTTTCTGTTCATAATTTGTTGCATAACAAACACATGAGTAAATGGCTAGGCTTAGCTGTACCTACAGCCTCTCCAGATGTAAAAAAAAAAAAAAAAAAAAAAAATGGACTGAATAGGTAGAATCAACAATGAAGATAAAAGCTAAGAGGGCATTGGACCGTATTTTTTGTATGTACCACTTGGAAGATCTGACGTTGAATGTATAGTCTGTGTGTTCCAAAAATGTTTATTTATCACAGGTTTTTGTATATATTGTAGCATTATATGTTGGATATACTGTCTGATGACAAAAAATATATATATTTGTAGCATTCAAGCTCAATATCATAATAACATTATATTATTAGACCTGATAAAGCTCCTCTAAAGCCACAAAAAAACATAAACTAATCTCCATCACTAGTAAACTGACCTTAACCACCTTCAAACAAGTGGCCAGAAAAGTGTCAGCAGACATTAACTGATTGTACTCTGGTTTCCCCTTAAAGGTCCGGGTTAGGGAAGAAGCCAAGTTTACTTCCATTATGTTGATTAATCACTTGAAAAAAATTGAATTAGGCGAAAACTGTTCTTAAACACTCACAATTCACCTACTCGCTGCAAGCTAAGGTCACATTATAAAGCACATGTGCAAGATGGCTACACTACCACTCAGTTCCCCCTTCAATACAGCAGAAAACTTGTTTGAGAGATATTTATTCTTTTCTTTTTCTTTTTTTTTTTTTTGTCCTTTTTCAAGATTTTATTTGACAGATACAGCTGAAGAGTGACAGGAATGTGGAGAGAGAGTGAGATGGGGAATGACATGCAGCAAAGAGCCACAGGTCGGATTCGAACCCTGGGCCGCCGCGGCAAGGACTGAGCCTTTGTACATGGGGCAGATGCTCTACCAACTGAGCCAACTAACACCAAGAGATGTTTATTCAACTTTATATTCATGCTGTAGTTTGTGGTGTGGTTGACTTCCATTATGTTACTGATATTTTATTCACCACTTACTACTGTAATTATAACCTAAATACTTGAAGCTAAAAGAAGAAAATGTATAAATTTTAACGAATCCCCCACAGTGTCACCAAAGGCTTAAATCAGAATAATTCAGCATTTTCAGAAAAAAAAATATTTTGACTATAGTTTGTGTTATATGCTATATGTTGCAACATATGCAGGCTAGAGGCTTAAAACATTCACTCAGTGCTTAGAAGGTTAAGTATCATGCATAAGTGATGTTTCCGTATAGCACCCCATGGGTTGATATCATACACATGAATAAATTATTACAACATATGCACAGTTGACTTCTACTTGTACATATAGCCAAGGGAACATGAGGACCGGGAAACATGAGGGGAAGGAGTAAGGAGCAGAGGCCATGTCTCGTTTTAAGACCCCTCAGATGTGTTGCCTTCTCAGCTATGAACATGTTATCAAGGATTAGCCCTGCCTACAGTGGATTTTATCAATGCCATCTAACAAGTCCAAATCCTGTTTTTAGCAAGCAAGCCTATTAATTCACTTAGCGTGAGTAATCATCGATTGTTAGAGCTGTGCTCACAGTAGTTTGTTGGAAGTGTGCTGCTGTGAGCAAACATCTTAATCGGGGGATCAACACGATGTGCTCTGTGGCCACAGTCGTCCTCATCTGTCTTTATGACAATGGAGCAGATTCCATACAGATGCTGCCCCGGGGTGGATTGAAACACTCTGAATCTGCATGAGTGACTGTTTAATAATTAGTAATAATCTGGATGAAAGTCACATCCAGAGGAAGAGAAGCACCTCTTATACTAGCAGCAGTGAGAGCCCAGTGCGTGATTATTAGGACATAGTGTGACATGTAAATCGTCTCATAATATACTGAGCATGTAGTTTTTCTGCATGATTAAGTGTGCACTTTACACACCAGCATAGTGGAAATGGAAATATTATCGACTAATCGCATTTCATGGATAATTTAAAGGCATCTTAAGGAAAACTACAGAAAGAGCGACACAATAAATGGTTTAAAACCCTTTCAGTCTCTCTCTCTCTCTCCAAACCTCCATGTTTCCCACACTGCATAATTTACAGTGGAAGCTGTTTTAATTTTTGGTCTGCATCTGCCTTCTGCACGGTACAAAGCATGAATTTTACACCAAAGTCTGTGTGTGTGTTTAAACTCCCTCTTCTGTCAAATCTGCTGAATCTCCTCTGGTGTTTCAGTCAAATCCCAGGCCCAGGCCCACTCCCCTATGTCTAAGCTCGCACCCAGGCATATCATTTCACTGTCACACTCACTTGGATGAAAAACCTGACACTATCTCTCCATGGAAATGATCATGTCACGGTGTAAAGTTGTGGGTCTTTAGTTTTATTATAAAGACAAATTCAATGCAAAGGTCAGATTTCTGTATGACAGAAAATACAGAATCATTGACATTATCAGCAGTGTTTATGCCAACGTTGCAATACTGTGTTTTTAAAGGTCCGATTAGCTACATTTTGCTGGCCTGGCAGTGCAGCGGTTAACACCTCACAGCAAAAATGTTCTGGGTTCTAACCCTCCAGTCAATTGGGTCCTTTCTGTGTGGAGTTTGCATGTCCTTCCCATGTCTGCGTGGGTTTCCTTCCTCCAGAGACATGCAGGTTATTTGGTGGTTCTAAATTCCCCATAGGTGTGAATGTTAGCAGGAATATTTTTATTTGTCTGTGTGTGTCAGACCTGTGATGACCTGGCGACCTGTGCAGGGTGTACTCCGCTTCTCGTACAATGTCCTCCTCTCCCGAAACCATCCAAAGGATGAGTGGTTATTGATGATTAATGGATAGATCACCAGAATTACAGAAAAACATATTGCCTCAATCATCGCGAGCAATTTCCATTTGAACTACTACACTTTTTAAAAGAAATAGTCCCAATGATAACAATTCACTGGAAAGTGCAGTGATGTTGAACTTAAATGTCATTTTTCATTACTGCAATCACAAATCAAATGAATTTTTCCTCCATTGTACTGGGGGTGGGAGTGATTTTTATTATTTTAATGCAATTTTTATTAATTAAAGAAGTGGAAATGGGATGGAAAATAGAGAAAGAGAGAGAGTGACCGTCTGACTCAGACAGAGAAACAGAGGATTGTGAGCTGCGGTGCACAGATTGCCCAAAGCGTAAGCCGATTTAGGACTTGTTGAGGTCAGAGATAGACCCGTAGCACTGGGCATATCTGAGAGGCCTGTACCCGAGCAGATGGAGAAATAAAATGAGATAGAGAAAATCAATCCTATCAGACAGTGGTGGTGGTGGTCATGTCATTTCAAATAAGGATCATATACAGTAGGGTACTCTGCAGCCCCACCCTGAGCCTCTTTCTCTTTTTTCCTGGTTGGCTACAGTGTATGCTTATATCTTGGCATTTCAAAATGAGAACAGGGTTGTCCAAATTTAAATCTTTAATCGCTTTTCATAAAGCTCAGTAAGGATTTTTTCATTATCCCTCATCTTTTATCACATTTTTAATGCCACTACAGTGCCTATATTGATTTATTGTGTTCAAAGGGATCTGTGCACTCGAGCTTCTCACAGGAACATTTTATATGATCGGCCTAAAAAGTTTGGCAAGCGGCTTTTTGGGGTAACTTTAAAAGATAAAAGAAATCCTGCAGCTGCATTTGTTAGTCTCCCTGCTCTCCTTCTCTCCTGAAATGTCTTACTGTTGTTCTATCTCACTGCATGTTGTCGCTGCCAGGTCTTCCTTGAAACAGCAATCCTTATTCTCAGTGGAACTAACCTGGACAAAGATCCATTTAAGCTACAAAAACACACAGACACACACAAAAACAGCTGGGTATGTGTCTCCAGATCAGCAGGAACCAACTTTTCTGCTGTATGCTGATACAAAAGCCACATATATCAACTTTAATATCTCCCTTAGCTGTAAAACTTTATTTAAATGCTAATTTGTGTTTGACAGATTAACAATGCGTAAATACAATGTCTTCTATACTGTTTGCCTGCAGCAACACAGTCTATGACGATTCTATGATTCTATTGATATTCCTCACTATTATCATTGTTGTTGCTGCTGGTATGCAGTACATCAAAAGATAAATAGGTGTTGTGTTTATGACTTTCATTCTGCTGTATAGCTGACAGGCTTATCCTCTTCTCATTGTCTCCCCACATAGATTCTCGCTGATTCAACGCTGCTTTAACACACTACACCTGAGATGTGTTATTTTGTCAGGAAAGCAAAGAAATAAAAATGTGAAAGACAGAAACAAAAGAGAATAATAGTCTGATCTCATGTTGCACATTAGATATTTGCCATATGTCAGTTTTGATCCACCATATATATATCTTATTGTAGTCAGGAGTATTTTGCTGCACTCAGCAACATCCAAACAAAATAACCCTCAGAGTAAGTTATCCAACCTAAGATTTTTGACATGGGTGATGAATGACTGTCAGTTTTAATAAAATCTGTCAGCAGAGCCTTTCAAAGTAAATCTGATTGTCTCTAACTGCACAAACAGCATCAGATCTCTTATCCGCTGAGTGTAGGAGGATAGCCTTTCATCTTCCACTTTGGTACAATACAATTTTAATACAGGCCTTCTGGCAATCAGAGAGGCAAAGGCAACATCATTTTATTTATACTGTGGAACACTGGTATCTTCTATCTATCTGATATCTACTGCTGTCAGTGGATATGGATTTACAGGGGTCCCAGAAAAATAAATCTATACATCATGGGGATGACAAGTCCAAATCATTTGAATATGTTACCATGTTCTCCTGATCTTTACACCTGTAACCTAAAGGTGCTTCTTGGAAAAGTAAAGGCAATGAAGTTAAAGTCTTGCACAAATAGATGAGAGGTTAACATCTATAGATGACAAGAGTTCCATCCACCTTGGACTGCAGATCTTGTTCTTTGTGACAATAAATAAATAAACACATGCAATTATTTGGGAGTCACTTCATCCTGTCACGTGAGTCTATAGTAAGAATGTCATTTAAAGTAGCATTTCATTCTGAAAGAAAGGTGTGTAGGCAGAATTATATTTCCGTTTTAACTGAGCGAATGAAGTGAAAACAAAATGAATTCCTAAAAGATTCAATCTTACACATTTCAAGCAAAATCTTGATGCAGCAGTGATAACGGGAATAGATGTTTTTTATTTGTCAAAGGAGCCTAGAAGCTCGATTTTGTTTTTCCTACACTGAGTATGAGGGACTAAAAGGCTTTGGGTTGTTTTATATGTCAACATTTCCACACATCAGATGGAGAATAGATAGTAAGAACACATTATATGAATACTGGTAGCTAAAAAAAGTTAGACAAGGACATTCCTTCCTGTAGCTTTGCAAAATGCATTGAATTCCATCACAACATTTATTTAGAAAAACAACAGAAGCAGATAAAGAAACTTGTGAAATTGAGTGCAAAGGATGGATAACATTAGGTGGGAAGTTGGCTGATGATAAGAACACAAATCTAGATATAGAAACTGTCATAAACTGAGCTTCAGTGGGACTTCAGTTACAAGACTACATAAAGAAGAGGGGATAAAGATTCTGTGGTTGAGTGTAAGAAATAAGGTTTTAATAAAGTTTTGTCATTATTGGTTTGCACTCTGGCAATGAGAAAATTAATCTGAGATATATCGTTGTTACTTTTCCAGAAAAGTAAATCACATCCACTTGGACCAATACCATGACATGAACAGGTTTTAATGATGGCAAATGATGTTTGCCAACAACAAAAATGTCCATAAACAGGACTGATGAAGCACAATGACTATGATAAGTGCCACTTCCACTGATCCTTCATAGTTATAGTAAGATTGAGATTGTGCAGGTGAGCGTCATGTCCATCTGTTTCTGAAGCATGACATTTCAGTCATCAGGTCTTTTCAAATGAATCATGTTTTTCATCCTGCTACACAATAAAGCTCGAATGAGCTTGGAAGTTGGTATAGTTACATTTCTTCACATAGACAGGAAATCACTGTTGGGTTACCAAGACAGTTGTGATCTGATGAAAAGGAAGTAGGGAAAGAGCAATAAAAAGAATAGAAGGGAGGATACATCCGATCATGGGAGGTGAGAATTGTCCATGAGCACAACTAACCAAAAAAAATGGTGTAGAGCTGGAAGTCATTGAGTAAGAGTAGAGTGTCTTGTGGAAAAAGCTATTAAAGGACAGTAGATGTGAGGATGTGTATTTATGTGTATGTAATTGGTGGGAAAAGGTGTATGCATGTGAAGTTAGGGTTCATCCCAATCTGTCTGCAGCTCAGTTAAATGTCACTCGTCGACGAGTGCGGACACTTCTGACGTGTCCTTTGAGGCTGTCACTCTGATGTGACATGCAAAGATTGCAATCTTGTTTACTCATCGACCCACACCTGCCCAGCAGTGTGTGTGTGTGAGTGTAAGTATTTGTGTAGTTGTTGAAGCAGAGTCTTCTTTTTCTCCACTAACTCCTTCCACATGTCACTGAAGTCAACTGAAAAACAGAAAAAAAACTTTATTCTGCTATTATAATTCTGTCCGCAAACTGAGCGCAGTCATATTCCCAAGCTGTATACAAAATGACACTGGGGCATTTCTTATATGCCAGCACACACAAACAATGTGCTGCAGGGGAAGACAAAGATGTGACAGGGAACAAGGTTATAATGCTAACCTCAGGGCTCAACTACATATGTCAGTCACACACTCATGCCGTCAAGATCAACACCATCATTTACTGGGAAAAAAGGGGGTCACGCAAACTAAAGATGTAAATATGTCAAAGATAGACACACACAGCCTGTGAAGCTGTCAGGGTGCTCCCTCTGGGTCATCAGTATATATTTATGTGTGGGAATAAACACCCAGCAGTGTTTCTGTGTATATGGTTATATAGAGGAGTTATGCGTTATGTATGTCTGTGTGCTTTTCTGCCAGAAAACCTACTCTTCTTTCTTTTCACCACAACCACGATAAGTCCCTCACAATTCATTCTGCAGCCACTAGGCGGTGCCTATTCTGTTTTTGCATACTATTGGTTGCCCTTTGAACCTGGTAGGAGGCCATTTTGTTCCTCGCACTCAGAGGGGGCACATGGGTATGCTACATCTCTTTTTGGGATCACATATAGAAGCATTGTCTGTAAGTGTAGCTCCTTATAAAATGCCTATATTTCCATTGGTCTCTCTGTCAAGTGGCTATTAGTGTAACCATGACGTCGTCTGGAGTGTTGGGGGGTAACACATTACAAAAGTAGCAAGTTTCACTAATATATTACTTTTAGTGTTAACAAAGTAATGTTACTGAATACTAATAGGATTTCAGTAGTGTGTGTTACCACTGGGGTTGGGCGATTTTTATTTTGGTAATTGAATGGTCTGCCTCCGAAAGAACGAGCAAGAGCAGTGACAGTCTCTCTTTCAGTGAGCCAAGGAGCTCAAAGAGGCAGCAAAGAAAAACAGCTGTAGAGACAGTTTAGTATTTTTTTTTTTATTCTGAAGATTGAATGAAATGTGTTTTGTGATGAGTTAAACATAAAATTAAGTGTTTATTGTTTGTTTTAATTAAAGAATTCATCCACACTACATCACTTTTACCAGTGCACTATTGTATTTTTAAAAAGGTCTAGGCTATTTAATTGTTCATCATCATTATCACACTATTGTTAATTGGCGGGCGATTTTAATACAAAGTGGTAACAACTGCATGTGATTGCATGAGTGGGCCACATTTTCACTCCAGAGGAGAACTTTTATTAGGTTGCAATAACCCACCACTGGATTTTTCATGAACAGCTACAAATTTGAGCTTCTGTGCTCTGATGATCCACTATGAAACAACTTTACCCTTTTTCATTTTGTAATCTGTGTATTAGTCATACTTGGTGGCTATTTCGGTGAAAGAAGCACAAAAGTAATTGTTAATTGTTAAGTTATTGGATCCCATAGACGTTCAGCAGCTGATGTTTGACATAACTTCAGACTAAACTAAAAACAGAAAACAAGATGCTCTGTCCTCGAGAGCCTTCGTAGCCAAGTGCCTGTCTCTCTGCTGATATTTCCTGTCTGCTGCATAGCTGCCCAATAAACGCAAAAATGCCAATCAAAAACCTATCTTTAAAAAATAAAACAGGTCTCTCCTGAGGCATTTATTAATTTATTAGTTCCTGACTCTGGGAAAGTGGGAAAACCGAAAACTTCTCCAAAATTATATATAACCAAAGCACACACATTTAGGCTACTCCATGTTATCTTCTTTTTATTTTACACTCCATCATTCACTGAGCCTTCCCTGAAACTGTTTGGACCCCCTCTGGGGAAACCCGCTGCCCACTTTGAAAACCTCTGAGCAACAAAACATTTCATAAAAGTCCTAAAACCAATGAACACACAGCAGGACATCATACTATAAGGCTCTGCAAACCCTTGGAGGTTTTTTAGTTTCTTGGACTGATTAGCCTTGTGCTCAGTGTAACAACTGTAAAAGGACAGAGAATAGGTCTAATCAGACGAATGCCTGTGTTGATGTCTGTGCTGAAATTTGATTCAGTTCTGCGTGGTTCAGCAAAGACTGACTTGCATTCCTTCTCAGATAGTTGCAGTGTTGATAAGGCCAGATAAAAACATGATGCTAGCATACATATCAAAGTAAAAATGATACCTCTCTTCCCTCTGAATGTGTGGAGTTGATCCAATGTTGGTCAAACATGCTGCTCAAACCTGGCCTGTCTGCATTGTGTCCTTTCTTCTTGCATCTTTCATGATGAACCAGCCAGCTCCTTGTTGAGTGTTCATGAAGAGCCTGATTTTATAATCCACGTGTTATTTAAAGAAAGGGCTGCTCTCAGCAAGAGCCCAATGTCCCTCTTTGAAATGATAATAAGGCCATGTGGAATCACCGGTGATGCCGGTGAGGATGGAGGGAATGATGTGTCGACGACGTGGGGATATTGGTGATGGGTGCATGCAGAATAGAAGGATACATGTTGGTTGACAGACAGACGAGTGATTGACAGTAGAAGGAAAAATGGCAGATGTGGTAGACTGAATCAAGAGATGGACAACTTAATTTATGGATGAAAGGAGGAAAAAGTCATTGCGGATGGATACAAGAAAGCAATATTTGAAATGGGTGAAGGAATGAAAAGAGAAGTGATGAGTGCCCTAGAGATATTGGACTAAGTGGACTTTGGACTTTCTTTTATATCTCTCTCTTCTCTCCTGCTCTTGGAGATAGTGACCGTCTGCATACCCAAACGTCCACGGGGGAATAACAATTTTGTTGAATTAGCATATACTATCATTTAATGCATGGCAGTACACTCAATATTTATGAATAAAAACAATTTCCTACCAAAGTTATACATGCAACATCCAATGCTTTCATCTAATAACCTGGAGCTATGCCATTGACTAACAAATAAGGGACTCACTTTGTGACTCATGCAAACTTTATTTGTGCAGATACTTATGCAGCTTTGCTTCAAAATAAAACTTTTATCTTTGTGGTGTTGTTTTCGCCATGATTTTTTCTATTACAGTTTCAATCAAGATGGATGAAGAAAAAGATGATGAGGACACTGAAAGGTCAACAGTGATTGCTATTATCTGGTCTTACCCTGACGTTAAGTAGGTTTAGTTGACTACACTCAACCGTATTTTTCTTGGACACACACAACTAGTTAACAAAATTTGGTTTGGTTTGATTTTAACATGCTGTTTAACATGTGTCTCTAAACGACACCTGCACTGGACTCCTTCACACCTCTGACTTTATATTTCTGAGGAACTGTTTTAAAGAAGGACCAAAGTTAACAGAACCAAATTTATAAATGTCAGATTTAACAATCCTTCTGAGTTTTTGCAAACCTGGCCTCACCCATAATACTGTTTTAGATAACATAAGAGTCAAAAAAAAAATTTGTCCACCTTGTTTTCATATCTAAGCACTTCATTTGATGAGTTGTCCATGTCTTTGAACCTGTGCACATGTGAAGTCAGGAAGGACTGAATTCTACAGTATTTCTACCTGAGATTCAGGTATTGTTTCTCAAAGGCTCTCCACTTAGGCAGAAGTGAAAGGCAGGCATAAAGGAAAAAAGGATATTAAAAGGCTCTTCAGGAGTTCTTGAGATAGATAGATCCAAATAATTGTGATGCATGTTCTAAAATGAACTAAGATAAATTGTATGTACTATTTTCTGCTACTTTATTATGCAGTCTGGATGATGATGAAGGTCACGAATACCTTGATGGGCTCCTCAACATGTTGCCAACTCAGATGAGAGGCTTTGTTTGGAGTTTGAAGGAGAGATGACAGCAGTACTACCCAGGTTTATATTTATCTCTATTTGGGCACTTGTACAACCTCATATCTCTCTCTGTGCAGCACTGCATCCCACTCTTCATGATTTTGAAAAGGAGGGCTGTACGCCTAACAATCTCAGGTTAAAGCCGCTAAGTGGGCTATGTTGCATTTATTACCACATTATTAAATCAGACCTTTACATAAGTACAATATCACACTAAGGGCTGTATCTCATAATACATTCTGTTATCCATTACAAGTTCACAGAGTCCAAAGAGACATCCTTATTTTGAGCAGCAAACAAAGATGCAATTTGACATACAATGAAATTAACCAGAGACAAGCTGAAAATCTTCACATTTGGGTATCTGCAAACGAATAGATTAAATAACAAAGTAAATCCAGTGATAAGAGTCAGAAAAAGCAGTGTACAAGTACAACTCATGGTATGTGAGCTTGTGATTCTATAATTCCTGAGCAGCTCACTAACTGTTTGGCGGAGGTTTCTACAAAGCAAAAAAACGAGGTAGACCGAAATGTGTATTTAGCTGACATTTTACTTTATCTATGTGAAGCAGGCACTCAGGCTCCCATACATTACTTTCCCCTCCACACTCATGCCTACTTCCACTGCTGATTTGCATCGACAACATATTCCTCGCTCCTCTACATCCATTTTCACCTCAGTCCCCTCAACCTCTCTCTGCACTCGGAATAAAGGGACTCTTTGCCCTCTAGTTGTGTGTCAGTCCTGAAAACGTGTCTGTGCGATGCAGTCTTAATTATATCGCATTAGCCGCCATATCATGCGGAAAGGCGTCTGAGTGAAAGGAGTCACTAAACACATTTGGCCTGTAGCTTTAGTCCTGTGGGTGCTGGGAGTCTGGCTCCTATGCAGTGAGTCACTGTTGCATAGAGTTGCATGTGAGCGAGTTTGTGTCCATACAGTATATATATATGTGTGTGTGTGTGTGTGTGTGTGTGTGTGTGTGTGCAGGTGTATGTGTAGCTTCCTTTTTTATGATGTGGCATTTGAGCTGCATATCCAAGTCTATGCACACAGTCATATAAATGCATATTACTTGGCTAGAGGGTCTGTATTCGTGTGCGTTTTTCTATGCGTACTATATCTTCAAGCGAGTGCTTGCATATTGTCAGTCTGTTGGCCCATGATGCATACCATTTGATCCGCATTTCTCAGTTAAATTGATGCAGGCAGTGTCATACAGATGTGTATTGCCCAGGGGTTTCTATCCGTCTCTTCCAATCCCCTGCTGCTGTGCGGCTCTGTGCTATGTGCACAGATGTAAACCAAACAGGTCATCTGAAATTAATTTTCCCTCTGTCCTTTGAGATTTAGCTTTCAGTTTACAATGCTAACTGACAGGGTTTGTTTCAACATATAATACGCTCTGTATGCTCTGTGTAATCTTATAGGAGATTATTTTGGTAAAATCAACGTAGCTATCCTGCCACCAACTCCCCCCTCACACACAGAATGACAAAGAGATGGTGAGAGACATAATAATCGTTTTAAAGCAGTGATAGAGAACAATCAACCAACTTCCAACTTATGACATCATTTTGTATGTCATAGTATAGGGTGATTAAAAAGAAACATATCTGACCTGGACAAATTAATCTGAATAAATAAAATGAACCAACACTATAGATATGTAGACAAACTTCTAAAGCACTGGTTCACAGAGGAATCTCTGAAATATATTTTTTAATTAAATAATTTTATTTACAAACAAAATACTACAAAATTTTGAATGAAATGCTTAAACTATGAGATCACGGGAATGACATTTAAAATATGTTTTGCATCTCCTGGCATACTTCATTTTAATATCATGTTCATGCAGGTAGCGTGTAGCACACATACAGCCATATATTAGTTCTGGTACCAGTTCTGTTCCAGTATGGTATGGTACTAGTATGAATAATAAACCTGTGTGAACTATCTGTAGCTGAATAGTGTCAACTGTATTTTAACATCTGTTATAATAGTACTTGGAGAGCTGAATATATTCTGCGATGGTACACGGTGTAAAAAGTTTGAGAGACACTGATCTATAGTGTTGGTTCAGTTGTGTGTAGAAATGAAGCTGCTGCATGTATATTTAAACATCAAGGCTATCAGATTTGTAGATATACACAGTGTGTGCACGGAGCCGTCATAATGAGTAAAATGACTGTGAAATCTCATTGAACATCAAGTGAAATTATGCTTTATTAGGATGGCCACAAGAGTCACAGGGTCAGTCTTCTCCCCTGCAGGCACTGTAAATGAGACTAGTCTTAAAATCAAGTATATTAGACTTCAGCTTAATTCCTTTTTATAAATATGTCTTTTAGACCTAATCTGTACTGCAGTAGTGAATAAATGGATGCAATAAATGCAAAGTTCAAAATCATAATACAGCTCCAGTCATCTGAATCATTGTATTTAATAGCTAATACTCTTGTTAGTGGTGGTAATCATATGGCTGCTTACAATACATTAACACCATCATGTCTACTCCACCCCAACCTCCTGTATAATGGGCTTTTGCTCTGTGTAATAAGTCACCTGACATCCTCCTTCATTCCCATCATAATTCCTGTGTCACCTTGTGGGCTTTGTCACGTGAACATAAAAACAATGCTTTGGGGAATTTACTGTTGTTCTTCATGAGAGAACAGTCTTGCACAGCACTGTCTATATATAGTGTACCTTTGTATATAGTTTTGTTTGTGTTCATGTTTCAAAGGAAGGACACTTAAATGCTACTTGCCTACTCCTGAAATCATTTTCTTTCCTTCTTTATCAATCTATGCAAATAAGGTTGAACAAAAAGCTAGCAGATAAAATGCAAAAATTAATAAATAACCAACCAGAAAAGACCAGCGATCCATTTTGGAAACCTTAGCTTGGTTTATGAATAAGGCTTTAGTGTGAACTATCTGCAGCTTCAGCACGAACTGACCCAGTCACAGTGTCACAGCCTTTTCCACCAGCAAAGCCTTCTTTTTGGCCCAGGGAGAGATTTGTTAAAAATCCAAATGGATGGCTATAGCAAGAGTGTTTGCTGATAGTCATCTATTGTGACTGGGTGGGGGCATTTATACTAACCGGGAAGAAGTATGAATCACTCTTGCTGCACTCAAATAAACTCTATTCCAGCCTTTCACAGTCTCGCTGCTTGCCTCTCTGTGCTGTTTTTCTCTGCTAACAGTTTGCAAAGAGTTTTTCTTTGCTTGCTTCCACATGCAGTATTATTAGTCTCAGCTTTAGCGTTCTATTTCTACACAAAGCCCGCTGACTAATTCAAAGTTGAAACTGTAGGCAGTTTCATTCATTAATGTTCCCTCATTAGTAGAAAACCTTGTACAGTTTGTGAATGAACTGCTGTAATATTCTGGCGTCTGTTTACTTGCTTTTCTGCTTATGTTGATTACTCTCTACTGAGAGACAGACAAAACACTCTGGAGGATGTCAATTTATGTTTTTTTTTTCCTCCGACAGACTCCTTAATTACGCACAGTCAGCCTCTTCAGTGTTGATTTACTATAATAAGAATCAAGATCTTTATTCCATGGATTCAGGATGCCAGTGAGTACTTGTCAAAAATCACTTGGGTTGCCACCTGCTTTTCTTCCTGTCAATACAGGGGTGTGATTAAAACCGCAATTTGCGATTGTCAAGTACCTTGATGGAGGGGATGGAGCTCCAGAGGAATTAGAGAACTTCCACAGAGGAATCAAAATATTGACTTCTACGTTTCAAAAGAGAAAAGAATCTATCTATCTATCTATCTATCTATCTATCTATCTATCTATCTATCTATCTATCTATCTATCTATCTATCTATCTATCTATCTATCTATCTATCTATCTTCCTACTATCATTCATCTTCAAAAGTGTCAACATTTCCACATTATCTTAGGCTCGTCTGTGCACCAGCTGAGTGATGGATGGAGGGAGTGTTTGTGCTGGCAGATGAGTGGAGGGCTAAGGTCTTCTTTATCCATCCACTACCTGTCATTCCTTCACATCAGTCCTTTCATCTGTTATTTCTTTCTGTAGCACTCTATCCTCCTCTCCCCTCCTGACTTGTACGCTTTCATTATGTTGTGGCAGGGTTAAAAGGTGAGAGTGCTCAGCCCCCTTCCATATCGCCCAGCCCAGCGCTACAGTGCGAGTAGTCATCGTTCTGGCTTTTAAACTGGCTCTCAGCTCACCCTTGGGTCTGTAACACTGACACTGAAGAGTCACATGGGGGCTGAGAGATATGGTCAGTGTCTGCAAGCTGATGGACTGTCTGAGTACTGCGGTAGCAGCTATCTGTGGGGAGTTAAGCAAGTGTAGGACAGTCATGTCAACTTGGCGGACATGCCCCTCGACAGATACTACTCAAATTATTCTGATTTTGTTCTATTTAATTTGCGTTTTAATTATCTTTACTGCAAGAATTTAAAAGCAATTTACAATTTCAAGCATTTCACATTGACAATTCATGTGTTACAGTAGAATAACTTCAGCGTGCATGGGGATTGATATTGTAAATAAATATAGCAGCCATGCACTCTAACCTTCAATGTGGGTATTGATCAAGTTGTTTCTGTTACATTAGGCAAGTGTTTTCTGCACCACGTTCAGTGACTCTCCCTTTTAGACCCATTTCAACATACCATGATCCTAACCTGCCTGTTGTAAAGTCCATCCGCCCGCTTTGCCCTCAACCTTGTCGCTTCTCTTCCATGTTTATGGATGAGACGTAAAGAAAAAGGAGACACAAACAGAATTTAAATCACAAGCATCCATCAGAAGTCTTGTATCTGCCAAAATCCATGGAGTCAACATAACAGAATACAATTTCAATGTTTTTTCTTCTCCCGTAAATCAGTTTTTAATCTTGGCTTAACATGTATCTGGTAAATAGAAAACAGGCAGTAGAGAAATTAAAATCGTTAACTGGTAGTAAGAGACCCAAGCTGAGTGATAGGAAATAAATCATTCTGTCACCAGTAGTTAGTATCAGTATCTGAAGGCACTGTCTCATCCTTTCATTTACTACTTCCTCTCTAATGCACTCTCAATAGTTTACCGTTTAGAGAGCAGTAAATTAATTGTCTTAATTTTGTCATCACTGACAGGTGCAAAGTCATAGTATAAAATGCAGGGCGTTGCAATGTGGAAATGTTAGCTGAAAGTAGTGCACGTTCACTACTTTATCTGTTGGACACAGCAACATTTTGTTGTTATAATATCTGCAGGCTCTGTATAGAGTATGAATTTCACACTTGGAAACCAGACCCTCAAATAACATGCCGCAGGTAAAACAT
Organism: Argyrosomus regius; assembly: GCA_946959425.1. Classification (NCBI taxonomy): domain Eukaryota; kingdom Metazoa; phylum Chordata; class Actinopteri; family Sciaenidae; genus Argyrosomus; species Argyrosomus regius. The sequence goes on along the minus strand of OX336888.1, from coordinate 23,214,752 downwards.
TGTTTAAGGAAAACAGGGAGCAATTTCATACACGGCATGTGTCTTGTTTTGGCCTGATAGGAAACGGACTATTCTGCCACCAGCAGTTGGTTTCATTTGGGCATGCTGTTGCTAGTAGCAACCACTACTCCCACAGTTCTCTAGCAGTTTGACACCATTACATCCTAATCAGACCTGAGCAATCAACCAAATATTGACTGGCATCTTTTATCTACTTCCCATTATCTGTAGGTGTTTAAATTATATGTAGATGTTTTGTGGTTATGTGTTTAATGATAACCAAGCCAGCCATTATACTAGCTCTCTGAAGCTATTTTGTTGCCAATATGATCTAACTCTAATCAATCCATGTTTGTCCACAAGGGTAAAAGTAAAAAGACTATGTTAATGTTTACTCGATTAATTATGGTGTTACATTCTATGGTGATATTTTACTGGGGGCACTTGACAAACAGTTTTGTAAGTTGACAGCTCTTATCCCCAATCTTAGTCCATGTTTACACATGCTTCTAGGAAAGACTTAAAAGGTTTCAATCTTTGTTGGAAGTGTGTTTAGCTTCCTGTATAGCTGTGCGCTACACATATAAAGAGGGCAGAAGACAGACACTAAGTTTTCTCAGTTATTTAAACCTTACCTCTTTCCTGGCGTCATGCAATGTGTCCACTGACCCAGTTCAGAAAGGTGTACTGTAAATTTTCCATCATATGGAACAATCTTAAGAAGACATATTTTAGTAGGCTAAATAGAGCATTTGCTTAAGTCTTTCAAAATATTACCCACCCCAAGGAAGAATGCCAAACACTGTCATCGTTTTGAAGGTTTCAGAGGGGTTTGAAATCCTGGCTTCATTCAGCAATTTATACAGAATTGATAATCATCAATAATTGTAGCTACACATATGTAATGTGTGGCATTACATTAGGTCAGACAATGTAAGACATCAACAGAGACGTCAAAAGCCTTGTGACCTCCAAAACCAGTGTTTCCATGGAGTCTGGAATCAATTTATATTGCTTTCTTGTCCTGTGTGCGTGTATGTTTTTCTATTTCATATATACTGTATTTCATGTGACATACAGTACATACTCAAGGACTCAAGGGCTCCATGCACATGTACTGTTTACATGTGCCCGTGATTTAATGAATACAATCCTATTCAAAACAGTTTGTTTTTCGGACTATGTTTTTCAATCTCCATATAACTTAACCTTGTTCAACCCTGCCTCAGAACACTCAAATGCAGATGTTATACTGTACATGTTGTGTAATGTGGAAAATATTATTATTTTATATATATAATATAAGAAAAAGTCAATGTTTTCTTAGAATGTATGAAATACACATACCACAGTTAGCTCCTACCAAGTAATTTGATTGGACAAATTAATAACGGTTAAAAGATGTTGTGTAACTCATCACTGATCATCATTATTACCAAAGCAGCTCAGTAGTTAAAGTGAGATTACATAGAAATTTGATTTAGTAACAGTTTCAAAGTGCAAAAATGTGGTAAATATGGACAGCTGTACACATGCAACAGCCAAATCAAGCAGGTGCAACAACACAAGACATAATAGTCAGGTAATATTACTTATTACTAAACAAGAAGCCCAGCTGAGCAAGAAGCCCAGCTCGACGTCTGTTTTTCAGCCTTTTATTTCACAAAGCTCACTCCGCCAACAACTAAAAGTTGTTAACAACTAAAAGTCAGTCTTGCTTGTCCTCTTGCTTGGTTACTTTCCCTTTCTCTTCTTGGTTTCCTCTGTCACGTCCCCTTCAGTCCCTTTACCTCCGGTTCTGGCTTGACACCAGTTCACTCTCCCCGCCTGAAATCTCCTTTTCCCCGTGGTCCAAAACTCCTGTGGTACAAACACTAACGCTCCCCTGGTGCGATGAGCTCACAGTCTACACTAGAGCTTACACAGCAGCTAGAGGTAAAACCAGAAATGTTTTACTTTTTACTTAAAATATGATCCACCAAAATCAGTGAAATCATTGGTGGTGTGTGACAGTGTTATAAATCGTTACGTACTTCCCGTGGGTGATCATACCCAAAGCACAAAGTTACACAGTGAAACAGACGTCGCAGAGTGGGAAGGAAAGAGACACCATTAACCTGATTACAATTATGTTAGTATGGTAGAAAAAGCAATGTTTTTTTTTTTGTTTTGTTTTTCAGGTGATGTGGCAACATTTTTGGAGATGTGGTCATATCATTGCATCATACCTCAGTGCTGTAATAGAAAGGACGTCCTCTATCACGGATTATGACTTTGAAATGAACATGTCTTTCTGGACATTTTCGGCAGGCAGACGGTGGATTGTTTATAGTCAAACTAGCCAGTTCACATGCCTGTACTGCTGCCTCTAGTGTGTGCATGTGTGCATGTGTGTATGTGAGTCTATGTATGATTGTGATGGTCTCTAATAGGCTGTGTTTAGATGTGTCACTGTCTTTGTCTGCATGCGACAGACAATGGTACCAGAGAAAACAGTACAGAAGGAACATTTTAACTATTTTCTCTCAGAACAAATTTTAAGATGACAAAATGGTCAGAAAAAGAGCAAATGGAGATGAAATGTATCAGAGGAGGCCAGTGTGTTTATTTGTATCTATTTATGTATACTGTATATGTTCTGTTTAAAGGTGTTGGAGCCTATGTGTAAGTAACCCAAGTCACAATTAGTCTGTAATCTTTTTTTTGTGGCTTCTGGTATATTTTGTTGACACTAGACAGGCACCTAGTCAAGACAAACGTCAAAAAGCAAAATCTAAAAATACAATGATTATATGCAGATGACAGTGCAATTTAAGTGAAAAATGAAGCTGTAAGTGGTGCACAGCAGTTTCTGCCAAGAGAAACCATGACTCAGAATGGCACATGATATTTTGGAGCTTCCATTTAGGGAAAGCTCTCTTCATAATAGTCCCAACATGTCAAAGTCTGGCATCCTCTGTATCCTGTAATGTTTTTGTCAGTGCGCTGAGGCATCTGTGCATGTGAGCACACCTGTGCTTTCAAGTGTCTATCAGTGAATCCCGGCGCCTCCTGACCAGCACCTTGTCCAATTACAGCATCTATCAGGCTTGTCTTCTCTAAGCTCCCTATTCAATTCCCCTCGGTGTGTCATTTTTATTTCTGTCCTAGATCCACCTTTGTTCTGCACTCTCCTTTAATCGTCTCTAGGTCACAGTCGTGTTCCCTTTTTTTCCTCTCTGTCACTCTGCCCCCTTTCCTTTTTCCACTTAGATTATATATTGTACTTTCTGTAGTATATAGACGTTTTTGTTTTTTAATTAATTAAATGACCTCCTGAGTGTACAGTCTATAGATATTCTTATTTCTTAAAGTTCCAACATTTTGGGAAATACACATATTCACTCTCTTAAGTGAGATGAGAATATAACTCTGATCTGTCCCTTGGCAAGAAAATCAGTGAACATCCCAAAATGTCAAACTGTTCTTTTAAATTTTATTACTTTTACATGTACGTTTGCCATCTAAATCTTTTGAATTTTAGTCTCCACAAAGATTCTGAGTCATGGATTATATTCTTGCCTCAGTCTGCACTGAAACACAAGGGAAGGAAGGATAAAACATGAACAGATGGTTGGTGTGGGAAGGTGTATGTATCTGCATGTGCAAAGATATGTTTGCAGTGTGATGAAATGTGTGTGAATACTTGCACATTTATGACACTGTGTTTTCTGCAGCTATTTTGCATTCTCATCTCCATGTTTAAACATTCTCTGCTTTGCTTAAGTCTGGCTAAGATTACTGCAATAAAACATGCAACAGAAGAACAGATACTGCAAGTCATGCTTCATGTCTGCATAGTGGTTTATAGTACTTGGTTTTAGTATCTTCTCTTTGCCCCAAACCAGGATTATAGCTTATAGGATAAAATGCTGATTATGCCCTCATACAGAGGGTTCAGGACGCAACCAGATTAAATTCAACATAAAATACCAATTTCAACCATGCACTGTATTTTTGCTAAATACCTGAAGCCTGTGAGTTCTAAACTCTTGATATAAGAACAAGCCTGTTTCCAAGACATGTTGTTTAGGATAGTGACACAGCATTGCTTATGATAGGTCATGTTTTGTATGCAGTTTTAAATTTTTAGGGGCACTGGTTAGCTCAGTAGGAAGAGTTTGTGCCCTGTGTGTGAATGCTCAATCCTTGCCGCAGCAGCCCAGGGTTTGAATCTGGCTTACGGCCCTTTTACTGTCACTCTTCAGCTGTCTCTATCCAATAAAGCTTGGGGAAAAAAAGCCCCAAAACTATCAAAAAAAAAAAATCTTATTATTATTAAATACTTGTTATTCTTATACTGACACATCACAGCCATGTTTGTCAAGGAGTCAGCGTCAGCATTCTGCAAAAACTTAACATTGTTGACGTGGTCAAGTCAATTCCCTCAGAACACTGTCAGTGAATCAATAAATCATGGACAATCATCAATAAAAAAAAGTAATTCTTTTCAAAGGGCTTGACATTTGAATGATTCAAGTTTTTTGGCAAAGTCTGCCTGATTTGGCAGTGGTTGTGGTTCCATTTCCTCTGAGCCTGTATTTTCACATGAAGATTGGCTATCATCAAAAGTCATCGCCTGTGTGAAAATTTCCTCCTGGCAATTTCTCAGTCCATGTCTTTTCATCTTACCATCAAATAGGATGGACAGAGACTGAGGGAAAAGGGAGGGAAAAAAAGAGCTAATTTGCGTTTCTCTATCTAGAATTTAGTAGGCAGGAAAAAGAAAGAATTCAATCATTATAAGAAGATAACCTTTAGATGGCAGCTGTTTGCTTGCCAAGTAATTGTTTCCTTGAAAACTTGTTTCCTTGCTGAAGCTTCTTCCCTTTGGGTTTTGTAGAATACTAACTTATCAGTTCTATCTCCCTGTCCTCCTATCCATCTGTCTCTCTCTTCAGTTTATTTATCTCTCCAATTTTTCTCTCCCCAAATTCTCACTTTCTCAGTCTCACACGCTCACACATCCCCCCTGTCTGCTGTTCAAGCATAATTGGGAGTTTTACATCGTTTTGGTCTCGATAATGACTGCAAATATCTTCTTTTCATTCTTTCTCCCTTCTCTGCCAACTTGTTCCTGTTAATCCATCTCTTTCTCTCTTTTTCCATTTTCACTCCGTGTCTCTCTCTAAACATTACAACCTCTTTTCCTGCGATTTCCATTTCAACCTCTCTTTCTTACCATCAACCACCCTCCGCTCTCCATCATCACCCTCTGTCTTGTTTGATGATGCTTTTGATGGAAGAGGAGTTGGAGGAATAGCTGATAGCTTCCTTTTTCCTGTGAATGCAAATAGTTTCATCTGTTAGGATGAAAGAAACAGATACTCTGTCATCCAACGCATTACTATTTTTACACCGATTTGAATATGACATTTGACTGCCATTTGAATATGAGCTTGGTAAGCAGTTTCCCACACACTGAGGTTTGATGGCAGTCATTTATGCGAAAGAAATGTTTATCATAAAATGGTGCAAGATGAGTGCTTAGGTTAAAGTTTGTATTTGTTTTGTTTTTTGAAATTTGATTCCTCTTATAATTTGCATATCAATGCTACTTATCAGTTTTGTCAAAAATATGTAGGAGATAACAACAATATTATGTTTAATAAAGACAGGAAATATGTGGTGTTCAGTAGAAGAAATAATAATATTAATAAAAAACACAGAAATCTCTGCTGTCTGTGCAGTTCTTGTACATAAACAAAACCAGTAATGAGGACTCTCTACTGATACACTTCCTTATCCAGTCTGCTTGAGCAGTAACACACAGGTGTCCTCACTGTATTCAGAATACATGTACTACTGGTGGCAAACAGTACAGAAGACTACAAAAAATAAGTATGCTAGTACAAAATATTATAACACCAGAGTGTAAAATACTAGTACAAAAGAGTGCAAAAATAACTATAGTGGCTAATCGCTAAGAGTGGTAGGGTTCATGAAGCCACAGTTCTAGATTCATCCAGACAAATTCATAATCTTACATATATGCATTTTGCAATGTTACGATGAATGTGCAGCATTTTAATACATGCTACCTTGTCCAACAGAGTACAAACACAGAGGTGATGACTACACTGATTACTGATCAGCTTTCTCCCATGACTATGCTGAAGACATGACATGTTCGTATACCTGTCAACATCCAACAAATCCAGACACATTAGTATACAACACTCTGTGGTCTCTAAGCACTGTCTGTCACTCACATTTCACAAGATATTTACCTTCAGAAATAATTCTATAATAACCTGAAAAACACAATGTGGCAACCTGCTTCCATGTTTCTTTTTACCTACTATCCTTGGGAGTACCTGAATTGAGACAGGGCCCTCTGGTGGAGTTATAATACTCCAATCTAAAATCCAGCTACTGCAAGTGTTTTGACCTCATCAAACTTTTCATTCAAATGACTAAATAAAACTCACCAAAACCTTTTTGGTTAATCTTTCTACTTCCAAGTAGAAACTATCAGTTTCGGTTTTGTCAAAATATGCGTACTGTACACTGTGTACTGAGAGTCTGTCACTGAGTAACGTCACTCGCTTGGCCTTTGGAGGCAGACGATTAAATTAGCAAAATAAAATTATGGAAATTGTCCAAAAAAACAACAAAAACAGTGGTCAGTGGATTCAGACGATTGCAAATTGCCAATATATTCATCCAATCACCCAACAGTACGACACAAAAATCATAGGTAGATGGTGGGTATACAAAGTGTAGGGTTAGGACTTTGAAATCTAGAGAGTGCTTTGCACCCTACTACAGCACTTTGAATAAGGTCAGCAAAAACTGTGGTTTTGGATTTGGCTTTAGCTGCCTAAACATAACCACTTTTAAGTGTGAGTCCTCCTTCACTCAAAAGTGTGTTGTGTTTGACCTTCACTGTGCAGAATGATGCATGTGCAGAGTTTGACACTAGAAGGCTGTTTTCACATTCATCTGCTGAAGGGAAAAAGTTTGACATGGAGACTTAAAACCGCCAGTGCACAAACATTGAGAATGGAGATGTAAACATATTAAACACAAATTATTATTCAAGCTGCATATCTTTATATGCATATATATAAAATAAATAAGAAACACAAACTTTTTGCTGAACTTTTACAACAAGATATACCAAACTTTTCTCATTACAGTATGTTGGTGAAAAACAAAAACCAATTGAAATAGTTTTTCTCTACATATTTGCTGTTGGAATTCAGTAGTATATGAGTGTCACTTTTTCAAGGACAGTACTGCAAGAACACACCAACAGGAGGCAAAACTTGTTTTTCAATAAGCTAAACTAATTTGACTCTGATTAAACTGCTGCATATTTCATCATCCACCGAGACATTCATAATATGACTAATATAGATCATTTTAAACTAAACTAAGCTAAATATGGATGTGTACCTTCAAAGACAACTCTGATAAGCCATTCATTGTCAGAATATGGCTCTCAGTTATATGTATAGCAACACTTCAACAGGCGGAAAATGCAAGATTCAAAGTCAGATTGTCTCGGCAAAGCAAGATTACTTTCCAGTCAATTTGTCGTGAAAAAAAAAATACAGAAAACAATCAGCCAAACCAGAGGAATTGCACTCTTGGCAATTAATCATTCTTATTTCCTTTGTCTCCACACTTGTGGTTATGTGGTTATTCCACCCTAAATCCCTCCAGCAATATTACAGTACCACTGGAACCTGCTATTTTTCTTAGTTGTTGACGTTTCAGTCAATAATTCACCGCCACCTGTAGCGAGTGGTAAAAAGTGGGACTAAAACACCCTTATTATGTATGTGATTAAATTCCACGAAGGTGGCTTTCATTCATCTCCATCAAACATGTCATTAACAGTTTAGTTGATTTTGATGACTTTCTCAGTTAAAGAACTACAGAAGGATCATTGTATGACTATATCACTACTCTATAAATTACTAACCCCAGCCATATTTACAGATCCACCACAGCCCTGAGGAGATACTGAGGCCAAATATGGGTAAAAAAAATAAATAAATAAAAATAAATAGATTGAATCCAATGTCACATTATTAAGCTTCAATTTTGGGCCTGATGTTACGGTGGTGTAGCGGTAGGATTGGGGCTAGGAAAGGGCATGAGGTTGGATGCCTGGATGAGTGCCCTGGCTCAGTGCTAAATCCCATCGTTCATCCCCATCAGTATGGAAGAGATGAGAGCCGGTCTTTAGCCCCCCCAGAGAAAGACATAGGAGCAGGAGTGAGAATTAAATGTTTAAATGTGAAATGGGCTATTAGTGAGCCACTAGAATACAAATGCATGTTTAAGATGCATGCAGATTGAGAATGTCTTCGATAGACGGGAATGGTTGCATAGCAATGGCACAGCTACATGCTATAGGGGTGTATTTAAGCACCAGCACGATCCCTGACTCCAATCCACACCTCACAGTTTCCTCTTTCCCACCGTTGGAGGGCTGAAATGGCTTAGTGAGGAGCCATGGAGCCAAGCCCCAAAATGCTGCTCGGGTTTTAAATAGATGTCTGTCATTCTCTCCTCCTGCTTGATTCTTTCATTGTTTCTTTCTCAGTTTTTTTTTCTTCCTCTGTAACATTAGTCTCAGATTGTCCCTGTTTGTCTGTCTTTCCCTTTCTCTCTCTTCACACTCTCCTCTTTTTTTTTTATTTGTCTCATTAGTGGAGGTGCCCTGTTCGCCCATAGCAACTTGATGCCATCCTGTGACCCTGTATCTCAGCAGGCCTCCAATCAACACGCTGCAGGTAGCAGAATGAACGACCATGTCTTTCTTTCCCCCCATCCTCCATTTATTCCCTCTGCTCGTGCTATTGCACCTTCCCATGCTTCTCTTCCCTTTCCTTTTTGACCCCCCCCCCCGTGCACACAAACACACATAGACAGCACACAGTAGTACATCTGCCTGTTATCACATTCAAATTAGTGAGATAATATGCAGCATGAACAATACATCTGTAGCTCTTAACAGGCAATACTGCTTAGGAGTGGTGGAAATTTTTCACAGAGGTGGCCAGATGGGGGACATTAAAAATTCCAGACCCAGAAGTGGAACTCTTTTCGAAGCTCTAAGTATCATGCAAAGCATTCAGTAAAGCAGCTCTCCTCATAATATGCCACAACAAAACAGCAGGACTTGTGAGTTTTTTTTATTTTTTTTATTCAACAGCAGCATAAAGATACCAAAGCAGGACAAGCAGTAATATAGAGCTGCAGCTATATCTGGGCCACATATCTGTGAAAGCAGCTTTATTTGGCTCGGTTCAAGCAAGTTGAGGCCAAAACAAAGTGTGACAGAGACAGATTAAATGCTGCTTTATCAGCCACGTGGAGCGGAGGACTGTGGAAATCCCATGGTATTATTTTCAGCGATTTCTCACCTGATTCCTGTTTATTTATTTATTTTTATCTGATGTCTCATTACAGGGTGCGGATGCATCTAGATATAAATACATGAAGCAGGATGAGGAGGTTTAGAGCTTTTGAAAAGAGGGAGATGTTATAGATCACACTGTACCACAGGTGCCGTTTTACTCCCCTTAGAAGCATTAGACATTTAGGTAAAAATACACAAGCTTGTCTCTGAATAAGTCATGTTTTGTAGCATGACTAGACACCTATGCTTACTAACCTGCTGTCTATTACCTGTTTAGCAGTTTGCATATTAGTGTTGCCCAATAAATCTGTGGTAAGACTGCTGTGCATGGCTATGTGCTTAACACTGTTTTAGCTATCTGTACTGTGTGCTATTGTCTGTTATGCTTTGCAACGGTCATTTCAGTTTTTAGCGTCAATATATTGGGTCTGGTGAAAGAATTGAACTCAGCCAGTACCTGCTAATATTGTAGAGTGTTTCTAAAATTTTCTCCTCCATAAATCTAAATAAGGGGAACAAATTATTAGACATTTAGTCACTGCAGAGTATAATTTGAAATGAACCACTGAATTGAGTCAACATATTTTTTTAAAGTAGCAGTCTCTGCACATTTTTAGTCAGGTAACATTTATTGCAGGGCTATTGCATTGGATTACATCATAACGCAATACAATACATCATTTCTGTTTTTTCTGGCCACCCAGTCTATATGACAAAAGTCTGGCTTGGATCAAAACTTAAGGAACTTCTTTTTTATATTTCTTTAGGAGCTTCGTATCTCATGTGGGTGAAACTAGTCCAGAGTTGGCAGCGAGACCACTGCTTGATTGATCATGTCATTGACGATTCTTGATTTTCAGTTCATTTCTCTGTCCCATGTGAATGCATTGTTAACTGAACCAAGCTGCTAGTCTTTATATTACTGTAATATTTCTCTCATAACCTAGCACCTATCCATTCATCCAGTATGCACACATACACCAGCACAGTAAACACAGTCGTTTTAACCAGTGGAAACATTGCCCCAATTCAACCATTTGCAACACGCTCTGTAGAGCTACACCAGCAGGCACATCTGACATCTGTGCTGTACACCAAGCATTGAGATTTTCAGGTGATGTTGCTATTTATAGACATTTTTTTCTGTACTGCGTCTTCTTTCTCTTAATAAGGCTGCTGGCTGCATAACCCAAATATCAAGACTGAAGCTCTGTGTGTGACGGTCTGTCTGCAGCATCCAGTGGCACTGATGTCTTTACTTGATTTGTGCCGTCTGAGTTTTATGCTTTTTGCAAGAATTGTACTCAACAATGAGGGTGTCAAAATTTCTTGATCTAACCATAAAAAAAATGCATATACTTACTGAGATGTTTCCTTTTCCCCATAGTCCATAATTCTGTGACAGTTGGACTGTAATAAATCTACATTACAATGACAAACACCAGGATTCCACCAGGCACGGCTCTGTGACGTTGCGGTGGTGACTCTGTTTTGGTCTGTTCTCCACGTGGTTTTCATACCTCACTGGGTGCTTTTCAGAAGTGGAGTGTTTTTGCCTGCCAGACTTTGTCAACTTAAATAGTTTCCCTTTTGTCTGTTTTTGTGATCGGAAGTCTGCACAGGGTCAAAAAAATGACTGAATTCTCTATGCTGTTTCTGTGTCTGACTTCCAGTCAGCTCGATCTGCTCTGTGCTGCTTAGCATGGCTGGTCGCTTCTGAAACTCACTGTGGGCACCTCTGGTGAAATCACAATGATTGTGATTCACCGCGATCAGCTCCGCCGGCCGTAATGCAGGCCGAACGTGTCGTAGCCGTGCCCAGTGGGATTGAGCCTTTTAATCAGTTTGAACAGTTGGTAAAATGACAGAAATGTAAAATGACAATGATGTTGTTGTATAATTTCCACTGGGTGAGAGGAGTAATCAACAATCATTCTTGTGAGTGTTGTTGAAGATTATTTAAGGAGGAAAAGGACTCTACAGCCATGGTTCCAATTACCAAGTTCTTTGATATTAATTTAGATAGTTGGCAAGCTTATTTACTTTCTGGGGGGGCTCTCAATTTGAGGCAAACCAAGATGTCGGAAATGTTTTCAGAAACTATCTGTGTGCACCCAATAAACTCTCTCTGTCTTTTTCTCTCGCACACACACACACACTGCTGCCTGTTTACTTGGGAGCTCCAAACTAAAGACAAAGCCTCTGTCAAGTGGGATTTAGCAGCAACATGGGCAGAGTTGGCTGGAACTGTGAGTGACATCATTTGGAAGCAGAGCCTCTTCTGCATGAACAGGAGGGTTATAAAAGGAGCTGGAGGAGGACAGGGAGCAGTGTGATGTGTTAGACATTTGTGTGTGTGTGTGAGAGAGAGAGAGAAAGAAAGCGCAAGAGTCTGTGTGTGTGTGTTTATATGCCCCACTGTGCATGATTCTTGTCTGTCTGTCTGTGACACTTTCGACATGAGATAAGCCTGATGGATGTCGTTACAGTTGTCTGGCAGGTTTGTAATCATAGTCATTACTGGGAGTGAGAGATACAGAGAGACAGAGAGGGACGATTCCACATTCCAGGTTGTACACAATATAAACACCAAAACAATGTCATCCTTGTCAGAAATCCTACTGTGCTCTATATACCCATTATATCCTCAATTCATGCTCACACCAGGATCATGTTTGATCTGTCATTCAGAGAGATCTTTGTAGAGTTCTGTGGAATGATCCCATGGTGAAAATATTATGAGATACAACAATTTAGACAAGGTAATTAATTGCAATATCCCAGACAACATGCAAGAAGGGGGATACGATTCTTCTCCACTTGAATTTCGCAGTAATAGACTCGAGATTTGAGATGAATGAGCTTTATAACATCCTCACCGTAGAGTGAGAGGAACGCCAACAGGGCAACTTGCATGTGCCAGCCGTACGTCAAAGCGTCCGGCACTGAATCTGTCTTTGCTCTGCCACGTCTGTCATTTGCAATTCCACGGCGCCCTAAAATTGTCACTGTCTTTCTATTAATCTCAGTAAACACTTCCTGAATGCTCACTGAGCTGTTCCATTATGATGACAGAATCAACACAGCACAGTAGTGCAGTCCATCAGTCAATATGCATAGGGGCAAATTTGATGGAAATGCAAACAGCTGCAGTGTGATAACAAGTTATTGGGTTTTCCCCAAAGAACAATGTGTCTCAAACTGTATAAGTGAGGAATCTTGTAATCACTTTGGTAAACTTCTTTTCATCTTTGGATGATGATGCATAATAATAATATTTCTATCTTATACAACCATTTACATAAATACATGTCAGTTTCTTGCTGTTAGTCCAGCATAAGCACTTTTCAATCCTAATGTTTTCAGTCATTTCTTTGTTGTTTTCAGATGCTCCACTCACTTATATGAATTCCAACTGGCTGATTGATTCATTGATTGATTCAATAAATGAATAAATGATGGATGCCTGGACAGACTGGATTGAGACAATCACCCCGAGGTCATGAAGGACAAGCAGTGGCAGTGTCTAAACCACCCCCCTGTAGCGCTCATTTGCTTTTGGTGCTTGTTTCCCCACACACAAGTGCAAGGCAACACAACTAAGTATCGATTGCCCAGAATTGAGTTCACAAATAAATTGATTAGCTGGAAATGTTCCACAAAAACTGCCTCAGAGTAACAGAACATGCAATGAGCTGCTGGACTGCTGGAGGAGAGCTTTCTCAACTGGAAGATTTTTTGGTGAAATAGTATTGATTTTCCTGGAGTTAAAGTAAGCATTTACTTGCTCTGCAGGCCCACTGGTTGGGAGTACCTGTTCCAAAGCACCTGGTGAGAAGTTAAGAGGATAATGGAGGTTAGGAGGGCAAAGCCTCTCACATAGAAGGGAGCGACCAATTCCAGCTGTGTCAGGATCCTGAGATAAACTGGCTAAACATCACTGCGATGTGTAGGCTGAGGATCACAAGGTTACGCTGTAACAATGTTTGTCTTATTTTAACAAGACTGAGTGAAACAGTTTCTAGATTCAGTCTACGTTTTTTCACCCAGCTCATTATTATATTGCTAAGATTGGGATCAAATATTTATGCTTCTCCCCTGCAGTTATGATAAATGTTGAAAATGAAGTGCTGCTTACAGGGAGCACACCTCATATTGTCTTTGTAAATACATTAATATTACGAGACTTGTTTATGATGTGAAGCACAAGCAGGTAGAGTAGCAGCTTTCCCTATACCTTGCCATACTTTGTATGTTTTTGGATTCTCTGCACTGTGCAAACACCATATGGTCAGGATTTCTCAATCCAAAAGAAATTTAGTCAGTCATCCTGGGAACCAGTCTAATGAAACAAATGGCTCTGCTGTCATGTGGGAGACCCAGGAGGAATATGCCTCTGACCCATTTTTTTTTTGCTGTAAACCATTTGTTAAGGAAACCAAAGCATATGGTGTTGGTTGTAGGGTGCATTTTGTGTTTGGGCTGGGAAAACAGTTTTGTTTAGAGGCAGATGTGTGTTGTGGTATTATGTAGCCTCGAGTGACGGTTCCCTGACTAAAATCAGCCAACCACTCCTATTTCCTGACGAAGACAAGCCAGCATGTGTGATTGCTGCTATTAGCACCATAAAACAGATGCTAAAACAAAATCTGATAAAAATGTTTTAATATTGTATAAGGTCGTTCATCAGTACAGCTCTCACATCTTCAATATGTACACTCAATGTTAAAGAAAATCCTTGTGGCTGCAGTGAACAAGTGGATGTTTGATATGTTCTTTTCCCACCAATCTCCTTTCTTTAAGGTATTCAGACTGGGTTTAAGGGTTGTCAAAGGCCATCTTGCCAAAGCTTCACTTGACCTATTTTAATCTCCTCTTGTTGGGCTTAGGCACTACGGTGCCAGCACATGGTGATCTAAACTGACCCCTATCATAGAACACAGGAGGGGCTCAGCTGAAGAACAGACCACAGCCCCATTCTCTCTGTCTAAATCCGTACACTTAATCCCCCAAGGAGGTTGTTTGTGAGCAATATCATGACAAGAGTATAGCAAAACCCCCTGTGGAGAAAACCAACCACAGTGTGTTGCCTGTGCATCACTTTTCCCTCTCTCCTGCTGTTTCTCGATTTCTCTTTTTCCAACATCAACTGAAACTGAAATATAATCTTCTTCTCACATACAAAAACACACCACACTTTCCATATCACAAATGCATGGCTTGTGAACGCTTTCACACAACCTCCATCAATCTACCTCCGTATCCCACCATGTACCCGTCATGTCTGGCTCATTGCCCCCTCCCCTGGAAACAAAATGCACACACACCTGCCAAACCCTGCTAAGTGACATCACTCACTTTTATATGGTCAGCTGAGTCAGCAGCTCTCTCTTTTGCTCTGGCGTGGGTTCGACCAGAGACCGTCTGTGATTTCCTTCCTGAATCTAGCTCTACATTAATCATTCTTCTTCTCTCTCATTCTCTTCTGTTGGACCATCTACACCGAGGGCAACAATATCAGGTCTGGAAATGTCAACTTTGCTAATGTATTCCATTATTGATTATATGTAATCAGTCTGCAGTAAAAAAAAAAAAAAAAAAAAATCAGTCTTCAAACCCTTAGACTGCATAATTTAACATCTGGTCCAGAGGTTAGAGCTAAATACCAAACAACAGCCCGTAGGGTTCAGTGTTTGTTTGAAGACACTACAGGAGGTCAGAAGAGCACAAGAAGTAATAAATCCTCACATAACATTAAAAACAATTAAGCACTTTCAAGAATCCAAGGCTCATAGAGGAAACTCTCAGCTCTACAGAGAGATTGCTATTACATTCATGAGAGCAAAGATTTATTTCTAGTAAGTTTTCTCTTGCTTAGTTTACTATAGAGAAAGAAGAGACCATTACTTCTTGTTTATTGCTCTCCTGATGTTGTTTACTGCTTGGACAGAAGGATTAGGACTGATCTCAATTTTCCGTCTTCATACCCTTGTTCTTAATTCCATTTAAATGCTTGTCTGAACACAAGCCAGGTCGTCCCTATAGCCTACTTTCCATCTCACTTCATTAACATTGTTGCTGCTCTCCAGCTAAATCCCTGCTGAATAGCAAATTATTGAACGTCCCCTGCTGTTTTAGTGGGCGAAGACACATTGCACACTCATGGTGTCATGACTTCTGACCTCTGATGCATGGTGACCGCCTTTGACCTCTTGTATCAAGAGCACAGAGACACAAGGATGCGATGGAAAGAACCAACAGAGTTCAGTTTATGACATGAAAGTCTTCTTAACCACATAAAATAAGGAGCGAGCTCTTTCTCAGCTGTATTTGTTAATCTTAAGATGAATGTTTGCGTGTTCAGATAGGTGTAAAGGACAGGAATATGCTGACATTTTGGATAACATAAAGCATTTTGAGCAACAAAAATATCAATAGAAACTGCTTTCCATAGTATGAAAAAAGCCTGGAGTAGAAAAAGTACAAACTGAAATTATAGTACAAAACTACACGTCAGTGTTCCTCCTATTTGGATGAAATGCAACAAAGTTTCATGTGCGTACATGGAAATTAGACCCAGCGTGTTAGGAAAATAATTGGAAATGCCATTTATGATTTGCATTTAGATGAGCAGATTTCATTTTGAACTGATATTATTATGATCAGGCCTGTGGGAAATAATAGAGCAGGTGAGAGAGAGTCAGCAGTGCTGCCCAAGCAAAGGTTCAGTGCAACAGAAATAAGATATTTCTCATTTATATACATTCAGTCATGCTTACAAAGACTGCAAGCAAATAATAGATGTATTTGCTGGTGTCATTGTTAGTTAAAATGGTTGGAAGCAAATAAAGGTTTCGTAAGTGAATACACTGCTTGGAGCAAAATCATTGTGAGTACTGTATTCTGATGTGTGTTGGTTAGGATGCAACTGAAATATGATTTTTAAATCATTGAGGCTGAAATCTGCTGTTGTTGTATCTCTTATTTAAATATGATAGTGAGTGAAAGATACTGACAGAAAGTTGCAATTACTATTACAGCCATCACAGAAAGCACACCAGCCAAACTTCTATATTTAAATATAAAAAGGAAGACAGACAGTTTTAACTTTGTGTTGCCTAACTACATACAGGAAACGGCAATAAACACAAACACAAAGTCAAAACTCATCAAAACAAGAGAAGAAAGAAATAGAAATAAAGAATATAATCAATTCTTGTCAAAGTCACATCAAGGAGCTTTACAGAGAAAGAAGCAAAATAAGTCAGTCACAAGACAAACATGGATAATCAAAGAGTTTAAGTACTAAGTACAGGGAATGCCTGTTGGTTGTGTACTTCAGTAAAACTTGAGGCATCCAAGTAGCCTGGATTTCACCTTCTGAATACATGTCTCCTAATCATGCTGCTCCAAGATTAAGAGTTTTTAAGTCCTGTTTGACATGACATGAGGATGTGCAAATCAATATTTGGTAAGCCTGCTCAAGCTGAAGAGGGAACTTTTTGATCTTCTCCTCTCCTCTCCTCTCCTCTCCTCTCCTCTCCTCTCCTCTCCTCTCCTCTCCTCTCCGCATCTCTGGTTCACTGTTTCCGGTCTGCCCCCTGCTGTGGCCTTTCACCTCTGCCTGCCTTTTACCTCCTTCCACACCATCTCTCTATCCCTCTCTCTTGCCTCCCAGGGGATCATGGGATTGAGGACTCAGAGGGAGGAGGGCAGATTGGGTCTGCCCTTTCTGGTTTCTTTGTCTACTTTCACCTTCACCCCTGTCTGCCTTCTCTGGTCGCTCCTCCTTTCCTCTCTTTCTCTCTTCTATCTACTATCTCCATCTACCAGAGTACAATCTGAATAAGCAATGCTGCTCACTCTTTACCCTAATGTGTAGGTTGGGACCCAATGGAGCAGGTTATGTTGGAGGAATACTGATGGAAGTGGGGGGGGTGAGAACTAAACCAGTCACACAGAGGCATCTGGCAGATGGACAATAGGGGAAAAGGAAGCAGCCTGTATTTCATTCAAACAGTGTGAGTGAGTGAGTGTGAAATTGGCTCAGATGCTCAAAAGATAGAGAACAACAAGGTTTATTCTCTGTTATTCTAACAACAATTTTAATATTCACGAGGCCTGTTCAATACATCTCATAAATAAGCCTCATAAATGTGAAATTTGTTGCTTTGCTCCTTTTCTTTTGGCATTATTTTTGAAGCTGTAAATTAAAAGCCAAAGAATTTGCAGGCTTTTCTTTTTTTTTTTTTAACGACCAACCTATGTTTGCCTCATAGCATGATGGCTCCTGATTAAAATGTCTGTGTCAAAGTCACAGTTCATTTTGGGGGGTGGGGTGGAGTAAACACCCCTATTAGCTGTTAACAAAGCTTTTCAGATATGAAACCATCCCTGCGTTTGGTGCTAAAGCCAATGGGAGATTATCCAAACTGCAAATACATGGGCGACTGAGATGCCCTTTGTACCACACAACAGAGGGCATTTCATGGGCAGAGCACTGATCCCCTTACCGCCGTGCAGCTGAGGCAATGTAATCCCAAATTATTTAACCAGATTACTAGAGCATGAGAGAAAAATTCTGCCTTTGAATTATGTATGGGGGGGTTTATGTGGCAAGATATGAGTTCCAGTGTCAGTGTGATTATGTCCCACTAAAGCCAGACACTGTTCTGCAATGGGAGGTTATGCATATGTTATCAGCATACAGGTGAATGATGGGGTACATATAAAAGTTCATATAACGATAGAAAGTGCAGGTCTTTTATAACCATTTTTAAAACCCTAACCCTTATTCTGGGCAGCCACTTTACAAAAGATGCACAGCAAAAACAATGAGGGCTAATAAGAGACGTTAATTTAAAAATACAGTTTGGAATTTGATCATTATTTACTTGGCAGATCCTCACAAACAACAATATTCTGGCAATTTCACTAAAAACGCAGTGATCACACTGCCAGAAAAATAAAGGCTTTTTGGCGGAGAGGTTCATTCGGCCCTGCTCATGTATGAACCATTACAGACTGTTTGGCAAGAAATGGCACTATTGGGTTCATCCCAGACTAAATTTGCCTGCCAAATGAACGCCTCTACATCCTGAAGTGTACAAGTCAAAAGCGGGGCTTTATTTGTTCAAAAAATAAAGACAAAACTCTACTAAAGACGACACAGTTCTTTCATTCTCAAACCGCGCTGACAGCAAAGTCTGTCTGTGGCAGTCATTTTCAAATACAGCATCACTCTCGCTCTCTGTTTACCTCTTAGTTGTGTCTCTTTTCTCTCCTCGGTGACATACAGCTGCGGACCCCTCAGCATTTGATTGAAACGCTAGCTTTGACAACTCCAGCTGTGGCCTGGCTGCTCTCACTGCCTGGATGGACTCATCCTGGCAGCTTGACACGTACTTTTTCACTGCCTCGCCATCCAAATCCTTGGTGAAGAAGAATTGGATGTTAGGAGATGACAGTAATCTGATTCAAAACGAAACAAAAAAGGGGTGAATGCCCATGGGATCAGGTGAAATGTTGATATCAGCACATGTACAGTCACACCGCTCTTTCTAGAGATGGGTTGAGTCCATCAGCTGAAGTCAAGAATGAAGTTTCAATCTGAACCTTAGTTGGAGTTTCATTCATCTGAATACGATAAGAATATAAGAATCTGGCAAAAAAAAAGTGTTATTACAAGTAATCTGATTACAACATGTTGACTGTGACCCATAGTGAAATACAGCATAGTATAAGATGACATTAAGTTATGGTTTAGTATTTTTATTGTGAGACCATGATCATGAACATCATTTAAAATTTAAATTAATATGGATTAATATTATACTAATTAAATTCATTATAAGCTTAAAATAATAGCCATTTTGATAGGATATTAGGGTAATAAAGCTCACCGAAAGAAGATTTTAGTTTCATTAAATTGAAAGCAATCCAAAAACTTAAATTCAAAAGGATTACTTTATGTTTTTTTAACAGTCAAACGATTTGCATTCAAATTAAAATGACTCTGTAATTAGTGATGAATCATCTGTAATGGAGTACATTTGACAGTAAGCTTCCCAACCCTGCCCTGCCTCTGCTGCCATATTGTCTGATGATGCAATGATGTCCAAATCTCATCCATCGCCTCTCCCTCTGCAGCAGGCACCTGGCCAGCTATCGACTGGACCTCACTCATGGTTTTTGGGTCACAAGCTGCGACAGGAAAGCGGATGACTCTCCTGTCCTGTATCCAGCACACACACACACACACACACACACACACACACACACACACACACACACACACACACACACACACACACATACAGCGATGCGCCGCAGGAAGGACAGAAGATTTGCTGACCACCGACTCTGTTGCTTTCTTTCGACAGCACTATCTGTCTCAGGCCAGAGAGAGGGAGTAGAGGAGTGAGAGAGGATGGAAGAAGGGAGGGAGGAAGGGATGATGAGGGAAGAAGAGAATGAGAGGAGAAAAGCCAGAGATGGTGATTAAAAGACAAGGGAAAGGGGGAAACAAGCCCGGTTAGACCGGGCACAGACAAAGAGAGGCAGAGAGAGAGATAAAGAGGCAGAAGAGGAAAGTAATCATCTGAAAGGTCTGAAGGTCTCAGTCAGACTCACTCACTGTCCTGCGGCAAAGATGAATGCAAGAGTTCGTTCCAGCTGTGTGTGCAGGGATGAAAGATGAACACAATTCCAGCACTGATCTCAAAGTGGTAAAAATCAGAGTTGAATGTGAGTATAGAAACACAATGACAGTATGGTACTGCTGTGACTGACCTGCTGCTCGGCCTCACCTCAGACACACAATAACCTCACACACATCCTCCCTGTTGTGGGTTCTCTGTATTTTGTGGAACACCTGACCTTTTTTTTTCTAGCTGATGAATTCAGTTGCTGTCAGATTCATCTCCACCTCTGGGAACTGAAAAAATAAAATACATTCATATAGCAATTCTGGCATACTACAAGCAGCCTACAATAGGAGAAAATGTCATGTGGTAGGAAGGAGCCACTTGTTCTTTATGTACTTTTTTACCAGTATAAATTCACATTTCAAAGATTTATTTATTAATGATATTGTGATGAAGGACTTGTTCATTCCAGTGCCCTTGTTATTGTTTTCGCTTGCTTACATATGGGCAGCCATGTTAGCATATTAGTTCATTGTTCTGTTTTATTGTCACTTTTTATACACTTACATGTAGCTAAGTTTGTCTCTGCTCAGAAAATAACTATGCCTTCTCATATGCAACTCTATGTTGATAATATGCTGTATGTTAATTATACTTTAATTGAATTTTAAATTGAAGTACTCCTTCACTGTCTCAAAAGCCGACCATCTATGTCCGAACATTTCATGGCAGTCTCAAGGCCTACCACACTTGCACCTTTTGCAATCCATGCATATTTTCTGCTGCTTAAAGTAATAAAAAAAACATGTAAAAATGTATATTCAGGAAGCCAGTAATGCAAATTTGTGCATTTGCACTTTTTACCCAATGAACTATTTTTTTCAGCAATTTTCCAGCACATTGCAGCTGGCAGCTGTCTAGCGAGTCTGGACAGAAAACTTGCTCTCGCTCTTCTGCACTAATTCATGCCCATCCCTCATAGCTTATTCCTACTGCAGGGATGCATTGTAGGTACAAGTACAACATATTGTACATGGTGTATTCCTCTGGGCTTGATGGATGAAAGAAGACATAACATACATGTGTAGTAGCTGTGCATTCATGAAACATATTGTGCACAATTCAAATGTGTACAAGAAAAAAAATGTAGGATACAACACCAGCTGTGCACATATTATTTTTTCTAGTTCATGTCACAGACCATATGATACATCAATATAGTTGAAAAATAAATGTGTAAATTAAAAAGGTTACTAAGCGTATATTGTGTGTATATCAATATACAAAGTAGATTCACACACAAACACAAAGCTTTCTGCTTTCCTTGCTTTGAGCGAACTGGTGTAAAGACCATGGCAGTAACACAGGACTTTCCTTTTGTGGTGTATTTTTCCCTTGAGGGGAAACTTTACAACAACAGACACAGGTAGCAGTTAATGTGAAAGTGATGCAAAGCCCTTATTTCGACTAGTTTCTGCCTCCGTGCCAGCCTTTTAATGTTTCATTTACTCACTTTTCATTGAATAATATATAGGAGGCAAGCATTGTGTTTTTCCCTATATTTTTACAGTAGTTTTGTTTATTATTCATGTGTTGATTCATGTGTTAAAGTCATTTCATGCACATAAGCCATGCTGAACTGCAGCATATCAAAATTGAACTCTTCCTGAATAGTACAGCAGTGCTGACCTGCCCATTCCCTTTCATTGCACACACTTTACATACAATTCAAATTCTAGCCTGAAAGTTTTTGGTTGCTTCAACGCCTTTATCTCTTCAGATATGACTGTACATGCCCCCAATTCTGTTTCATTAAATGATGGTCATTGGCTCCTTTAATGATTATGATTATTCTAGCCAACTGAAAATCTGTTAGACCCATATAGCAGAGAACATATGACACATGTCACGCTCATGATTTCTTTCATCTCTGGAAAGCCTATTACAGTTACTCAACTGTTTAATAAGGCTCCTTCAGAAGATGTGAACTGAAAATAACCCTTATTAAATGCCTTCAAAAGTAAAAAGAAACAGCTTCAGCTTGAGGCAAAGAGAAAGTGGATAATACATTATATAGCCCCTGTTTCTATGATAGTTTGTGTCGTTTCCCATAGCAACCAATGCAAAGGATGCTGGAGCATGAGAGCAGCAGTGCTAGTGTTATTGTTTACACATATGATTGGATTAGGGATGGCAGTTTCTGATGTTACTGACATTTAAATTGAAATTTATGTAACATATTACATGATGAGTCTAAAAAGAGCCAGCAAGAAAGAACACAGGTGGCACAACAAGACACCATATTGCTCATATTTTCATGTATGAAATTTTATCTTGCGTCCAGTCCCATTAGCTACACTAAATTGGCTCTTCTAAAAAGATAGAATTGGATATATTTGATCAATAATGTACTCAATAACTCAAAGATTTCACTTCAGCCTTTGAGAAGCAGTAGTGCAACTCAAAAATTATTCAAAGCTGTCATAGACATTTTCCCCAGAGTTAGATGAGAAAATCGGATAGGCCTACCACTCTGCAATGTGCATATGAAGTCACAGCCAGGAGATAGTTAGTTTAGCTTAGCATAAACACTGGGATCAGTGGGAAACAGCTAGCCTGTCCAAAGGTCCACCCACTGACATGTCTGAAACTCACTAATTAACACATCTTGTTTGTTTAAACTGTTGACTTGGTGCAAAACAGATCAAAATGTCATAGCAGGAAACTCACAGGTGTATTAATTACAGCTGCATTCCACTTAGGAGACATCATTGGTTCACTGCCACTGTTACTGGAACTTAATGAGCTGCAGTTAGTGTTATTAAATCCACTTGTGTTTTTGCAGCTTTGAAAAGTCAAAATGTCTGCTGTGCAAACAGTCCATAACCATAACCATAAAAGTGTTTTATGGGAGTTATGTGCAGGACTATTTCTTGACTGAAGTCTTATCACCAGTTGCCAGGTAACCAGTAAATGTACAGTATAAAACCATAAGTTGTAATTTTTAAATTTTTTTAAAAACTACTATTTTTATTCAAATGTAAACACAATGTGTATTTGAGCAACTCAACACCTGAGTGTTGTATCTCATTCTCAATACTTCTTTGATGGTTCTGATTATGTGTCTTGTAACGTGGTTAAGAAGCTGTAAACCCCAGTGTTAACAGAGAGCGGCGAAAACCAGTTTCATGATACCAGTTATTATCCGGAATGACCAATGTTAGTTTTAGCAAAGCAGCTGGTAATATAGAAATTATCTGCTAGCCATCAGCTAGGCATTATTATAGCAGCCATATTGTTGGTGGTACAACACTTCCCTTAGTACAACTAACTGAACACTGAAACGTATGAGTTTGAACCTAAACAAATTACAGTTTTTTGGCGATCGTGCGCATGCTTCTGAGCGTAGCTGCATATTCAGCTAGCTGTTAGCTAGCTTAGCTGACAAAAATATTAGCCATTTTGACATGAGACAGTAGGTAAACACAGGTGTTACCAATGATACTAATTAAGGTTCAGTTCCATTCAGGTCAAACAGAGTCAGGGTGCTGCTGTGGTGCATGTTGACACACTGGAAAGACTCTGCTGCAATAAATGGATCAGAACCTTAATCATTGGAAACACCTGTGTTGACCCTACTAGTTCATGTCAAATGGACACCGTGAGAAAGGTGTATTCTTCTGTGTAATTCGGTAAGTGTGAAAAAGGTCTCAAAATGTTGAACAATTTCTTCAACAAAGCTTTTAAAAAAATTTTTTATTGTGTTCAAACTGCACGTGATAGGCTACACAAAATGAGAGCAGTCTGCTCCGTGTGACTCAGCAGTTTGTGCAGAAATACCTGGTTAACAACCGTTTTGATGTAGTTTTTCTACCTACTACATTAACCGCAGGCGCCGCGTCAAGCTATCCCGCCCATAAGCGTCACCGATTCAAATTGCAGCCGAGGCAGGCAGAGGGGGAGAAAACGTAGAGCCAGGCTGATCACACACACTCACACACTCTGGAGCAGAGGCAGGGAGAGGAACACACAGAGCGAGTCAGAGGCTTGGGGATCCTTCACTGGTTTTTCACTTGTATGAACACAACCGTAGACCCCCCCAGGATCTAAAGATGTGGACAGAAGTCGGAAAGCTTGTGCTATTACATTTGTTACTCATGGAGCTTCATTGCGCTAAAGGTAAGGCACTTGTCTCAGCGAGGAGGTGAATTTGCATCGCATCACGGACACGGGAACGCTTTGGGGGATCGCTGTCTACTGAGAGACGGATTGTCTCTCACCGTAGTCCTCATAAAGTGCTGCGCTAATACATGGAATTGCATGCAATGGCTCACACCTGGATCACCGCTTTTGTCCGCTCAGTGAATGCGACCACTGGTGACATGAGGTGACAATACACGGAAGAAAAGATCCGGGCAGCCAAAACACGTGTTTAAACGCTGTAGACTGATGTTAAAGCGAGAAAGGGCTGCCTGTGGTGATGTGGAGTCAGAGTGCACGCTGCAATGCTTTTTTTTTTTAATATAGCTGCAGCCACAAAAACCCGCCTAAATTGATTTGCCTAAACAGATCTTTGTGTTTAAGTGGCAGCAGGACACTGGTGGTAGGCAGTCACAGTCGCACCAAAGCCTATTGATGCAACCCATCATAAACCTATAATAACAGCAAAAGTGGAAGTCATGTTGTGGGAATGTTGGATTGGCAAAACATGAACTCTCTACAGATTACAACAGTCATTTTTGGAGAAAGGCTACCTGAGAAATTAAAGCTATTTACCACTTTACAACACTCAGTACTCCAAGACTGTATGAATTACCTGCTTCTATCTGTAAAGACATGTTTGTCATCTATTTGAGACTATTTTAAAAAGTGGAAATACATCAGTTAACAGCCAAAGCTGAAGAAACAGCCATGGAAACAGTTGGTAGTGGAGCCCTCTTTTGCCATAGGCTGCTCTTGATAAAGTACTTACCCGCCTCTTTGCTGTAAATGCCTGTAATCCACCATGTATCCATGCTTCTAAGTTGATTTATTTAATATACTTTATGGTATTCTTAAATCACATGTTCTGTGAATCTGATACCCAACATGTAGTCCTGTTCTTACCACTAAATGAACCAAAGAAGAGACTCACAACATGCTTTATTTCTGACAACACAGGAACTCATACGGAGTCGGAGTGCGAAACCGGGCAGTTTCAGTGCAAGAACGGACGGTGCATCCCGACCCTGTGGAGATGTGATGATGATGATGACTGCTCAGACAGCAGCGACGAGGAGAACTGTCGTAAGTAACCCAGAGTCTGTCACATTGGCTGATAATGATAATAGCCAAACAGTCCCAGACATTTTCATTTGAAGGATCTATAAATTCACACAGGCGTCAGACTTTTATGTCATGAGATTATGCATTTTGCTATTTGGTATTAGCTAGAACATATTTGTAGCAGTATAAATTGTTAATTTTTTTGAATGAAGTTATACTGGGAATAAGCTCCTTATCATTTTGCTTGGGGCCTCTCTGGAATCTCTCTTTCAGTTGTTAGTCTGCAGACATCAGTGCAGAAACGGCTGATCCTGGATCATTGGTCAGGTCACATGGCCACAAGGAATTTGACTAATTTCTTACTAATTTCACTCTTTAAGCAAACGACTGACACAAGTAGAGCTGTGCCCCTTCTGGGTCAGAGCAGGGCCATTTCATAATATTATCGTTACTCCGCTTATCTTGCTTTGACTGTGTGGCGATAATGTCAGTCCTGTTATGAGTGAGATAGTTCACCCTGCTCCCTGCTATACTGTCTCATATTGCTTTGGGTATATAATGGCTTCATAGATTATATCTGAAATTGTGTGATTAAATTGCAGCGTTCTTTGTCATGACATCTCAGTGCTGAGTAATGCAGCGTGCTCTAACACAAATACTGTGGTTTGATATGAAAGTGGCTATATCTTTGTTCACAACTCTTTCAGAATTGTTTTAGAATTGTATCGGGCGATCAAATATTGTATAATGTCTTTGGGGAATGAATGAAAAATACCCTTATTATGCATTTCCAGTCTGTTCCGTTCAGCAAATTGCACGGACAACCAGCCAAGTAATCATCACTTATACATTTGTCATGGTACTAATTGCTTGAATGGCTACATTAGCGGCCAATTGATTCATCGCTTATCTTTGGGACTAGCACACCAAACCCATGATTCTTTCATCTCACATGCTCACCACGATGGTGGCTGCTGCATATCTCGTGGAGTTCCCTGGATGAATGCCGTGGCATTTACAAACACGTCTCAGTGCCTGCAGAGACTGATTGGGATTATTGGACATTTTGGAATTGTGGAATTAGATTTTAATGATGTAACAGGTGTGGTTTATTTTTGTTGTTTGGCTTAAGTGTTGCTCAAAACAATGTGAAAATGCCACTTAAACCACAAGGTGACTGCTCTTTAAATTGAGCCACTTTGTCTGTCTCTCTGTGCTCTGCCTCTTTCTTCACTCACTCTTGCTACATATCCTGTAAGCTTCAGATGCAGTCATGCTTTCCTCCTGGGCTTCTCTGTCACTCTCTCGATCTCTTACCCTGTTCAGTCCCTCCCTTTATCTACTTTTTTCCCTCTTGCTGTGCCTTATACTCTCTTTTGCTACATCCATACCTTCCTCCCTCCCTCCCTTCCTACCCACTTTGCACTCTCTATTCTCAGCCTGTGTTGGAAGTTGGGTGCTTCTTTCTAAAAAGCTGTCTCACTTCCTTAGCATTGTAGCACCCACTAAGGGGCTTTCCTCCCCCCATTTTTAAATCTCCTGTGGCCACCTTGGCAGTGCGAATGCCAGAGGCTATGCCCACTCGTCTTACGCCCACAAAGAGCATCAGCTGACAGGTTGGTTGGAGATAAATCCAACAGCGTGACTCTGGTTGCCTGGGTGATGCTCAGTGGCTGGCAGCGTGCCAGTGCTTTCGAACAGATGCCAGCACTGCCACTGTGCCCCCCTCCCCAAAACCAAATATCACCAGCAGAGCTCAGTGGAGAGGAGGAGGAGGAGGAGGAAAAAGATGAGACAGATCTGATTTGAAAGTAACCGGTCAGTGTAAAGTGGAGGAGGAAAATGAAAGTTAAGTATTTTGGAGGCGGAGCAAATGGAGACAGGAGAGGTGATATTGCATAATTGTGACAAACATGAGGGGAAGTTTAGCCTAGCAAAGCCAACTAGTTCACTTGTGGTGGCCTTCCAGCACCTGATTTGTTTGAGTGACGCTCCTTTTGGCTGTCATTGGTTTTTGGTTGTGACTTTCAAAATGAACGTACATGTTGTCTATCATGGAAAAGCGGTCAAATGTCTCTAAACAGAGCTAAACGATAGGATCTAAAATATCATGATAATTTGTCATATTTACCTTAATAATGTTACATTTCATGGTAACATTTTTTTGATTGATCACTGGATTTTATTTCATTTCTTGTTCTGGCTAATGTGTGATGTTAATCCTAACTAATTACAGTCTGACGAGTTAAATCTTCACTTGACTGTGAACTAATTTTAAACTTGTGGTTAGATGCCTCTTGTTGTAGCTATTTCCATTTGTATGTGATTTAGTATTTATTGAAAGTTATGATATAAGTAAATGAAGGTTGCTCAGGAAATTTGATAAAAGTAGCACATTGAAATTGAACAAATTTGAAGCAGGAGATGCTCCATGCAGCTTAGAGTGGTGTTCATTTAGTTTGTGCGACACCTGCTCTAAATTCTTGTTGAGGAAACTTTAAAAATGTTAGCATGGTGTGATACCACAGCACAAATACAAACACACTATATCAACAGTGAGTTGATCTGTTCAGGCGTCAGTAAACAAATCCAGCATGATTCTATCATACACGCCCAGCCCAGGTATACGCAAACAGACCTGTTTGCATGCGTGAGTATGAGCTATAGTATCTGTGTGCGCGCTTATCAGTCAGCTGTCACATCTTCTCTCTCTTTCTCTGCGCACACACACGTCTCTCACAGCTGGCATTACCCCTATAGCATCCGTCCTCCCTCCAGCAGCTCCATTAGAATAAGTCCTGGTAGATTGGGTTGTTTTTTGTACCTTGTCTCTCCCCTCTTTCATTCTCCCTTCTTCCTCCTGCTCCTCTCCTCCCCTCTCCTCTGCTTCATTCTGAACATGCCTCTTGGTAGATTTCGCTCTTGTTGCCCTGGGAGACGGTAAAGTGGTGGTGGTGGGGTTTTTGTACATGCGTGTGCTTTCTTTGTAGTGAGCATAACACTCCTGCACATGTGCCTGCATATACATGGTAACTCTCCACCTCTGCACGGCTCTGTATGACCTATATTTTGTGTGTGGAACATACAGAAAAAAACGGTCTTATCATTTTTACAGTGGATTTAAGTGGATTTAAACATGCCTAATCCAAAGTGCCACTGTAAAATATCTGAACCTCATGTTAGCTTTCAGATGTATTCACTTTCTCACATCGCTGAACTGAGTCTTCTCCTCTAAATGGCCTTGGTCCTGCTGCACTGTAAAAATACAATTTGCGAGAATTCATTATGAAACATAGAATTGTGAAATCAGTCGTTATGATTGGTGGTGCAACCCTTATTCACTTAACGAAACAAGTGGATTGATAGAAAATGTAAAGTTACTCATTTTAATAATGTTCTCTATGAAGAGAAAATGGCAAATATTGTCTGGCTTGTCTATTAGCTGGATAAAACAAACAACCTGAAGATGTCACCTTGGAAACTGTGTGAGCATTTTCAACATTTTTTTTGACACTTTATACACTAAAGGAGTAATTAGTTAGCCAATAAAAGATGAAGCCATAGTAATAATACACACAGTGTTGAAAATGTTATAAGTTATAAGGGGATAGAAATAGAATACATAAGGGTGGGAACAAAGTTCTTGTTGAGCTTAGTGTGTGTGTGTGTGTGTGTGTGTGTGTGTGTGTGTGTGTGTGTGCGCTTGTGTGTCACAGCAGGACAATGAGTCTGAACAGGTCTGAGAAGGGGAGCGTCTCCTCTGCAGTCTGAAACCAGCTTCCCATAGAGGAGACATCACAACACATTTCACGCCACTGATCTGTGTGTGTGTGTGTGTGTGAGAGGCCAAGCTCTCTCTTTCACACACACCATCTTTCTATCACACACACACACTCACATGACACTGTAATAAGAGACTGCAGAGAAGCGCTTCGGGCATAAAAGGCATTATACTGAACAGCTCACAAAAACACATTTTGGTCACCTGCTGACTCTCACACACACACACACAGACACACACACAGACACGCACACACACACTGCTCGCTGCAGCACAGCTGGGGTCAGACTTTTAATGGGAGTATGAGGTCAAAGGGACCAGTAGCTTAATCAATTACACACAAGCACAGACATACAGGCACACAATGAGTGTGTAGTGGCTGGACTTGCATGGAATAAAATAAAAGAGACACACACTTACACAGTTGAACTAAGAGGCTCAACACTTACACTGATCATGTTTGGGATTAATAAAGTATCTTCTAATCTAATCTATTTATACTTCACATTCTGCCTTGTCTAACTCCATCAAACACATACACATGGACATGTACACCCTTTGGTCCATTAACAGCCACACACAAGCACATGACACCCCCACTCTATCATTTGCTATTCTGACTCAGGACATAGTGTTGTGTGGATGTATATGTGTGGCGTGTACGCAGCTGCAGTTCTCAAGTCTCCAGAGAAAGAAATCCACTGCTGTCCTCTGTGACTACTGAGGCACTGTGGGACTTTATTTGTGTGCATGTATTTGTCCGTTCGTGCAAGTGTGTGCAAGTATGTCTGTGTGTTTCATCTGTTTGGCTTGTGTGCAGGGGAAAAACATTTCACAAACAGATGACAACACACAAGATGCACTTCACGGAAAAGACAAAGCAGTTTTGTGGAAATTTGATAGTTGGTAAACTCGTCAGTTAAAGGATAAGTCTATATAAAGTTATTTTTATTCCAGTTTCTCTGTGTAATGAGCAATTGTTACCAAGATTTCAAATGTGCCCATGAATTTCCGTATACCTCCGATGCGGGCACAAAGAAAAAGTTGCAGAACTACTTCTTTAAGTGATGAGGACATAGACATTAGCACAAAGCATGTGCCCTGGAGAGATTTTTTTTTTTTTATTCAGTGCCCTATGCTAGCACTTACACTTCTGCATATTGGATGACATTGGGGAATCAATATTGCAGTAAATGAAAACTTCTGGCAGGCTTGAAGCTAAATTCTGTCACTGTGCAGTCTGGACAGTTCGGTGTAGGAGTTTTGAAAAATGTCATATATTATAAAAACAGTTTTTAAATGATGGACTATTATCTCTGCATCCTAAGTAAATAAACATGGTGTTTAATGACTAAAGTTTGTAAAATTGTTCCAAAAAGAGCATGAAAATTACAATTTGTTACATTTGACCAGCTATACTGATGCTTTGTTGATGGCGTTTCACTTTTATTTACATTAATGCATCAATCTACACCAGTAAATTAAAACAACCAACTTTAATTAACAAAACATCAGGCTTCTTATTTTAGATGATGCTAGTCTCCTCTGTCCCTCTGGAGACACATTAAAGGGTAAGACTGCCAGCTGGCCAATCCTCCTTCAAACATGATGTATTCCTTGAAGAGTGGATATTAAATATAATCAAGTAGACACATGCAGTGCTGCTAGCTTGACAGATGACAAGGCCAAAATGTGCCGGGGCACCACCTTTGTCAAACGCTGTATCGTGCTCTACAAGCTAACAATACCTGGTGTGCTGAATAGGTGTTGGGTGCAGTGGTGCAAAACAGCAGCAGGGTAATTTTAGCTGAGGTCAGTGCGGGCCTGAGGCATTTGCTCTCTCTCTCCCCCTCTCTCTCTTTGTCTCTCTCTATGGTCATCTATGTGTCGATCTCTCTTTCTGATTTTTGCCAACTTTTTACCACTTGCTCTGTTTCTGCATCTGTTACCCATCTCTGTCTTTCTCCAGACCTGGAGTAATGTCGCTGTATTGACAAGGGCAGGGGTATAAAATGCAGCAAACCCACAAAGATGGAAGCAGACTGATTGAGTGTGTGTGTGTGTGTGTGTGTGTGTGTGTGTGTGTGTGAGAGAAAGAGAAACTGCGCTGTCCATCTACATACTTCTAATTTAATTAGTGACTAGGCATGGGCCGGTATGAGATTCTGACGGTATGATAACCTTAGGCAAAAATATCACGGTTTCACGGTTTCACGGTATTAAAAGTTATGGATAACTTTTTTTTCTCTACTGAGGCAGATATGGTAACTAGCATGCTAAGATGGACCTATCTTAGCATGCTAAGGCAAATATGGTAACTAGCATGCTAAGATGGACCTATCTTAGCATGCTAGTTACCAAAAAAAAAAAAAGTTACTCTCATAGAGATATAGAAAAGATAAGATATGGTAACTACCATCTGCCTCAGTAACAAGCTCATTTCACTAATGTCAGATGCTAATACGCTCGTTCATTTCAAGACATTAACTTTACTTTGAATTTAGCATACAGCGATGGGTGGTGCTCCCGTAGATGCGCTATCATATTTGATGTATTGCCTCCTCGGGCTGCCACTGTCCTCAAGCACGTTTTGCACGTCGGGCGACCTTCTTCCTCCAAGCCGTGGCCGTCTGGCTTTTTACGGTAGCCAAAGTATTCCCATACAGCCGACTTGGTCCTTTTAGACGGGGGAAAAGTTCGGGGGCTCGCCTCCTTCAGCCATCATACTGCCTGCAGAGCTGCCTGTTTGTCACTCACAGCAACCGCAGGTGCGCAGGGGGGTGGGCACTTTACGCTGCAGCTGCACGCGGCGTGAGGGACCTCTACTTTCTCTCTGACGAGACGTCACATAAAAAAAAAAAAAAAACGCTCATACCGCAGGAACGGTATGACGGAAAATTTTTGTGGTTTTGAAACCGTGACTTTTTCATACCGTGGTATACCTTGAAGCCGGTAACTGGCCCATGCCTATTAGTGACTGTCTCAGTGGGTGAGAATCTGCACTGTGTGTGTGTCAGAGAAAGTAAGGATAAGAAGAACTAGTGAGTTTCCCTCTGCCTGAGGCCTCATTTGTCTTTCTCTATGTGCATGTTGGTACACAAATAAAAAAAAACAACATCAGCATTGTCCTCTCTCTCTGTCTTTGTCCATCTTTCCTCATTGCTTCTTTCAAAATACTGGTGTATTTATCAGCAGAGGTGTTTTTTTTTCTTCTTTTAGATCTGACATCCACCAACTACTGGGTTATTTTTTAGGGGAAATTAGTAAGTATCAAATCAGAAAGGCATAATGGAACCGCAAGAGCAACACGTTTGATGGTTACCTCCAACCTCAAACTCATTTAGTTCAAATTTATCTTTGAAATATAATACATCTCCAAGTCATATTCAGTGTACCAGTCATTTAGTTGGTATGGTACATTACCATTTAGTTGAGTGATGGCAAAAAAAAATTTTTGATTTTGACTTCTGCTGAAATTACAGCTCATACCAGATCATCAAAAATACTAATGTGTGAAGGTGTCATATGGGAGGAGTTGTAGTGATGACCCAACTGTGCAGTCCCCTGCAGCTTTAAAGGGATAGTTCAGGTTTTTTGAGGTACTTGCACATAGTCAGTGTGTTACTCACAGTAGACAGAAGTCAGCACGCTCCCAGTTTGGATTTGGAGAAGCAGACAGAAGTCCCGGCGTGGAAGTAGAGCAAATCACTGCTGTGGACAGGGTCAGCAGAATAATCTGTTTTAGCCACAAAAAAAGCCCAACTGCAAAAATCAATATTCGTTTAAGAGTATGCTATAGTGAGCATATTCTCACCACTTTACACTACACAGTTGAGCTTAAGTGTAAGGAATAAGTTCTATGGTTGAGACAGCTGAAAGGGCTGTCTGACAGCTAAAGCGGAGGGAACACATGGACACATCCTTTTTTTTTTTTTTTACATGGCTAAAACTGCTGACCCTGTCCACAGCAGTGCTTTGCTCTACTTCCACGCCGGGACTTCTGTCTGCTTCTCCAAACTGGGAGCTCACTGACTGCTGTCTGCTGTAGGTAACACAATGACTAAGCATAAATACCTCATACAACCCCATTTAAGAAAAACTTGAGCTATCCCTTTAAGGAGCTTTGCAGCTTGTTTTAGCATATTGTTTTTATAACCACAACTTCAACACTCTCATCTGCATCATTTCCTGACACAGACACATAAAGGCAGCTGTTTTCAGTAAAACATTCTGCAACAAAAAAAGGCATTAAGCTGCTTAGGAGCCATATATTTCCCTCATGAGCTGATGTCAGAAATAGGGTGAATATTGGGCTTACATTCACCATGTGGCCAGAAACACAACTCCAAATGAATGCCAGTGTTACTGCGTGTAAACCTCTGCATGAACAATTGTTTGCCAACACATTCTCTAAATAAACTTTATAAGGTGATAATATGTCACTGTTGTGTTTACAGCTGTTGTGCTGCTCTGAAGTAGCCAAAAATGTCAGACATGCAGGCTCAAGTTTTGCTGTTGAAGAAATGATAGAAAGTATGAAAGTTTGTATGCTGGTGGCATACAGAAAGTCTGCTGATTTGCCTCTGCCCAAATGACAGATTTAAATCAATTATCAACCAATGGCTATGTATTGAAGCATATGAGAATGTTGTGTATAACTTAACTTTGTTGTATAACATTTATTGGAGAAACTGAATATCACACCCACACTCACATCCACTTTCTTACAAACACAACAGCGAGTGTAGCTGACAGACAGCCGTGCCTACAGCAGCATCCTGGTGTCACAGACAGTCAAGGTGTTTTTTTTTTTTCCATGGCCTCTGCTTTCACCTGAGGAACAATGTGGCCGACCCTGAACATAGCATAACTGCCTCGTAACTGATGAATGGCGTGGAAAGGTAATAGATAGTTAAAAAGAATATTCAAGGTGAAACATACTGTGGACAGAAAGGGAAGTTAGTTAGCTCGAGGAAGTTTGTGAGAGGTGTGAATACACAGAAAGTAACTGTCTTCTGCTAAAGAAAAAAAAAAGAAAAGCTGCTAGGCAGAAAAGTGATACTCCCATCTTCATTTCTGTAGTGTGTTAGTTCTTTTTCTTTCTCTCTTGCTCTCTTTATCTCTTTGCCTTTCTGCATACTGTACAATACCCAAACTCCCTTCTGTCAGAATTAGCTCGTCCATTTTCGACAGATTACCTTGTGTTGTTTGTGTCTTCTCTCCTCTGCTGCAAAGTCACTCATTGTCTAAAGTCAAACTCCGATAACACTACAATCCTATTTCCCCACCGTGTGTGTGTGCGCATGTTTAGCTCTCATTCTTATGTGTTTATGTCTGTGCTGGTTTGTTGTGCTGTTGTTATCCCCCCCTCCCTGAACCAGCCGTGTCTGACAGGGTATCATGGCATTAATCCCCAGCTCAGATTAACCGAATATCTGCATGTGCCTCCGTTTTATTATTTACATTTGCTGTAATCCTGTTTTTCACCTTGCGCTCCGTCGCTTGATATACGCAGTCAGGGAGCAGCGTATGAAACGACAGCTCTGGATGTTGATGAATAAAACATGGCCGCTAATACCAGTCTGCTGGGCTGACATCGAGATAGAGCCTTGAGTGCTGCATGTCAAAAGTTTTGATGAGAAGTTTTACATGGGAGTTACAAAGTGGAGAAAAGAGAGTTTAGTCTGACTTCCTTTTCTGATAATGTTGCCTCAATTTCTCTTTCTCCCCAGTTGCTAACTCTCAGTCTTTCTCTGTTCTATTTAATTTCTTTCTTTATACTTTACTTTTTCACTTCATTTGTCTTCGCTCTGCTGCTCTAAATTCTGCTCTTTTTGTATTGTCTACCATTTTTCTTCCCTCTCCTCTCAGTCTTTGTCTCCCATTGGAGAACTAACTGTTTGTTCAGTTTGATTCATTACATCCTACCCTGCTCCAGTGTCTTTTCTTATAAAGAAAACAGGACATTTTCCACCCACCATAGCTGTGAAGCAGGAAATCAGTTTGGTAGGAGTAAGAGTTAGGACTGTGGTGAATACGGCGCGTGTGCTTGTGTGTGTTTGTTAGAATTTGTGTCTTGGTGTGTGTTTTTTCTCAAATACTTATAGACACATTTTTTTTGCATTTAGGCACCAGGAAACACTAACTAATGCAGATCCTGGAATGACATCCTAATAATACAAACTGAGATGTTAGGAGTTCTACAAATCTGATGTGCCAAAGCTGAATTGCAGAGCTAAATGTAATAATTACAGCCAGTTAAGTAGTGAATTAAATCTGTCATAATAATAATAATATAGCGCTTGTTCCTAGTCTTGTTGTGTTAGTGTCAAAATTAGATTAGATTAGATTAGATTAGATTCAATTTAGTACCCGTCCAACAAATGCCACACCAAATCTACTTTTCAAGTGCTGCACAAGTAGTTTTGTGGGTTCTTAATTCTTGAACAAATTCTTGAATGAGAATGCCTGGGAGATTGGAAGTTTATCTAAGGGGTTAGCTGACCTGGCTCTAGGATATGTACTAGTTGAAGTCTATCTGAAACAATCAATCAGCCAACTGACTGAACAAATCTGAGTTATTTATCACACAAAAATACCAAATATTTGTTTTCTCAAATGTGAGGATTTGCTGCTGTTCTCTGTTTTTCATGATTGCAAGAAAAGGAACTTGAATATAGCCAACCTGAGAAAGTTGAGTTGAGGAGGTTATGTTTTTAAAGACATTTGTTTATGGAACAAAAAAATTTTACATTGCAAGATAGGCCAATTATAATACAGTCATATAGTGTAAAGAAGTTGCGCTTGCGGATTTGCACAGAAGACTTGCCCACTAGCCATGGTGGAGGTCTGAGCTCACTGAGTGTCTTTCTAGTTTCATGTACTGTATTTTCCGCACTATAGGGCGCACTGGATTATAAGGCGCACTGTCAATGAATGGTCTATTTTCGATCTTTTTTCATATATAAAGCGCACCGGACTATAAGGCGCATTAAGCGAAACAAAACAGTCAGATAAGTCAGTCAGTCAAACTTTATTAAACGCGTTCACAATAACTCTCAACATTGTTCAAACGTTAATGAGCGTATTCACAATAACTCCCAACCTTGTTCAGTTGTAACACGTAAAAAAACACAGTCTGATACCGCTAAATCAAACGTTAGCGTATTCACAATAATTCACGCTCCTGACTACGGTAGCCATAATGCTGCAAGCGGTGCGGCTTTGTAGTTTACCAAAGTCGTACTAAAACATTTTGACAGAGCACCGTGAGCGCCGTGTACCACACAAAATCGCTTCGAGGTCAGTAAGCACAACCAGAATTAATCCATATTAATTCACTAGAGGGGGCTGTTTTACTCCAGAACAATATATAAGGCGCACTGTCGTTTTTTGAGAAAATTAAAGGCTTTTAAGTGCGCCTTATAGTCCGGAAAATACGGTATTTTCCTTTTCCATGTTTGTTCCTGCACGAGCCTGCACCTTTCTCACTTTTGTCCTTATTTTGCACTCTTTCTCTCACCCTCTCCCTATCTTTGTACCCTTTTCTCCATCTGGCTTTTGAATGAAGCTGTTTACAGTACGTAGATTACACACACACACCCACAACGTATCTCCTTCATACACACGCCTTGCCAGCTCTTAAGCCTACACTAAAAAAAAAAAAACGGCAGCCAATTACAAAAAACGCACACGAAATACGACGTTTCAAAACCAGAGCTATTGTACGGTAATTCAAAAAACAGTTAAAAAAAACGTTATGGAATCTAAAAATAACAGTTATAATAAAAACGTTTAGGTAATTCTAAAAATAACAGTATAATATAAAACTGTTAGGTAATTCAAAAAAACAGTTATATATAAACCTGTTACGGAAATCTTTAAAAAAACAGATAACGAAACCAATACAGCCACAGAAAACACACAGAAAACGAAGATATAGTACGGTATTTATCAAATAACTTACGTAAAAACGGCAGCGGGTGCCAAATTCCCAAAAACCAACACAAGGTACAGTTGGGGAGATTTACAGTCACAAACAAAGTAAATTATAAAGAAAAACCAATAAGCCCATGAAACCAAAGCAACTAAACGATAAACTTAAGAACCCGCAAACACATCCGAAAAACAAACTGTCCAGTATACCACAAGGCAGTGTGACACTGAAAAACAGTGGTCCAACATAGAAGATAGTCCAGGAAAAAATAAACATCAAAAAGGAGCCACCGCGACAACACAAGAGTCACGACCAGACTGGCAAGAGGGCAACAGGACAGGTGTCAAGAAACGGAACTAAAGCATCAGCAGTCACCAGTCGCTAAGACCCATGTCATCGGTGTCCACGAACCGGCAGATCCCCGCAGCCAGAAAACAGAAACAAAGCAAAGGTTAGTACAGTGCCGAGCAGAGCCACAGCATAAACAGCCCGTTGTTAAACGAGCCCAAAATAACAAAAGAAACCAGACAAAGAAACCAACATAGAAAAACGCACGAATATAGTTTTGCAGGTCATCAGGAGTATTCATTTATTTTATTGTATTAGTGTGAAAGGTAGCAACAGTCACTTTCAGGACTAAGGATCATCAGTATTTGTTTCACCCTTGCGAATGCAGCCTTAATCCTGAATCCGTCCATAAAACTGATTTTTTCTACTGTATGTTTGTATGAAGCTGTGGCACCGGCACTGAGGGGATCGTGAGGAAGTTGAGTTGTGCTGCATCTACTCATTGCACACGACATAAACCATTGCTTACCTCTAATTAGCCTGACAAACGGTGTTTGAGTCATTGGGTCCAGACTACGAAGACAGGGGGACAGAGTGCAACAGACAGGACAATGTTAAGAAACGAACTTGGGCAGGTGTGTCATCATTCCTGCTTGATTCACCAGCAGTCTTCAGTCAGGTGTTTACTGTGGACGGCAGAATCTCTGCAACCAACAAAAAAGACAACAAAAAAAAGTTAAGATAATAAGATAATTATTATTATATAGCACTACACTGTGCAAAATGCTTCCCAACAACAACAACAAAAAACAAAAAACAAAACATTAATTAAAGAGTGGAACAAAAAAAATAAATGAAGAAGAGTAGGTTTAAAAATCTCAAAAAAGGCCAACCTATAAATAGATTTCAGGAGGCCAAAACAGTTAACAGATTTAGCAGATCTAAAAGATGAGGAACAGAAACGAGGCTACACGAAAACACACAATCCTTGGATTGACATAATCAGTGATTTTGATTTTTTAAGGATAGTTCCGAGGATTTACCCTGAGGACCCAGATAACAGGGTAGTAGACATATAGGGAGACATAATATGATGGGCCATGTAAGTATTGGTAGAAGAAACAAAAACATTTAATGGCAGCACCAGTTCAGAAGCCTATCTATTTAAATGTACCACTGAAGCGAGTGCGATAACGACACGAATCAGAGTACTGCCCATACCACATTCATGCAAAGTTGACGCCTTGCATTATCCAGCTGCACCGTGCTGTGGAGAAGGTGAAATTATTTGTTAAAAATGTAGGCGTTAAAGGGATCATTCTCACTTGTTATGTTATCTTGAATCGCCAGATCAAGTGTCGAAAATGTTTCCTTCGTAATACATCCAAGTCTCCTTGTAACATCTTTTATTAAGAGTAAACCAGTTTCCCATTATTTCCATCACAATTAGATTAGAAAGGCCTAGATTTATGCGTGCTTAAAGGTAGAGTATGCAGAATTTTCAAAAAAACAACATATGGACCGTACAAACATAAACCCTCAATCATCACGGCATTGTTTATGTGTGGCCGCCCTCGGCGGCAACCAGTGTTTATAAAAAGAGATTAACATAAAGCCTTCATTGTTAAATTAATGCATGGTCAACGTGCAATCATTTATCACTATTTATCCTGACAAGACTAGTATCGATCACAAGGGTAGATTAGTACGCCAGCAAAGAAGTGAGAGTCCATGTCAAGTACAACCACTAGTAGACTACCAAAAAGTAGGGGGTAGAGTAGAGTAGGAACCATGCCTTTGTGAGAAAACTCAGATACAGGCACATCATATGACAAAACACCTTCAAAGATGTCATGGCCTAGGCAAGCGGCAAACCGGCACAGACATTAAAGTATTTCAACTGTGAATACGACTGCACTCACCCCCACATCGGGGTGTCTCAGTCGGAGGCGCCGACAGCGCGCGTAATTCCAGTGGTGCGCTCTGGTCCACACAGATTAGGATCGCACCTGAAATGAGATCGGGTTATTAGGCAGTACCTACAAAAATACTGTGTGCATCCTCGACTGGACATGTCACAGCACGTCCTCCACAATATGCTCCCTCAAGTGAGCTATCAGATCTTTGTATCGGACACTGGCACTCACACACGCCATTGCGCATTTAAAATCACTAACAGCCGCCCGACAGTAATGGGAGTAGGAGCAGATACACTATGCCTCCGGAAAAAGGCGCCTAAACGCCCATATCTGTAAAATGTCGCTTGCAACCGGCCCAGTGCACTTAAATAAACAACGGGCATTTCTATGGAGTTTGCAATGAACACAAACCCCCAAAGTCTTAACCGACCTCTACAGAAGTTACAGCTAAACATTTTCTAGCATTAGCAACGTTAGCTGTAGCAGCGACTTCTCAGAGCCCTAAGTGACCCATTCTGCAAAAAGCAGATAGCGACACGTCCAGCAACTTAGAGGTATAGCACCTGAACTCCTCTGCTTGAAAGTCAACAAAAGAGCTAATGTGGCTCTCGGCTAGCTAACGTTAATCGGACAGTCTCAATGAGCTGTGAATGTGCTTACCGAAGAAAGACTGCCCTGTGGGCGCAAGAAATGGCGGAACTGAAATTCAAAATTTCAGCTCCGTTAACTCGCGGTCATCTCTCTGTCTCTCTCTGTCTCTGTCTCTCATCTATCTGTCTGTCTGCTCTCTCTGTCTCTCTGTCTCTCTATCTATATCTATCTGTCTGTCTGTCTCTCTCTGTCTCTCTATCTATCTGTCTGTCTTTCTGTCGTTCTCTGTCGTTCTCTGTCTCTCTCCTCAATTCAATAAAGCTTTATTGACACGGAACAACAACAACACTTTTGCATCGGCCCGAACAATGCCCCTTAACTGGATATAATAAGCACATACCACGGCCTGTCCTGATGTATTGCTTAAATATACCATCTTTTAACATTCTACTTCTATAGAAATGATGGTATGATTTAATGGTTGTGTACCGTAAATTTAAACGTAAACACCAGCAAAATCTGTAATTCAGACAGAATGATACGTCAATTTTAGGGTAATTGCACGCTGACATTACGGTATTTTACCGTGAATTTTGCAAACTTTTATAACACTCACAGTAAAATTCCGTATTTTCTACTTAGTAAAAATTTTAGACCGTAAAATTTAAAGTTATTTACTGTTTCTTGATTTACAGTAATTCTATGTATTTACTACAGTGATATACTATTTTTGATTTTATGGTATTGTACTGTTGCTATTTGACAGTTTTTTACTGTAATTTCTACGGACATTTTTTACAGTGTAGGAACAGGTCTTTTACCTCGAGGGGGATTTTACCCGTCATTTGTTGCAGGATGGTGGGGTGAGGCGGTGGAGGGGGGAGTCACTCTTTGATGATATAGCTAGCACTTTGTAATACCAGTTATCAGAAAAGGGCTGGGTATGTTTTGAGGGGGGAGGGGGGATTAAAAGATGAGGATATAGTGAAGGAATTTATGGTAAGGACCACACTGCTAATTGAGGAGAGACTGTTCTTATTATCCACTGAAACTCCTCATAAACAGCACTTCCTCTTGGAGTTACAATGTGTGGATTACTGGAAGTGTGTTTGGAGTAAAATATAAAAAGCTGATGCACTGTAGTTGCTAGAGCAGCATCCTGGAGTCTCTCAGGACATATTGACGTGCAAAACGTTCAGCTGTTTGGGATGTTGGCTGCCTTGCGAAGCTTTTTAAAGATGCTTCCGTGCAACGATGGGCGAAATGTAGAGAGGGAGCATAGACTCTAACATGCTTGTTACATAGTGAAGTAAAGATGTTTTTCATCAGATCTCCTTCCCTGCTTGGCTCTTTCCCTCCATCCTTGCCATCCTCGGAGTCTCAGTCTGTTTTGTCTTTCTACTTTTTTGGCATGTGTTCACAGTGCGTTAAACCAATGACGACTCTCTCTCTCTCTCTCTCTCTCTCTCTCTCTCTCTCTCTCTCTCTCTCTCTCTCTCTCTCTCTCTCTCTCTCTCTCTCTCTCTTTCCCTGTGTGCCCTCCACCTTCCACCCCCACCCCCTATTATGTGTCATTGGAAGCAGCGCTTGAATGTTTGGAAGCAGGGTGACACCTTCTCAATGGGGCCTGAGAGGCCCCCTCTCTCTCACACATACACACACAAAATCACACACTTAAAAAGATGCATTGACAATTGGTTTTGTGTGTGTGTGTGTGTGTGTGTGTGTGTGTGTGTGTGTGTGTGTGTGTGTGTGTGTGTGTGTGTGTGTGTGTGTGTGTGTGTGTGTGTGTGTGTGTGTGTGTGTGTGTGTGTGTGTGTGTGTGTGTGTGAGCATAATGAATAGTGCTGTGACCTTGCATGCAACATCTGCATTATTCTGCTGAGTTCAATAGTCTTTGCAAGAATTTTCATATATGTTTTCCATTTTCACAGAACTCCTCATGTTTATATTGGCTTTTCAAATCTGTTTGCATTTTCTTCCACATGTGTTTACATATATTTTCCATGAGCAAAAAATATATCCTGAAGCCTTATGGTTTCCCTGCTCTTGATGTTGTTTATGTTTGTTTTAGGGACGCACCGATGCATCGGCTGAACATCGGCATCGGCCGATGTTCGCCTCCTTAACTGCCATCGGCCATCTGCAAATAAAGATGACATTCATTCATTCATGTTCTTCTAAATATGCTTCTACATGTGTAAATATGCTACGTAGTTAATTAGTTTAGCTTTTGTTTGTTTTTTCGACCAGCAGTTTGCACGGGGTATTTTATTTTGAAAATCCACAATTGAAAAATAGAACAGGCGCGTATTCAACGCGTAGCCGAGCGTAGAGACGCTTCTGGGACGCTTCGTTATGCAGCTTGCAATACATGTAACAAAGAAAAAACATTGCATTGGCCAAGTTGTTATTTTAAACATCGGTATCGGCCCGGAATTTCACAATCGGTGCATCCCTAGTTTGTTTGCATTGAACAGGTCTCAGAGGTATGATTAAATGAAACAGCAAGATGATCGGCTTAAACGTTTTACAGTGGACTTTAGTGGGAAGAAGAGAGACTAATGCTACACACACACACACACACACACACACACACACACACACACACACATTATGCAAATACATAGGTATTAACAGGGCTGCACATATGCAAAAACCTGCCACGTACCTGCACGTTCTGTCTCTTTCATACTGTCTCTCCCACACACATACACACTCTCTCACACACATGCATGCATGCATGCGCTTTAGCATCATCTTCTTGGCTGCTGTAGCCGGTTGAAGACTGAATACCGTGACCTTTTCTTTGACATACTCAGAACAGAATAACTGTCTTTGTGAAACCAAACAAAAGGAAAATCACTTTCGTACAGAGTTTTTCGATGTTGCTGTTGATGTCTGCTGCGTTACCGTAGCTCACTAATGCTCTGCTCTTGCTGGAGATATTGATTTATACCTGACCTGTCTGTTTCATGTCTTTTGATGCACGAACTTTGTTTTAATGTGCTGGATCACTTTTCAAAAGGTTTCCTTAGTGGAGTTTTAGTGCTGTAACTGATGAGAAGCTCCAATTTTTTTGTGGCCAAGATTAAAGGGAAAATAATAGAATTTTGAGCCTGATGAATAAGATAATATGATTAGCTCTGTTTGGCCAGGCTTAAGAGTGAAGCTTTGACTGTCACACCAGAAACGCAACCAGAATACTGAAAAAAGTGTTCAGCCAGAAAAACTAGTGAGGGGGTGAATCCCTGGCTGCCATGACCCATCTGCAAGTTTTCATGCCTTGTTGCCCATGAATTTCCACTTTGCAAAGCCTGCTGTGCTCAGGTGCAGCCATCACTAAATCCCACAACTATATTTAAAAAGCCAACATTTAATGCCCACAAGTAAACATCCAAAAGAAACCATCCAAGCTAAATCCCAAGTACCTTTCAAAGTTACAAACATGGGAGTCTGTGATGTGTTGATAAGGCCTCTAAGGTGAAGTACTTTGATACTTTGGTTTCCACAGACTGCTTCACTTCTTCTTTTTGTTCGAAAGAAAAACAGATGCACAGGTTCCCATTGATGAAAAATAGAAAATAAACATGAAGAAATGAGGATCAATAAACCAATGAAGGCAAATGTGAATTTAAAAAAGGCTCTTTTACTTTAGTCTCTTTTACTTTAACCCTGTTTTTGCTAAACTAACGTGTGTCCAAACTAGTGTAGTGTTAGGTTAGAAATCATCCAGAGGTGGCAAATGTCTTTAATCAACTTTATTCCTGACTGGCAACAACACAACACAGAAAACTGACTGGACTGATTTATAATACATGAGAATAACCAATGCACCTGGGTAAAGACACAGACCTCATCAAATCAATCACTTACTTGCGTACTGACATCTCTCAAGTATCCCTACACCATACAAAATAGTACCATTACAACACAACGAGAAAAACACAAAACTCTGCTTCTGGAATTCTTTTATTTAATAATGACACATGTGCAAACCAGACCCTGTAACAACATGCACACATATGCTCACTGCACTCTACATGGAGAAGACACATTGACCCAGTTGTGGCAAAAGGCAGTAGTTAAGTATAATTGGCCCACGGTGGTCTTACTGTGATGTTCTTCCTGTCTTTACTGGCTTGCTTCCACCTCTGTTGGCCCAGATAATGTGGCTTTGGTCCAGTTTTTCGTGAGTGACGATGCTTTCATAAATGATCAGACAGCTTAATTAAACCCTGACACTATCTGGATTGTTTGATATATATATATATATATATATATCACACATTTTGTCTACTCCCTACAATAACACTTGATTTGTAGGGGAATGTCACAGCGCTCACCTGGTGTTTGACGGTTAGACGCTGCTGATTAACCAACAGTTGGTTCTTTATATTGAAAGTAGGTAAAACTACGAGCTATGCATCAAAGACTTTAGTTCATGATTTTAACTTTAGTCACAGTGGACCACCCCTACTGCCCAAAAAAGCAGAAGTGAAAGACTATTTTGTGGGCAAAGACAATGTCCTTGTGAGAAACTGTATCGATCCCATTGACTGTGAAACAAAGAGGTGAGTAAAGGTGAGTCACAATCAAAGCAGGCAGACTGGTGTTTTCTAAGATGCCCACGAGCCTTACTTACTTTTTCCAAATACATCCCAAAGACTTTTTCTTCACTTGAGAGGCTAATTGAACTGATACCTTGGCGTCATTTTATATCACATGTACAGATGTCATTGTGACATTTACCTCTTTCAAGAAGGAGACCATAGAAAATACTATTGATGGATAGCATTAGTTTTCTGCCATAGTTAGTCCAACAACCCTGCTGTCTGTTTGAAATCCTCCTTCCAGAGTGAAGTGATGTGTAACCACCTAATTTCTTTCTATCAAGTGTCGTCCCTGTCCTTCGACATAACTCTGCATGAGCTCATGCTGCACTGTAAGTGCTGAATAATTGTCATTTTATTGCGATTTTCCTTTTTGTTCTGCCAGGCATAGGC
Source organism: Argyrosomus regius (assembly GCA_946959425.1). Lineage (NCBI taxonomy): Eukaryota > Metazoa > Chordata > Actinopteri > Sciaenidae > Argyrosomus > Argyrosomus regius. The sequence goes on along the minus strand of OX336888.1, from coordinate 23,169,902 downwards.
TGAGAGAGGACAGACAGTCTCAGGTCGCCTTCTGTAATTAAGACCCTTCGCAGTTTGCCTCATTAATTCTATTCACTTCTAGCTCCTTCAGAAAGTCATGAATATTGAAATGGCACAATGTCTTCCTGTCAAAAGGCCCAGACCTCATTTACCCGTAATCCAATTTGTTAGATGCCATAAAATGATGATTCCATCCACAAGGATGTTTTGCAATATAAAGAAACTGGATTCGTGCTTGTGAACTTGAGTATGTTTTCACAAACTTCAAAGAGCCTCAAAATGTTTTCATCCGTGCACGCTCAAGATACGTTGATCCATTTCTAATCAAGAGACTCTTTCACCTGTTAGAGAATCCAGAGGGAAGACAAAGTGTTTTTTCCATGCTTCGAACTTGAAAGATTGAGTTAAGTAGAACTAAAGTTGGATGAGGTAAGTATAGCAGAGGATGAAATCAAAAGCAGGGGAAAATAAGCAGAAGTTTTGCAGGTGATGCAAGGATAACACAGATTGTGTCCTTTCATATGTGCTTGAGGGATTGTTCAAAAGATGAAAGCCTGATTGGTGATGGAAGAGATGCCCTGAGGGATCTCAACTTTAAGATAAGAAGATGGACTTCAAAATGTACTCTGGAAAAATACTATATCACAATCGATACCAGTGCAGCACTTCATACTTAATACAAAAAGGCCCATTGACATTGGCTTGACACATCTTAACAACTTTCACCAACAATCCAAAACCAAAAGATTTGAAGGTCAAAACAATAACTTTTGATAATTTTTTTGATTGTAATGTTTCTTAAATTATTAGTTGATTATCAAAGTTGTTATCAAATCACTTTCTCTCACATGACTGATCATTCCACTGATTCTTTCAGCATTATTTCTGTGTCTGATCTAGCATAAAAAACACATGCACATACTCTGTGTTTTGTATGTGAGATGTTTTCATCATTTGGCACACCTAACTCTACATTTGGCAGTATTTTACAATGGTAATTGGCTGAGGCTGTTGTTGGCCAGTGGCAGTCATAGCTGATCTCAGGTCAGTTGGCATAATCACATCATGCGGCTGCACTAACAGCCACTTTTATTTGTCATCAGTCTGTTTCAAGTTGTTTTTTTTTTTTTTTTTTTTTGCGTTTTCTGTGTAATGATATGCTCGCTAGAAGTAAATATTGCAAACATGGGTTAGATCTATAAGTTGCTAATGCCAAAAGCAATAGCAACAAAGCCCATAGTGTGTATATGTCTGTGTGCATGTGTGTATGTGCATGCTTTGTACGTCTGTGCTGTTGACCTTAATTCATCACATTAGCACCAGGTCTCCAGAGGATCTATGGAGATGTGTTCAAAGTTTGCAACCTCTGGCTAATTGATTTCAATGAATGGCACATTTATACTTCACTTAGTAAATTACACCAACATACAGTTTGGTGTGTGTGTGTGTATGTGGGTGTTTATATGTCTGTGTGTGGGGGGCTGCAGTGGCAATCTGTACAGTCTTGAGTTTTTTAATGAGATCACTGCTTTCCTTCCTGCATTCCCAGATGGTCACAGTAGTAGAAGGTGTGTGTGTGTGTGTGTGTGTGTGTGTGTGGGTGAAGAGGGAGGGGGCTGCAGGGACCTTGGGCAGATAAATCTTTAATCATGTGCTTGCTCTCATGTTTCATTTAATTGCCCCTCTAAATCCATAAAAGGATGACGGCATTGTGGTTTAGAAACACAAAACGCATGTGACTTGGTGTTTGTTTGTTAAAGTGTTTGTGTGCGTGTGTACCATTAGTAGCAGGACAGATGTGATTATATTAGTTTTAATTGCACATTTAGGTTCCTTTATGTGTGATCTTGTACATACGGTAGCAAGCATTACATTTTTTGTGTGTTGTGGTTCTGCTGTCTTTTCTGATGTACATTTGTTATTGTTATTAAACATACAGAATGGATGTCAATCAGTGGTTGGATTGAACAGGTTTGCACTGTGATTCATCAGCCCATAGTATGTTGAGCTGATGTTCGGTGATCCTAAAATGTAGTAGTACTAATTTGGCAACCAACCGATTATTAATAACCAACAAACGAAGCAAGAGAACCGATATTATTGCGAAAAAAAAAAGGCCTAACACCAGAGTTCACATAGTTCCTAGTATTATATATTTATTTATTAGAGATGAGTCATATCGAATCAGAACATAAAGACACTCGTGCTAGAACGTATGTCATATTACATAAATAAGAAAAGGCACCAATGTAAACAAACAATAAAGGCACTACACCGGAGTTGAGACGCACGAAATTTATGATGAAAAAACGACGGTGCCGCCTACCATGAAAGGCCCACATTCCCGGACTTACAGACCGCAAACAGACAATATCACATACATTACACACATTCATCACGTGGACATAGTGGGCAGAGCCAGGAGGCAACAAAACAAACAAGGACACGTAGCGGGGAAACTATAGGCTATAATCACCCGGGGTTGTTTATGATAAACCGGGAGCCGCCCCACGGGCGAGACACGTAGGAGATTAATTATTCCCACAAAGTAAGATAACCGAAGGGTCCCATTATATGGCGCGGCCCCAGCCTAAAGCGCGCGGTAATTATAATGAGCGGGGGCCATCATTAAAAGCCACCCCGTGTGGTGGAAAACTTAATCCAAGAGCCAAACGCAGGTCCTCCCTATACTGCGCAGCCACCATGTCATATTTTTATTTTATTAAGCAAGATTAAGACTTCAGGTCATCTTCACTTACATCTTTTCCTTCTTCTTCTTTCTTCTTTGCGGAGTGAGCAGTCCTATATGCAAAGTCGAGCTGAGGATTAGACAAGAGGTGGTAATGTCGACCGGGCCGCATGTTATCACGAAATGACAAGGTGTGGTATTTTTAAAACTCATCCTAAAGGGCTTGAAACTACGACCGCCTCCGCGGCCACCGGAGCAGTCCTCTTTCCCCCGTCACGCATGTAGAAGCTGTGATGATGGCACTGGCACAAGGAGACAGCCAACAGGAGGGCGGGCGGACATAGTACACAGCCAAGGGGGGACTCAGGCAGAGACGGCCCAGACCAAAGGACCGTTTTAAAAACATTAATTAATTTATCGGTTATCGGTAAAAACGCCGACCGATGATCCAAAGCAGAATATCGCCAATTATCGGCCAGGCCGAAATCGACCCTAGTACTAATCCTAGACCAGCCTTCGATTTCTATGTTGAAGTTTTCAGAATAGCTTTCGGAAAAGCTTGATTAAAGCAACACACCTGTTAATTCAAGCCTTTAAAAGACATTATTGTGCACTTGACACTGAACAGGAACTTCTGTTCTTATTTAAATCTGCACGCATTTTGATGTGAAGCTTCCAGTTTCTTATCTGTGACTTTTGATTCCTTGTATTCCTATTTAAATGTTGCTCAGAGCTTCTTTGTCACTCTCTGCCCTCTGTCTTGTTGAACCATTGTACAGCATTTTGTTCTCCATCTACAAAACATTACTTTTTTTCACACTCTTCATACAAAATAACATCTGTTTGCAAAGATAACTTTCTACAACCTAAAAACATGAAAGACCAAAAATGCTGAGTAATCCTCTCAACCATCTGACCATAATCTCTTGTGTCAGGGGATCAAACTTTTCAACATACATTCTATGTTATACATCATTTGAAATAGGCAAAATAATCCTTTGGGCCTGTGTGTAGATGTATATGCACGTGTGGGGAGAAGGATAAATTCCTGGGGTGTTTTCGTGCATCTTGTAATCTGAGACCAGTGAGACAAAAGACCTCCCACCAAAAGTTTTTTTTTTCTCCCCTCCTCTATCTTTCCTTTTGCTTCATTTTAAATTCTTCTCTGTGTCATCCTTCTCTCCCTGGTGAATGCTTTTTAATCAACAGTGAGAACTGTGCATGGGAGGTAAAGTTATTCATGTGTGGAAGGGACGTGGAGGCATTGTTTCTTTCGGGGTAAGGGAACAGGCTAGAGACAGATGTTTAGATTTGTTTGTATAGGTTTGACTTTTAATGTGCGTTTGTGGTTGTTCATGTTTTCAACACTTATTCACGCCTACCTGAAATCAATCTAACATTTGTGCAGTGATAGAAATAGATCGATCGATTGATTAAACTGATAAATGGGGCTGTTTGCCTCGCTCAATAATGACATAAACTGTGAGTGTGCGAGAGAGACGGTCTTTGTTTCTCTCCGTCCATCTCTCTATCTGTGGTGATTAAAAACAATTTGTTATAGCAGATATATGAATTATGGCAGAGCTTGCATCTTGAGTTTTAATTTTGTTGTGCAGATGTTCACATTTACCACAAGGGAGTGTCTTGAAGCTGCACAGAAAGTGTGAGGCATTTCATAGAAGCATGAAATAGCATGTAGAGTTTTATGGTTCTGTTAATTGACTTCTAACTGTTTTAAATAAAATTAACTCAACAGATGTTAGTTTTTCCTGGACAGGAACATTGACCTCCTGGGAAAAAAAAAATTGCCCTTGAGCAGAGGCGGATGTGGTTTCTTTATATAGTTCAGAATTTAAATGTTTGCTATGACACAAGGAAGAATGAACAGGAAATCCAGTGGCAGTTTTATCTACTGGTTTACATACTGTAGGACCATGCACAACCAAATCACTAGGGCTGGGCTGATGTAAAATTTTTGCTTAGTTGCTCCTGAATGGAACAGCTATGAATCAGGGTTGCAAGTTTTCGACAATACATTCCCACAAATATACAATAATAACCTTATTAAGAAATGAAGGGTGTCTGTGGACTGAAACACTATAGGGCTTTTAATTTGAAAGAGTATGCATTAACAGCATAATGCAGCATCCTTAACAGGGTCAATGGAAACATTACTTATTACTAACTGTAATAGCTGGTTAACTACCTCACTAACATAGCTTACAAACTGTGTTGCTACTCTGCTAATGCTACATGTGCTACAGACAGAGCTGATAGTATTGTAACGACGGCTAAGAGCTGAGAGTGCGGCTCGTAATGACAAATGTTTGCATAAACACAGACCGGTTCAAACTCTGGAACTGACCCAACCCTACAAACCACAAAATTATTGCTTTTCATAAAGTGAAATTAAATTAAAGGTCAGTCATACTGCAGAAAGATAATTGATTGTTGATTAAACTTTGGGTCATGGTAAAAAGAGATTTCGGTGCTTCCCAATTGTCTGGTGATTTCTGTTGTGGAGAAATTGCTGAACTCAAAGGTCAATGGTGAGGTCAGGAGGGAAGAAAGTGTTCAGGAGCCTCTGATGTCTTATGCTGTAGTATTTATTGTCGCTTGATCAAGGAGAATTAGAGACACTCTCATAGTGCATCAGAAGTGCCTGAGTTGGTCTCACATTCTGCCGAACTCGTGCTGGTGGATAGACTTTAAACCTCAAGATAACACCACAAATACTATACGCCCAGAATTAGCCAAAGAGAATATTTTTACCCATGGAGGTGTTATTGTCAGCATATTCTAGTCTGGAGACACAGATGTCCGTTTACACAGATTGGAACGTCAACGGCAAGCTATCTATTATGTCTAGGAAGGCAGCAATAGGTCTCTTCGACCCTGGCCACCACAGTGTTTGAGATAGACTGGCACCTACTGTTCTCAATCAAAGCCAAACAATTAATACTGCCGAGGACCTCAAGGCCCACACGTGACCTTGTGTAACCTAAGGATAGAAAATTCCATAACAATTTCTAAATGCAAAGTAGTTGGTTGCTAACAAACGTTCACCCCTTATTTCAAGAACATGCCTTACTGTTGAGTTTTAGTGAACCACTTTGTAACACAGAGAGCAACGTTCTATAGTACACCATTGTTTACAAGTGCACGACTTGCTTTGCATGTTAATGCCCCAGGTCATCAGCATTTAACAACCTGGGAATGACACAGAATTAAGTATCTTTCTCCAGTTAGACTGACCCCGCCTTTAACAGCATATTTGAAATGAATGAATGTAACAACATCTTTGGCAGGTTTATAAAAGGGTGGAAGTGCATGCATGTTCTTGTTGTGTAATTTAGATGTCTTTGTATGTTGGACTTTATGTTCCCTGCCTTCAACTGTCACTTTCCATAACATGTGAGTCATTTCCGTCATTAACAGCAAGCAGGATTGACCAGGTTATAGACGGCATAGATAAATGTCACGTTGTTTCCTGTTATGCAGGTCTGTTTTCTTTAGTCTCATCATGTTTGTCAATTATGATAAATTTACTAAAAAACTTTAACTGAAAAATACTGTGAAGTTATTTACATAAAGCCGAGGGCTAAGTCTGTGTTTGTGTTTCTTGTGACAGTCCTGCATCCTTTCTGTTAGTGTTTCTCTGTGTGACTCTGGTATGAGTGTGTATGTGCGACTGCTTCCTACTGTTAGTGTCACCATGATGAAGAGACTGGATTGGTGTGTCGGCTAATGAGTCTCTATGTGTGTGTGCCTGCATATGCTTCTGAGGTGTCCCAATGATGAAGAGTTTCCTGCTTTCTGTGTGCGTGTGGATGTGTGTGTGTGTTTGTGTGAGCACATTACAGAGTGTGCTCCCAGAGATGGTCATTAGCTGTGAAGGACTGTAAAGCCAGTGACCCCACAGTCGGAAATGGAAGAGCCCGACCGTTCCACGTTCACCCCGCAGACCCCAGACCTCTGTACTAATGGACTAAAGCAGCCATTGATGAGGGAGGGAGAGACACATGGGGCAAAAATGGAAGGGAACACGCACACAACCTGCTGTTCAGCTTCACCCTGATTCAGGAAGCTTTCTTTGGCTTTGGACAATATCACATAGTTTGTTTGTGTGTGTGTGTGTGTTTGTGAGTTACTGAGTCAAAGAGTCTAATAGATGTGCATTATAACACACATAGAGATGTGTAATTTCCTTCTCAACATGCACAGAAACAGCTTTTTTGTGCATCTGTGCTGAAATATTCATGGACACTGTCCTCATTTTCCCCAGACTGCGCTGAGTGATCAGTAATCAACTTCCCCCATGACGGATGGTTGTATTTTGATGATTGCGAGAACACCAGGTTTTTGCCATTACAGCGAGAATTAACTGAAGTCCCTCACTTTGTAACAAGTAGAGCGTTCACGTGCAGGTAGCACCAGGGGTAATCTAAAACATTCCAATAGATGGAGTACGCTTCGGTGAAAGTTGACCGGGACTCGTGTGGAACGATCGAAGAACATAATCCGTTTTCTCCAAATCAGCCCAACTAACCGAGGAAGCATAGTAATGAGAAAATGATTAGATTTTCTTTTCTGCTGCATGGCTGCTGAGGCTCTCTTCATCTCTCTGCCTCCTCCTCTCACCCCCCCCCCCTCTTGCGCGCTCTCTAATGCCCATGGCCACTGTGGATTTGTTAAACAGTTTGTTTACCTCTTGCCTGGGTTTCTTGAATTCTACACATCTTTTTTCCCTGTTTCTTCCCCCTCCTTACTTTATAGGCTGTTTTTCTGAGAAGCGTAAAGATGTCAGACAAGAAGAGTTTCTCAACTCTTTCAAATAAATCATTGTACAACTTCAGCTTGTCTTCGTCTTCTCGTCCCAGCTTCTTAAAAAACAGCTTTTCATCTTTTCTCTGGTTTTATATCATTATCAGTTCAAAACTGGGTTATGGATTGTTGGTCTGACAAAACAAACTTTTTGAAGACCTCACCTTAGGCTCTGAGAACTTCTGACAGGAATTAAGCACAATTTCCTGACGTTTTATAGACTAAATTATTGATAAAAAAAAACATAGGAAATGAAAAGAATCCGCTGCAGCGCTACTTTTGTTATCTTTCTGACAACTGATGACAAGGATTTGAGTTAATACACAGTCGCCCATATCCTCAGTTCCAACTGTATTACTGTGGTGTGTTTGGACACATGCAGATTACAAAAGTGGAGAAGGATGAATGGCAAGGTGAGAGAATAAGATGATAGAGAGGCAAACTGAATTTTAAAGGATGTTTACTATCTAAAATGTCGATTGGTAGTTTAAAGTCTCTAGTAAAACGCTTTTATACGACTGCAGGGTTTTGAGAAACAGATTAGACAGTCGCACATAAACTCGTGTACACCGAGTGGTGGTGGTGGTGGGGTAGATTGTGTGTCTGCATGATGCTGCATTGTGTGCTCTCAGTGAGGGTGCACCTGCTACTTTGGAGAAAAGATGATAGCTCCAAAAGGCAGATGAACACTGTTTCCTAACTCAGCTGTGTGTGTGTGTGTGTGTGTGTGTGTGTGTGTGTGTATGTGTATGTGTATGTGAGCGTCCGTCTGGGCTTGGGGCTAAAGGGAACGGGAGAGCAGGCGAGCCACAGATCAATTTCCTTTTTATTGTGGCGGAGTGGAGACTTGAGATGCATGGCCTCCTGTGACCCAGATTCATTTCTCCTTTCTCCTTCTGCTCCTCCTTATTGGCACACGGCATAAGATCAGAAGGGGGGAGAGATGAAAGAGAGAGAGTAGCAGAGAGAGAGTGGGTGAGGGAGAGAGTGGTGAATCGCAGCTGATAATAAAAAAGAGGAAGCAGAGAAGAATGGAAGTACAGGGGTTACTGTAAGGACAATTTGAGAATTACACCTGAGAGCAGAGTTAGACATGAAAGCATCACTTGAGATGTCCTGCACATCAGTGAAGAGAGTGAGGGACAGAGTACACAAATGCAGGAAGATGGACATTTAAGAACGATGAACTACTTCCAAAGTGAATGACAGAGAGCGGCCAAAAAAGAAAGGAAGTAGGATACAAGAAAGCAGAGAAGGATGAATTAAAGCCCATAGTAAAGTGATGGAAACTGGGCTACATCACCCAGGAGAGAGGGCCTTTAGCAAGCATACAGCTATTATGCAATGCTAATTATCATTAGAAACAAGCTCTATCTGCTTTGCTTCCCCTCCTGCTGTTTTTAAAGAGTAGGTTCCTGGCTCACACGTGGTGGTCCAACATAAGGCTCTGTGTGCCCTGCGTGCCTTCTGTCACTTGTTCTTGTTTTAATACTAATCTGACCTTCTGTTTGATGTCATAGTGTCCTCAGGTCTGACCTGCAGCTGGATCTCTTTATCACTTTTACTATGATGGATGTTAACATGACACAATTGTATTTTAATATCGAATCAGAAGTACGTATACAGGTCTTTGACATAGCTTACTGTTAACTATTTTTGACTCATAAGATGGAAAACACACACATGGCAGCCACATTGATTGCTGCTTAGAGTACAATTCTCCATCTGGGCTTCTTGTTATTTGTGTTCAGGGGCAGTAAAAAACTCGCTCAAAGCTGAAAACTGTAGAGTTGTTAATTATATGTATTGAAATGATATCCATCTGTATAGCATAACGCAGTAAAACTGGTTGGAGGCGCTCACCATACTCTGCTTTTAAAAAAGTTAATTGGATCGTGCATGAAACATGTCATTGCTATTTCCCTCTATTTCATCACTTCTGTAAATGTAATATATTCATGTTCGTATTACCTTGTCAGTCAAAAGACATTTTCACTGCATACGAGCAACAATGAGGTGAAACTACCACATGAAAGGGTCGCTGTAGAATATGTGATGTGGAGTAGTTTGAAAATGCTGAAAGCCGGATTGGATCTTTGATGCCCTCAAAATAAATATAAAAAGCAATCATTAACAGCCATAGTATATTTTTCACAAGTTGTTGAACAGTCTTATTTTACTTTTCTAAAACAGTGAAACAATACACAGCTTCTGGTTAAGTGATCAGAAATAGTATTATCCGAGTCTGTTTGTTTTTGTTCCTGCTTTGCGGTTCACACGCATAATTACTGGTAGTAATGCGTCTTAACACTGGTTGCCAGTGTTACTCCTAAATTCCACTGGGCACAGCTGTGACATGTTCCGGATGTGCCATGGTTGGTGGAGCTGATCACGCCCGTTTTAGATAATGATTGTGATTCCACCAGAAGTGTTGTGGTGAGTTTCAGAAGTGTCCCAGAAGCATCTTCCTGCACTCCTCCGCAGAGAATACGCAGCTGGTCTATTTGTGAAAGAAGTCGTGACCAGCAGCATCAAGCTGGCCAGAAGTCAGACACAGAAATGACATAGAGAACCCTGCCTGTCTTAAAAAAAAACAAAAAACAAAAAAAAAACACCCTGTGCAGACTTTGGAAAAACCAAAACTTGAGCAAGTTAACAAAGTCTGATGAACAAAACGCTCCACTTCTGGAACTCAAAACAGTGTAGCGGTCAATGGCTACACAAAGCCATGCCCGGTAGAATTTAGGGGTTACAGTTGAGTGTGTTTTGCCAAAAAACAAACTGAATTTGACTGATAGCAATTTTTCAAAGTTTCTATAGATATAGGGATAATATTATGATAGCAGACTGACATTGTTCCTCCCAGTCTTTGGCAGCATTGTGATGCACTGTGCTTCGGACAGGGTTTGAAGCAGCTACAGGGCAGCACATGGCGATTGGCGTTTCCAAAATTTGACAAAGACAACTGCGTGATAGCAGAAGCGCGAGCAGAAACAACACAGGCGAGGGTGTCCATTTGCCCTGTCCTTACCTTCTGTGTCTGCCATCTGTTTCCTCTTCCTTCACTTCACAATTTACAATTCAATTTATAATTTACATTCATTGTTAATTCCGTGCTTTATAGGTCTGGCAGTTTGCGTCTGAAGCTGTGTTTACCAAATCAATTTGCATAATATTGAAAAGTAATTCTCTGCGCAGGCTTTTGGTCTGATGCTTGGTTTGCTTTGGCCCGCTTTGGCCTTATTTGGCACGATTTGGTGTTGTAACACCCAGGCACATCCTGCCAATGCACTTGCACAGATCTTGAGTCTGTCCAGTTCAACAGGAATCCCCCCCCACATCCAAAAAATTCTTGGGAGGTGTGAAGGTTATCGCATCCAAAAGTGACTTTCTGCCACCCCCATGTGAACTGCTACTATGGGAGCCCATCTGTCACATGGAGAGGAGGCGCCATTTACACACACACGGACCCATGCACGTACACACAATGTCATGCTGAGGTAGGGGAAATGGCTGATTATCCCCCGTGTGAGCGTCAGTGTGTATGCAGTGAAGCAATGCAAGGGCATAGCGTGCAGCTGAGACTCCAGCTTTGTCTGAATTGTGGAAAAGTAGCGTAGCAACTGTCATCGCTTACACACACATACACACATACTGTACATAAAAACACACCAATTTGCACACCTAAGCAGTATTTATCTCACAAAGAAAATGGACAGTACACACAAGCAGATTTAATCCACGCACACACACACACACACACACTTCATCCGGTTCTTTCTTTCTTTGTCTGTAAGTCTGAGGGGTTTGCTGCTTGGTCTTGTGGTCTGGCTTTAATTGTGTGCTCTTGTTTCTGATTGGACAGGATTTCACTGAGCCTTCTAGGATTTATCTTTGTGATCAGTCTTACATAGCCCATACATCTTAATGTCTGTTTTGTGTGTGTATCTATGTCAGTATGTCAGTTAAGGCCCTCACAAGTACATCATAAATGTGAGTATGAGAAGGGGTCAGCGAGTATAACAGCACTAAATATATTAATCAGTAAAGATATCAAGATGAACTATTCCAAGCACCCCCTCACCCCCATGTCTCTTGTTACGTACACACACACAGCTCCTGTCCGCCCCCTCAACACACACACACATTAACACACTAAAGCCAGCAGACCATGTAGCCCATTATTGAAAGCCCAGTGACCTCCATCTAAACAGGCCTAAATCTGAATTGTACTGCTGATGAGAAAACACTCATCCTTCGCTATGTGCTTGTCACCTCATTAAACAAGAAGAGATCCCAATCAGCTCCTCTCATCCTTCCTGAAGCTTTATGCACCTCTCCTTGTTGGATATTGTGTAGTTAAATGTCACTATACTAAGGAAAGGGATACAGACAGAGACTGATTCTAACATTGAAAGACTTGCTAATAATGAGTACATTGCAGTGCTTCTCTTTTTTATTTTGAAATCTGTATACCAAACTGTGCTGATCGTCCTTCTGTGTTTGAGGGGACGTAAGTTGGTTGAAAATACACAACACCTCTTAACAAAGTGCAATCATTTATATAGAAACCTTAACCACAAAGATGCACTTACCAACATTTTTACATCTTCAGTAGATCAAATGACTATTAGGGTCATGTGCAGCGAAAAACCGATGCAGCATTATGTACATTTGGGCACCTTCAGCTCATTGTTTTAGTTTAAAGCCTTGACCTTAAGTGTTTTTGTTCTCTTACTGCTCTCATCAACCTTGTTAGCAGCTTGTAGGTGGCAGCTAAAACAGCTAAAGAGATATTTCCCTTAGGAGTTGGTGGAAATTAAAAATATGAATATTGGACTCGCATTCACCAGAGGCAAGACTGATGACTCCATGTGTAAACTGATAAGTGGTTGCTAACAAGCTGTGGCCAAAAAATGAATGCAGGTTTTAACCTACTAGTTTGAATCATTTTTGTTACACCCACTTGTGCAGCATTAAGTCATGACTAAAGCGCACTATGAACATAAAATGTCCATTTCAAGGTATTTTAAATAAAATAAAAATGAAAAACACTGTGGATGATTAGAGGGGAAATGATCCTGCAGTGGTGGCACACACACATGCACAACTACCTCTGTATGTTAACAAGGGTGTCTGGATCGCCACTGAGTCACCCCTTTTCCCTCCACACTTTCATATTCTTGCTATTCACACTCACCCACCAACCATCACCACCTAGCTGTCTTCCTCTCCCACACCTCTCAGCTTGTTAAATTACACCTTGGCAGCAGGTATGCACATATCCAGTGTGTGTTGATGCTGCTGTGGGCACAATTCAGGCCTGCAGGTTATTAGATACTGGCATTGTCCATCATGCTCAGCAGACATTGTACACGTTCAGCCCAATATGTTAAAACTTAGTTTGTTGTTTTGATCATGTGTTCAGTGAAGTTACAGCCAGGAAACGCTTAGCTTAGCTTAGCATAAAGACTAGAGACAAGGAGAAACAGCTAACCTGCTCTCTTTAAGCAAACATTTGTTTCATCCATGCAGATTAAGTTCAGAATTTTTGGCTTCATCCTTACTGCATAGACATAGTGGTGTTCAACTATCCCTTTAAAGCTCACCACACTCCACTTTGGGAACACCTGTTCTAAAGGATGCTGTGACCTCTTCTCTTAACTTTTCCAGCCTATTTCTTTGACTTGTCCTGATTTTGTTCTCTCTTCTTCGTTCACTTAACCCCTATTCATTTCACACACACCTACACACACACACACACAGACTCTATCTCATGCACTCCGCCTCCCCTCAAGGTTCTGCTTATCCTAACTTTGTCTTTCCTTCAGATGGGACTCCCTCTATGACTGCCCTCCCCATCCTTCCCTTGTTATCTCTCTTGCTCTGTCTCGCTCTCTGTCTCTCCCTCTCTCCCTCTTCCTCGTTTGATTTGGTTTTCATTAAGTCTTAATCTACGCCGGGGCTCCAGCGTGTCACGCGTTACTCTTTGTGTAGGATTGATGTGTCGCTCGTCTTCTCCCCGGCTGGGCCCTTATCAGCACAGACAAACCACAGGGCCCCTAATGAAGGCCGCCCTTCTTTCCATGCTTATTCAACACCGGCTACAGCCTGTTGGAATTTGACTTATAGTCTGCCATCAAACTCAATGAGGTACTCGGACCTAAAGAGGAATAGTTGTGCAAGGTTGTAGTGTGGCTTCACTTACATTGCTAACAAGACATTACTTTAGATAACTCATGAAAAACTAAATTTCTCCCAATGTGGGGAAATCAAGCTGGCACAAATTCAACAGGCTAACACTGAAAATACCCTGAAGGCATCTTCCTGTGTCTTTGAGATGCTCTGGCCAGTATTTGATTGCTCATAACTGTCTCAATGTTAAAGCACGGTATTTGCTAAAACAGCTATTTATTCACATTACCAGGCTGGTTATGCTGGAATAATGTAGAACTATGTATGTTTTCATACATAACCTAGTTAACCAATGGCTTTGAATGATTTAGAGTCTAATGTTGGTGTTTCTCTTCTGGAAACTGGATGACTTGTACCTGCTTTTAGCCCCTGGCACTGATCCATCTTCAGTTTCTCTATGACATGTAGTTAGTCTATAGGAGAACATTGCTTTTAAGTGCTATTAGAAATGTTGTATTTCCAGATTTTCTTAAACTGGTCCAAGTATGGTCCAATATAGAGAAAGACAGAAATAGCAGCTTGGGTTTAATTAGCCCCAATTTCCTGTGATTTGATGTTAAAGATGGTTATCTCCTTACATTAGCAGGCTACTGTCAATCAAATCAGATCAAACCACATTCACACAGTCCTGATGACACAGATTAGTCAATTAATAACAGCTGAGGATGCTTTTTTTACCGTAACATACTTTACCTTTGAGTGTTGCAGTAACGAATGCTATAGAGAAAGATTTATAAGTATTCAAAAGTTATCTGACTTTATGTGTTAAAGCTTATGTGCTGCACTTGAATGCAGCATACGTCTCAAACAAAGGTATTTTCAGTGAATCAGCAGGTACAAAATGCTCACCTTATGTGGCATTATAGATCACATGAATGCTTTGAGTGGGCACTGAATTATGTGAGGATGGATAAGAGAGATGCGGGACGTGAGGACAGTAGGGTAGAAAAAATGTGAAAGTGGATGAGATGAGAAAATGAGAGAGGAGAGGGCAAGACAAAGAAAAAGAGCTGTATATTAGACAGAAGAATATAGTAAGTGTATAGACGTTGAGAAACGATTGTGGCAGAGTGAAGGGCACCGGCTGGATTACAGATTTTATATTCAGCCTTTGTGCACATAGCTGCCAATATATAGCACTGGACTCTCTGTGAATATGAATTATTTCGGATGTACTCTGTTTAAATTTACTGCCACATATAAGGTTAGTTTTTCATGGTAATAAATTGCATCTTTGAATCTCATGTGCAGGGTGTTATATCAGGACATCAGCTTATATAATGAATCCACTGAAGTTGGAGGACTGCTTTAAATCAAACATTTGGCCCACTTAGCCACTCAGCTTGATTTTTGCACTGCTTTTGCTGGGTTTATAAGATAAAGTGTGTTTTGAGTGTTATATTCTTACATGTTCCAGCTTTGATGAGTGAGAAGTGTGCTTTATAGAAAACCAAATTCATCTAAATTATGTATTTGCCAGAGGTTAAGCAAAGACGTGATATGTTTTTGAAAGAAAAGATGATTCAATGTGACAAAGCTCAGACATATCTGGTCTACTGATTTATTTTTTCAATAAAATGGATTTAATCTTTAAAGATGCTTTAATCAATATTTTCTATTAATAATGGGGCTCAATGACTATATGCAATGTGGAACCTGCAGAAAATGATCACCTCACTGTGCACTTCTCTTTAGCTCTATGAAGCGCTTTAGCGATACAGTACAAAACATAAACATCATAACTGTGACATCACCTGTAGGTTTCTGAAGAGCCGTTGTGAAGTGTGGTGGCTAATCTAAATATGGGTGGGGCTTAGGTGGACTGAAAAGAAGCCTGGTTGCTCAAACAAGCCACCTATAACTGCACCCACCTGTCAATCAAAGCGGCCACGCTCTTAATTATGCATTAATTTAAGCCCTAATATAATTTGCACCAGTGCGTTATATAGAATTCAGACTTAGTAAATGTGTGATGAATGGGGAAATTATCTATAGAGACCAAAACCCTTTTTTGTTCCAGGCTGTAAACATGTTTATTTCTATTGGGAAGTCATTTTAATATAGGGACTTATGGAGATTGACTCCTCCTATAGCCAGCCTCAGGTGGCCAGTTTAGTTTTTGGCACTTTGGCGTTGGCTTCACTTCCCAGCAACAGAGGTTGCTGCTTGGTTTGAGCTTTTAGCTCTTGGTTATCTTTTAGCTCACTGTTTTGTTATTTTGGCCCACAACTTTAATATGATCTCTCATCAGCTACCTTTTTTTAGCTGAGCAGGAGGCAGTTTCAGTAAAAAGCTGTTAGCTACCTGCCCAGCACCAAAGCAAAGTTAGTTACTAGTTGGTGAACACAGCTGAGCATTTTGCAACTAAAGAATGATTGATGATGTTTTAATGTTGTTCTAAAATCTCTTCTTCTTCTTCTTCTTCTTCTTCTTCTTCTTCTTCTTCTTCTTCTTCTTCTTCTTCTTCTTCTTCTTCTTCTTCTTCTTCTTCTTCTTCTTCTTCTTCTTCTTCTTCTTCTTCTTCTTCTTCTTCTTCTTCTTCTTCTTCGCAAATCCTCACATTGAAGAGAAGGGAATATTTGGAATTCATGCATTATAAATGACTCTTCTCTTTGTTTGTATTGACTAATCATTTCAACACAAGACTCTACTCAATGCTACCTGAACTTGTGTTGGTATATTCCATGTACACACATATTACCTCGGGTGAGCACAATCCAGCAAGGAAATGGAATCAATTCATCAAGCCATTGATTGCACACTAATACGTCTTAGTGGTCTTTTATATTGATCATGTGTAACATGGCGGCACAGCCACATAGAAATAATGTTAAAAGCACATTGCGTAACATTGTTTTCTGAATTCTGTGCAATTTACATGAAGTTGGCAAATGACTCAACATTGCAGAGTGCGAGGACTCAATTCAAGTCTTATGTCACCACTTAAATGACAGTGAAATGAATATGAGTCAAAGGGCTGTGAGTCATTTTGCCTTGGACCCATATCAAATGTGCATCAATCTGTCCATTCAAATTTATATGCATAACACAGAGCATTTCCTGCAGTGTAGCATGAGTGCGGCACAGCTCAGGCACTGACAAACAGCTGAACTTTTCAGTGCAATAATAGCAGGCTTTATGAAGAGGATTAATGGACATGTGTTGTGTTAATGATGATTGTTAATCTTCACCCTCACTGCCCCATCCCCAACACATACACACCCACACACAGGCACACACATACTTTACATCTCTCCCTCCCCTGTGTCTAATCATGGGGTATCAGTCTGTAGAGATTAGGTTGCGCACGCACACTAATCATGGGGTGTCAGATGGTCTACGTGGGGTCTCTACAGCTCTCCCTCTCTTTATATCTCACACTCAGTAATCCTGGGGTGTCAGTCAGTGAATGAGTCAGTGGTTCTAGGTTCAGTAATATTCCAAAATCCAGGCAACTGTTGATTAAAGACACAGAGATGATAAGTAGAATGATGGGGGAGAGAGTTGACAGTAGCACGATGATGATCATCATGATGAGAAAGCTGGATTACGTCTTTTCCAAGTTTTTTGTCCCTTTCCTGAGGGACCCGGTGTCGGACTTCTGTGAGAATATTAAAAGTGAGATTGTTCTGTGTGGTTCGTTGCTCTTTGCACTCCCAGTGCACATGGCACCACATCACCCTCCCTGCTCCCGTACCTTTTGATGATCCGCTCATCCAGTTAATACATTCTGACCTCTATTATAATGTCTGACGCACCACTCAGCAACTTTTTTATCCTTTAACCTCAGGGCGGATGCCTTCTTCCTCTCTTGTTTCTCTTCCTCTCTCCTTTTACTGCTGTGCACACGTCTCTTTTTCCGCTTGATTGTAATACAATAGTTGTCGATTTATGATGTCTGGTATCAGAGATGCCCCCGCAGGCCTCAGTAGAAAGGTTACACACGCATGCTTGGTCTTTCCTCTCTGCAATCCCAGGACACTTTGGTGTAATGGTGATGGATTTTGAGGCTGAAGTGTACATGTATGTGTGAGCATGTAATGGCTAAGAGAAATGGCACGCAGATGAATCTTTCTATTGGTATGTGTCATAAGAAACCAAATATTGCATTTTGCATGACACAGATTGATGAGGGGAATAGATAAAGGTGATCTCGTATTGTTTCCCCTTTTCAAATCTCTTGTGAGTTATGAGACAATTAACATGTGAGCCGGACAAAAAGAAGGATTCCCCTAATGTCTGTTCACAACTTGGTCTGAACAAAATGTACCCTTAGATTGTTGCAGTTGCTCCTTTCTCGTCCTTATTTGCTTGCCACTGGTTTGTAGTGCTGACTCCTCTGAATCAGGCCTCCTCCACCAGAGGATGTGATCAGTCATGAACACACTGTGCTGAGCATTGCTAAAGTTCAAAATGTTTTTAAAAGATAAAATAAGTTTCGCCAATAGGCTAACACAAGTTTGACTCCTAAGAATGTTCCTAGGAGTCCCGCACCTGCACGGTCTTCAGTGCTGACTCCTGCAGAACCAGAGTGCGCCGTGATCAGTCAAGGTCAGAGTGTGAGCCCCTTTACCTCTCATGCATGGCTAAACACCCAGGCCCTCTCCGGTTGGCTCATATTTGTCCTCTGCCTGACCAAAATCAAATTATTCTGATCCAAGTTGAATGGCGGGAAGACTTTGGGCCTGGAGATCCACCCCAAATTCATATTCATTAACAATAATTTTATAACTGAAAGAAAGTCACTGTTAAAACATAGGTTGTGTAAACATTATCACAAATGTCAACGAATGGGAGTGAATTGGAGGAAAAACACGTTTGTGATCAGTATGGAAAATTGCATTAAAACACATTAAGTATGTAAGTGTCTCTGTGAATGGATATTTTTTAATAAACTTGCCGATTTCGTTTCAGCTCAATTGTTTTGTTTCAAAATGAATTGGGATTAAGGATTTCTCCTTTACAAACGGGGAGAGCCCAGCTGCTAAATGCTAAAATGTCAACTGGATAAACTGGGTGAAAGACAGACACACACCATTACACACGGGTGGTGGTACATGCAGAGGCAGTCATAGGTAAGCCAGGCCTGTGTGTATCCCCAGAGGCTGCTAATGATGCTACAGGGACATGTTGATGGAGTCTCCCTCCGGATAAAAGGAGAGAGAATGAGAGAGTTTGTGTCTTTTAAATTGCTTGTGTGTGTGACAGAGAGAGGGAGCACCTTTGTGTGTCAAGTGAAAATGTCAGCATCCCTGTGAGTAGCTCGCTATTGGACCACCGATATCCAGCTTAAGAGAGAGAGAGAGAGAGAGGAAAAGAAGCATCTCTGTTATAAGCTCTTTATTTTTTCTTCCTCACCTTCTAGGGTTAAGGCTGTTATGGACCTGGCTTTGAAGATTCAAAAGAGAGTGGAAAAAAAAATCTTGATTTCAAAACATGAGAGTTTACAAAAGTAAACAGATGCTGACATAAAGTTACTTTTTCTTCCAGTTAGTAGAGATCAAGTAGTTATTTTTAAGATCCCTTTTTTGGCCTAGGAAGCAGCATTTTGGAAAAATATGCAGAATTCAAATAATAAGAATCCACTTCTGCAGTCTTAATCTGTTCTATATCTTCTGCTCATGAAACCTGAATGATTTGGGAGGACAAGCCAAGTAGTTTAACCCCCTGCTGTTTAGTGGATGTGGGTGAGACTTGTTTGATCAGTGTATTTGAGACGGTGCTTCAGTGCTGACTAATGCTGTGAATTGCGGAGTGTATATGCCATTTTTCATAGACCTGCTTGTCAGTAAAGTGTGGAATATAATTTTGACTGAGCTCTCTCAAAGCTCACAGAACCCACGGGATGCTGATACTAATGTGTGTTCAAATTTGACCAAATGGCGCAGTTGTAGACACCCATTTAGCTTAGACACATGTCCCATATTTAGCTTTTCAGAAAGAGAGATGAAAGAATCATGTACGACAATGCCCACTGAGTTAGATTAGATTCATGTGAAACAGAAGCTTGATGCAGCACTCTATTAAAGTAACTTGGAACATTACAGTACTTGATTCCTCTCCCTGGAGCATGAACCCGTGGATAACTGATCAAAACACAGGCAGCTCAGTAGGAATATATTTCGTTTCCTTTGCTGTACTCAAGCATGCCTGAAGAAGCTTTTCTTTACTGTAACCAGGTTTTCATCCTGAGGAGCACCTTCAGGTTCACCCCTCTTGTGAAACACTTGGCTTTTGTGCCTGTTGAACACTACATGTGTTTGGAATATTATGGTATAGGTGCCATTTAAGTAGATGAAAATGAATACGATACATTGAGTGCTATTCTGTCTGCTGGTTCTAGTTCAGGATAAGCTATCATTTTATCACAATGGTATGTCTATTACGACAGAGGCATCTCTTTGAGAGTTGAGGGTTTCCTAAAGGCCATTTACATCAATGGCATTTGCCTGAAGAATAAATTATTGGTTTAACAGTGTTAGATAGGTGACAGTAAAACAATTACTTTATTTAAATGGAATCATTTTTCCACTGTCATGCTGTTTGAAGACAACCACATTGATTTCTCTAAGCTCCATTCATAGCAGCAGCAGCGTAAACCAAACACAAACTGCAGAAAAACAGGCCATGTAAAAGGTTTTAATAAATTAGTCGATGCATTGGCTCTTTTAGAAAGTGAAAAAATAGTCAGTTTCCCTCTTTTATACATCCGTTTTTCTTTGCTGGTCAATCAAAATAAGCCAACTGAATCACTGCTGACTCACTTTGGACCATTCATTTTTTTTAAATTGCTAGATTAATCAGTAATGTGTTTGATAGTTTCTTCCAGTGAACGCTGTAACTGCTGTCGAGCCATGATAAGCCACTGCGCTGCTCAGCCACTTGCAGTGAATGCAGATTTTTTGTGGTAATTTGGCTGACACGTGTTTTGTGACTGCTGTGTTGATCGATCTTATTATCATAGAAATTAGTATAATTTGAAAAGACCTGGTCCTCCTATCTTTATGTATTTGCATATATAATGCACGTGATTATCACACTGAATTTGAGTCCTGCTTGTGACCTTTGCGTTCATCCACAAAGTATTGGATATCCATCATACTTATATCCATCCAGCTAACTGATCCGATGAGTGCTGTTCATAAGATACACTGTCATTTTTGTCTCAGCCCGGCGTGGATTCATTTTATTCAAAAAAGAAATACTGTCGTTTCATTATTTAGGACTTACCTGGCAATAGTTTTTATAGTACATTAAATATGTGACTATTACCTGTGGTTGCATCAGACTGTGTTGAATTTAATGGCTTTGCTAGTCTGATATGTGACCCAGGTGCAACCAAACACACATGTGATCTCGCTGAGGTGGAGAAAGACAATGGGATACTAAATCTCAGGGTGATCATCCATGGCAGCAACACCACAGGAGCTGCATGTGCCACCATCATGCAGCTAAAATCAGTAGTAACCTGCTGTCTGAAGACCTGAAGTCAGTGTTGTAGGATATTATCTTTAAAATATTGTTAGGAAATATGATTTGTTTATTCAGAGCATGAGCACACTGTAAGATAAAGATGAAGCCAATGCATCTTAGCCCAGATTCCCCTGGCAGGGTCAGCTGAACAAAATGAAACTTTTCCTCTGTATCACATTAAACACAAGACTCAAATACTTTGCTGATTTATAACACGCTGATAATCCTCTCTTTCCCTCCATCTCATTTTCGAGCGCACCGGCCAAATGACCTCTGTTGAGAATATTGATTTCAATGGGAATGCCTGTTCGAGCCATTCTAAATCTGTGGGCTCACCATCCGTGGAAGAAAATAACACGCTGTTCTGTCGCTCGCTGTGAAAATGTCATTACACCAGCTGTCTCAGGCCCAATGCCCACCACAGCCACTCAGCTGGCTGCTGAAACTCACAGAAACACACTCCAGCACTCACACACAGAGTGACACAGAGCTGCATTGTGGGAGGATTTCTAATAAGATGTAATGCTGATATTCCTACCATCCACTGTAAATGGAGCCATAATGATAAATAATATGTAATAATGCAATAATATGTATTTAGGCTTCAGTTTGGTTGGGGAACCCAACATCTGCTGCTTGTAGATAGAGATGTCTGGTCCATATAAACTATCACATCTGCTTAATATGACTAATGGATTAGATTAAGCCGAGATGATATGCAAGTACTGTATGTATGTGTGTGTTGGGATGGGGTGGAGTGGAGAGAGATTGTGTTTGTAAGCATTTTTATTCCCCCAAGAGTGTGTGTGTGTGTCTGCATGCAAGCATGTGCAATAAATCTGCATTAATTAGACGTGAGAAAAAATTCAGCAGCCCAAAATTTGGCAGGGAGAATGTGATGTATGCACAATGAAGGTGGAAAAAAGGCTCAAGTGACTCAGGGCGACTTTTTCTTGTTATACTTACCAACAACTTCCTGAGTGGATTCATAACATAATGCACTTTTTGGTGCTACAAGGCGTAAGCATCATAGGACAGAATGACTATTTAAGCTTTTTTCTGACATGGGTTTTGCTTGACCAACAAAGCTGAAAATGGACTGAATATGCGGATGATTCAGAAAATGTGGTTAACCTGCATCACCTCAGCTTCTGTTTCACATTGAAGTCAGATTAGTTAGCCAGTTTAGTCTAGAAGATCAAAAAATACCTTATTTTTAAAATCTTGGAATAGAGGATAATCAAAAGGAACATTTCAACATTTTGGCTAATATAGTTGTTTGCCCTCTGACCTTTGGTCAAATGGGAAGATCAATATTAATTGATTCTCTGTGTGCTCTAGATGAAACTTGACGTGTTAAAACGGACACAAAGAAACACAAATTCAAATCTTTTAAGACAACAAACAAGCATGTTTTATCCAAAATGTCTTGCTTGAACACATGAATTTGTGTTGTCTGATATCAAACAAATCTGAGTAGCACAGTTTCCATCTACCACCCCTCAGGGCTGTTCTGATCTGATGATGTCTGATGTTCAAAGTGCAGTGAAGATTTCAGTTTTCTCTTTACTTCAGTCACATCATGGGCTTTTGTAGAGCAGAATATAACAGAAAATATTGAGAGAAATGGAGGGGATAAGAGCATAATGGACCATGAACAAGACTTAAACTCACAATGTCATGAGTAGATGTAGTGTATATCCTTCTGGTCTGCTGAACATCATACTTCCCTTTCTCTTTTTTGATTTCTTGAGGCTAAGATTCCTCAGGCAATTTTAAAAATGACAGCATCTACAATCCTCTGAATCTGGAAGGGGGGTTGCCAGAGCAATGAGCGAGGTTTTCTGCATGATAGTCTTTGTTAGCCACTGTTACAGTAGGTGTGTGTGCCCTGGAGTTGTCACATGCTGTGGGCTTATCTGCTCTCTTTCTGTTTCATCGCTCTCCTCCTTGTCATCACTTGCACTGTTTTTTCTGTCACTCTCTGTTCCCTGATGTGTGATTTGAGAAGTATCAGTATCATTTTTTTTTTTACAACTTGTATGTCACTTTTAGCCATCATTTCTATTGGTAACACTACAGTGAGCACATTAATTTCTGAGATCTGGGAACATGGTGACATCACTAAGAAGTCGCTGGAAACATGAGCAGTCAGACGATGGTAAAGGGTTTTAGCCAACCCCCAAGTGAGCCAAACTTGATCCGACTTTCTCTCTTTCTGATACCTCAGCTCTGCCGATACCAAGCACTGATCCAATCCAGTTGATCCAATTTCTGTATGTCCTTCTGTGTAGAACACATTTTTATGTAACGCAAGGCAGGAGATTGGTGAGGCACCCAAAACTGAGTCTGCGTTGCACTGTGACTAATAGAAACAATGACACTGCCAAAGAAACTGTATTTACTGTGGTTCTGTCATGTCATGATCAATATGATTAGGACTCAGCAGTTGTAAATGTGAATCACAGACAACAAACCTCCTGGTTCAATTTAAATCTGTTGCTGCACAGAAACAACATATTTTAAGAAATGATTGTAAAAACAGGACAGGGGCACCCCACTGTGGCACACATTTGTATGCTGTGTGTTCTCACAGTGCACTAACTGAGAATCCAAGCCCCTGAGGATGCATCACTGGCAGGAAAACAGTGATTTTGTTTTAGAAAATCTGCATTTCTGAAATCTAAATATAAGTGCAGCAAATACAGCTGCTTACTGTGGCTAATGGGTTTCAAGAGATGGAGAGAAATGCAGGTCACAGTGCCACCCCTCCCTTCGTGCAGATTCATCATCTTTCTTTGCCCCAATTACCGAAGTGTGGTGTGGCATAATGACTTATCACCAAGCCTGCAGAGAGGGAGGGTGTATGGAGAAGAGGCGGAGTGACCGAGAGAGCGAGGATGAGAGGGTGATGAGGTGTAAATGATCTCGCTACAATGTTTTTCGTTCCCCGTCCTACCTCTCACCTACTTTCTTCTTCCTATATGCCTCTAGCGGGGGGTTTACATTCGCTGCTTGAGGCTTGTGTTTGCTCCTTGAGATGTAATGCATCCATAGATGCTGTATTAGTTGGATTTCAGGAGCTGCCATTTCTGCTTCCACTGATCCGTTGTGAGAGCTCACCTCCTGGCCCGTCTTATGTGATCCTATCTTCCCTTTAGGCTTTGGGTCCACACCAGACCACCACTCATTTCCCTCATCTTTATCTTAACACTTCTTCTACCTCTCCTCTTTTTATTGTCTTTGATTGTCTTACTTCCATCTTGTGTTTATTACCTCCTCTCCAACAGTTTCACCTCTTCTGTATTCATCTGTCAAATTCTGAAAATCACATATGAGTTTTACATTCCCAGTTAAAAAGGAGGAAGGAAAAGCAACTGAGTCCATTTAAAACAGTATCACTAACAGCGTGTCTTTCTAATGGAAGCAACAGAATTTTTTATTAATGTTTAATTGGCTGAGCAAAAGCAGGTCATCAGTCTGATGAATGAAATCGTCGGTGTGCAAATAACATCTCAGGGTGCTATGTTAAAGACATATGCTTCGAGCCCACACACACAGACACCACTCACATACCTTTAGGCCATATTTAACTCTTTTGTCTCCCGTGGATTACTGCCATTTGTTGGCTAAGTGCTCCTTTGTTCAGCAGCAATTAATTATGAAAAGGGATCAATTGAATTGTTCGGCTCCCTAGTGCAGGCTGAGTGAAGGGATACCTCTAATTGTCAAGACTTTCCAGAAGCTCAGCAGGGAAACCTGTTGTTTGTCCAGCTGGGTTTTGTCCTGTGTGTATTTAAAATGTCTCAAAGTATGAAATTAACATTAATATATGTTTTCATTTACTTGGTAAACGTTATTAACATCAGACTTGTTGAGGTATACCATTTATGAGTGATTCATACAAGACAGAACTTTCAAAATTGATACAAACATCCAAAAAATGCTGGACTCTGCACTTCTATAATATAACCTGATAGGATCTTTTCATTAGCTTGTACTACAGACTTTCCGTTACAGGTTTGTTGTCTACAAGCTGAGACAACCCTGGAGACATCACTCTGGTTATTTATTTATTTATTTATTCTTTTTAGATTTTACAAAGCTACCTCTAGAGCCCGTGAAGACCTTCACTGATTTTGATGTGCCAAGTCTGTGTTTCTGTTTAAGAGGCAGATGCACTTCAGATTGTTTGGTTTATACAAAACACATATCTATAACTCGTGGTATTATGAGATAGAGCCACAGACATGGTGAACATTTTACAAGTCTGATGTCATAGCATTGCTAGGTACATTTTATGTGGTGCTTTAGGCTGTTACTTAAGGACCACAGACCCATTCAACTGGCTACTGTGAGGTATATTCTACTCTCACTTGTCAAAATCACACCAAAAGGACGGCTGTTGATTTGTGTCTGCAACAGAACTGCATTTCATAATAAGCTCAGTGAAAGCTATTCAATTAAAGATGCACTTTAAGTATAGATTCTATGTATTTTTAATGTTCTGACATATATTACGCTTTTAGCTATAGAGGTAGGTTTAATGGCTGTACAGTAGGCACTGTGAGGTTGTTATATTACAGATACATAACTCCAGTGGCTATAAAGTGGCATTGTTTGCCAAGCCAGCGTCTACCTTTCCACTTGCAGTCTGTGAAGATTTGGGGAGTAATATCAGTGTGTTTATAGATGTGACAAGAGTGCGCCTGGCTGTTTAATAGCAACACTTATTGGGTGTCTGCACATTACCACCTTGGAAGAATAGCTCTTTAGAAATGTGTTAAAGAGAGCTGTCACTCTAAGATAGAAGTGGACAAGATGGAGCTGGACGCGATGTCGTGGTAATAATGATGAACGATGCACCTGAACTGGCTCTATTATTGCACACCCCCAACAGTGTCTGGATATTTCAACATGAGGATCTCGCTTAGCCCATGCTGTCTGATGTGATGATATTCAGGGTGTCAGTCTGCACTCATCCATGCATGGATTCATTTATTGGCTGAGCGGCTGTGTTAAGATATTAGCATGTTTTTCTCCAGCTGTGTGGCCATGGAGAAGATTCTTCAGTTGTAGTCCAGGCACAGTGAGGCCTGTGCCTAAAAATGTTTGTTGGATGGACTTAGCAGCAAATCCCCTTTTCTGTTGTACTGCTTCTGATGCACAAAGGTCTTAAACCTCAGGTGTTTCTGTTTTTCTTTGTTCTTTTAGATGAATTGAAGGTTTGCTTTATTCCACTGTACCAATATTAGAGCGACTTTGCAAAATCTTTATTATACATAGATGCTGATGGGTACATTTAACGCGAAGATTATCACTGAAACATTCCAGCTATTGATAATCTGTGCATGTATTTGTAATATCTGTAATACACCGGACTAAAATTCTCTCAACTCTCTTATATGCAACATCATTTTTAATAATGTGCCCTTTTAGGAAGAAGAAGGTTGGTATTAGTGGGGAGGAGATTTTTTTCTTTTCCTTCGATATGCAGTTAATAAGGTTGAATGAATTACATTTCCAGTGCTGTTTCAGAGGTATATCCCCTAATGTCCTGTCTCTAATCCCACTCCTGATTATCATGTCCACTTTTATCATGGTTTGCTCAGTGTCGCCTCACAGCCAGGCAGTCCTGGGTTCAAACCTGCTGTCGCCTTTCTGTTTGAATTTTGCATGTTCCCACCTAATCTTACCTCAGTTAGCTCATGCGGTGTACTTGCTACCTGTCCAGGGTGCACCATTGTCCTTGCCCTAGAAGCAGGAGGGAACTGGTAGCTTGGTTGTGTCCAAATGTAAAAAGGAAATCCACCTACCAGAAACTTTAAACCTCATTAATACCTTGTTGTAGCTTGTTTCAGTTTGTAGAAAAACTATGGTGGTTATGTGCCAGACTATTTCTTGACTGGGGCCGGTCACTGAGTGTACTTACCCTTTAAATTGCTTCATGACAGTAAAAAAAATCACTCCACAATCCCTTAGAGTTTATACTTACCTGGGGCTTACTGTATGTGCGGGTGACCTTTGACAGCAAAAACCCTAATTTATCTTCTCTCATGTGAAAATATGTTCCAACATGCATCATGCACCACACCAAGGCAACAGAAGTCATTTGAAATTAGTCCTGAATTAGCCAGCCATCATGGCTCCTATAATTTACCTCTGACATGTCGACCTTGCAGAGTTCTGGCTGGCAGGGTCTTTTCTGCCTGAGTGGAAGTTGATGAAATTATCATTCCTTTTTCCACCCACACACACCTCAACCTGATCCCCCTTTTCCAGTGACAGTGTTGACTCATGGCTTTCTTGCTTCGTTACTCTCTTAGCGATGACAGCTTTTTTAGGTGCACTATTTTAAGCTGAATTTTGAATCTTCCAGGCTTTAGAGCCGAATTTTGGAATCCTCGTCCCACCTTGTTCATCTGCATCATAACACTGTCGACTGTGAAAACCACCGCTCGATGGGTAAAATTAGCTGGATTATTTCTAAAGTTGACTTTTTTGGGGAACAGGCTTTCATCTCCTACTAGAAATTCTTCCTAGCTGGTGGCTTTTCCCAGGCCTTACAAGACAAGGATCTGTAAACAGCAAGAGCAGCTCAAGTGGTGGGCAGTCCTGCTGGTCAATGGGTAGACCACAATGACTCTGGCACACGGGACGGTGGAGGGTTTCTTTCTTTCTTGAATCTCTGTCTTTCTCATTATATTCTGTCTTTCTCTATACTTTTTGCTCCTCTTTCCTCCTCGTCCTCCTCCTCCTCCTCCTTCTTCCTCCCTTTTAAGTGGGAATGAAGGCTTATGAAGGCAATGACCCCAATACCAGTTCACCAGGGATGAAGAGATGAATGGCAGCAAATGAAACACAAAGACCTTCCTGCCTCGCTGAAACCACACACTGTAGCACACAGAATGAACTTTCAGACAATGTGAGCTTACATCTCCAAGCACACCTGTGGTCCTCCTTTTAAAAGCATGTATGTTTTGGTGTGCTTTTACTCACATCTTTCTGTTTATACGTGGGAGTGTGTGTTTGTCACAGCGATAGTATGGAAGTCAAAGGACACGCCTCTGTCCCTCTCACATCCAGCCGCAGCATGCACAGAGCTTTCTGCTTTTTAAAGCCCAGTAGCAGTTTTTAAAAGGTGACCAGATCACCGCGTACATGACTCAGCTCAGCAGATGCAGGTAACACAAAAAAAGCTTTTCTCCATCATATAGAACAAACAGAATCCAGTGTTTCCCCTAGAATTGTTTTCAGCAGTGGTGCTGCTGTGTCCGTGTCCATGAGGATGCGACGTCGACCCGTATTCATGCGAGTGAGAATAGCTTCAATTCAATGACCTTGGAATCCTCATAGACAGGATTATACATGTTTGTATTTTGTCTCAATTTACAGCTTTTGACATTTATCTGTAGAAAATATTTTTTAAAAATTTAATGTTGCAACACAGAGATTTACTCACACCTTTTATTTATTTACAAGTCAGAAGACTTAATGACACAGCCTACATCCAGCCTGTGAGCATTTGATTTTTCTGGGCTTGTTGTAGAAAAGCTCCAGAGCTCTTCAGTGGGGCGGCCGTTGATGCTCACACGTATGCAAGTGGACAGATGCTCTCCCTGTAGTCTGTTCTCAGGTCAGTCTTATAGAAATACAACAACAGTACTTGTGGAAATCATGGAGTGAGGCCAGAAATCAATTAATAATGAATTGTATTAAAATTACCCTATTCACTTTGGAAAAGTCTCTAGATCCTGCTCCTCGCACCTCTCCTTGCATCTTTCCTTGCTCCTTTCCTCGCTCCTCTCTTTGCTCCTCTCTTCACCCCTCTCACTACTCCTTTTCTCTCTCCTCTCTCTGCTCCTTTCCTCTCACCTCTCTCTGCTCCTCTCCTTGCATCTCTCTCTGCTCCTCTCTTCACTCCTATCACTGCTCCTCTGGACACACACAGGTGGTAATGACAAGCAGCTAATTAATGTAGCTAGCGCTACTTAGCAGCTAAAAAACGTACTGTTAACGTTAGCTTGAGAAGCTGTAGCATTTATTTACTGACAAACTACATTTTCTTCCTGCTAATCTTTCCCTCTGTACTGTTTCTTCCCTGTCGCTTTTACCGCTTCACCCTCACTTTCTCTGCTCGGCCACTTGTTGCACACTGCCATAAGGAGCTATGCTACTCTACGTTATGCTACCTACGCTACTCGCTACTTTAACACATAGACCGTGTATAAGCTTGAACGTTACCTTTTACGTAGATGTCCTTTGAAGAATGACAAGAGAAAAGAAGAGTAAAAATCATTAGTAGTGCTTAGTAGTGCTTAGTGTTTCTTAGTGTTTCCCCTATATTCGTTCAGCAGCGGTGCAGCGCTGCTGCTAGATTACGAGCGCCGCTGCTGAATGAATATAGGGGAAACACTGAAATCTAAACACAGCCTCACTGTTTTTATCCTCCAGTAAGAGCAGAGCTCAGTAGTCATCATCATGCAGCATGACAATATTAATTACACTAATGATCTGAAACTTTTTCATGTACTAACTTGTGCATGAACACCAGTCACAGTCCCACACTGTGGCTTTAATCTCACTCCCACTTGCACACTTTGAGAATGAGTGTGGGTGGTGGTGCGATTCCTGAAAAGATCAAAGTATGCTATGCAAGTTCTGAGAAAAAAAAAAAAAAAATACAGAAAAATGTGTGATACTCAATTTAGCAACAAAAGTCCAGGGAATAGCTGCAAACCGCTCTTGTTGTGACCTTCGACTTTGCACTTGGCAGAGTGATTAGAAACCGCTTCTTATTTTTAGTGATTGAGAAAATGCTGCAGCTAAAATAGCAGACAGACCTGGAAGGAAGTTGCAGATTTAAAAAACATTTTTGGAATTTAGAGCTGGTTTAGCTGGTTGAAAATGACAACTCTACAGTATGTGTGACTGCTGTCTCTTCCACTCAAACATGTATGTACGTGCACACAGAGACACGCACACACACCGTGAGCTGCGGTAATGAAATCCTGTGCTGTCACAGGGGCTTAGACCTGTTTCAGACGGTTTCCTTTTATATTCCCCTTTAATAAAAACAGGATTACTGTATCCCAGCATAGAGCTACAATATAGAGGCACGGCTCTGACAGACAGTTACATATGGGGTTGATCCCCCACCCCACTCTGTGGGACAAGCCTCCAGAACAAGAGAAAAGCTCCATAGTATCGATTTGACCATTTGGAATCAGTCTTTAAAGGGGCTTCCTTCTATCCTTAACTTGTCTTTTCTCTAAGTAAAAGACATTTCAGCTTTCAGGAGCTTCAAATGAGTATTTAAATGGTTACCGCTAAAACATGACCCAATACTGTGCACATATATCTAGCTAAAAGAGATAGAGCTCGTGCTGAAGGTGTAGAGAGCAGTAATTTTATTTAAACTTGATTGTAGTCAATTTAAAGGAGCACTCCAACCATTTTACATATCAAACATCAATTTACTAGTAAAAGGAAATACCACTTAGCCCGTGAAAAGTTGTGTATAATGCATTTTGTGGGTGGAATGGTCTAGTGACAGTTACAGATGTATTGGATTGCATGATGGAGGTGTGGACTCAAGTTTTAGTTTTAGATGGGCCTGTTCTTGAGACTATTCAATACACTTTATTTGTCACATATAACCATAAAATAACTATTATAGAGAAATGTATTTCCATGATCTCTTGAATGTCAGCAAGTTATTATTGTCAGTCTTCAATAATGCTTCTGCTGCATTAATTAAATGTGTTTCTTGCAAGTTTTTCAGCCTTGTTGCAATGCATTACTGAATGTCTGGAATCTCTTGGTGATGTTCTGTTATTTTTTTCTATATGAAAGATATGGTTAGGTTAAAGTATGTTTTTCAGGAACGGGAGCTAAATTTGACAAACGTTACCGGTATCTTGATGTTAAGGTATAATGTGCAGCGAGCCTGTCATAGTACAGTAGATTCTGTCAGGATGAATTAAGACCTCAACACACATCATAAACCTGCAATGGTGGTGCATGCACTACTTAAAAAAAAATATTTGATGCACATCATTAATGTAGACATCCTGAATAATAACTGTATATGTGTAGATGTAAATGATTTTGTCTTTCGCATAAAATCACAATCCCTAAAGGCTTATTTACATATGCAATTTGCCTTATGTAATCAGAATGGCGAACTGAGGCTGTTAACATGGAGATTTGTGTACATGTGTATCATGCTGGGAAAACATAATTTTATGAAACAACAGTTTTTGTTTGTTTGATGAAATCGTAAAAACTTTTAGGTTATTCTCTACCCAGTGTCATTTTATGTCCTTACCGATAAAAGGCTATCATGCATATGCATTATTCATCCCTACTATACACAGCAGTTATGAAATTCATTGTAATACCAACTCCAGGTAAATGCATTATTGATGATATTTAATGATGTTGAATTAGCATACGGGAAAGACTTGTGCCATGCCTTGAGCACTTTCCCTTGCATAACATTGGAATATTTTTGCCAGACACCCCCTGTGTTGTAATGAGGAATGTGTTTATGCACTTTCATTTCCACTAGAGTAAAGTAAAGTGCCCTTAGGCAGAGACAGCACTGAGAGAATGCTCACTTGGATATGCAGGGACTGTCATTGTATGTGTGTGTGAGTGTATTGTTTCAGTTCACATCGGCATGCATTTGTATGTGTGTGTTCATGTAAGCTTATGTAGTTTTTTGTTTAGAATCTCCAGTATGTCGACACAGTTATACACTGTCTGAACTCTGAGCATGCGCCCCATGTACAAAGGCTAAGTCCTTGCCGCAGCGGCCCAGGGTTTTATTCCGATCTGTGGCCCTTTGCTGCAAGTCATGCCCCCTCTCTCCCAACTTTCCTGTCACTATTCTCTATCAAGTAAAGGTTCAAAAGCCCTAAAAAATAATCTGAAAAGTGGTGATGGATAATTTATTTATACTATTTCATGAATTACTCCATATATTTCATTGTATTAATGCATTTTTTTTATCACTTGCATTTGTTATTGTGTCAGTCACCTTAACTGTGCAGTGGTATGCGTTTTTGGTTGCATATGTTTATACTGTACCCAAGTTTTTGGCTTTTACCTGTCTATTCTTTTTCATTTTTTATTGCTTTTAAACGTATTAATACTTGCTGCTCCAGTAACATCATCTCCATACATTGACCATCAAAGATTGATGTCTTACTTATCATCTTTTGACAATGAAATGATGCGATGGATGTGTTTTTGTCACCCTTTTTTAGGTGTGAGCATGCATGCAAGCTTGCATTTGTACACCTGACTGTTCTTGATGATGCTTACATTTACAGTTTCCATCGTTTATTTTTGGTACAGTTCTTTTTTAGTCCCGACCTTGGTGCAGCGATTCTTGCCTTCCCACGTTGGCATGTTTTCCTGTTAGTTAACTGTAATCTCGGGTGGGAGATCAGAGCCGTCGTCGTTGCTTGCCTCACGTCTCTCGCTCATCTTTTGTTCTCCATTCAGAGCTTTGTGGAGGAGGAAGGGAGACTTAGGTGTACAGTGAAAATGTGGCAGAAGGGAAATGAGGAGACGTTATCACGAACTGATCTTGATACAATACAAATTGGTTTTGCTAGGATACCTGCAATATACCACCTGTCTCTCTACTCCCCCCTCACCTCACCCCACCCCACAATGATCCTCTCCCTTTTGTATTGTATCTCTAATCATTTTCCCCCATCTCATCCTTTTCCTTCTCCTCTCCCCCTGTCCACCCCTTTCTCTTCTGCTCTCTCCGTTGAGACACTCATAAACAGAGAGCATATATCGCTGTCATTGCTCATTTCTTCACCCACCCATAAAGCACACTGACGGGTCATCCGTTTCCCTGCCAGATAATGTTGTCTTTGTTCATTTCTACCTGCAAGCAAGATGTGTATATTACGAACTGCCCTTTTTTTCCTGCATATTTGATTGTTGAAACGATGCCACATTATCATTATAAATGAGGGGCAAGAGACAGGTAGACTAGGAATTAAGATGGATGAATAGCCGGGACCAAACCACAAAAAAAGAGAGAGGGGTAGAGAGAAAAATTCTTTGTACGTACATACATCTCAACTTACCTTACAAACATTTTAAATAGAGCATACAACAACCTGCACCAAAGTTGAAAAATCAGTAGCAGAAATTTGTAGCAGCAAACAAGCACAGTGTTCATTTCCAAAGTTGTTATAATGAGATTTATTGTCTGTGATAAAACATTTCAAATAGACATGTGTTTCTTAGACTTGGACACCTCTGTTGGTGTCTGCCAAATGCTTTTTGGTACCTATCCATGCATTGTTTATTTACTCTTCTAATACTGTCAGTAAAAGTAGAAAACATCCCTCATATACAGTTTACAGTATTGTTAGGTACTGCCAATATAATGAGTATTAAAAAGATACTGGATGCTGATGAGAGTGGTAAGAGTGAATAAAAACAGAAAAGGTGCATGCCATAAAACCAAAACAATGAGCTTGAAGACACTAAAACGCTCTGCAAACAAGAATTGGGTGATCATTTTCTCTGGGTTTGTCACTAAGAGCGACTTCTTTCACATTATATAAAGTCACTTCATCCATTATTGACATAAGAAATATTGATATGAGCAGCTTTAAGGTAACCTTTAGAGCTGGCTGTGTGTTGTGTTCTTTCATTCTGCCACTGCCACTGGGTATCTTTCTGCAAAAAAAAACAGCGAGAAAGGCTTTATAATGACTGTGGACACATACACTGACACTGATCTCTGCTGACTGGCACCACAATGCCAAGGCAAGGTCATGGCAGCTCTCTGTCCTGCCGTCAGCCTCCTGGGCCTGCAGAGTTCAAAGACTTCTCCAACTGTCTGTCTCTCTTTCCCTGGCTCTCTTTCTGCTCCCTGTCCCTTCTGTTTTTGTCACTTATTTGGTACAAATATGAATACATTATATTAGGAATATTGGGTTTGATAATTGTATTGTAGTGCTATATGAGCTGGTGATTAAATGCTGAGTAGCTATATTAGGACCAGTAGCAGAGACCAGCGTAATGACTAAGCTCTAAACGGCTCAATTTAGCAGTTGAAATCATTCTAATGTAAATTCTTCGAGCTGAATCTACCCCAGGTTTTATTTTTATTAAAGAGGGATGACGTTGACTCCAACAAGTCCTGAGGGACCTAGTGGCCTACTAACACACACACACACACACACACACACACACACACACACACACACACACACACACGTTTAAACGTCTGTGTATCCAAACACACCCATGAAATGAAAAAAATCACTTTCTCCTACATTTATGTATTACACAGCTGTTTTGACCTTAATCTGTGTTGCTGCTGAATGCTGCGTGCAACAAAACCTTTTTTGCATATACTTGCACGACGTGTAACGTGTTTGAATTTGTGTTTGAAGACGAAGCCCTTTTAAATCTTATTTTGCATAACCATATAAAGCAAGTGTACATTTCCCTGTGTGGGAAAAATATATGATGCATATGTATGCATCATATATTTTTTGGCATGGTGAGGCATGTAAGCTACATATGTACAGAGCATCAGAAAATCAATCCTTTCAGTTTCACTCAGAAATGCCCTCAAACTAAGACCTGCAGTCATATCCAACTGTACTGTAAGGCTCGAGAACCGTCTAAATATCGCATTATGGAAAATAATAGAGGATTTATCTTATAATGTACCTTGTCACAGGAATGGAAAGGAGATTTGCTTATACATCTAATCTTTTTAGGCTCTGAAATAATTGGACTTCTACCTTGAGATCATCCCATCTAGAGATGTAGGAAGATTACTGTTCACTGCAGACATAGATAGGAAGTGAATGAGGGATTGGAAGGAACACTGGGATTCTTCTGACAAGGCACATGGATGGACAGAGATTAGTTTCTGACTACAGAGATCTTTTAAGACATTAACCCTTTATTTTAACTCAAGTGTAGGGTTGAAAATGGTATCCTTTAGGAGAGTCTGCCGCATTTGTAAATTAAATTCATTGAAATTGAGATTTTTTGCATTCTTTCTCACAGGACTTTGTGATAAAGATTGTTTCAACCTTTTTTACTCCACTTTGTATTGAATAGTTTGTTCTATAAAGTCTACACATGGATTGCAGAAAGAGGGTTTCTCAAGTGCCCTGGACTTGATTGTGTGCAGGTATATAGGAGTGATGTGTTTCACTTCTGACTGATCTGAAATTGCCTTTTGATTCCATCAGTGCCATCGGCAAAAGCAGGTAGAGGCACCAATGGACGTCTTTTTACAAGAGTGCTTTAAAACTTTATTTACACCTTCATTGCAGTGGGGCTTCACTTTGAGAAAGGCAATTTTCTGAAAGGCTCTTTGCTGTATTTAATCCCAGTAAAGTGCAAAATAGATGCAATAGATCTAGCTCTAGGATGTTAGATTCAGGTGACAATGAGGCCTCTGTAATTTAGGAAAATTGTCACCATTTTCTCTCTTTCGAAGCCACAGTTAAACACTCAGTCACTGACAGTTCTGCATACTAAATTGTGTCTGCCAATAGCAAGCACCAATCTCATCCATTTATTAATGAAATATTAGATTATAGTTTAGGGTACAGAAGAACCACATCTACCATCTATCTAAGTGTATCTATTACTTTGGCACATACTATTAAGTTTTGTGTCTTTGCATTTCTGTCCAAAAGGATCAAATGTCTTTGATGTGCAGTTGGATTGTAACGTTGGTTGTAAATGGACTTGAAATTGCCTTTCAGATCAGCGATGATCTCTATAGGAGATAGTCATCAGACAGCAAAATGCTGCATATTAAACGGTGAAAGATAGAGAGGATCACAGCACTGAAGAGGGGAAAGAGAAGGCTGAGGTTAATACATACCCCCCAAACACACACACACACACACACACACACACACACACACACACACACACATATATAGTACAGAGGGAGGAGAAGCTGGTGGGCTTCCATCCATCCCCTGCTTAGTACTGGCAAGAACAGAGGGCAACACACACACACACACACACACACACACACACACACACACACACACACACACACACACACACACACACACACACACACACACACAGTCATGCCCCCTAGTAACCTCTCTTCTCTGTAAATCTGCTCACACACAGATTGCACTCCTGAGTCGGGTTCCTGGCTTCACTTACTGTGCAAATT
The DNA here is from genome assembly GCA_946959425.1 of Argyrosomus regius. NCBI lineage: Eukaryota > Metazoa > Chordata > Actinopteri > Sciaenidae > Argyrosomus > Argyrosomus regius. Next base: position 23,133,513 of record OX336888.1, on the reverse strand, counting down.
GAGGCCTTCAGGAATCCCATTGTAACTGGCCAAAATCACTTAAACACAAAGTGTGTGTATGTGTGTACGCACAAGAGCGTGAATATGTGTGTAATGCTAGTACATGTGCATTATGTGGATCATGTAGAAGGAAGGCATGCGATGCTAACTTTCTGTAGCCCCAGTGGGACAACGGCTTTTGCCCCTTGTAGATGCTGCTTTAGCTAATACTGTTTGCTGATTGAGAGAAAAAGAAAAGGGAACCTGTGCTAGTCACGATTTGGTGGAAGCTCATGATCACTGTTTTTATTAGATCAGGTTGATACAAGTGGCTTGAATTTCAGTGAAGCTATGTGACATATATGTGATGGCATACTGTGAGATATGAGCCTCATTCAGCAGTCATGAATATCGGCACAGTTTAGTGGACTGCCAAAGCACTTTCTACCACCGGTAAGCTCACACTAATCTCACTTCATGGGCGAACAAAGCACACAGAACAACCAAGGACGGGACACTTAACAGTAGCTATTAAATCACCACAGAGGAAGGGTGTTACTGCAGAATACAGTGTAACTGCTGCTGGAGTGTCCTGCTGTCTGAGCAGGTTAAGGCACATGCTGTGTTCTCATTATAACATGGATTTAAATGATAATGAGCTCTAACTCAAGTTTTTTTTTTTTTTTAACAATATGGGCTTGAAAGAAAACTGGAGCTTAAACAGTCTGTGAATACTATCCTTGAATTAAATTTTAGATATTATTACAATTTTACCTATATTGCTCATAAGAAAACAAAATGATATAACTGCAAAAATGGATTCTATTCCTCGTGATTTTATTGTTTGGAGGCTGGGGAAGCAACTGAAACAACATTTCATCCATTATTTGAAAATAAAAACTGGCATCTGCATCCAAACCTGTTAAAGTTGGCACCTCTTTGGGGCGGAGTGACCCACCACACCTACTCAGTGGTAGGGATTGTATTAGACTGCATTAACTTTAGCCAGGTGTACCTAATAAACTGGTAACTGTTGCATTTGGTCGGTTATGAAACTACTTTATGACTTTGTGGCCAGGAAACGGTGGTTCATTTTTATTTTTTTTTATGTACACAATCATTGGAGCTTAAGAACAGTCCTCATTAGCTTTGTGTTACTTTGCTCAATAGAACATCGAACTAAAGGAAACCTTTAAAATGTAACTAATGTAAATTAATTTAATTAATCTTGTTGTTGTTGTTGTTTGGTGTGAATTTGTTGGTTGTGTTAAAAAACTGTTATTGGTCCTGAGTGAGTAGAAAGAACAACTGCTCTCAGGTTGAGTGATCTGATCTCACTCCGCTTCACTCATGCGGCTTGAGACGATTTTCACGTAGCAAAGCTGAATGCATTGCCACTTCAATCAATAAGCCATTAGCAACCAAAAAAGCAGGTGCTGTCAACGTTTGTCCTGGAGCCCTCACCCTAGCACCCGGCCGTCAGCTTTTCATTTTGTTAACTCCCTCACCTCTTTTGTAGATGTGTCCTGGACCCCAGACAGGTTGAACTTAGCACCAGAGCCTCCTTGGAGCTATGTTTCGGGATGTGCCTTCACCGACGCGGTTTTGCAAACATGGCAGTGAGTCGTGAAATGAGATTTCTCTGCTATCATTACGAGGCAGAGAAAGAAAGCCACATCTCACTCAGTGAATGCTTCGCTGCTCTCCCCCTTTGCCTCTTCTCAGCACAGGCATGTCTAACCATCACTAAGACGGATCGATAGAGCTGAGCTCTGTAAGCTGCCTGCCGCCAATACAGGAAATACTGTATGCTGTAATGAGATGGGGATATTAAGCAGTTAAAGGGGATGGTTTTAGCTAAGAAGGAGTAGGACGTGATTAGCGTAATAAAAAAAAGCTTTGTTTGCATAGGTTTTACAACAAGAGAGCTTTTGATCTCCTTAAGGGGCTGGTAGGCTGAATAAAGGCATGAGAGACTGTATCTGTCCCTCCTGTGAAAATGTTCTGTGAGCTGAGGGTTCATGAGATTTCTGCTGATCTGGCTGTGGAGCCGGCGAGATATTGAGCTCCATTGTTTCCACACCGTGTGACTGATTCTCCTTTCTTTCAAAAATAAGTATAGCATTGGCTATAATTAATGTATTGTTTTCAAAGCACAATGGTTTTTAACCTTTTTTGTGATTTTATCTCTTGTGCCCCCTCCTGCCCCCCCATTATTAAGCACGAGTGCAGAGCGTTGTTAAAGCGAATGTTGGCTTGACATTCTGTATTGAAATGTTATAAATGATTCTGTTAGATCCCCACATGAAACAGTAAAAAAAATATTGTTTTTGCTATGGGTAGAAATTCTTTTGAAGCCAAATCTCAATCAATTGAACATCAAATCAGAGCATCAAGATCTTTGAACGCATCACCCCTCACCTTGCTTGTCTGTTTTGAGGAGGATGAAAGTGCATGTTTTTTTTTTTGTTTTTGTTTTTTTGATAATTTAGCAGTGTTCCCCATATACCCATATATTTGCCAAAGGGCATGTTTTGACATCAAAGGGCCAGCTGTCAGCCTTGATGGATTTATAGTGATGGCAGATGACTGTGAATTGAATGACTTCCAAGACCTGATCAAAGATTGACTCTAACATTTGGAGACAGTTTGGCACTTTTCTGAATATTCGAGGTCTATGAAGGCCACGCAGTCTGCTTATTAGAGAGCAGAGTTGTTTTTAGGCAGTAAAAAACAATGATTCTTTTCTTTGAATGAGAACAGGAACTGAATAAGCATCTGCAAAGCCTCTGGTCTTTGATATACACTTCAAATGAAGCCATATTTTGGGCTCATTGTGCTGTATCTATTCTTCTATTTGCTTCATGAAAATGAGTGAATATTCTGGTCCTGTTCAAACCCATCCAACCCCGTCAGGTGTTTGCATTTTGAAAGAATTGATACTGTCTTGGCTGCTGTTGAGGTCAGCGTAGCCATTGCCCATGTGGTGCCAGACGCTTCCTGTTGCTCCTGCAGAGTAACAGGCTGTGGTGCCATGCCAAGCTATGCCATGCTGTTTCCCCTGACCTGGTAAACTCCCCAGGGCTCCCAGTCTTTCTGCCTGAGGATGATCATCCATGGTGGATCAGTCTTTGTGTAATTAACAGCAGCTTTGGAGCTTTTTGGAGAGGCTGATTCATTTAGGTTTCACAGGGGTTTTATATGAATTTGGCTTTCAAAGGGTTAGCAGTGGGAAAAAAAGCAGCTTTTGCTGGAGCTAAATGTCTGCGCTCTTTGCCATAAGCTGTGTCATTTGACTCCAACAGGCTTTAGATTTAGATTCTGGACGTAGCTCGTTTACAAGATTATCAGAACTTGCACTGGGCTTTTTGAAAGTCACGTTTTAAATGACTCATACTCAGAATGAATTGCTTGTTTGCTTTATAAAAGTGATAATGATGATACATCACTTCACATTCTTTTGGCAGATTCCTTTGCCCAAAGCAACTTAGAAAAAGTGCATTCAAACGTTGGAACAAGAGCTATCAAACATTCAAAGTGCATCCCTCTCAAACAAGCAACTGAAAACATCACAGTCCAAATGCTTAGAGTTGATATAAACTGTTTACATGGTAACACAATCTTTATTACCAGTAAAGTGTCACTTTAGAGACTTAACAAATCCTTGTTGAATTTTTATTGTTATTCATGTCTGAAATCACTTTTGACACCTGTGCAAAATTCCTGTTGAGGTAATCTTCAGTAATATGGTCACTTGTATTCAAGGAACAAGGCAGGAAATTGCTATCAGTGGCAGAATGAGTACCTTTTTCCAGAAAGCAGCTATACTGATGGTAATGGGGAATTACACCAAAGCATGAATTAACCTAATTCTCTTTGTTATAGCTCTGTGATACTGAATTACTCTCATCTAACTCACCAAAGAAAAGGTGCTTTTATCCCTTTGTTGGATGTGAACTAATGGTTCACACACCAGGAAAGATGTGTAGATCTTTCATCTTACAGTGAAAATTATGACTGATAGTGACATGCTGGTAAAATAAACTGAAGTTTAACCAAAACATATTTTTAAAGATTTGTAAATAGCCTAGATTTATCTTAATAATATCTAAAATTATATCTGATAATCTAATGTCAACTGAAAATTTTCATGCTTACAGAAATCAAAACTATCAAACTTGTCTTACTGTACAAGCAAAGCATTACAGGCCAATTAAAACTATCCGCTAAATGAAAGTGAGACTAAATAATATTGCCTGAACAGTATCCACTGTTGCCTGAAGTGACAATTAGGATTAAATGCTAAACCTAGTGTAACAGTAGCACAAGTACAATAGAGAAGAGTCAGTAAATCAGTACACAGACTCATTTAGACAGCAAAATTAATGCAATGTGTGCTAATACTAGTTAGCCCAAAATGTACTGAAACAAGCAAGGGTACATTTTTTATTGCTTGTGAATTCAGCTTTTGAAGAAGATTGTTATTTCTTCTTTTAAAAGTTACATGGTCTCAATTTTTAAACTCTCACTTTAAAGTTCACTGTTCAATCTGAAATAAATGCAGTAAATAGCCAATCTTCTCTCTGATTGTCTTGCATGTTTATTCATGTCACATAGAGGCATCAGTATTAAATTGATTGTTTCATAACCAGTTAAAATTTTTCTAACAACCATTTCCTAACTTTGACTTGACTGAAGTTATTTGGTGCGGCCCATGAAACTGAAGCATCTTTTTTTTTTTATGGCTGTACCTTCACAATCTGTCAGCCTCTCTCTACTTTACTGCCTCCCTCGCTCTGAACTGCCAAACTCTTCGACTGATGAGACACTGTGACAGTGTCAGCAACCTCCTCCGTCACTCTGAGCAACATTGTAGCCTTGTTGACAGGAGTTTAACTCAGTAATTTGCAGGGCAGCATGAATTGAAACAATGCCCCTCCTATTGGCTCACTGATGTTTAAACTATCATCTTTATGATGGAGCCAATCTATTTGTTTTTCTCTCTTTGTTGCTTGTGTCAAAATGTCAGTGTTGTACAATATGTCCGCCTTTTTGAATATTGCTGACAGCACGTTGGATTTAGCATAAGCTGAATGGACCATCTATCGCAGCTCACATTTTCAGGTGACATCCAATTGGTCTAAATGAAGACGATATATAGACTCACATAACAAAACAAACTTCTATTCATCTCCTTTATGAATCAATTCTCCACATGGATGTGTGTATATCCACAGCGCTAAGTATGTGTTTATCGCTTGAGTGTTTGTGGAGGGGTTTCTATGTATGCCTTTGTCTCTCAGCTTTTGTGTATCCTGTTTGTGCACACATTTCTGCCCCGCCATCGTGCATTCACACTTCTCAGCAGACGTTTTTGCCTCTCAGTTTGCTCCTAGATCGATTTAATTGCAGCAGTATATTTACAAAGCAAAACAAGCAATTCAAGCAGCTATACCAAAACATCGAAAGCACTTCGCCAGCAGCCAGTGTTCCTTCCAAAAGTGCTCCTACCGTACGTTAACATACACATGCACACAAAGGCTGTGAGTATGTTTGAAGAGCAACATAGACACCTAAACCATTATAATCCAGAAAGCACAAGAGCAACAACTGTGTGTCTACAGTGAATTGGAACTGTATCAAAATGCTGCTGTTTTTGTGTTTTGATTTTTCTCACTGGGATGTGATATGAAGTGACTTTAGCCAAGCGTTTCTACTCCTTTAGTTCAATCTCCTCACTTACTGTGGCCGATCACTTTCTTCATTTTCTCCCATTTAGTTCAAAAGGTGAACAAACAGAGAGATGGAGAGAGTTTTTCTTTACAGTGCCCAACAGGATAGTCCTCACTGGCTTCTCTGGATAAACTACTCTCTCTCTACTTTCAATCAGGAATAATGAGACTATTTGTCTCGGCGCTGCATAAGAGCAGAGCTTATCTCTGTGTTTGCCATTAGAGGTGCTTATTGCCCCAAGAACAGCCCACTGTCATTAATACCTGTCAGCCAACTATGCAAAGTTTCAGCAAATGGCTGTTCACTCTCAACCTCTCTTTTTGCAACACTGGCCAGTTCACTTGCTCATTTTTGATTCAATACGAAATAGTTTTCAATAATTTATATTACTCAGGACTTCAGAAGAATATATTGGCACTCCCACCAACGGTATCTGGAATTGGTGTTCACGTCTGATCTACTTCAATAACTCTCTCTTGCTTTCTCATTCAACTTTTTCTTCCTCTTTCACTCTTGTCCCCTCTTCTTCCTCTGTCTTTTCCTATCATCCCCCTTTCTCTCCATTCCTGTGGTTGAGATCAGCGGGAAAGAAGAAAAAAAGCCTCTACATGGATGGAGACATTCATTATGTTCTCCTGCCGTGCAAATTGCCGCACACATCTGATCTGTAGATAATTGGATAGTTCTTTATCTGTGGGACCACCTAACTTTCTCACAAAGAACTTTTGATTTTTTTTTACTGTGCTCATCACTACCGGGAAGTCCCACCTTTTTCTCCCTACTAATCCTTCTCTTGTGCTGGGGTTTAAGCCCCTACCAACCGGCCCTCCCCAAGCTTTCTTTAGCTCCACTACCTCTGGGAGTAAAACTACCAGAGACATGGTGCGATAGCTTTGATATTGCTGTTGCTCAAATTTCAACAAAAAAGCACATTTTGCATGTTAAATGTTTTTATCCTGTTTGGAATTCAGACCCAAAATTTTAGAGGCAGTGATGTAAAAAGAGGCCCTCTTCAGGACCAAAGAATACAGATGCCTTCATGAGGCGCAGTCAGGGGTTTTACGCTCGTAACTTCTGCTGCCGGCTTTTGTTCAGCATCAGCCAGTACTGCCCAGTCGTGGCTTGCCCAGCATTTGAAGCTACATCCCTTACGCCTTGTTTGTATTCGCCTGCCAAAGGGTTGTTGGGGGCTGTGTGTGTATGTGTGGTTGTCTCGTCTAAATGATGGGGAGGAGGCTTTTCTAAAGTCCAGGGACCATGTTAGCGACAGAAAGGGGGACAGCATTAATCTAAGAGTTCAAGCCTATAGTTGTCACCCTGTTTGGGGTGGAAGGGGTGAGGGAAAGTAAGACACTGACTTAAAGGCCTTTTGTCTGAACAATGGCTGCCCTGTGTTTTGGAAAAAGGCAAGGAGTTCACAGTTCAACCCTCCACATCCTTTTCTTTCACTCGTCTCTTGTTGCTCGAATCCTTTTTCTCACCAAGTGTCCACTTTTGACTCTTTACCTTGTCTCTCCTTTTTTTCTCACACTCACCTCTTGCCTCATACATAGCATCCTCACAAGCCCATGATATACCTTTCACACTGCTTCTTTTAATAGAAGCCATCCTTCCGATAGGGTGAGTTGCCGTACCTAGTGTTTTCTCTGTCAGAGAGACGAGTCGTATAAAGACAGTGAGACAAAAAGTACTTTCACAAGTGCAGCCTTTTCTCTGTTTGTAGCAGCAGTTTTCTGTTTAGGTGTCATGTTTGACTAAGCTGCCCTAACGTGCAGGCAAATCAGCTCTGCCATCTCAAGATGTCGAGAAGAAAAGATGATAAAAACCAGAGTTAAATTCCTTGTATGTGTACACATACCTGGCCTAAAAAAGTGATTCTGATTCTCATAAACAGATGAATGTGGCCAGGGTGGGAAACTAGCACTAGGACCACTTTTAGAACATCAACAACAACAACATTTACCAAAAGATCCAGCTTTGTTTATTGCATTGCATTTGCGAAGATAAAATAAAAATATTCCTTTAATCACACGTGTTAAACAGCAAATGTGACACGTTTTAAAATATGAACAAAGGACTCATGTCTGGTCTGTCCATATGGACTCCCCTTAGTGCATCGAAAGGTGGTGCAGCTCAGGACTTCTATTTATAGGCTCCTAACAGGTGTACTGAATAGCAAATCAAGCAAACAGAGCCTTGTGATGGCTAGCATCAAGCAGGCAAAAATGGGTAAGGTAAATTGCATGGCTGTCCTGGGAAGTGAAGATTACAGAGCAAACACTTGCCTTAATTGTTTTCTTTTTTAAAAGTTCCCAGGAACCAAAGGCACAAAAATAGTCAGAGTAAAGAAATTGAGAGTCACCAAACTTTGAAAGAAGCAGTTTCAGCCGTCTGCAGGGTTAATTCTTCTTTAAGGTTGTGATAGACAGATGCAGACAACATTTGAGAGTAAAAAGACTCTTTTCAATTGTTATTCATAATGAAATTAAACCATTCATTGGGCTGGTCATGTCAAGTCGCTCATTAATAATTCAACAAGTGCATTTCAACTTCCATTTATCACATAATTTCGTTATCGATTTTCCACTTCAAGAGAGCATAAACGTGTCAGTGTTGAGGCATTTTGATCAAATTTGCCGTTAACTTCTAACTGTCCTAATTTGGTATCATTTGCATGGTGGTACTGTGATGGAAATGCAACCCGTGAGAAAGAAAAGACTGAATAAGCAAGAGTCATAAAAGGAGGCAGAACGGGAGAGATAACCTCCAGACTGTCAGCGAGGGATTATTCTCCCCTTCTGTTAAATCAAAATTCCATTTTCTTTTCCGCCTTCACCAGGTTTGGACGCTCCCTCTGGCCCCTGACGCTTCCCAATAATGCAATTAAGATCTATAAGCTTTTCCCAGGAATAGAGGGGCTGAAAGGAGGATTGTTCATGCTTCACTGAAGTTGGGAAAATCTGTGTGTTCTCGTGTGTGTGTGTGTGTCTGTGTGTGAAGATGGATTGATGGAGGGGTGGAGCAAAGGAAGGTAATAACAGTCATGAACAGACATGAAGAAAGAGTTTGAGTTGTATTGGAACCCCTCTAACACACACACACACACACAGTCATTTTTCTCTCACTACATTTTCCACTCCCACTGACATGCTATAGTGTTGCCATAGTGTCATTGTGACTTTTTGAACTAAACTTCAACCGTTCAAAATTGTAGCTTTACTTTCTTTGTTGCAGATCAGTTGTGAACCATTTGCTTGTGTTTTAAACTCTTTGACTGTAGTTTTTATATAAGTGATACCTTGGCAACTGAACAGGAGAGCAACAGGGCCTAATGAGCTGCATTTCCTCAGGTCAAGAGGAAGGGTTAGAAATAGCAGAACAATATGCCAGGGTACCCGGCTTGTTTTAAGGTCCTTCAGATACACGCCTGAAATGCAAGAGTTCATGTACAGACAGAGAGACAATGAGAGAGAGAAAGATGATTCACATTTTTGCACTGTACCTGAAGCTGAATGTCATATTTGCATAGCAGTTTACTTACTTAAATTGCTTCCTGAAATCAAGTAGTTCAGTTGATGCATTAGAGCCTTGCATGTGTATTACCTGCAATCCCTATTTTTCAAAGGTGCTTGTTTTCTTTGCTTGTGTGCATCTGATTGTATTTTATGCTCATAGATAACCTGCATGAAGAATCATGCACTTGAAGGAGCTTTAGACAGACTCTTTCAGTGGCTTCTACATAGAGTGTAGCAGGAAGTGGCAGCAAATAGATGTTTATGTTACCTAACAGACAGCATCCTCCACCTCTTCATCTCCCCTACAGCAAACTCCACTCCATTTCACTCCATCTTTGTCGCTTCATGCTCAACTTTTTACTATCAGATACCCAGGAAAAAATAACTAAAGAAAACAAAATCTTTTGCTTAATAGGTTACGATTTAGTGCAGTTAAGGGCTTGTTAAAAATATGTTGAAAATACGACCACACACACTTTGTGGTGGAAGAGTTTTGATTAGGGATGCATTCGGATTTTCCTCCCTTCTGTCGTTGTTGCATGCTCTGCCCCAGATTTGTCACTTTGCCAGCATTGTTGGTCGTTTTGTGCATCGAGCAATGGTGTGGGCAGTGCCTAAGCAGTGTTGTGGCGCGTTTGAGAAGATAATTGGCTTTTTACTGAAGCGGTTTTATGCTGATACAATTGAACCAGTGCACGGCGTAAAGGTTAGGGCGATATTAGGCCCCATACAAATGAGAACAGGACAATACACACTGAGGCAGATGTCAAAGCCAATCTCTTCTTTTAGCCTAACTGAGGCATTGTGTGTGTGTGTGTGTGTGTGTGTGTGTGTGTGTGTGTGTGTGTGTGTGTGTGTGTGTGTGTGTGTGTGTGTGTGTGTGTGTGTGTGTGTGTGTGTGTGTGTGTGTGGCACAGAGGTTTGTGTACAGTGCTGAGAGAGTTAGATTTTCGTTTACATGGAACAGATTAAAAAGTCAGTGGGTTGTTGAGTGTGTTACAGCCACACTTTAAGAAACAGTTCACGCTTAAAGGCACTTGCATGCAGTATGCAAAAAAAAAAAAAATGAATATGCTTACAACTGAGTATGTGTGCACAGACATCACAGCTGAATTAATGCAATTAGTTCGAGTCGAGTCAATTAATCAACAGAAAATTAATCTGCAACAATTTTGATAATAATAATTGACTAATTACTTGAAGCTAATATGCAAAACTAGCTGGTTCCAGCTTCTCAAATGTTTAAATTTTCTACGTTTTCTGTTCCAGATCTTTCATCTTATTAATATGGAATGTAAGCATGGATTATCATTATTATTTTGATATTAGGTGCTCTTATACATACATATTCCTATGTTATTGATTGAATTCCATACCAACATCATGTGATAATAACTGAACCATCTCCATGACAACTGAGCTGACGAAGGCCATGAGATTGCACTGAAAATGAAGAAAAAAAAGATTTTTCGTTGTTAGAAATTATGAAATTGTAATGGACAGTTTCTCACTACTGTCGCACACTAAACAATTCATCGAAAATAATTTGGAGATTATTCAACAATCAAAACGATCAGAATTTGCAGTCCTTGTAGACAGTCATACACACACTTAACAATAGGCTTTTGGTTTACACCTTTACACACAACCCCCATCTCTTCTATTAATGTTTTTTCCCTTTATGATAAATGTTCAATAATTCACACCACCCCCCCCGCCCCTCTCCTCTGCCTCTCAGCTCCTTTGTGTGTGATTGTATGTTGCTATGCTCAGCTCTCTGCCACTCAGCTATGGTGCTATGGCCACTCTCCGAGTGCCTTTGGTTGTAGTGAGGGAAATCAACTGTGGCGGAGCTGTAAATTATTCCTCTGGAGGGCTAAAGGGGCCGGAGCCCACACTTGCTCTCGTCCGCTATACCTTTTTATCAGGGCCCAGTCGGTTCCTATGGACCCTTTATCCGTCAGGTCTGAAAGGCCCCAGCCAGGCAATATCAATGACATGGACCACAAAAAGAGGTTGTTTAGTGTGCAGAGAGAGAGAGGGAGAGAGAGAAGATGGACAGAAGGAGAGAGATACAAAGGGAGAGGAAGGGAAGGGAGGGTGAGCAGAGAGACCCTGTTTGGAATACCACAGGACCATTATGTGTTCAATAAAATTAAGGATGGATTGTCTAGCAATAGAAGGATTTAAGAAACGTTTACATTTTCATTCAGTCAATGAAATAAAATTGGTTAGTTTGCTTTGGTCTTGTCATTTGATATATGGATCTTATTTCAAGATGTCATCAGCCTTGATTTTATTTCATGACAGCAGGATTTAATTGGATTTAAGGCTTAAAATATGTTGTTATCATTACAAAGGAGGATTTTCTGTAGTTTCAATAACACGAACGAAAACTGTAACATTCTCTGTTTACAACGTCTACAAATGTCAGAAATTGCTGCTTTTTCTGTTTTATATAATTTTAAATTGAATATTTTTTGGCTCTTTATTTGATAATGAATAATTCAACTTTGCAGGCTTGTAGTCCATTTTTAAGCAGTGGTGCTCTGAAACTTGTCATCATCTGTTTTCAGACCAGTTTCACTGATCTCTATGTTTCTGTTTACAGGCACTTTGGTCTCTGCTTTTCTTTGCTCTTTGGAAAAGCTAATTTTTTCATGATTTAACCTTCTGTGGTCTGAGCAGTCGCCTATGATTGTGAAATTAATAGGGCTATTAATAAGATCCCAGAGGGTTAAGATGCTTGCGACAGGTGCGACAGTTCCGTCTCATCTAAGTTTTTCTATTTAACATGTTCAGATGCAACATTTAACACTTCCTGTTCTTATGGTGAAAAAGGGGGGTATTAAATTTGAAGCACATGTTTACTCCATAGAAAAGTCCATAAACACATTTTACTCCACAAAAGCATCACAAAAGATCTTAACCACACCTTAAAGAAAATAAAGTGAGGACTTTCTCTTTGAGCTCCCGTCTCTTAGTTTAAGACTGTGCAGCATTGTAAATGCGATCTTTAAAGCTTTGTTTACATGGTAGACAGGCCTCTGCTGTCTCGTCCCCCTCACCCTCACTCCTTCACTGCCTGAAAGAGGACTTCCTTGCATTCTGATCGCGGGCCTGTCTGTTCGTACAGACTCTAAAGAATACTAATCAGCAAGGCCTCCTCCTTATGCAGACTCTATTCAGTCAAGGATGGTAGAAAATAACAGGAGACATATGATAAATGGTTGGTTCCATATTGCTCTTACTTATCATCTAGTGAGAGACTCTTTCACAATGCTAGGATGGAGATGAGATCTGTATTATAGTATATAGGATTGGAGCCTCAGCTTATACCGCACCTCGTGTGAAGTATGCGGTGAAGAACCTTTAGGGTATCGACAGCAAAGAATTAGATTCAACTAAATTTGGCTTGGTTGACTCACGCTTGTTCTTTTTCAGCATTGTCTTATGTCATGCGTATCATCAGTTTGGACTGCAGTCTTTCAATTTTGACTTGAGTGGGGCCTAAAAAAGTCCCCTGAGGTAGTAATGTACTTTTAGTAAGGAGCTCTCTTTGGTTTCATTTAGACTGAAAGCGACCACTGGTTGTTCTTTCGATATCCCAGACCTTTATGTAACTGATTACTCAAACAGTCTGAAAAAGGATGTTATAATAAAAAGAGGAAGTTGTTGATTAGCAATAAGGACAGAGAAAGAGAAGTAGAAAGTAGAGAGAAACTAAAATTAATGAATCATTTCAGTGCACTTATACTAAAGTTTTACACAACAAAGCAGAAAAAAACAAAACAGAGGCATATAAAAGAACATCTCAGTTGTTTCTTTTTGCTTTTCTACTGTTAAACTTTTGCTTTCCAACAACTCAAACATCAGAGTTGCACAGAAATAAATGGCATAGAACACATAATGACCTCAGCCTCCTCCTTCATAACTGTGTTGTCTCATCACATGCGAAACCAAACCGTTTGCTATCTGCCTAATTGGTCTAATCTTTGCGGTCCTTGAAAAACACCAAATGCATTACAGGAAATCTGAGTTCCTCAATTACTTCCTGTTTTTAGGTCCTGGAGCAGCTTGGTTCCTAGAACTGTTTGGTTGTAGAGGTCTATTAGTTAGATATGAGCTTCCATGGGGAAAGATAGTGGAAATGTAGTAATTTGTATCACAAGGTGGACGTTATTCCACTCACTTGTTCCTTCTTCAACCCCAGAAAGAATTCATGTGTAAAGCTTAGATCAGCTTACGAGCCAGCCAGGGCTTTGGGTGGTCAAATGGGTTCAACAAACCCCCCCTAGTGCCTGGCACAAGCTGTACAGACCACAGACACACTTGCACAAATACACACGGAGGAATTAGAAAACATCATCACCGTCCAGGGATACTTTCCAAAAATGCTAATGTGGTATATTTGACCTGTTTGCTCAGCCTACGTTTTAAAAGCATTCAGACATCACCAGAATATTGAAAAACAGTCCTGTGTGAGGTTAAAGCTCTGCTGTTATCGCACTAAGCCAGAGCGTTCAGGCCATCTTCCCCTTTCAGTAACTGACGGCAAAAAGAGAGGATGAGAGGAGGAAAAGAGAAGAAAATAAAGGAAGCGGTACCTGAAGTATGAAAGGCAACCCTTGTACACATATATGCGCACACCTAGGCATGTAACCACTTCCTTCCTTTGTCTCCCTTTTCCACACAGACATACCCTCATGTCTTACCTGTAGGTTCCTCTGGGATGTGGCTGATCAGGTCTAAATACCCCTCCAGCAGGGATGTCTTTGATGGCTGCTGCCCAGCCTAATTTGAAGCAGGGCTCATTGCAAGCTTCCCTGTGGGATACTGGATCAAAAAACAGCCAGTGGAAAGAAAGCTGGGCCTTGAGGTGTGTGCGCGTGCGTTACTGTGGATGCACATGTCTAGCATGTGTGCAAATGTGACTGTGTTGTGAGTATGTGAGTGGATGTGTGGGCTCACCTTGCATTTTGTGTAAAAACTGCCAGTTACAAATGGTGAAAGAGGACAGAGGGACGGGGGTGTTAGTGACAGTTCTCGCCAAGGAGCCAGCCATTTCCATTTTGTTCGCTGGAAGCCGAGTGTGAAACTTTGATGAAGAGCAATTTGCATCTCTGGATGGCTATGAAGAGGTCGGCTTTGTTCGCTACCATCGAAAAGCCGTGCCCGCACACTGCTGGCTCCAAAACCTGCCCACCCCACCACCAACCGGCACCCACCCTCTGCCCTTCACCCACCGCCCTCCTGGCACTACTTTTCGACTGCTTCGGCCAGCGGCTATTCCACCATTGTGTTGCGTGGCCAAGAGCACCTGCTGGGAGCCCTTTCATCAACCCTCTCTGGGGTTTTTCAAAGCGATCCAAGGGTACCCCCCACCCTCACCACACAAACACCTAAAATCATCGGTGGAGACACAGATGCAGAAAACATGTGCCAACCAAGTCATAATGTGGAGACATCTCAAAAACATCATCAGTGTCTGCCTTAATGTACATTGAAGGGAGGAGCAGGCGAATGGTGGGTGCTAACCACCCCTTGTTAGCTCAAATGCACATAATTTATCCCAGTTTGTAAATTGTGCACAATCTTTGAAGATAAAATGAAAGAAAGGTTCCCCACTGTCCCGTTTATTAAATCTGAACAAACAGTCCCCTGTGACTGTCTTTTGAAGCAGGAAAACTGTTAATGAAGGGGGATGGTGTGGGAGACAGTGGAACAGGAGAGAAGACAGCGTGGTTTGGGATTTGTGTGTGTGTGTGTGTGTGTGTGTGGTAATGGGGCTGAGAGGCGAGTGTCTGGGTTGTATTTGTATTCCGGTGGCCCGGGGTATCCGTGGATACACCTAGGTGACTGGGAAGCATGCAGAAGGAGGAAGTGGGAAAGCGGTTATTTCACAAACGTGCCCCTTGATACCCACGATGATTAAAAAGAAGCACACAGCGAAAGGTAACTCTAGGTCAGTTCTGTCCAAAACAAGCTCATCTATGGCTACATCCTCACCGATTTGTTTTTGACTGTTTTGCAGATAATTCTACACATCTCCTGAATAATTCTGTAAAGCGTTGTTGAAAACGTCAGAAGGAAAACACCGTCCTAATTCCCTGCGTTACATTTAAATGAATTACCCATAAGACAGGAACTTGAAGAATAAAAGAATAAAGGTCTCTTATTTTGTAAATGTCTGAGCTGTGTTGAATCAGCGGGTGCCTGCAGATATCAAACAAGCCATTTGTAATATTTCAGCAGCTCTTTGAATTAAATAACAAATGTGTGTGTGTGTGGGTTTTTCAACTATTACGGATCAATAACGCATACTCATCTGTTGTGGGTGTTAAGATTTCAAGCTATGTAAACACAGTAAATACAGAGAGCTGGCTCTTATGTATTTACTCAAAAAGCAACAAACTCCCACATCCCCTGAACTACCCACCATGTGCACTGTACATTTATCTTATCTTTTTATATAGTGAACTTCAACCCTAGAAAAAAAAAGTTGGCACTGTATTGGTTGGACAGGTAAGAAACGTGTTATGTGGCTAATTTTAGCAGCATAAGTCAACTATTTAACGTGTGGTTTATAGCATAAAAAACATTAACTTTCCACCACCTAGGAATTTAATCTTAATAATTTTCTTGCCTCAGTAGTTGTTTGTCGCTTTATACAGAAATTGTTTAAGCTTTAAATATGAGACATGATAACATACTTAAGTCTGTTTATTGACTTATTATGAGAACTTTGTTCCAAAATGGCTCCATTACAATGAAAACTGCTCATGCAGCTCACCCCAAAACTGCTTTTGATGGTTTGTGTGTGAATTGTTGGGCCCATGATATACCCACATGAACAATACACACAGTATCTTAAATTATCTTATGTCAGTATTTCTTTGCTGACACTCTCCATTGGAATGACTCTGATACCTTAACCAGATGTCTCAAGAAAACTTGATGAACTGAAAGTTAGTAACCGTAGTGACAGTAAACACTTAGCATTGTTGTAAAATGCCACTGGTGTTGTGTTTCATTTGGTAATCTTGAGTTAAAAGCCAAATTCCAACATACATTTTGAATTAAGTAACCACAGGGCAATCCCAGCAGCCCCTTCATTCAAAGTTGAGATGTCGTGAGATTACACCAAACAGACAAGCTCATTTGGCCAGCTTACAGAGTATGATGATTCATAAGCCGCAACAAAGGCTGTGTCAAATGGTTCCATCCACATCCCCTTTCTTTCCTCCCTCCTAATGTTCCCAAATCAAGCAGCTTTGTGGGCCAATGAAAAGAGCTTAGTCATTTGTGTAATTTCATTCATACAGTCGATGATGTTCGGACATGTAGGCCTTAAAGGGATTAGCTGAGAAAACATGATTACTTTGACAGTGTTAAACCTGCTTGAGACATCAGTGGTGGAGCTCTAAAGAGATAGCCGGTGTATTAGTAAGTCACAACACCGGCCATTGTAAATGCATGACATATGTTAAAGTTTATTTAATAAACTTTGTTTTGATTGCTGTTAAACTTCATGATGTCAAACCGATCTTGAAATTAACATTTGTCCTTAACAGAGATGCCCTAAATAATTCGACATAGATGTGGCATGCTTTTAAGGGATTCTTTCCTTAGTGGAGTCTATCATTAGCAGAATCATAGGCAAACTGCAATGAAGGCTTCGTGTTCACTTTGACAGTTGATCTTGCTCTGTGGAAGATGTTTTTTTGATGCTGTAAAAAACCCAACAGCTGGCTTAATAGAGACCTCTAGCATTGCTGACTTTGTGCTTAATGCCTCCAGGAACAAAGAAAGGGAAATCAAAAACCATCATTATTACTTAAAACAGTTTATTATCATTTAAGTCCATTTGAGAAATTGACTTCTTTAAACCGTCGTAAAAAACATTGTGTATTTTTGTTCTTTACTTTCCGTTACTGGCCATTCAAGGTTAGGTGGAATTGCACTCAATATAAGTGCTGATCTTGAGTTGTCTATCAGTTTTTTATCTGCTTATAAAAGTCCACAGGTTGTTAAGAAATCCTAGTTTTAGTCAAATTGTCTTGGAGTAGTAAGTTCTTACTGACACAAATGTGATTGTAAATATTATATATTCTTTATGCAGTCATTGTGCATCTATTTGTAACGCACAGACCCACACAAACACTTGTTATTTGTCCTGAGACTTGTCATCTGTTGACATTTCCCTGTCTATAGTCACACAGTATTTATCCATCACTATTCTATTACAGCCTCAAATTCAGGCTTCTCCCAGTGGGAGTTTGTTATTCACTCTGAACTCAGGTCACGATCCTTTCATCCAATAGGTGTTTTTTTATTTATTTTTCTAATCAGCGATCACCAACAAAGCAGACAAAGGAAGGGACAACTGGCTGTTTGCCAAACGGAAAAGGGGCGGGAGGAATGGAGATGAAGAAGGGTAGGTGGGAGCGAATAAGCGAGCGAGCGTGTGATGGAGGCAGGAGGGGAAGGGTGGAGAAGAGGAGCGGATAAGGAACGTAGAACGAATGAGCGTGGCAGGAAACAAAAGAGGGGAGGCTGTGTACAGTTTTGTTTTGCTGTGAGCGCAGCAGAACACACAGGCGAGGTCAGTGTGTCACACAAAATAATCGCATTCTGCCGTCGCCCATGGGATCTCTAAGCAATGCAAAACAGCAGGTTGTGATTTTTTTTTTTTTGTCTTTGTCACCTTGGCAAATATTAGCTCCCCTTTATTCTACCGTCTTTTAAACCAGGAACAAATAAACAAATAAGTATGCACAAACTGTACACAGCTGTACAAGTAAACACACACAGATGCACACATGTTCTAACTCCTGCTGACCTTTGTGGCGCTCTTTGTTGCTTCCAAGCGGCAGCAATTTGTAATTAAAATGAATTCTTTTTGCTTGTCAGCAGCGGGAGAAATTTGTCCCTCTCCTTTGTCTGCGAATGCTCAGCAGGCTTTGTTTGAATCCCTACCGCACCCCGTTTTCTCCCCCCCCCCTCTCCCCAACCACTCCCTCCGGCGAGTGCTGATTTTTGATAATAAGCCCAGTAGTAATTTGTCATTTGGACCGACCAGCAGCACGCTGCATGTGTGCGGTTTTGGGACTTGAATGGCGGTGGTGGAAGTGCAGGGCCGCGAGGAGGGGAGGGGGATACGAGGCTCACAGCGAGCGTCGATTCATACAGCCAGCGGGAACGTTGTTTGCTAGTGAAAGGCTTTTTCTTTTTGTTGTGGGATTGAGCTGCTGAAACCTCGGCTTGTCAGTCAGTCAGTCAGTTGCTAGAAGAGTAATTACAGAAGAGTGTTTATGAATTTTTATTTTGCCACTTGAGTGCTTCTGCCACAAGCACAGGGATTTGGTTTTGGGACACACGATTGGCATGTGATTTGTAATTGAAAATTAAATTGCTATAATCGTCAAGGTTATGAATCATTTAGCTATTATGTGTTGAATAGACAAGTTGATAAATGGATTTAAAACCATGTTATTCAGCATGTCCCCTTTCTTCATGCTTTGTCCATGATGTTCAGTATAGGCATGCTCATGCGCACACACGCAGAGTACATGTTGTTGTGCACTGTGTGTGTGTGTGTGTGTGTGTGTGTGTGTGTGTGTGTGTGTGTGTGTGTGTGTGTGTGTGTGTGTATGTACATCTAACTAGCCACAAAGGGGTTGGACTAACTTAGGTTTCATATAGTACTGTATATCCCCTCCCCCAATGCATCGCACAGGTTTTATGGCCCCAATGGGACATTTATACTGTGTGTGTGTGAGTGGATGGGTGAGTAGGTGTCTATTTGTGTGTGTGTGTGTGCAGTCTCCTGACCTCTGGAGGCAAGCTGTTTGTTGAAAAGGATTTTTTTCTCTTGACTGGGTTGAGGTTGAGGTTTTGTTCTGATTTTGAAAGCATCTTCACACTTTCTTTAAGGAAGCAGTGAAAGGAAAGTTGATAGAGGATCTCTTGATATATCGTATTTTTCCAGAGCTATAAAATCATTTATTTGTGACACGGTTTTGCTGTCAAGTCCAGCCTCCAATAAAAATCAAAGCATATTTATGATTAAACAGTATGCATTCAACCAAGAGACTCGGCCCTTCAAACTCCTGCTACCGCTTGATGATTTTCCTTTGCCCTTGATGACATCAGTCAAACAGCATTGATAGCTCCCTGGTAAATGAAGAGCTGTATAGGTTTTACATGTGTGGGGAGGAGCGGGCTAAAGGATTGATAGCTGATATCATTAAAACGATGACCCTGTCGAGGAAAGTGACTGTCCGATAGTCTGATGAGATTGGAGTGTCGGGGCGGGACATGGGGGAGGGGACGAAGTGTGTTACTGTCTGTGTGTGTGTGTGTGTGTGTGTGTGTGTGTGCAAGTATGTATGTGAGTAACAGGGCTGGTATCGGTGTCTGAGTGTTTAATAAATCAATGCAGGTCAAGTCTGAGAGCCGGATGTCACCCAGATGGCCCGTTGTTAGGGGGCTTTGCAGTGTGTGTGTGTGTGTGTGTGTGTGTGTGTGTAGTAGACAGTACAGGAGTACAGTGAGTTTTCTGTCACTTCTAATGAGAGGTACTGAAGCAGAAGGATATGACCTCACAGGCTCTCCAGACATCTTGGAAAAGAATACCAGCACATTAGCACACACTATTTAAAATGTCCCCACTCACACACACACACACACGTACCTCATGTTCCTTTTTATTATTTCAAGTCTTTACAATCAATTTTGTATTAGCCTATTGAATACAACTTATAGAGCTGTGTTTGTTTATCTTTATTCATTATGTATCTTCCAGTTCCAAGTGGTATTCTTTCTAAATGGCTTGTTGGTGTTTGTAGTGATTCTGCTCTGAAACGTTTAATTAAACAGTATGTGACATGTCTGCTTTATGTTGTTGCATTTTGGAAAGTGCTAATGAATACTGCATTGTCAGCAAATCGTCCAAAAACAATTTTTTTTCAGGAGGATAAAAACAAAAAGCTTACAAAATAAAACACTGTCATGAAATATATTAAGCATCAGAGTATGAAAATCTGTGTTTACACAGTCATCAGTGAACTGTTTAATATTTTATATGGATATGCAGTTTTTTTTGTAAATATATAGCTCTAAGGATGTACGGATGGTTCCGAACCTCAGCTCTCCTGTTTATGTCCACCTCAGCTGGTAAACTAGCAATAGCAATAGCAATGTTTCCACAGAGCACAATGGCCTAATCAAAGCTACTGTATGTACTGTATATCAGTCTGACTCGGTTCAGAGAGATCACACAGTTGTCTATCCTTGAAGTTATTTATCCAACGCTATCCTCCCTCTTTCTATCCTACATACATGATGTAACCAAATATCTTTTCATTGGTCAATAAGATTCTAAATGCTGACTGTAGACTGAGAACATGCACATTACATATATAGAAAAAAGTCCAAATCAGTGGAGATAAAAGTGGAGTTTTCATCAGGCAGTGACAAAATGTAAAAGCTTCTACAAACTTCATATGAGTGTTGTTCCATCACTGAGTGAAAGGACGTGGAACAGGAAAAACTCAAGTTATTTATATGGAAATGTGTATAATTACTTTACTTTAGTCATATTCCAAACACTATCACTTTTTTATTCATTCTTTTACAAAGTTGTGATTTCCTTGTCATATAGAGAATCAGCAGGATGTGACTAGCTGCACTGCAGCACTGCTCAGAGCATTTGTTCGTCTGACGCCATCATTTGAAGGACTGATGAGCTTCATGTCGTAAAAAAAACCCAAACAAAAAACAAGCCTGGCCCTGCGATCCCACAATGGCCCCTTTTGTGCTGCTACTTAATTAGCAGTCTCTGATGCTAACACAGCACAGAGTACAAAGCGACTGCTCTCTGATCTCTCTGGCGAGATATCCACTCACCATCACGACGACAAATACGCGCACGTTTGTTTGTCTCAAGAGCTGGAGCTAAGAGCCCTCTGGGGCACACGACGTCCAAAAAAATTAAGATGGTTAGGAGGGGAGGAAGAATGGAAGATAAGGAAGGAGATGGAGGGGGAGGAGTGGAAAGATGATTATGTTGAAAGGAGACAATCAATTTGTATATATTGAATTTAAGCAGGAATGTCTGAAGTGTGTGATGACAGAGGACTGTCCATCTTTAGGCTCTAATTATAGCAACCATGTGAGTCTTGGTAGTAGCAATCATTGCCTTTGTTGTTCAGACATTTGATTGATAAACAAAAGAGTTGACATTGCAAAGCAGGCGGTGGAGGACAAGGTTAGAAAAGAGGAAGATAAGAAAGAGGAGAGATTCAGAGATACACTATGTGTGTAGAACTGTAATATAAAAGGAGAATAAAGAAAGAGGCTGATACTTTTCATCTCCTGACAAGCATTTTCTTCCCATTTTATCTGATTTGTTTTCTATCTTTGATCATCATCATGGCCCCGCAGCCAGTTCTTTCTCTTCTTCTTCTGATTTTCTATTGTCATGCTTGTCCCCCTCCACTTCTAAGCTGCTTTGCCGAGCTGTAACGCCCCTCTTATATAAGGGGGAATGAGGATCGGGGAACTGGGATGTGACAGGATTTTGGGAGGTCTTAGGCTTTGGCATGGGGCTGATGCAGACACTGTAACGTTCGGGGGGTTAAAATCCAGGGATCTGGGAACAACATATAGCCAAGAGGACAATGGTACAACATGCTCAGAGTGATTTTCCCCTTCAGCCAGCCAAAACGATGGGAAGACACCTTAATTGGCCATATCAGTGGTCACTTTTGCATTACAATCTAAAGATCTACATTTTAAATCTAGGTTTTTGTTGCATCTCTGACAAAATGGTCGGGCTGGTTTGATTGTGATGCACCTTAGACTGTGTCAGCTACGTCAAACCTGTAACAGAAGAAGGAAATGTCCAGTATGACTAACAGGAATTAAGCAGTAATTTTAGAGCACTAATATTTGGTCAAGGCAAACATGGCTGACTCAGACGCCGTGCCTTGAATTGTTCCCGCCACTGTGAGCAAAGAGAGAGCTCGCTTCAGGATGAAGAGGATGTTTGAAGCATGCATTTCCTCCACTGTATTTACTTTGTGCAATTCTGTTTTCACAACGACTCAAAGGTTGATAGTGAAAATAATTCAAAATGTATCTCATTACTCTGCACCACAGCCTCTCATCAGCTCCTCTTAATATTAATCTCTGTCACAAAAAAGTGAGTCATACAAAGGCTCTTCACATTTCTCTGAAAGCTTAGAAGACAGAAAAAGAGGTGCAATCTGCTTTTTTAGAATGAGTTTACAGATGTAGACTTAAGTGGAGGTATAAATAGATTCATGAGCACACACACAAACAGGCACACACCTCTGTGATGTAGCTGTATGAGTAGGAGCCGACAAGTGTTACTTCCACAACACATCTTTAGTTGCCTTGATATTATTTTTATTCCACTTCGGAGTCAGTCCTTTTGAAATCCTTTGGATGTGACTGCTGCATGGGGTGTTTGCTACACTCCGCTGCTCCACACTGCACTTTGTTTCTGCACAATTTCTTTTCATATGTCAAATTAAATGACACTATTTGTTTCTCCAAATGAATGCACCTGCTCACCAAAGATTTTGTTAAGTGGTTGAAGTGAAGGATTTTAATGGTGGTAGATTTCTTTAAATGGTCCCAGAGAGAAATGTTGTTTCAGCACTGGAGAATGTATCATAAAACTAACAAAGAACAAATGTAACTCTCTGTACACGGATATTTTCAAGATAGTTATACTATCAGAAACATTTTAACCTGGTATGTACATTATTTAGGTCAATATGAGGCATACTGCAGCTGTAAAAACTGGTAAGCCGTCAATATACAGTTATTAATATTTTAACATCTAGGCTTTATATTCCACATATTAAAGGAAGGTGTGTGTGTAGGATTTAGTAGTATCTAGTGTTGTACATGCTGATTGCAACCTCTTCCACTCACCCTGTTCTTCCTAGCTTGAAGGAGAAACTACAGTGGCCACAAAACGCATAAAAAAAAAAATACAAATGCCCTCCAGAGCCAATGTTTAGTTCGTCCCTTTTGGGCTACCATAGATCATCTGTAGGTATAAAATTCACCCTAAGGTATCCAGAACAGAACACTTCTTGTTTTCAGGTGATTATAAACTAATGAAAACAGTGATTTGTATTCTATTTCTGCCATATTCTGTAAATCGAAGCCTCTAAATCTGACCTTTTTAAGAGTATGTTTATATTATATTATACATAGTATATTTAATTAATAATTACAATATGAACAAACTACTGTGTAGCTCTAAGGTAGTCAGTATTATAAGGTGAGATATAACATACATACATACATACAACATCAGAGCTCTGAATCAATGTATTCTATTATATAAATATAATTCTATAATTTAGTCTATTTATATTCACTTCTCTGGATTCAACATAGCATTAGCACTCACCACCAATAAACTCGAAGAATTCAAAGGTATGCGCTTCCTTAAAAAGTTTCTTACCTCCATTTTTTTAACTTGCCTTTCAGAATATTTGAAAGTTCCACCACATCTTCTAAATCTCAATGAATATAAGTTAGAAGGAGGAGTTAGAAGGATCTCTCTTTTCTAAAGTTTGCCACCATCTCTTTCATCTCCATCACACTGAGCTTCAGGTGAGTCTTCCTTTACCAGGTGATGCAACTGTCCCCTCGGTCTCTGTACTTTGAGTCCTCCCCAACTCTTCCCCATTTCTCATTCTCTTGTGTTTTTGTCTCAAAAAATCTGGAGTCCACGTCTTGCCCCATGGGCTCGACTCTCCAGTGTCCAGTGAGGGAGATGATAAAATGGTAACAAGTTTCTTTGAACTGGTAGGTGGTATTTGATGTGCTGTGAGGAGCATAATATATGATGTATTTGATCTAGCCAGCTGTCGGTTGCCGGTCCATGAGTTCTCTTCACATCCTTAGCCTTTGTAGTTTGTGCATCTGAGAGTACGCACACACACACACACACACCCTCACACTCACACACACCTGTGAGC
The DNA here is from genome assembly GCA_946959425.1 of Argyrosomus regius. Taxonomy (NCBI): domain Eukaryota; kingdom Metazoa; phylum Chordata; class Actinopteri; family Sciaenidae; genus Argyrosomus; species Argyrosomus regius. The sequence goes on along the minus strand of OX336888.1, from coordinate 23,109,257 downwards.
ATGTACATTGAAATCCAGGTGCAAAGGCACTTTCTTAGATATTTAGCCTAAACTTTAAACTGCAGCAAACAGCATTTATTTATTCCTCTGATGATATTGAACATACATGCTTAATGCCAAGTCTAGCCACAGATTTAATTTACTTACAGATAGTTTTGAAGAGGAAACTTTGTATTTTGCAGTTACAAAAGTGTATTTTTATTCAATCAGTGATCATTTCTTTGTTACCCCTTTTGTGAGTGCACTACACACTGCCTGCTGTAGTTGGTATTCAAGTTACATGTATGAAAAAGTCAGAAAGTTCAAACTTATTCCAGGAGAACAAAATGCCATATCCAATGCCTCCCTCCTGCCCATTACTTTACAATTAGTGTTTTTTCGGTTGCACTGTGCTCTTGTATTCCAGTCCTTTCCTCACGATATCTCTCTGTCTCCAACTGATTATCGAGAAACTGGACAGACCTTTAATCTCCTCAAAGGAACCAATATTATACTTGTCTACTTTACTCCATCCCTCGCTCTGTTTCTCGCTCACACATTCACAGACAAGCACACAATTCATGGAGTATCCCCCCACACCCTCACAGTTGTGGCTCAACCTCTGCTCACTGATTAACGGCCTGCTTCCCTCTACTGACATGCTACGTTCTTTAGCTCTTTAGCCGATCACAACAATGTGGAGGACCATCTATTTCCTCTCCTCTTTCTTCGACGCTCACTCTTTCTCCATTCTCTCTTGCTCTCTTTTCTTTGGGTTTCTCATTTTTCTCCCTCTGCTTCTTTAACTTGCTCTTTGCTGAATACTCCTTAGACTTGTTTACAGCCAGAGACTCACCGTTCTATTTATTTTCCTCTTCTTTTGTCTGCACTTTGTCTTTAATGTATGGAGTTTTCAAGAAAGATGTTTATGTGTACTGCACCTGGCTGTGCAGCACATACAGTTACTAGATTAACTTCAAAGGAAAACACAGTAAGTTTCCCCTCTTTGGAAAAAAGAACAGAAAATACGTGTGAACATTGTGCACCAGGCATTTATTGAGTTTCACGTATTTCTCAGTAATGTCGATAGTAAATAAGAGTCTTTACAATGAGCTTTTCATCTTTACGCTGTGCAGCTGACTGGAGAAATCATTTCACACACTCAGTGCTGAAGGTCTTTGTCCATTTCTGTCACGTGAATTTGGAATTTGGTTTGATGATTAAAATGGAGTTTTCTGTTACATGTGGATAGCTCAACATACTTTGAAGATTCTAAACAATGGAATACCTGAGCAGTGTGACATGGTTACCGCAGTATTTTCTCTGGCTTTTCTCCAGATTTCATGTGCACAGAACCGACTGCGTTAGTTTGGCCTTTTCTCCTTGGTGGTGCTGAATTCCAACTGGTTTACTGGAAATGAAATGTGTCTAGCCTACTTTATTTACATTTCTTTGTCTTTGGTTTGGGTAGAACTAGGGTCAAAGTTGGTTTGGGTTTGAATTACATGTAGATGTAGCAAAGAGAAAAATGATAGACTTGGATGGAGTTAAACAAATATATTTCAAAGATATGCTCGACTTGAACCAGACTGAAAAGTTCAACAACTTCACTTTTTAACAGAAATGTACAAGTGACAAGAAGGGATTACTGCAGCAACATCCTGGTTATGGATATGTTCACTGAAGATGATTTTTTTGTTTGACCTGTCACTTGCACACTATACAGCGACATACTCCATACAAACAACTGGTGTCTGTTGTTACAGTTCATGTTTCTACTGTCAGTCTTGGAACACATCCATTTGCTATTGGTGGCCAATAAACACAGACTGTAAAAGCACTCGAGCATTTGTTTGAATACAGCAACACCATAGTTTCTGGGTGATTTAGATACAATGCAAATAGAACTATCAAAATAAAAAGTAACCTGAGAGCCTGGGCTGTCCTAACATCAACTTTAAAAAAATGTTTCTGAATCAGGAGAGGAAGGAAAGAATGCTAGCTTTGTTCTCTTACACTTGGAGCTTTAGCAGATTAAGTCTCACTGTTCCTAACTGAAGGATGGTAAATAATCTCACTACAGCACCGGCTGTCCGTGTTGGACCGTTGTTATTGGAGCAAATCAACTTTTCAGGGACTGCAGTCAACAAATCCTAATTAAAGATGACACAGCGGTCCCTTAGCTATTATTGTGCTGTTGGATGTTTTATTTTCATTTCCCTTTCACTCTATATGTGTGTATGTGTGTGTGTGTGTAATGAAGTGTGTAAATTGAATCGCTTGAAGGAAGAGGCTGACCTTCACCTGTTCTCAGGTCAAACAATAGTGGCCCAAAATCATATTGTCAGGAGTATGTGGCGAAGAATCCTAAGAGGTCCAGTGTGCGTGTGTGTGTTTGTATTGTGTGGAGGCCATACGAACATGAGTAGGTCAGTTCAGACACTCATTGATCATGGGGGGTCTCCACTAGAGCGTGACATTAGTTGAATGTCAGTGGAAAATGAACACAGTAGTCTGGTGATGAAGAGGTGGACAGCAGCACCTTTAAGTGTACTCTGAACATGTGGCACGCCCACATGGTCATGCATCTCTATAATGGCCATTATTTTAATGTGTTGGCCTTGCATCGTCCTATAATGGTAAAATATTGATGTAAAGCAGCCGTTCTCCAACTATGGATAAACCTTGCTCTAGTGGTACGTGGAGGAATAATAAATTAATAAAATACTACCACAATTCAACTGACAAACTATGAGTTCACTGGGGTATAATTTCATTTTTTTCATTTGCTGTAATATTTTGTTTATGTAGTGCATGCACATATCCACAATTAGTTATGAGCTATAATGTAACAGTAAGATACTAAGTGCAGGTAAAATGAATAGTTCGGTTGACAAACACTGCAATCGTGGCTCCAAATGAGAAATATTAGGAAGAGAAGTGCGGATCAGGAGTACCCATTTTTCCGTTCATCAACAGTCAACAAAAGAATAATCTTCTTATTAGGAATAAACTGCGTGAACTCTCCGCAGGTGAGTACCTGGAGAGATATTTTTACGAGATCGACATAGTTTAAAGAACACTGATGTAAAACATTTCAGGACTGATCATCCAAATGTCTATGGTTCACAGGTCTTTATTTCTGTCTCTTACAGCGTATTCAAGCCAAGCCAATCCTGATTTCTATTATCAGAAACCATAAAACACTTAAAACAGTCAAACAGTTTCTTACAGTCAATAGTTTTAGCAGAGCTTTGATGAAGTTTACAGCCTAAAGGCAGGCTGTAGTTGTTGTAAGATTTAAGTTAAGGACTACTCTTCTGTGTGCTTTAATGGTGTTTTTCTGCTTTGTGTAGATCTTCATCAGCTTGCCCAGGCAATGTAGTTGAATGTTTGCCTTGCAGCTAAATCTGACACATTTATATCATATTGATATTAATTAATGTGTTTTTCCCCTGATAAATAAGTAACTACCGTAAAGTGAATCCTCTAATGAGTAAACTATGAATAAATCTAAACATAAATAGCGCTGTGTTCTGTAAACATAAGCCTAAGAAGTCCCTAGTTGAAGTGCAAGTGGTGGAATGATGGATAAGATCCGAGAATCTGACGGTGCATTTTAAAAGTGTACAAAGTTAGTGATGACTCGAGGATGTGGATAAAATCACCTAGTGAGCAAGCTAGAACTCTTCTGCTTCGTTTGCTATTTCATATAAATATTAATCACCTTTTCTATCTGGGGATAGAAGGACTAAAAAAAACAGGAGGAGGTGGTGGCTGGTAGGTATCGGTGTGTGTATGCGCACAGTATGTGTGTCTTAGTGTTTGTCTCTTCCACATCCACTCTCACACCTCATAAGGCAGATTTAGACTGTTCCATATGGATGACACTCATATATGACAGGTCTCTCAGTGCATCAGAATGTAAATGCGAGCGGTTATGTGTGTGCGTCAGCAATTCTTGAGAGGCACGGGAAAGTAGCTTTGTGCGATTGTCCACATATTTTACATTCACAAAGTGTTTGGAGTATAGGTGTGTGGTGGAACATGCGAAATGTACATGTATTGCTCTTTCTTTTCTCATTCCTGTTAGTTCTGTCAGGGATGTCTGTCGCAGCTGAAAAACGAGTTTTATTTGCATGCTTATTTCATTACATGAGAGCTTTCTTTCCAAAATGTTATCGTCTATAGCCATCTGGGGGAAATTTTCCTTGCATAAAACTAATCACTATTCCTTCAGTATTCAAAACCCCGAATGACTGCACTCTCATAAATGTAATTCTCGGTTTTCAAGATGGATGATAATAGCTTTCCATAATGTGCTTTGTTGAAATAATACCATTTTTACGTATAGTGGGGATGTCATTTACAAAGTAAAGTCTTCATACATATCTCTTTCCAGATAATTAAAAATGTCTTTGTATCATCATATGTTCTACACACCTGTCCTGCATTGTGGGAAATGGTTATGTATTTTTTGTTTTTTTTTAATCTTTGCCCAGTGCTGTTGAATAAACGTCAGGATAATCAGTCACACTGGTTAATTAAAAGCATATTTGATTGGCTCAGGAAGGAAAAGCCACTATTGATGCCTTTGGCCCCCAGAATAAGAAGGGGCCAAGGTGAATCGTATTATTTTCCTTTTTGTCCTTCAAGATAAGAAGAAATGCAAGTTAAGGAAATTATGCTAGGAAATTGATAGGTTTCTCTTGCTTCTGCATTTTAATTAATCCTTTAGAGTTTGATATATTTTAAGACGATCTGTCACCTGCACCATTTTGCATCCCCGAAACTGAATTAAACTTGCTGCTTTTGAAGAGGATTATGATGACCAGTGATAGGATATATGATATGAAGGTGAAGGAATACCCTTATTTGTGGATGTCTGATATAGGATTATTGTGATCTACAGTCTCTGTGTGTGGCTATAGCTGCCTCTGTTATCAGACTCTAGGCAGAGATGGAGGGAAAGATAAAAAAAAAAAAACACGGAGGGTGGACAGGAAGAGATGGGATTTATGCTAACATGCTGGTAGGAAGGAAAAGGATTTATTCAGTCCTTTGTGAAGACTGATGCCATTACGCTAGACCCCACCTCGACAGCCTCTTTCCCTCCCTTCCCTTTCGTTTCTGTACCCTGTCCCTGTTCCCTCTTTCTATTTACTTTTGTCTTTGGCCCTGACTACTCTGTGATCCCTTGGGACACACTTTTCATTTATTCTAGGCCTAAACCTTCTTCAATTCCATCTCTCTCGTGTCTTTAAGACTCCCTTTTTCTTTTTTTTCTCTCTGCTTAGAATCAATACTTTAAGCTGGTGAATGTGTGGCTGTCTCATCTTTTCTTCAATCTGCCAGACTCTGTTAATAAATAAATACATTTAGATGTACATATTGAAAGCATTGGTCCCTACAGCTGAGATGCTCTCAGTTGCTCTAGCATGCACTTCATTATTATGGCTCCCACATGTGCCATCAGTCATAACGCTGCCTTTTACCACACACCACAGGACATCCAAGGCTACACACATAAACAACAAGCTAATAAGCTGGCTAGCTTTCCCCTTACTAAGTAGAATAAGACTTGTATATAACACAGTGCCAGGGTTGGACCAATTCCTTATGTAGTTCAGCAGTTTAAATCAGTTGCCTAATGCTATTCTGCTAAATTCTTTTAAAAGCAAAGCATGTGGCACTGAAGCATACTGATATGATTTCATATTGAACAGCACATTTTCTATAAACTTACATGTATAATTTACCACCAATTTGCATCTTAGATTCTCATGAACCACTGATATTGTGGTTACTATACTGTTCGAGAATGACAGTGTACCTAGGGAAGGGTGTATATTTCCATTTCTATAGGGTATTTCATATTTCACCATTTTGATTCTATTGAATTGACTTTATTTTAGCGTTTCTTCTGAACTGTTTTCCACCTTGGCTCTCTTCAGCGGGGTGTTGAGGTAGCACCGTTGGAAAGTGAAAAGTTCCACCTGAAGTCTAAAAATATTTTCGGTTCATTATGAAAATGTGACGGGACAAATTAGATTATGGCAGGCGGCCACAGTCGAGGTAATTAATGGGAAACATTTTCAGTTTCTTCTGCAAAATCATTACTGCAAGCTAACCCTCTGCTTTCCCTCTGCTTAAAAAATTAACAATGAATAAAGGTTAGATATTTGGAGTTTCTGTAAAAATGGTCTTTTTTTTTTTTTTTCAAAGAGAGAGGGTTTACCTGAAGAATAATGTTTTATTGCGATAACGATCACAACCCATATTTGGTGGGTATAAGTGGATATTGGAATTTTCATATTTTTTGTTTTAATTCCTCAAATGATGAATCTTAGTTAACTTCACTTCCAGTCGATCTTTTTAATTTCAGTCTTCAGACCTACTTCAGAAGTTTCAGGTTTCATTTCCCCAAATTAGACAGAATGATGACTGTTGTGTCATTAATTTGACAAGTAGTTTGGAGTATACAGTAAGTGCATAAAAGCACAGAGAGCTTTCAGTTTTCTGAAGAGTCTGAGAACCGAAACATTGCTGCTCTTGATTGAGCAACGTCATAGTACCAATAGAAGTAAAACAGAAATTGGGACATTTAGAGACACTTCCACTTCTCTTTCTTGGTTTTATACTTACTATACTTCAGTCTGAGAAATCCATGAAGCTGTAAATGATGTTATCACAGCAGATTGGATAATATTGAGCTTTAGCAGACAAACTATTTAATTTACTGTACGTACATATAGTTTCATCGCCCATAATTAATTACATTGCTTTAGCTTGGCATTTACTAACCTACATGTTCAGCGGGCTTAAACTAAGGGGTTGGTGAGGTGGTGAGGCTCACATGAGAGAAGATGGAACAGACGTAGTCACAGTTACTCCCTCTACTCATCAGAGGAAAATGACCCTGACACAAACACTACCACCAATCACACACACACACACACACACACACACACACTTTTTTGCCATTTGTCAGCCCCCTTCCCTGTACAGTATATTTCATCATGGGGAGACAAAGGCATTGCTAACATGCCAAGCGAGTGCTTTCTCTTGTTCAGTGGCTCAGGGAGAGGGATTTTTTTTGCCTCTCCCCGTGACAGACTCAAGTGCTTCAATTTTCCCCTTGCTTGGAGAAAGTGACTTCACAAAACCTTCCATAGGCTAGCTGAAAACTGTTAGACGGAGCTGGTTCTGCAGAGACTGGGCTGGACCCTGAAGGTGGATCATTGGATGGTTAAAATGGGGCAAAACCTCTGCGCTTGTTCAGGCCTGCAATTTGAAGGTTGGTGCTTTGTTCATATGTGACCTGCTCTGTTCACTGCACCATATATCCAACACACCCTTACAAAAAGTGGTTCTATTAAAGCTTATTCACTGCCTGTCTGTGACTGAAAGTGATCCTCCACAGCAGCATCCATCTGTAAGCTCTGTCTTCAGATAATATTTTAAATCTTCTTACAGGTTGTCATATGTAACATGTTGCTATGCCCAGACCATCTCTCTGCAACATTAATTTTTAATGAGTCACATTTCATAAGTAGCATGGAAATTATGTAACAAATCACTTTGGTCCTCAAGAAATAAGTTTCAACAATGTATTCCAAAATATCAAACATTAATATCGATCGTTCAGAAGGAGACTGGAAAATTTTCATCCATGCATGCTATTTTTGTCTACAGCCCGATGCGCACACACACAGCAACGCAGTGTGCCTAAGAAACTCACAAAGCTATGACAGTCTCACCTGACTAACAGCTCTGATCTATTTAGTCAACCTCCAAGTGCAGACCCCAACAAAGGCTGCTAATAAAAAGCTTTGTGTCCCGTCACGTCTCTTGTCAGAAGTTACACTTGAACACACCACCAAGACTCCAGCCTGCAACCAGCTCCATTAAAAAGTAACCTGCTGGCGGGTAAACTAAAAGTGGAGTGTAAAATTGGTTTAAAGTTGGTGCTCAGGAATTAGTCTTGACTTAAGTTAAATATTAATTGCCTAACCTTGTAGCTTTGTTAAATGGATTATCAGACTTTTGATGTTTCCCTACCACTTATTGCACTAAACTCAACAGATGGCTGCCCACCATGAGTGGGGCTCTGCTTGAGGTTTCTGCCTCTTTAAAGTTTTTCCTCATGGTGGAAATCGTTGGGTCTCTGTAAATGATATCAATAATTGTACGGACTAGACCTGCTCTGGGTTCAAACTGGGACCTTTCTGGGGCTGGAGAGCTTGTGATTGGTGCCGAGACCTTTCTGTGCGGAGTTTGCACGTTCTCGATGTGCAATCAAAAGATATGCAACCTGTGATGAACTGGTGACTTGTCCAGTGTGTACCCTCTCGCCCAATGTCGTGCTGGAAACGGCTCCAGCCCCTCACGACACTGATAAGGTTAAGCGGTTATGGAAAATGGATGGATGAATTAACTGCCTTTTGTTGGAGTCATACATTAATTTTACATGTCACCTTTGTCTCCACAGCAAAGAAGACATGTGCGACCACAGACTTCGCCTGTAAGAACGGACAGTGTGTTCCTGCTAGGTGGCGCTGCGATGGAGAACCGGAGTGTGCAGACGGTTCAGACGAAGCTGATGCAATCTGCAGTAAGTAGTCATACAGTGATGCCATGATTATAGACAAACAATGCCACAAAGGCAAACATATAAAGACGGACAGAGGAATGGTCATGAACATGCATGCAGGCTCATTTGACATGTCTCAAATGTGTTACCAAGTGTTAAGTATGTGTTTGTATCCGTGTGTTCATTCATTCATGTATGTGCATGACTTTAATGAAGTGAAAGCTGACAAAAAAAATATGAATTTTCTGAAACACATATACACCAGCATGATGCAATAGTTTTGTCCTTTTTACAGAATAGAATTGTGTTTAAACTAGTTTGCCTCACACACACACACACACACACTCACGCAAACGCACACACGTTTCCTTCAGCATAAAGAACTTCCAAGGTTGCTTGGTCTCAGTGTGTCACATTTTTCTGCACTCCTGCTAAAGCTGCCAACCCTCTCTTTCTTGCACATTGCCTCAGAAAATTGCTTTGAGTTGCTTTTTTTTTGTTGGCTGCACCATCCGATGCAAGACATCCATACATGGTTTGATCAAGGTCGTGTAGGGCAGAAGAGGGGATAAGATGCTCGCTTCTTTCATACTATTTCCATAGGGCACCTTTGGAAAAGTGAGAATTAGAAATGCTCTCTACTTAAAGCCCTACTGTGCAACTTTTCTACCATAAAATAACAGAATTTTAAATCATTTTGCACCCAGCACCCCGCATGCCTGTTCCTGCTTTGTGCACTGGGTACGACCTCTCAAGTACATAATACTTGACAGCACTCAGTCACACACCACCAAATATTTCACTGATTTTATTTTTTATTATTATTTTTTTTGGCCTTTTCAAGCTTTATTTTGATAGAGACAGCTGAAGAGTGACAGGAATGTGGGGAGAGAGAGAGAGAGAGAGAGACGGGGAATGACATGCGGGAAAGAGCCACAGGTCGGATTCAAACCCTGGGCTTCCGCAGCAAGGACTGAGCCTTCGCACTTGGGGCGGCTGCTCTACCAACTGAGCTAAACGCCGCCCCAAATATTTAACTGATTTTGATGAAACTAAATCATATAGTATGGAGAGAAAAAAAATTCTGCTTTCCCTCTGATGTCCTCCAGCTGCTGCGCATTGACTCTCTGTGATGTACAGAGTTACCTGATGTACAGTAAAGTAAACTGCTGCAAACTATAGCTGCTTTTAGCTAGTGTTAGCTCAGTATGTTAGCTGGGCTGCCTGAACTGTGAGCTCAGAGCACCAGGGGAGTGTTAGTGTTTATAACACAGGCGTTTTGGACGGTGTTTGGAAGGTTTTCAGGGCCGGGGTGGGGGGTAATGCTGATCAGGTGCGTAATCAGTGTCGTGCCAGAACCAGAGCTGGGTAAGCAGGTACCGGAATCAGCAGCTTCTATACCCATAATGACAGAGGTGAAGAGACCAAAAAAGGACATGGACGGAGGAAGCAAGATGAGAGTAAATCTGGGATCGACTTTTAGTCGATGGAGAGAGCTTTTTAAAATAAAAGGCTGAAAGACAGATATAAGGATATACAGCATAAGTAAATATAATAACAAATGCACGTGTAAAACTGTCCATATGTACAACAGTGGTATTGCACCTGACTAGGGGTGCTAAAATGCAAAAATACCAATTTCTACCTAATGTCACTTTAATGTTTAATTTCTCACAGCTCACATGATGTTCAATCTTGGGTTCTCTCCATACACGAGTGTAATTATGAAAAATGGACCCAAGCCTGTAAACAGACCTTACCTGTTACACTTTTGTTCAAAAGGTTGGCAGGCCGTGAGGGCGCTTGCTGCCGCAATTATGAAAAATGGAACTTTGCCCACTGTGATTATTGGATTTTTTAATCAGCAGAGGTAACCCACTATTTACAGGTGGGGACCTGGAATGAAACAAGGTGTGATGAGGGTGATGTGGAATGGAGAGGTTTTACACAGCGTGTGTTTGTGTAAGGATCAAAGTCAGAAAGAGAGTGATGAGACTGAAGAAGTGCAAGGAGGTTTAAAAGGCTTTGAAAGATGTGAACACTGGAGTTTTTTTTATCTAAATGGGAGGTTATTCACTGGCTTTTGGAAATGTATGGTGGAGGTTAAATTAATATTCTGACAAGAGGCTTTTCAGAAGCTACATAATAGAGAAATTGTCAAGTTTATGAACTTTTGAACTTTTTTTTACTTTAGTTTGTTAAAGCTTTAGGTTCAGAAAGGGTCCACACCAGAACGTCTCGAGGAGAGTGGAGTCTTTGAGTCTCCACAGACTTTTAAAAAATTATTCAATGACTAAGTGAGACATGACTTGAGAACTAATCTTTATAAAATGTATACCGTATGCATATATATTCCTCAAGAGTATAAGATGATGACTACTTTAGGTAAGACTTGAGAGATAAATTGATGAATTTTGGAGAAGCTGTGCCCCCAAATATCAAAATTGTTGAAAGTAACATACTATTTGGTGAAAATGACCCAAATTCATGCTGCCAAAACTACCCACAATCTGCCATTACCTTTTCACAGCAGACAAAATTTCTCAGACAGTTTTTTCTAAACACACACTGTTCATTAAGACTACTGTGTTAGCACAGCCTGGGCTCCATTGTCTGTTGTGGTGAAAGTTAAAACACTTTTTCACCAGAGTCAAGGTACAATAGAATATTACCTACCTTGAAATTTCCAAGGCCATGGTAACTTTCCGATGCCTCGCACCAGTCTAAATGGCTGTATGTGATCACATCTGATGAGCCTTCAAATTTGGTTTGTATTTCATCTTCTAACCCATACTCAAGTTGAAAAGTTGAAACTTGTCAGCTCCTAGGGTTGGAGAAGCAGACATGTTATGAAATTCAATGCCGTTTCACAGAATTTCACACATAACTGGTGTTTCCTCCAAAGACACTTGAAGTCACAGAAGAGCAGAGCAGAACTACTGTACTAGAGGCCAGTCTTATCACAAAACTTTCTATAAGGCTGTAACTACAGGCCAGCTCCTATTTGCAATTTTTATGAAGATTATTTTCAAAGAGGTCATCAAAGAGCCCTTTGAAGATCCTCAAAGTAATATCTCTGAATGGTATACGCCAAGGACATGTGTGTGTGTGTGTGCGTGTGTATCCGCAGACATGCCTATAAAAGGTATGAGCGTGTGTGTGCCCATATAAGCGTGTATAAAGCTAAAGTCGATGCTTGTATTTAGTATTCATCACAAGGTGAATCTGTAAGTCATTTCATCAGATTAGTCGACTTGTGGTTAAGTCTCATTATGTCTAATCAAGGTCAGACGATGCGAGGGCTTCTCTAACTTTCTCAGCCACATTGATCCTCACGGCTGTGTGTGCATTTGAGTTCGTGTGCATGTAGCAGAATGTGTGCATGCTGTGCACAGTATAGTGTGTGTGCAATAGGTGAAAAGTATCACTAGAATGGAGCAATATGGGGAAAAAGTAATTTACCGAGTTATATACATCTTTAATATATTGATATTGATATTGATATTTAAAGTACATTTTCTGTACTTTTTTCATAAATCCAAAGAATTAAGCAAAAGTCTTGTATTTTCAATGTTGCAATGAAGATGATGATAATAAATAAAATCCCAGATTGTCATTGTCATTTTCTACCATGTCATTATAAAAATTTTAAAAAAAGACAGATTAATGGAAAAATTTCCAATCCTATCTATACCACCACCGTCTCTCATCTAATTCTTCAGGCTTCCTAACTTGTTAATATCACACAGATTCATCTATATTTCTGTCTCTTTGCTCTGCCCTCACACCACAGCCTACCATCTTGTATCACATCCTCTTCTCTGTCATCTTGGTCTTCACTGCTGTATGTCCTCCACTTTCTGATCTGAGTTCAGTTTAGTAATGCCTTTGATTGAATTGATTTCCCTGGGAGGGAATCGATGGGCTGATCCCCGAGACCTCTGGTCGACTGCTGATTAACTATAGACCACCAATGACGGCTCTGAAAGCGCGCACACACATATACACACACACATGCACACAGGTTCCTCAGGAGTTTTCTGTAATTACACATCTGAAAATGAATCTGGCCCTGGAGGGGATTCTGGAGAAAATGCTCAATCAGATGAGTGGTGGTTGATGCATGAAAGAAGGTGTCTGCACACAATGTTCTGCACGGGTCTTAAGTGCAGACATCATCCCTCAGTAGTAGTTGTGGACTGGATGTGATGTGTACTTCCACACTTCAAATAGTCTCAGAAAGTTCACTGAACTTGTCACTTAATGAAAACATGCATATATTTCCTCATCGATTTGTTCAAGTATTTAAGTTTTGATAATTTATTGTTTCAAAATTTGATATGTTGGCAATGTAAAGCCTTTTTAGTGCAAGAACAAGAATAAAATATGTTCAAAATTTACAATCAAATGTCTTAAAAGCATTAGCACACACGCAGGCAACAAAATAATCAAGTTAATGGTGTTTATTTAATGTGAGACAAACTTTATTTCTGTGCGATTGAGCGCCAATTTTCACTTTCCACACTTTTACTCTATAACAATAAACATCCTCTTGCACTTGATAATGGATGTGAAGCAAATTAATATTAATGAAAACTTCTTAAGCTGTTGCTGTTTCAGCACTGAATGGTTCATTTTAAGGGTGCTTCAAATTGCCGGAAATTCTACCTGATAACTTAAAAAGTTGCACACATTTGTTTCCAAAAAAATGACTCATCATTTTTGACCGTTGGGTCATCTGTAAGTTTTTGCATAACTATTAAATTTACATAATGTGCTTCACTGTGGTGCTCATGTTCATAATCCATGTACCAGTCATCAAAGCTTTGATTTCCTGAGGTCTAGACATTACAAAGTCACTATCCATTTTCTCTAAATGGCATCAGCAAGATCCTGCAGTTTGACAATCAGTGCTGATTAGAGGAGCTGCGTCGACTCTCAAGCGTTATTTCTCCATCTTTATGTGTGTGCACTCTTTCGGCTCTGTTGCTGCATAGATACACTCCAGGCATTAAAGTGAGCCCTTCTCGCCACCCAAGTGTCTCTGTGTAGATAAAGGTTATTGGATTGCAACATCAGACGCTCAGCTAACCTTCATCAGCCACACACTGGACCAAGATGTGACGCTCCTTACAGTCCCCAGTCAGTCCAAGTGATGCTTCAAAATTTTGGTATTAGAGAGAAAAGTGTTGAAGAGTGCTTATGCTTTGTATTGTTTGGAGGATGTTTTATATCCATAAAAGAAATGTAATCATTACAAGTCCACTCAGGCATATTTCATAGTTGGAGTCTTGCTGCCAAAGACTGTTATGTAAAGCCTCTAAACTCATTGTAAAACATAATGGGAGAAGTCAAGTCATCTTAAGTCACTTATCACAGTAGAAAAGTATACTGAGATAAAACCGAGCAAGCAATCTTACTTTTTCCTTTGGTTCTGCTATTATGAATTCTCTTAGGTGGTAAACAGAGTGTTAAGTACTGTACTGAGCTGTGTAGTACTGTGGCACATCATATGACGTGTGTCAAGCGCCACCCCTAGCACCAATAGGAAGCATTGCACTACAGTGTGTAGACTGGATTGTGGGTCATATAGCTGAGGATATTTCTCTTATTTCAATTAAAACAGCAGTGATAAGCAAGCAACAAACCAGTAATTGGTCTGTAATCAGGCCAGCATTATACTGAAGTACAAAACTTCTAAAAAGAAAAGGAGGTTGTGCATAGAAAAGAGACTGCTATTTTGACATACACTGTTCAGCAGCAATATATTTTTAGATTTTCATTTATTTAAAAGATAAAAGGGCCATTTGGTTCTTTGATATGAACTGAACTGAATAACTTTCTTGTCAAATGAGTCTGAAATTTTATGAATATAGCATTACACCTTGCTGTTTTTAGTGATCATCTGATTACAGTAGATCTTTTTACCAACTTGCTCAACACCACAGGGCATTAACACTGCTATGATTTTAAACCTTGCTACTTATTTCATTCCATCTGATGAAACCCATTCATCTAAAGACACAAACTGTCAAAGCAGAGCCTTTCATCACAGCATGACTTCTATCTCACTTTTTCTAGCGTTGATTTATAGAGCACATATTGAGTCACTACTGACTTCTTCAGTTTCTTTTTTGCACAGTAATTCAAGCGAAGACAAAACTATAGTGAAGATATTGAAAGTGCACAGTAAGACAGCTAGAGCACATCGGCTACTAGCCTTGGTACGGCTTAGTCAGACAAGTATTGCAGCTTCTGTAGTCTGAAGGTTTACAGTATAAAGGGAGGAGGAAAGCTACAATCATGATGGCAGAATGTTGATAATGAGGATATTTGTGATGACAATGGTTGCTCTTTGACTAAATGCTCTAACTTAATACTCTCAAAACTGATTGCTGTTGTACGTTGTGTCTGTCATGTTTTATGTTCTAATTTTTACCTGAATTGAAATTCAGTTTGGATGCAAAGCTGGTAGTTATACTGCTATTTTTAGCTATGCTAGCTGCACTACTTCTGTTTATGAGGTAACTATTGATTTTCATGAAAGTTTATACCAATATTTCAACATGTTTGTGATCTTCCATGATTTAGTGCCACCAGCAGGTCAGGTCTTACCTAATTTGCTGGACTTCAGTCAATGTTTGCGTCAGTGTCACTGACAAATGAATGCTAACACACTAAACTGAGATGGGTTCATGAAGATTAACCCTTCAATCATTCAAGTATGTTAACATTGTTATTGTAAGCATAAAGGTTTTAGCATTTAGCTCAGTTAAATGGTAAAGCAAAAAGTGACAAATTTGAAAATGTGTCAAAAGTAATTAATTTAATCAAAAAGAAATCTGATTTTTAATTATGCAGCACTGGCACTCTAATACCAGCTGTGATGCCAGCTGTCCTTTGGTGACAACTAAAGTTGAAAACTTGAACTTGTCTAACATTCCCCCTTCATCTCTCTGTCCCTGCTGTCATCAGTTCCACCTGCTCCTGTGTACTGAGGTGGGTTCTTCCTTGTCTATGTCTGCAGAGACAATAGGCAGGTCAGCATATTATAGCATAGAGGCAAGAGGTTGTACTAGTTAATTATTTTGGAATATGAACGGGAAGGATTCAGTGAGTTGCATTGTTGGACGGCTTCAATTTCATGCTTGAGGCAGTCGTAGTGCCAGCTGTAATTTCCCAGGTGTCTCTCTCTCTCTCTCTCTCTCTCTCTCTCTCTCTCTCTCTCTCTCTCTCTCTCTCTCTCTCTCTCTCTCTCTCTCTCTCTCTCTCTCTCTCTCTCTCTCTCTCTCTCTCTCTCTCTCTCTCTCTACCTGTGACTTTCATGTCTCTCGTTCAATCAAGTCAGAAGTCAGTGACCCTGCTATCAAAAGACGCACATGTAATAATACAAACAGATGCAAATCTGAACCAAAGAGACACACTTCTATGAAGTTATTAGTTTGTGTATGTGTGTGTGTGTGTGTGTGTATGAGTAAGCATTCTGAGGTCACTCTGATCTTCTACTTCAGTCAGAGTAGTTTAATTTGTCTGTAGTCTCTCGCTGCATGTTCTTTTAATGGAGAGCCTCTGTTGCCCTGAGCAGAATTTCACTCACTGGCCACAATACACACACACACACACACACACACACACACACACACACACACACACACACACACACACGCTGACCTTCCTTAGTTTGAATCACTCACTTTCTTAGTATCTATTAGATGGTCTGAAGTGATTCAAACTCTTAAAATCATTGATTTCAAAATCAAAAGTTGTTCCTTTAATTGTTGGGTCTCTGTATAATTGATTGATGTGATTTATTTCAGCGTCTTGTACCTGTGAGCTAAAAGTCAGGCTAGTCAGAACAGACAAGGAAGTTCTAACCACCAACTGTTGGACAGCTCTCAAACAAAAGCTATCCTTTAACAATCCCAACCAGCCGTAAAACAGCCTTTTCTCCCTGCTTTGATCAGGAAGGTTCTGGATTCACCAGGCTCAGTAAGAACTTCTCCCCTCATACCACTAGGATCCTAAATGAGATCACTGCATCAGACTATTTATTCCTTATTCACTTTGTCTTTGGACAGTCACTTGAATACAAGAGGTTGCCACTAAGGAAAATGTAAACATAGTAAGTTTTAAGCATTTAAACAAACAACCATACTGACATTTATCTGGTGAGGACAGGCTACAGCAGCATTCTCCACAGTCTCAGTTCTTAGTAGTTGTCTCTGGACTGGTTTCTTGTGAAATCTGACTCATAAATAATTGAAGATACGATACTGACAGTGAGTTTAATGTCACCATAGAAGTTGCTGGGGAAAAAAACAGGCATTTAAAGGTCATCTCCCTGTCTTCCTCTCTGTCTCTCTCCCCCTCTCCTCATATTGTAAGCCCATCATCTCAGCCTCTCATGTGCATTGTTCTGCTTATCTTGCTGAATCTTGTGGCATCTCATTAACCACAAATGTCTTTACCTTGATTTATATCAGTAATAAGTTAAAGTGTATTGATCCCTTAAGGAAGATACAGAATAGCCACCCGGCCACAAGAAATACACCAGACATATTGTAAAAAAACAGATCTTAGCTGCTAAGTGATGCGAATATTCTGCAATAATGACCTAATCCTAAGAAATTCCCAATATGTGAGAAAACCCATTATTGATATAACCTTCATAGGTGGCCCAGAAAGTCTCATACTATCAGTGGTACAGTACTTTTAGTGAACCAGCTCCAGGTACTTGTAAGATAAGGACATTTAAAATTGAGTATTTCACTGATTTCTGGAAAGTAAACAATTAATTAGAATCATAGCTTATAACAGCCATTTATCACAGCTTATACAATAACAACTGATTACGCAAATGCATTTTTTAATTTATTTTCTTTTTATTAATCAGATTTAAATGTCATAAATGTCACATAGATTTTCATGCTGTTGAATTAATCAAGCATTGGGGGAACTCAGTTTGAGCCCATGTTTACAGATCTGTTTTATTGTTCATATTGAAAATTTGTGATATTTTTAATATAAATTCTATATCAATATACATCATTTCTGATATCAGAAGGCATTTGGACTGTGTTTTGCGGAGCTGAAACAGTTGTTTACCTCAAACTTGCCTCCTTGTTTACATTGTAACATGGTAGTCACACAGAGAAAACCACCTACGCAGCATCAGCCACCGTGTGATTTTCCCGTCAATTCCGTTCTTCCGTTCAATTAGTGACCCTTGCTCTTGGCTGGTTACGATTGATTGGTGGTCAATATGTTTTTGCTCTCAAAGGGCGTCTTGTGGAGCTGCAACAGCCTGATGGGATTGTTTTTTGCTAGTGTTTTGATCATGGTTGTAAAGACCCATGCATGATAACAATTATGTTTTCAACTGTTTTTTCCTTACACATTTAGTCAGAATGAGCTGAAAAAAATTCGTTTTTTCGTCTTTCTATTTTTTTTCTCCAGAAAACCCTAAATTGTGTCACTGGATCACAGGTGTGGTACCCAAAAGCAGACTTGAGAGACAGACGTGGTTTAATGAAAACACTCTTTATTGGTCAAAAGGCAGGCTTTATGTTAACAAATAGAGCCAGCAAATGGATCCGGTACTGTTGGCTAAGGCAGGAAGAAAGCTGTAAAAAAAAAAAAAAGGCAGCAGATGGTCATGACAACAGGTAGAGTCAGAGATTAATACTATGAACTAGAAGCAGAAGAGGAAAGAAAAGAAAAGAAGATGTAACCATGACAAAAGCACATGCATCACCAGTAAGCTGGTCCAACATAAATTAGCAGTATTGAGAGATAAATAGCTGCATGGTAAAATATAAAATAACTCTTTGTATAAATCGGCTGTGTGATACAAAATTGGAGCACATTTGTGACAGCAGGCCTCAGTATAAAGCTTCCTTTTTTGCTTTAGCACAGTTGATAAATGTAATATAAAACATGATACCCAAGATGATACCCCCGAGGCATGCAAACAGACTGCGGAGTTGCTTTTTTCAAACATTTTCTGTTGCTTTCTGTATTTTCCTGTGACTCAAATTAATTGTGCAGGAAATTGTTTTGCCAGACTGAATCAAAACTCTGATGTTTTTCAGGCCACTAAACTTGCTAAAGCGTGTAATCTATCTTAGTCCACCTTTTATTCCAATGACTTTGAAAGGCAACTTTACACAGCCAGTAGCTGTCTCATAATATTAGAAAAGTCCATTCAGAAGCCTTCAGAAGTCAACTACGCTCTCCACATAATTCAGCTGCCTGTTTTAATCTTCACACCCCTGCCTTTGTGCCCCGACCCAGACTTTGAATAAACTGCCACAGAGGGAATAAGCTCAGAGTTCCCCTGTCAAGTTCAGCTCCACACTCTGTGCATCCCAAAATAGAGGCCCAATCTCTCCTTCTCCCTCTCTTTCCTTTTGTTTGCCTGCCTCTCCTGAAATCTCTCATTAGTTGAGATGTGGCACTGGCCACTGGCGGTATTTTTAATGCCCACTGTGTCGTCTACTAAACAACCATTAAGAGGGGCCTGTTGGAAGAAAGTGGCAATTTCCTATGAGAGCACTGGTGTCGCCCTGTATTTCTTCCCCCCATGGCACTGACAGGCCCACAGTCTAGACTGTGCTAATGGTTCCACATTTAACAAGCCCCTTACTCTGCTTTACACAGCCTTGAGAAAGGGAGAGAGAGTGAGAGAGAGGGAGAGAGGGAGATACAGTGAGAGAAAAAAAAAAGAGTCCACTCCAGTTTAACTTTACAGCAGCGTCTTCATGAGACCCTGTGAAAAAACAAACTGCACCAGTGAAAGGACACTTTAGAAATCTCAGCTTATGCGCACATGCCACCTGTTTCTATGCACATTTCATTTTGTGCATTAAAAACTGTTTGAAATGACAGAAAATGGAAATGAATGGAAATGTCATTAAAAAAAATAAGATTTTACACTTGAATGAAATTGAAAAGGTGGTGTATCAGAAATGAGAGGATGTGATAAAGACTGAGGGACAAACTTCATGGTTATTGTTCCGGCATCGCTTTTTCTATGTGTATTGTAAGGCATTCACATCACATTGTCACTGTTGTTACATGCAACAGAGGGCCCAGACATAATAAAAAAAGAAAGAAGTAGGTTGTCAGGTGTACATATATAGCCACAGTGTTGTCAGTTGCATCCAGACAGGGGACCCTGTTGCTTGTCTTGCCCCACAGCAGCTTTTAAAAACCCCACAAGGTTCATGTTGATCAGAGAAACAAATTAATTCATTGACACTGATTTACATTTTACTTTGCCAAAATTTGCACATAACCTGCACAATATTTTGATAGCAACATTATCTCTGTCTGCTATCTTTGAATCTTCTTAAATCTTTGGACCTCTGAAGCAGTATTGTCACACTATGTTTCATTTCCCTCTCTCCTTGTCTTGTTACCTTGCCTCTGCTTTCTTCGTTCTAGCACCTGGTCTCTCAGATATTTTTTTTTCCTCTCCTTTCTCTTGACTTTGATCTTTCTCTCCAGCATACCCCTCCCCACATTAAGGCTGCAATAATAGGAGATCAACGTTCCAATGAAAGCCACTAATCAACACTAACCTTCATTTAAAATGTAATCTGATATTAACCACAAACGCCCTTTCCGTAAATTGGATTTCACATCTGAAGGACAAGAGAGGGGGGTGGAGTTGGCACTAAGGCAACATTTCAAGGCAAGATGTAGCAGGTCGGCCTTGTCCTCCAAGTCCAAACTGCTCATTTACATTTAGCGCCAAGGGGTCGAGCAACTAAACCAAACTTAAGAGTCAAAAAGTACACAGAAATGTGTGAAAAGGGGCGTTGTTATAACCTCACTTTCCTTTGGAGACATAACTGAATATTTAAAACCTGTTTTAAAAGTAGCAAATTTGCAGCTACCCCTCAAACATTGCACTCATTAACCCAGTGAATTTAACACAAATGACAACATTTTGATGATGCTTCATATATCATCCATCTATGCATCCATCCACCCAGTGCTGATGAGAAAATCAAAAGAAGTGGGAGCTACTGTGAAAAGCTACAAGTGACCTCAATACAGTAAACTGAGACTGAAACTAGATTAGCCAAGTTATGTTAGTTATTGCCCATTCCTTAACCTGCCTGTCAAACTTTCATTTTCCATGATCGTGAAACAACATGCTCCACTTCTCCATGTGCAATATAAGGATCTGCAAAATATACATACTCATGCATTCACACATATATTATGTACCCATGCTTCCAAACAACCAAACGCATGCACTCGGTCATGCATACACAAATATATGTAACCATCCTTATACTTAGAGTACATACACATGTGAACACATATGCACTTTAACTCATGCATGCGTGCATACATGCTTTATACACACACGTATTCCCTTTCAAAAATAACTCACATGAAGGAATTGTGCCCAAGAAGTGAGTGCATGGCGGACAAAGCATTATTTTCATGCACACTGCGAGTGATGCGTCGTGTTGTAGACTGACTTAACGCTGTAAATGAAAAGAATTGTCATTGACCTGTGAAGCTAGATTTTCATCTCATGTGGGCCCATCAATTTATTATTTTTTTTTTATCCATCTTAACGTGACAGCTAACACTAACCCTCTGAGACAAGCTTCATATCAAGTGATGCATTCAGCTCTCAAGGAGAAAAACTGTGTGCTGAACAATGATGGTTTTTATATTTTTTCCCCAAATTGTCCAAGGGTAAGTACAGTGGACATTGAGTACCCTTTACCTCTGCACAATATGAGAGAGGGGAACCAGTGAACACTAGAATGTGTATTAAAGCTGCATCTAATGGTTACAGGTTTCAGATTTTTTTGCGATTATCATTTAGTCTATGAAATGTCAGAAAATAGACTTTTCAGGGTCAAAAGTGACATCTTCAAATGTCTTATTCTGTTTATCCAGAAGTCCCAAACCCAAATATATTCAGTTTACAACCATATATGTCACAAACAAGCAACAAATCCTCTCATCTGAGAAGCTGAAAGATTTATTGAAAAATATTGATTAAATAGTTGATTATTTATTTATTAATCAGCTCATTGTTTCAGCTGTAATGTGTATTTAAAATATTCTTCCTTAGCGATTTAGAAAAGAGTTATTTTTATTACTCTTTAAACTCCCTGTTGCCTGACCAGAGGTCAGCTACAGTAAAATCAGCTGGTAATAGTTAGAGAAAGAAATAAACAGAAGGTAACAGCGTTTCAAAATGTCTGCTCCTTGGAGTCTTAACCCTGGGATGGTGTATATTCCTAATGGGTAAACGCACACAAACATACACACAAACTGTTACGCCCCTAAACTTAGCTCAACAAGCCTGAGAGAATAAGACCACCACTTGGAACGAGGTTAATTAGCATCACCGTGATGATATGACCCACTGCAACCGACCAAACCATTAGACTTGCAAAGTCCTTACAAGCCAAATAATTGGCTGATCCATACATCTCTGGTCTTGTATGAATCATTGATGCATATGAGCTCAAAGCTCCCCTGCCTCCTGTCCTTTGTCTACCCGAGTCTTTTCTTCTCCTTTTTATAAAGGTTACAGCTCGAAAGGAAAAGCATTTCATTCACACTGCATGCAGTGCAATTCCTGAAAGAGATTAACTATGCACCCTCTACAAACCTTCCACATATCTGAATGAAATTTCAGACACTAAAATTAGAATATATTCATTACGGGCTACTCCAAATCTCTGCTGTGTAAAACGCAATCCAGCCCACGTCTCTAAATGGATTACAGTTTAACCTGGAGAGATTTTCTGTTTTTCTTTGTGTATTAACGTGCGTGTATCCTTTCTTGGTGTAGAGTTTGTACAAATGTTTAAGAGATGAATAAGTCTATGTCTATTGTGTCTATTGTGTGTGCATATGAAGACCCTCAGGTCACAAAAAGCCGCAATTTGATCAGTTTCCAACCAAATACCCTTGTGTCTCTCTGAGTGTGTCTGTAGTATCTGCCTCTAATTGCCTTGCTCACAGTTAGTCCCTGCATTGATATTCTTCATTCTGTGACCAATATCTGACCCCACCTCTCCCCCTCTTTTATCTCAATCTATGTCCTTTTTCTGTTCTGCTTTGTTCTCTACGTCTTATCTTACTTATACATATTTTTTACCTGTTTCATTTATTGTCCATGAATCCAGGTTAATCCAGGTAATTGAGGCTAAAAATCTAACATAAGACATGAGCTTGAGACATATTAATCTTAGTCACATGGCATATTTTAAATTGAAGTTAAATATCTGAAATTTTATATGTTCTCTATAAAGCGGGCTGAGTTACCAGGATGGCCCTGTACATGGGTGTGTATTGATTCAAGGGATGCCTTGGCCCTGTCTTTATTGCAGAGTAGCCAAGCGATAAAAGTTTACTGTTCTCAAGCAGGCATTCACCAATTTACGGTGTAACCTCATGGCTGAAACTTGAGTTTAATTATCCTATTTCACAGACGATCAGCTGTTATGGACCCCCTGTTAGTTTAGTTTTAATTGATGATGTGTCAAACATGTGCAAGAAAAAGTTCAATATTCTCATTTTCACTTACTTTGTACATTATTACACACATTATTACACTCTGGTTCTCAAGATGTTCACGTTGTGTCCTGCTATAAAGTTTATAGACATTCTCACAAGTTGATAGTTAAAGCGAGAATAAGATATCTGACATGTTACCTGTTAAAAAGAAGCTGAGCTCAGAGCTTAGGGTACATGTGGAGCCAATTGATATTCACAGCAGTGCAGAGGGATAGGGCATTCATAATATTCCACCAATGTGATGAGACCATGTTTCTCAGGTGTTTGCATAAAAAGATGTTACAGCAATGGTACTTCATCAATCAGTGCTGTGCTGTCTGGAATGCAGGGGGATTCAGTGTACCTTTTAAGCATTTTGAATTCATTCATATTCAACTATAATCCCTGGTGTCTGCACAGGGTAAATCATCCATAAACCTCCATAACTTTCCATTTAACATGTGCCATATTATCACATACGCTCCTCCCATGTGCTCTTGTTTTGACGTGCTGTCTCACCAAGACTTAAGGATGACATATATTACCTCCCGGTGTCATACACACGTCTCATAATAAATAAATTATCTCAGCATTAGCCTGCAGGGATACAAGCCGTCTCAATCAATCTCCTGAGAGGCTAGCTTTGATGCTAGGCAGGCAGCTAGAGAGTGGACATTGCACTACACTACAATACTCCAATCTCCTCCCTCCTCGTGAAGGGAAATTAAGAAGGTAGTTAATCAAAAGTTCATTAGCATACAGCGCCTTGCTCAGTCCACCCCATACCCCCCTCATAATAGACACTTAGGCAGACCCCGTGAGTAGAATAACAAGTCTGCACTACTTCTGGTTGTGAACTTGTTTCAATTAAAAGACTGCATCGTACCCTATGTGCCAAATGAGTTTTCTGACCCCAGGACCAGCAAAACCTCTTCAGAATCAGCAAGAATTTTAGGAGAAACTTATTTTGGATCATCAAAAAAAACAACAACAAAAAAAACAAACAAACATAAAATCTCACTAAAGATTTATTTTATATCTTCACATGTACAGTCAGCTCTGTGTCAATAAACTGACATTACAAATCATAAATATTAATATTTGTACCCATATTATTTTTTTCAACAGCCAGTGCAAATTCAGGCTGTGCCAGTTCACGTATACTTTGCAACATGAACTTCTATTAATGCAGTTTGGATAACATCTTGAGGTTGCTCAAAAAACGTAAGTGAATCCGGTTTACAACATTGAAGTTTTGCATATCATCTCTAAAGGTGGTATGAATGTATTCAATACAAACACAGACTCATTAGTATGGTAATAGAGGATTTTATTGGCAGAGTATTCCTTGGTTTTATGCCATAGTGACGATTCCAGGTGTCTTCTCACAGCACTGCTTCTCTCCATTTTGATCAATCGTAGCAGCCAGACGTGTGTCTCAATTCGCCTTGCATTGGGGTTTTTTAGGTAGCAAAATTTAATTGAACTAAAATTCCCATCTGATCCCCTGCCACTTTCTAATGCAGGGTCATACTGAGAAAACAGCCTTGCACGCTGACAGGCAAATCACTGCTAACCCAGGGCAACCATGAAAAAAAATGTACAAGTAGGTTATGCCATAATTAAAGGACACTGCATCTAGTTTCAATTTGAAATCAAATTAAATTGAATTGAAAATCTACAGAGAATTTCGTGCCACGGAAATTCAAGTTGAGAGAAAAGGTCTGACCTAGTCATCCAGCCAATTGGGTTTGTTTATGTGTTTGATTTACCTCAATGTAACCTGGATACATTCACTGACCGCCCACGCTTGCTTTGACCCTGTTTCGCACTCATTCCATAATGCATTTACCCACCTGGGAGCTGCTCCGGAGACGCCGTGTCCAACCACCATCTCTTATTGCTCACCACCAAGCAGCTCCACTGGAGCATGGCTAGCATCAGTTCCTCAGCTGTTTTTCACTGTAGGCCTTGGCAGCATTCGAGCTAGCTGGCTGCTAACAGCCCAACATTTGTGCCTGTGCCTCAGGAGTTTCATAGCCCATGAAATATTCATTCAGTACAAAGTCTAAAGAATAGCGAATTCAGTTAAACGCCTATGACTGGCAGCTGAGATTTATAGCTGTAAGTATTTCTGGTTATGTATGTATGTATGTATGTATGTATGTATGGGTGTGCACAAGTGTAGGTGGTGCTTGCCTCCATGAATACAAGTTTACAATATCTATATGTATGTGTGCAAAGATCCACCGTTGTCATTTTTGTATGTTGTTGTATATTTTGTAAAGATGTGACCTTAAGTAACCTTGCATAGTTTTCTGTGGTGAGAGCTGCAGTCAATATTGCACTTGGCATGGAATATGATTATAGTTGGCAATATCTTTGCAGGCAGACGTGTCCCCAGCTTACTGTCGATAAGTCCATCAATGCTTCACAGTCCCTGCTCGGACGCTGGATACACCTGTCAGCATTTAGTGAGGGGGGAACAAAGAGAGAGGGCACTGACTTTCAGAAGTCTGGGAATAGACTACAACTTCATTATCATCACCATCAGCATCTGGATTGGGAAAGTCAGGCAGCAACAACCTTGATATAAAATTAAAATGAAACACTTGAGATGGTTCTTTCTTCTTTATGGTCACATTCTGGCACTATCTTTGTTCAGATTTAGATTTTCTCTCTTTACTTGCCATGTTTTTCTTTGTCTGTGCGGACTCGGTGGCTGTTGCTGATCATGCTAATTACCTTCATGTACTACCACTTATGTTTATTCCAAACAAACTGCTATTGCCTCTGCAGGCAATGTAAAACACATCTCTCACACATGGCAATTTTCTCTGTGAATGGTCGGCAGTGCTCTGGCTGACTGAGGCAGCAAACAGAAAGCCCTTTTAAAGACTGAATGAATTTATGAAGTGGAACCATTATTGTGTGATATCAAAGGCCAACGGGGAGCAGCTGAACAGACATTTTAATAGTCACATATTATGACTTAAAACATATAATAATAGGAAATTAGAAATAGTCCTTTTCATTTAGTGAAAATTATTCCCCAATGGGATGAAAATCATCTCATTGATTTTGTCATAATCAATGTCAATGGAGCTCTCTGTTGTTCTTGCTTGTCTGTATATAGTCATTTGATTGGCAGCTGATCCATGACTCTACCCCTTCTCAACTCCCAGGGCCTGAAATGGTCAGGGAGACAAATTACATCCTTTTAACCCAGCTGTCAATCAGACACTTAGTGGGCTGAACCCCGGGGGGGTGTCTTTCTGTTTTCAGGTTCATAGTGAGTGAGAAAGTCTTCGACAGTAGCCCTTGGGCTCTGCTGACCCACACAGACACAGACACAGACATACACACAAGAGACCAGTGTTGTTTACTGTATGTAGTGCAGTATCTAAGACACACACCAGCACACGTTTCAATTGATTGAGCAGTAAGCCAGATGTCAGACAACTCACTGGTCTCATTCCTCACTTTAACACACCTTACATCAATATTCATACATTTACCATTAACCACATAGTGCTTGCTCGTTCCCTAAACAGGATTTGCAAGAGGCATTTACTCTTTACAGGACGGGGGAAACCTAATTTAGGGGAGACACATTGGAAAGAGGTGAAATGGGGAGGTAGTAGTCATCCAAAAGGTCAACACCAACAAAAGACCGAAAAAGAGGAATCCAAACCACAAACCTGTCCAGTTCCATAGAAAGATAAAAAGCAAGTAGCTGCTTTCTGAATTGTGTAGAACCTGGCAATGTAGACTGCACAGTTGGAGAAAATCCTGGCAATCACTACTGGCACACTGTGGGCTCCCAGCGCCCCTCCATGAGGGGCAGCTCTTGAATGGCAGCAATTTATTCTGTAATGTTAAAAATAAAAAATTAGAAGAAAGAAATACGACATGAATAAAATAGAAAATAAGACTGAAACGGGCGAATCCCATAGGAACTATTGATCTGTAGCGGCAACAAACACACACACACACACACACACACACACACACACAGGCTGGTTGCCAAGAAGCATTCTGGTGGTCAAATATGTATAATTGATAGAGTTGAGTTTGACACAGCACTGTAATGTAATCTGGGACTAGAGTCCCTATGGTGTTAGAGTGTATGAGTGTGTGTGTGTGTGCGAGAGAGAGAGAGATTGAAGAGGGAGGCGGTGGGGTTTGTGAGGCAGGGTGAGGGAGTGTAGTGCTTTGCGGGAAGAAGGGACAGGGATTTGCTGTGGGGACTGAGTGTAAATTTGATGTATTGGACGGCTGTATTTTTCCTCCCTGTACCAACCCCACGGGTTACACATGTAGGAACAATGGCCTTCTCTACTGTAATGGGCTTTTACCAAGAGGGACCACTTTCTCACTCGCACGCAGTGTGTGTTTGACAAAACTGCAACATGTGCTTTCTCACATTAAAAACTACGTTTTTATTGAATAAGGCTGCACACATGAAAGAAAACACAGCAGTCTGCATTCTAATGTTTTTCAGTTTTACATTTTTTGTGTTTGCTTAAGTGATTTATTCATTAATTAGAACAATTTTAATGATAAATTAAACATATATTAATTAATCCTACAGCACTTTCCTTCTTTCCGATTGCAAGCATTTTCTTAGTTTTGCAAGCTGAAAATCTTTGGGTTGTCAGTTAGAAGTCAGTTAAAAAAATGAAGAAATTTGAAGATGCCACTTTGAGCCTGAGATGTGCTTTTTTTTGTCATTTCATCAACCTTCATCAAACAAAGAAAACAAATTGGTAGATCGATCTATAATAAAAAATAAGCAGTAACCTTGTCTTTGCAGAGCTCTGAGTATTCAAAAAAGTGCTTGTGTGTTTCATGTCTTTTTTGCTTTGTGTACTCTGTGTGTTTGCATGTATTTTCTTGGCTTTGTGTCTGCCTGACACTGTTCCTGCTTCTTTGTTCCTTTGTCACTGTGTGTCTAGTTTAATTGCAGGCCTTTCAGGGGGAATCGATTTGAGCAACAAGATAACTAAGTTATCAAACTGTTTCATTGACTGGCTGTCCGTTCTCTCTCTATCTTTTGCCTCCTCCCTATTTCTTCTCATTTTACTCTCCCTGTCTTCATTCTCTATCCCTCTTTGCTCCCCTCCTCTTCCATCCATTTCCCCCCAACTTCCTCATCGGCCGTCCATTTTCCCTTTCCCTTGCCCTGTCGCCCCCCCCCCCCTCTGTGCTCTCTCCCTCGCTGTTTTTCACCTCCACCCTCCTCACAACAGGCCGACAGACCTGTCCACCAGAGAAGTTTGATTGCGGTGGGGCTGCCAGCAAATGTGTTTCGTTGTCATGGCGATGCGATGGAGAGCGGGACTGCGAGAATGGAGCAGATGAGGAGCAGTGTGCTGCAGGTAAGTTTGTGTTGGGTGGAGGGAAATGTGAGATGGAGGGGGCAGAAGAACAGTATTTACTTTGGTCTTTATTTGAAGTCAACTTTAGTTTCTTCTTTTTTGTTGTTTTTTAAGATCATTTTTTGGCCTTTAGAACCTTTTTTAGGAGCAGCTGAAAAGTGGGAAGAGAGAGAGAGAGAGAGCAGCAAAGGGCCGTGGGTCAGAATTGAGCCCTGTGCCGCTGCGGCAAGGACTGAGCCTTTGTACGTGGGGTGCTTACTCTACCAGATGAGCTGCCAGGGCGCCCCGACTTTAGTTTCTTATCACTCACTGCAGGAAAAGTCTGAAAAGCATTAAAGTAAATAGTCCACATCTGTTGCACAATTTGCAGAGTTAGCAGAGGCACAAAAGAACATAACTGCCTTTCTTTTATTTAAAGAACTTAATTACCCAGAAATAATTTGACATGAACTGCTCTGTTCTGTCACTACTGGCTGTTGCAGGCCGAGGTGATGAAGAAAACAGTTTTGCAGTAGGTTTAATGATCATTAGTGAATGCGTTGTTGTCAGTACAGTGTTGCATTGCTGCCATTTGTTTACTACATATCAGCGAGTATGTAGAACTTGTATTTTCCTGTCTGCTCAACTGAGATTTTAAAGGAGACATTGCGAAGTTGTGATGTCGGAAGTGAGAACCAGAGAGAAGAGAGGAGAAATAACTTCAAAAGCTGAAGGTGCCATGTGATGATATTTCTAGAAATGTAGTATTAAGGCATTGTTTCAGTAACTGTGTTGCACGATGTGTTTTGACACAAGTTTTCTTTCAGACCCTGGGGTGATGATCAATCCTAAATTCACATTTAAAAAAATACTTTTGAAAATGTGGATATGTGGCTTTTGCCCACCATGAGGTACACGTAGAAGTTTTCTGTGAGCTTTCTAGTCTGTCACCTGGGTCGTCGCATATTTTAAGATTCAGTTAAAATCGAGTCCAAAGGAGTATTTTTAACTCAGCGTCATAGCTGCCAAAAAAGTAAAATGTTTCATCTCTTCACCTTTTATTTATTTATTTTTTCTGTTATGTGTCTAGAGATGCCAAACACGATCTGTTTTTTCTTCCTGCAATCTTGTCCTTGTTCTTGGCTGTTGTTTGATGAGCTGGAAATTGGGAAAAGAAGGTCTCACTGCAGACTGGGAGAGTTGGGCCAGTGCTGTTTCACGGAAGGGGAAACCAGTTATGTATCTTTCAAGCATATCTTTAAAGGCCTACAGTCCTACAGTAAACACCATGTAAGTAAACATGTCTACATGGATGGGCATTCAAAGTCATAATAACACAAAGGCAAATACAGTCTTAGTTTTGAATGAAGTCAGTGCTCAGTGCGTCATTCACAGTGTGCAGAGGGTGGGGTGGCACGCTTTTAGTGTTTCCATAGTGGTGCCACATGGTGCACACACATAAGGCAATAGGGAATGATTTTACAGTACTTCTATAAATCGTGTGGGTGTGTTAGGGGTTGGTAAGTTGGAGGTGAATCATATTTCCTCCTGTCATGTACCTAAATATGACTATGGAAAAACCAAAAGAAGTACTTAGTCGTAAAATACACTTAAAACCTCCAGATAATCAATATATTTCGACTAAATAAGCATTTTACCACACAACATGTTTCTGTCTTGGTTTCAGTCATTTTAGGAGACTGAATGCCGTATTTCAGTGTTGTATATCTCAAAGGCTTAGCATGATTTATATAAGAGCTTTGTGAACAGACACACAATCACACTCACTTTGCTTCATTTGCAACAGACACTTTTGTATAGTCATATACACACACAGTATGTTATCTAGCCTAAATCCTCACAGCTCGCATCAAAGCTGTAAAAAGGGATTTTCATCAGCATGAACATCTGGCCTATAGAGTTATTGATTTTAAACCTGTGACACACACACAGTCAAACATGCACATGCAGCATATTTTGGAAGAATATAGATTGCATGTGATATTTTGCCAATACTAAACCTGTTTTCTGTAGGCTAGTAAAAGCCAAGCCAATTTATGTGCAGAAAATTTCATAATTTCTGTATAAGCATCTGTATGTGGGTGTCCTTATTAGAACAAGTATAACTCAGGCCATCAGAGTAATTGCATTTTTGTGCAGTGAAGGTGAAGTCTTTCTGGCTAGTTGTTGTCACGTTTGTCATGGAAAGGAGATGAGTGAATGTAGCAGGGGAGAGTCCTCATAAGAATAGGATTACAAGGCTGTGTGTGTTTGTGTGTGTCTGATGCATCTCAGTTTCCATAATGTTACCATCATCCCTCAGGCACTGTGACATTCGTTCATTCTCATGCTTAAAGTGATGCACAAAATGCATGTATGCACACTGGAAGGACGTGCCCATGCATGTGTAATTAAGGACACACACACACACACACACACACACACACACATACGAACATACACACTAAGATTGCTTCTGGATACTGTTAAATTCTCTCTATCTGTCCCATATGCACAACCAGAGATGTGTAAAGTACTAAGTGAACCTACCATTTTTAATGAACTTTACTCATTCCAGAGGCAATTTAGATAAAATTATAACAAATTTGTATTTTTTTTTTATTTGGAGTTGTGCAATCTCATCACTTTGAATGACCTGGGGGTAGCGTGGTAATCTAATAGCAAATATCTTCAAAAAAAACACCCACACGTATTTTAAATACTATTGTTAAGCTAAGCTCACATGGGTACATTTTAAGCACGTCGCATGGCCACTCACTTCGCTTTCTATCATCCTTTGTTTCTATTGAGATGCCCTGTGCTTTGCAACATTGTGGATTAAACCTCATTGTCCACCTCCTCTTTTTATTTATTTCTTCTCCCCCATGGAGTCATCTCTTCCTCTGCCTTTTCTTTTATGAGCACCTATTTTTAATTTTGATTATTATTATAGTATAAGAGGAGCTCATTGAGTTTTACGTATGTCAGAAACAGTTCATCTCATTTGAATAAAGATGTCAACATGTCAAAAAGTGTCCACAATATTTTGCCAGAAATCGTCAAAATATGATCAACCCTACAACCAGCCTGCCCAATGATGAACAGCTCTTGAAAGATTCAAGTTTTGCTAACATAAATATTAATAGTAAATGACAGTTTTTTGAACGTTTGCATCAACCCCGCTGATGCAAACACATGAAATGTGCAATTTAACTCAATTTTGCGACATTTCAAAAGTAGTGTTCTTAACAGGTGGATAGAAACATGTCTTCATTCCTCTTTATCTCTTCATATTTGCTTTCCTCCATCCAGTCTTCATTTTCTCTGAATCCTTCTCTCTGTGTATCTCTCTGTAAGTTGTTAGAGTGCAGCCTGCTCGTACACAGAGTCATCACATTAGGGAGTTTGTGGTCACGACCTAATGAAAACAACAGCTGCTGATTTAGTCATGTAACCTGAGCTGCATTTTTCACATCGAGTACCATCTCTGTCTCTCTGATGCACGATATAAACTTCCTCCTTGCTTCCCATCACAGGCACCCACACTTTCTTTTATTCTCTTTTAATTCCTGCCTATTGACTGGGAGGGCAATCAGACACCGTATGTGTTTTCCGTTGCCTTTCATCTGTCTGACCTGTGTGAGCCTCGCAGTAGAAAATAAAGTGGTTACTACAGCTGTGAAATATTTCATAGAGGTCTTGATGGTCTTGATTTCTTGCCTGATGGTTTGAGTGTGTGAGTGTGTGTAATGGGAGGCATGCTGTTAAAATAACCTGTAGAGATTAGCTTTTGATCTATCATTTAAAGATGAAGGCAGTGATGATGAATATTAAGTTAACCTGAAATCCTGGCAAAAGGCCTGAGTTATCGGAGTTCACATGTCCACTTCAGAGGGCCACACAATTAGCTCTATCAAAATTTAAGTAAATTCTCATTAACATGTAAACATGTCAAAGAAACAGAATTAAATGCAAAACAATTACCATTTCCTTTTTCTGTCCAACGGCATCTTCACATTACCAGCAGAAAAACGTGGGTCCTTTGCTACAGTGCTAATGTTGCTCGCAGATTGCTACTTTTCAGATAATCAAATAGTGTTTTTGTAACAAACTTAGTAACTGCATGCTAATATTTTTGCCAATCGAATATCTTTACAGTGTATATCTCAGACCATATGATATCGTACCATTCTGGAAATTCAGAAAGACAGAATCTGTTATACACAATAATGGAGCTGGTGCAAGCAAAAGCAGTCTGACAGCAACTGAGAATAGAATGCTGTATGAATAGCTCTGCCAGACTGGTTTTCTGGTAATGCCAACATTTCTACAACATGCTATCATGCAGGGTTATCAGGAATAGGCAGACACAGTCATCTCTAAAAGGTCTTTGGAAATACAACAGAAATAATGAAAAAAAACACCTTTTGCAGGGTTTGTTGGGAGCTTGTGTATTCCATGCTAAATTAATTCAGTTTCAATTCAATTTTATTTATATAGCACCAAATCATGACAGAAGTTATCTCATGATATGCGGTCTAGACTGTACTCTAATATTATTTACAGACACCCAACATTTCCCACCATGTGTAAGCACTTAGTGACGGTGGCAAGGAAAAACTTTTAACAGGCAGAAATCTTGAGCTCATTGGTGGGCGGCCGGTCAGTTAGAGGGGGTGAAGAGAGGGAGAGAAAGAGAGAGGGAAATTACTTTAATGGTGGCGTGATGATGGATGTTTTCATAAAGAATATTAAAACTTCTTTACTCTGCAGTGTAGAAAGTGTGTATATGCAGTACTATGCCACCCACATATACACATTCATTCTTTAATTTAACCCCACGATAAGGTACTTCCCTTCCGAATCTGATGCTTTCACCCCCACCCCTTCATCCTCCCTACCACCCTCTTCCTCCACCTCTGATGGAGAGAGGTCAGACCCTTTCCTCATCCCTCCCTCCTGCGGCAGCTACAATTGGAGTACAGTTAATGTTAATTAGGGCTGCTAATTGAGCATATCCAAATATTGAATAAAACATGTGTCCAAGAAGAGAGGATCTTTATTACATTTAGGAGAGGCCTCTGAAGAAACTTTATGAGCCTTTAATTTGTGTTAATGTGAAATTGTGTTCATTTGGGCACACAGCCACTCCTAGCTTTGTGCTTGCATGCATCTGGGTGTGTGTGTGTGTGTGTGTGTGTGTGTGTGTGTGTGAAAACACAATATTTTATGTTTGTGTGAACGGGGTGCTTACATGACGGATGGCCTCGCTTTTGTTTGCTGAATGCTAATTTTTCTTCATCTTTATTCTTTTTGCATAATTGAAACGTGTTCCTTACCTGCTCACCAATCAACCTTTAATTTCAACATATTGCACTGTTGAGGTGCTGATTCAGCGAGCGCAGGAATGATCCAGCTTGCTTAAGGCTGATCACCAGAGAAGTTTGCATTTCCACAAACCTAATAAGATCACGCACACACTTAAATGAGAACAGACACTCGTAGGATTAGGTGATTTTCCCCTTACCTCTCGATGCATCACAATTGCCTGTTAATAGAAACAAAAAGGTGTGTGTCGTTGTTGGAATTAAGAGGTTGAGTTCAAATCGTCCGCAAGCGAAGGAATGAATTCCCCTGTATATTAATTAAATGCATCTTGTTTATTTCATTAGAACCTGGGGGGAAAGAAAGTGGATCTTTTTGTCACTGAAACTCTTTCTCTGTGTTTTTTATCCTTCTATTCTCAGTTTGTCTTACCTTCTCACTGGGTCCTTCTTAATAATGCTCTCATCTACTGCATTAAGAGCAGCTTAACTGTATCACAGTCAGACAGGATATTTCTGATCCTTAGCGAGCTATGAAAATACTGTAATTGAGTCAGTTTGGATAGCATGATAATATATATAATAGAGCTAGCTTTATTACATCCACTGGCACTTACATACTGTAGCTGCCAACCTTCTTTCCTACTGGGAATGCATGATAAACAGCAGCCGTTTAAAATCCTCAACAAACTAGTGTATGTGGTTTTATGTTCCTTTGACAGACGTATGCAGACCTCACATATGTCATAAACACAGTAGAAGCCTCCATGTAACAGATTTTGAAAAACATTGTATTTTATTTGTGAATAACACAAAAAAATGTGAAATGTGAATAGCTGCTGTGGCTGTAACATGATTTATAGTTTAATACTTTTCACTTGCAACAACAGTAAAGACACAGATTTGACCTTGTCCTGGACTCTGATCTGAAAAACTGAATTCGCTGTAGTTATGAATGTGATAGCATTTCAGTCTTCCATAGCCATTTAAAAGACTTCACTGTCCTCACTATTTGATCTGATTACGAATCAAACATGATTCTCTTCCTTCTATCAGAGTTGGACAGCAAAGCTGATGACCCCTCCCCAATTCTTGGACGATTAGCTGGGCTCGCTGTATTCTTTATGGTTGCAGATGTTAGTTCAGGTTGAATTCAGTGCATTAGCAAGGTCTTTAATTTTTGTGAGGCAGATTTTACACACAGTGTG
This sequence comes from Argyrosomus regius, assembly GCA_946959425.1. Classification (NCBI taxonomy): domain Eukaryota; kingdom Metazoa; phylum Chordata; class Actinopteri; family Sciaenidae; genus Argyrosomus; species Argyrosomus regius. The sequence continues at coordinate 23,074,252 of OX336888.1, read as the reverse complement.
CGTCTTGTCCAGTTTGTGCTTAAGCTCATAAAATCTGAAATGTGCCCAGATGTCCGCCTTCAAAATACTGGGCACATTTTTTTATCACTTGCTGCTGATCTCTGCCTCCTTCCACCATATCTCCCAACATATAAAGTTAGCCGTAACGTTCACCCATATTTCAATGCAAGAGAGCGACGTTACCACTTTTTTTATGCACCCGAAGTCAACAATCAATATAAGAAGGCTATAATTTTGTGTCTATCAGATATTGTTGTCTCTATATGTCCACTGCATTAATAATTCCTTTACTTTATTCTACAATCAGTACTTGCTACACAGACACTCAGCACTATATTGGTGAGGAAGGAATATGTGATACATAAACAGAGAGACAGCCCAACTGACAGAGTGACAGGCTGAGCGAAAGACAGTAGTCAAAGAGGCTCCTGCAGTCCCTGGGGACCTGTTGCTCTTTTCACATCAGCCTGTGCTGCTGTGTTACATTACAGCAAGCGGCTGCTGGATCGATGCCCACCAGGGATACGTTAGTTGGTGTTTTATAGCAGGGCAGAGAGGGCCGGAGGAGAGGGAGACAGTGTGTGTGTTTGTGCTGTGTTATTCTGGTTGCACGTAGAGGAAAGGAAGTGAATAAAGTGTCTGAAGTGTTTTGTACATAAAGATACCAGTTTGTTGGTTAGCTCAAGTGCTTTCAACACAGAGGAAACAGCCTAAGTGAACATAGTGAGATACAAACTGTACACACATCCCTTCCCCCAGGCGTCTACACACATGCAATATATAACTCCTTTAGTCCACGTTGGTGTTGGCTACAGTAAATGTAACCTCTATTCTATTATTTGATAACAGATCAAAAAGGACAACGAAGAGTCCACCTACATAAAAAAAATACAGCATGTGGTATGTGAGTGCATGTGCGTGAACATTTGTGTATGTAGTGTTTTTTTTTTTTGTTTTTTTATCTTGCTTCACCCACATTACCACTAGAAGAGGTGACTGCATAGACCTAGAGTGGAGGCCTCTTGTCTCAGTTCCTTCCCATTACATTCTCCTTCATTTATAATCCTTTGACTGCTCGCTCTCTGTGTGTAGGTGTAATGTAATAGAGCACCAGCACACAAACAGGCCCGCTGCGCACCCAGAGGCGTTTGCACTTGCTTTAGACTCAGGAGGACCATTTTCCACCAACGATAGCTTTTAAGAACGTTACTCATTCGTCTTTCACTGCCAAACCCGTCCTTTCCCCTAGCACATACTATCTCAGAATCACATGGAGATGACGGCCTGCTTGTCTGCCAATTGTCGGGGGTGAACCGCAACTTAGCTCCAACGAAACATAAAAAAAAGTCAGAGAGGAAGGATCAAAGTGAATTCACACAGTTTTACAGACAAAAGTGACCATTAGACTGCTTTTTTTTTTCACCACAAGAGTCAACTGTACCAATTGTATGTATGTACAGTTAAATGAGTTTTGTTATTTTGGTTGTTTACCAAAATATATTCAAGTTTTAGTTTAATAATGAAGATGGGCTTTAAGGGGTTTTTGAGGGTATTCGTATCCAAATTGGACAAAAGGTTTAGGAATTACAGCTCTTTAATATGTAGCCGCCGCTTTTTCAAAAGACCAAAAGTAATTGGACAGTTGACTCAAAAGCTGTTTCAGTTCTGGAAGAGCATCCTTTGGGCAGATGAAACTAAGATTAACCTGTACCACAATGATGAAAAGAAAAAAAAAGTATGGAGAAGGCTTGGAACAGCTCATGATCTGAAGCATACCACATCAACTGTAAAACATGGTAGAGGCAGTATGTGGCACGGGCATGCATGGCTAGTGTCACTAGCCATGCATGCACTAGTCACTAGTGTTTATTGATGATGTGACAGAAGACAGAAGCAATCGGATGAAGTCTGAAGTGATTCGGGAGATACTGTCTGCTCAGATTCAGCCAAATTCAGCAAAGTTGATCAGACGGTGCTTCACTTGACAATGACCCAAAATATTTTTTTAAGGCAAAGAAGTGGAGTATTCTGCAATGACCAAGTCAATCACCTGATCTTAACCCGATTAAGCATGCATTTCATTTGCTGAAGACAAAACTTAGGGTAGAAACCCCCATGAAACCATTTGCCACAAGAGCAGTACACACCTCTTTAGATACCTCAGATTAGACAATCTAAAATACCTTGAGGAACAGTCTATAGCCTGCCAGTAGACAAAGAGACATGCTTTTAACCGTGATCAACATGAAAAACAACAACTCTATCATGATGATAATTATGTCATTATCATACAGCACCCCTGGTAAAATACAGGATCACATGTTTATTGTAGAGATATAATCATCACACTTAATCACAATGACCTATTTTTAATGTATTCATAGATTTACTGCTTCACAATTATCGAGGGAATACAATTATTTTCCAGTGCAGTGTGTGTGTGTCCATGTCCATGTACGTATTTGTGTGTGTTATGTGTGTGTATGGGAGGGGGTGGGGGATGGTAATAAGATTTAAAACAGTGGAGCCACGATAACAAAGCGATGGCCGTGTCAAATTTTACATCCAATGGCTGAAATCTAATGAAATATGAAATGTTTGGACCAATGGCTTCCACGATGCATTCATGTCGATATATGCCTACATGTAAATAGAGACACACAAGCACATTCATCACACACCACCTGCTCACACACATACACAGACATTCAATCGACCGTGATTGCTGGTGAGGCAGTTAATATTCAAGTCTAAGCTGCCTGTAGATGGCATAGTGATTGAGCTATTGAAATATCCTATTCTATTCAGTATACCATCCCTTTTGGGCTGTGTGAATGTGTGTGCGTGTGTGCGTGCGTGCGTGCGTGTGTGCGTGTGTGCGTGCAATCCCCATAGTCCCCACTCATCATGAAGGTGGTTAAGAGAAACTCTTTCCCTGGTGTATACCAATCAGGTTACATAGAGAGTTTCAGTCTCCCACTGAATTTTGTACCATTTTTCTCTTCATCTAAGCTGCCATTTCACTCGGATTCCCCAGGCTCTCCTGCCAAACTACACTGAGGTCTTATTTTCAGTGGCTTTTCACACTCAGTTTGACATGTTTTTACTCTGAGCAAAGACAATATTACCAGCATAGGTGAATAGAAAGTCCCTGGCATCTTGAAGTTGAAACGCTGTGCGGCTATTTTTTGTGATTTATTCAGTTTTATGAATGTATTGTTTGTAGTATTGCAGTTGCATGCTGGGGTCCGAAAGCACACAGGTGTGGTGTAAATCTAGAATTGATATTGATACTGACATGGAAAAGGCTTTTATGGATTTACTGATGCGGATATTTTTGAATTAAAGGTAAATTTCTGTCCATTGTAAATACGTTAAGATTTTAAGATGTAAAATTTGATGTCTAAAAAACGGCAAGCCTAGTTCAGCTAGACCGTACTTTTCAATTTTGTTATTGCCAGCAAACCGCATATTGGCATAATTGTTGGTGGCATCTAGCAGTTACCGATTGCACCCCCTCACTTGCCCTTGCCCTCTCTTTTTTAGTATGAAGGTAGAACTACGGTGGCTGCAATATGTGTAAAAAATGTGAAAAGCCATATCTAGCGGCAGTGTTTTGTTTCTCCGTTAAAGACCAGTGCAGAAACATAGACCTCCACATACTCCATGGAATATGATTGAAGGTCTGTAGATATAAAATGTTCATTTTATGAACATTTTCATGAAAATTCAGGTGATTGTGCCCTAATAAAAACATACTTATTCATATTACAGTATATACAATTTCTGCCCCTTAAATCTGACACACTGGACCTTTTTAAGAAAGCTCATGTCAACAGTGGCCAACACCATCATCTTTTATGCATTCAGTAGCTTCAGCATCCAAAGATCAACAACAGCTTTGTATACTACAGGAGACAGCTATATTCAGCAGAAATATGTGCACCCACAGATATGATAGAAGCTTCAGGTTTATTGAAAATCCAAAACCACATTACAGCCCACCCTTCATCTCCTTCAAATATATTTACTTCTGCATCTCATTTCTCTTTTTTTTTTTTTTGTGTCAGGATTTTTTTTGCATTGCTGGCTAAAGTGAAAGTTATTGAAAACCAAGGTGTGTTCAAAGTAATCACAAAATTCAATCATTTTGAATGCCAGTTTGAAGAACTTGGCTTTGTTCCATTAAGAGAAGTTAGCAGGTTTCACAGAGGAAAATACTGCATAATGGTATCAAAGTAATAAATGTGCTGTTATTACACATTTGTGCTTCTAGAGAATGTGCAGTGTGTAATAAAGTATGATTTATCATTATTATATATAAGTACTATAGGTATTGCAGGCTCTAGCGCTATCACATTTCTTTATTTCTGTCTTCTGTTCACATCTCCCAACCAAAAGAGATGATTGACATGTTAAAGGCCTCTCTGCCACCAATGCTCGAACATGTATCTCAACTCTGCGCCTGCTAAACCCCATGTGGCCAGGCTGCTGAAAGTGAATTTCTTCTGAAGTTGCTTTCTGTTTGTCAGTCAGTGATGAATCTATTTAGAATTTCACCTCTTTTCACTGTCTATCCGCCTATCCCATTAGGAAAAACGGATCACTTTTATGTTACAGCAAGTCGAGAGCTGAGGGGTTAGGGCCTGCCTGTCTGGTGGTCACTAGTGTGTGTGTGTGTGTGTGTGTGTGTGTGTGTGTGTGTGTGTGTGTGTGTGTGTGTGTGTGTGTGTGTGTGTGGCGTGTGTGTGTGTGTGTGTGTGTGTGTGTGTGTGTGTGTGTGTGTGTGTGTGTGTGTGTGTGTGTGCATGCTCCACTAATGTAGCCAAAGCACCGATAAACACTTTGTGAGAGCCCTGGAGAGGGACTGCATGTCAAGTTGTCTGTCTCTGTTCTCACACAGACACACACTCTGGCCCTCCTGCAGAATGTGTTGCATCAAAAGTATGATCTAAAACTGCCTCTCCTCCCTCTTGTCCTCCCACTCTTTCTTCCTCGCAGCCCCTCGGTGTTTAATCCCCAACCAAGCCACAGTCTAACATTTCTAGACCCGTGCAACAGACAGCCATCTTTTTACAGATGCGGGGATGCCAGTGCCTCTGGCACTCTTCTTCCTCTGATGGTTTGCTGTTTTAATGATATCAAGGGTAATGGTGCCTGATACATAGCAAATGCTACATTAAGTAACTGTCCTAAAAACACTGACACAAAACACGAGGATGTTTCTGAGAGCTGTAGAGTGCAAGAAAATGATGTGAAATCTGTGAATTCATAATTTGTGATAATTTCAACGTTACTTTGATGCCATTTAAAATTGACACCCTCTAATTTTGTTCATTGGTACCTCTAAAAAGACATGTTATCAAGTAATTGCACACTGATTTTACCTTAAAAGCTGCACTGCCTCTTAATCCCCAGTATGTGTGGAGAAGTGGGTCGGCCATCATTAGTGAGACCTTGACAGAGAGCTTCCTTGCTGTTTAGAGACAGTGTTGCATTGCACCATTAGTTTCAATTGGTCAGTTGTCACTGTGCATGAAGAGGATATACCTGACGACAAAAAGTAATCCTAATTTGCACAAATAGGGTGAATATATGATGCATCACCATCACTCCTCTGCTGCAGTGCCCCTTGATAATACAGGATGGCCTTTAGCTTATTGAGATGAAATAGTAGATTGTCAATAGAGAGGGTTTTTTTCAAGTACATGACATTTTGCCTTTGTTTCGGTGAGGGGGATCCTGCTGTATCCTGTGAGTTTTTTAATGGAGAAAAGACGTGACAGACCGTGCAACAACACTACTTTCAAGTTACCCCTAAAACCAGCAGAACTATTGGAAACCTCTTCAGTCTACTGCCCAGAGCCCAGCTCAATATGAAAATAGTTTTGAGGCACTGGCACTGCACAGCACTGATGAAAACATGCACTGAAGTGTTGGATGCAGTTTGGTCTGGTATTTTAATGAATACTGAATAATTGAACAGAACTTTTCCCTCCTCTTTTGGATTTTTTTTTTTCTCCCCATCAATCCTCATGAATATAGATGGTGATTTGTTTGCCATTACACTTGTGTGTCTGACAGTACAAGGCATGCTTGACTCAACACGGATTTGTTTTTTTATTGATGCTCTCGTGAAAGATAAGGCATGCATATTGATGTTTCGTAGAGTAGATGAGCATGTCGCTTGTCTACTGTACGGCCCATTAAACCTACTCTGGACTAAAATGCCTTCAGGTGTTAGCGTCTGTTTTTAGCTGATCGTTGAGCGAGTGAGTTTCTAGTTAAATGCAGCATTTTATACACCGCTACACAAGTAAAGGTTTAATTCCATTTCTGGCAATTAAACTGATCTGTGATCTTTAGCTTGCTTTTCTCCTAGCACACCTGGTGAACGGAGGTCTGTGACTGGTGGATGTATGTGGGCAAAAGTGTGTGTACGCTTGTGCACAGGTGTATGTTCTCCCACGCCACAGCTCAGTGGCTGACATGTAAGACCAGAGTCTGATTGGATTCCATGCTCCAGGAACATTAAACCCAGTGACTCATAGAGAAAGGTTGGACTGGGCTGTGTGTGTATGTGTGTGTAGCTGTAGCTGTGTCTCTGCATCACGTGTGTTTGAATGTGTATCTAAGCACAATGGAGACAACTGACCACCTGTATGTGTGTGTGTGTGCCTCTGTTTAAGTGTGTTCAGTAGAGATTACATATCTTTTCCTTTTTCTGTGTGTGTGTGTGTGTGTGTGTGTGTGTGTGGTGTATACATAGCTGCTTGCTTTAGACTAGTCCATGCTTGAAGAGAGTTCAATTGTCCTTCAGATCAAGGTCAATGAGCTGTGCCCTATCTCCCTGCTCCATCTATTAGCTGTCCAGTGAAGGGTCTGGGGATGGATGGATAGAAAGCTTCGACCCTAAGTTAAACACAATCACCTGCAGGTGGAGAAGGTTACTGTCAAGATGTAATCAGTTACAGATTACTGATTACCTATTTAAAATTGTAATTGGTATCCACTGGATGGATGTGTTTAATTAACAATCAGCAGTCCAGCTCCGTAACACGATGTGATTCCTCTCAACTCTCCTCTCAAAGCTTTCTTGGTTGAACTTAGTAGGACATCCATTATAAGTGTTATACTTAAATAAGTATTACAATTAGTTTTATTTTGAATTCCATCAGATATAGATTACAATTACAGAGTTTGTTGACTGTAATCCCAACGTATCTAATCTGTTACCCTGTCAATCTGACCATCCACCCTTGCTGCCTTTATCTGATATTAAATCTGCCTGCCTGCTGTTCTGGAGGTGGCTCCCTTTTGTTGGGAAAGGACATTTCTTCTCTCAAATCTATCAATGGATCTACCTACCCCATGCACTCCTCTGAGCACCTGTCTCTTCTCCAATCTCCCCCTTCTCTGTATCTAAGGATTGGCTTTGGTCCGTGTAAACCAAGAGACCGGCCTCACTGACTGATCGACCAAAGTCTTCTTGGCTTGTGTCAGCTTTGACGTGGCCAGGGGATAGGATCAAGAGATTGAAGTGACACACAGCTGAAGTGGCTCTATACTCTGTGTGGATTTGTGAAATTCACCTAGCAAAACATGCTATGAAAAAATGAAAAATGTCAAAAGATTATATACATATGTTGATGTTTTAGGGCTAAAATATTACATCTTAACATCAGTAAAGCATATGACTATTTTGTTTCTTCTGCACAGTGTATTTTTACAGTGCAAGCTGACTGATTTCAAGGGGTATTTTCTGGATTACCTAACAGGACAATGGGGAATTCTTTTATGGCAAAAAAAACAGGAAGATAATACTTTTCTTTCAACACAAACAGCACTAAGACTTACAGAGTTACTGTAAAGGCAGAGAATAGGAGAAGTGAAAAGCTTTAAATATGTTTATGTGGTTTAGTGAACCCACAGAAAGAAAAAAAAAAACATGCACAGAAAACTGAACTGGTGGGTTTAGGCAGGGGGGATCATCTTCTCTGAAACAGAAAGCAGCAGGGTTTATGGGAAATTTGTCATTTTAACAATAGTTTTTAATATTTGTTATCAATTATTAGACAGTGTCCCTATTTGCAAAAAAAAATGCCCTTTTAAAAATAGTTTAAGATTAGTTTTCTTTTTTAGTATGAAGGTAAAACTACAGTGGTTGCTGTGTAAAAAACATGAAAGGCGGGGCGGTGTTTAGCTCAGTTGGTAGAACAGCCGCCCCATGTGCGAAGGCTTGGTCCTTGCTGCGAAAGCCCAGGGTTCGAATCCGACCTGTGGCTCTTTCCCGCATGTCATTCCCTGTCTTTCTCTCACCACATTCCTGTCACTCTTCAGCTGTCTAGCCAATAAAGCTTGAAAAAAGGCAAAAAAAAATAATCTTAAAAAAAAAAAACATGAAAGGCGCTATTTAGAGCCAGTGTTTTGTTTGTCCGTTCAAGACCAGTGCAGAAACATAGACCTCCACATACTCCATGGAAGAGGACTGAAGGTCTGTAGATGTAAAAGGCTCATTGTAAGGCAATAAAAACATAAAAATCTTTATTTTCAAAGGGTTGTGCACTAAAGTATGAAAACATACTTTTGCATATTATCTTCACTTTCTGCCCCCTAAAGTTACCTCAATATAGCTTTTGTTTACCTGTGTAGGTATAAACTGTATATTATGTTTTCATAATAATCAGGTTTCTGTATTTCTGTATGTCAGTGTGACAAAAACAAAGGGAATAGCTGAAATGTGTACAGTAGGTATTCACGGATAGGAGAATAGACGCCGTCACACATTTTTGTAACTTTTGTAGGGTGTTGTGGAAGAATGGCTTCAATTGTGTTCCTGTGTATTTCAAACTTAAGCTAAAATAGTTTTTATCCATGAGACACAAATTCGATGAACTCTTCATCGTGCTCTTTGACAGAGTCAGCCATGTTGCACCACTATGTTTCTACAGTAGCCTAAAATGGACAAACCAAACACTAGTTCTAGATAGGGCCTTTTTTCAGTGAGTGAGGCAAGGGGTGTTCAGTTGATTGCAACCTCACCGTTGCGGAACATTCCTATGCAGATAGTTTGATTAGTCTGTTTCACAACACATAATCACCTTCTGAGATTAAAAAAAATAAGATTTCTAATTTTTAGAGTCAATAAGCCTCCCACTGTTTGTACAGAAAGTATTAAAATAATCATTTTATAACTTTACCCAAGTATTTGTTTGCACCTTATGTGACCCCCAAACTATCTAAGCTTCTGCCGGGGTGCTGCTGATGTTGTTTATGTGCTCATGTTAATTAAATTACTTAGATCGGATTGGGGATGATTAGCATGCTAGCAGTAATAGCTAGCAGGGAATCCAATAGCCGATTATCATAATGAGTCCCTTTGGCGCACTGTGTGGGTAGGTAAAAGAGAGAGAGAGTGAAGCGTTTAGGTCGGGCGCTCGGAGAGGAGAGTTACATCAAAGGACAAGTGTCTTTTTTTAGCAGAATACATGATTTAAATTGATTTGTCCAACCTGGCTGGAACTAGATAATGTCACTGCTTGGATATGGGAAAGAGGAAACAAGCTGTTTGCCGGTAAAACACAAACACAACAACACACACGAACTGTATACACACCCTCACAGATATTTCCCAGCTGTCCAAAGTCTTGAGATACTGTAGGTAAAGAAATAAACACATGAACTATAATCAGATGATCATAGTCATCACAATCACATAAAAGTAAACACACAGTCACCACAGGTGTTTCTTTCCAAACATTGCCACACACATAAACACACACACAAATACTCATGGAGGGGTTTCAGCACTGCGGCAGACACCTGCAGCTGTGCCCCCACTCTGCTCATTATACACCTGTTTCCACATACTGGACTGCTGCTGCACATATGCTCGCGACCTTGCACTTAATATGGTACGATGTCATGCTTTATCTGGTTCATCAGTGTAATAATGGTTGCATTTATTGATTAAAGGGGTTGGGATTTTGCAGTTGCAGTTGAGACTGTGTTTATTTTTATTGAATAATACATAATTTGCTTTTCCCATGAGGCAAGATTGTGTTTGTTTTTGATCCTGGCTCTTTATCCCTTTTGACTTTAACAGTTAGTGCTTTTCAGCACAATGCACAGTCATCAGTTTGACTTCAGATCAAACAATTTCTTTTACTTTCACCAGGCACCAAAAGCCCAAGAGCAAAGGAGGGAGATCTAGAATTGCCCTCTGCTCATTAACTCTACATTTTAACACCAACACTGTCTTTCGTTCCATCTCCAGGGAAGAGGAGAAAGACATATTGCTGCTTATATTTCCACCTTCCCAAGGGGTTTGAATATATATATGCAGTCATAAGTTAACTATACCCAACCTCTAACTCTTTCATCTACTCCCACATGCACAACTTCTGCTTTCAAAAAGAGTTCAAGTGGCTTTATTTGACAGCTGACTATAGTTTCTTAAGTTCACTCTCTTTACAAAAGATTTTAAATAATTACAAAAAAATGTTATATATATTCAATCATGCTTTTAAAATGAAAGAAACTTTGTTAACCTCCTATTTTTCATCCACCTGTCCAAATTGTCCTGTAGATGCCAAGGCCTGCCCCTCCAAAGATTTCCAGTGCCGTAACGGGAAGTGTGTGGCGCCAATCTTTGTGTGTGATGGCGATGACGACTGTGGGGACGCCAGCGACGAGGAGAAGTGCACGGCTCCCACCTGCGGCCAGCACGAGTTCCGCTGCAATGATTCCGAGTGCATTCCCACCCTGTGGAGTTGCGACGGTGACCCGGACTGCAAGGACAAATCAGACGAGTCCATGGAGCGCTGCAGCCGGAGGACGGAGCCCCAGAAACCACGCTGCCCTGTGGGCGAGTTCCAGTGCGGGAGTGGCGAGTGTGTCCACATGAACTGGAAGTGCGATGGAGACGCAGACTGCAAAGATAAATCAGATGAAGCAAATTGTAGTAAGTCAGCTGTGCAAATATTGTATTTATGTGGATGAGCTGATGAGTGTGTGGATAAATGTGTAAATGAATGTTTTTATGAAGGATGATGCTGCTGTCGTTTTTAATCATAAGAAAGAAACCCAGAGCAGACCGAATTTATCCTACCAATAAGAATTTTCTGTGTTGCCACAGCATGATCCAGCATTTTCCCAGTACCATTATTGTTTTTGTCCAAAGACTATTAGAAAAACCCATAAGAGTCATAGTTTTGACATACTATTTAATTAAAGCGAACATAGCCAGTGTCGTTTATTTTGAAACAACTCCATGACTGCATTTCCGATCTCTGAAGAGTAGCCCTGACGTCACTGCATAGGCTCAGGGGCACAGCTTTACTGGTAAATTACACTTGCAGCGTTCATCGTGATGAAGGAATATGTCATCCAATTGCAATGTTATGGTTCTTTTATGCAATTTATCTTTGCTGTGGCACAGAGGCTACACGGTGCTTGTTAGGGGGGTTGTTGAGGGTAAATTCATTCTTTGTCTGTTTTTTGTTATCCTAGGATAAAAATCCTAGGAGGGTATAAAAAGTTGATACCAGTTGTAGCCTTTAATGAAGACAATTAATAGATACCAACAATAATGCATGTTGTGTTGTGGAACAATAGCGATGTGTGTGGCTCACCACTACCGACTTCAAAAGCTGACATGCCGTGTATTGTGAACAAAGACGGCATGACAAATCTTGTGTTGTGCCGCCAAATGATTGAAGGAAGATCAATTCTAACTTTATCATGGAGATCCATGAGTGGGTTGCCATGCAACCATGTGATCTGTCGAAGCAGAAGGAGAACGTCTGAGTGAGTTTGACCATATGTGTTTGTTGTGTGAGTGTGCGTGCATGTGTGGGAGGTGAAGGTCCTTCATCAAGCGAGACCCCCATCTGGTCTCCTCTTCACACACCCACACAGCACTCTGGGAGATGACAGCAGCATCGCACATACGACATGATACAAGCACACTGCGCTGCCACACGCAGAGACACACACACACACACATTTCATAAGACATCAGACACATTGAGGACATACCTGTTCCTTCACACACAGTCATAGATGTACAGATTTTCATGCACAATCAAATGTGATCATAGAGGGTTGTTAAGTTGATAAAAGTCACTGCAGTCTGACATAATCACTCTAAAAGTAAGTAACCAAACATCCTGCAGCACAAGTAGCTGTTACAACGTGTAGACCATTGTCCATATCGTATAACCATATACCCATCACTCCAGACACCATTTCTCAAGGACTATTGATTGCATACTATTTATGCATTGCATGATGGGATAGGTTTTGAGGCAAATATCATATGACAACAAGGTTAAAAACAATGATGCAAATGAGCATCAAAGTCTTAGCATTTAGGCAAGAATCTTACATGCAAACCTTCCTGGTCATTACATTTTTTATTCCTGCCATCTCATCTTTTCAGGAGATGAAAGATGAATGTTTTCCAGAACTATATAACACACGTGATTCAATGCAACACTACCTGAAATTCATTCAAATATGATGCGAGCTAATTTTATATATAGTGGGTGGTCTTTGTTGTTCTTATTTATACGTATTTCTATGTGAGATTCATGGATTACTTTAAACTGGTTTCCTGAAATAACTGACCCTCTTAAAATGTTGTCTTCTTTCTATGTTGACCTTCTCGTTTGACTAAGTATTTTTACCTTTCAGTTTTAGTTCTATTAAAGGTCCAGTGTGTCAGATTTTAAGAGGCTCTATTTACACAATATGACAAACATGGAATATAATATACAATTATGTTTACATTTGTGTATGCTGTGATGTTTTTATACCTTAGACTGAGCCTTTTATACCTACAGACGCCGCAGGTCCTCCTTCACAGAGTCCATTATGTTGAGCCACCATGTTTCTACAGTAGCCTAGAATGGACAAACTAAACACTGGCTCTAGATAGGGCATTTTGTGTAGTTTATCCTTCAGGCCAGGAAGGACAGGGTGGGGCAACATGGTTGCAGTCAGCAACTACACAGCTAGATGCAACTAAATCCTACAAAGTGATCCTTCAAGCAATTCAAGTAGACTAGCTTGTTAGCCTCATTACCAGATTACATGTATTTTTAAATGGTGCAATCAGTTTACTTACTATCTTGCCAAAGGAAGATACATAATTAAAATGTTGAAGTACATTTTTCAGGTCTAGCATTAGGGGTGCTCTTTTGGAATAATAACATGAATAAAATATACACAGAAGGTCTGCAAAAAATAAATAAATAAACTGAGTGACATCAAGTTAAACGGTCTTGTCTGGTCTACACGTGCCAGTGGAATCATCTGTCTTAATAATCATGTTTACTATTTCAGACATGATGAGACAGGAGCTGTGTGTACTATATGTATTTGATTGGGTCTGTGTGCATGCTCATCACACTGTGAATAAAAGTGGGCGGTTGGAGGTTTGTGTCAAACAAGATGTGATAGTTTTAGATGTCTGTGTAATGTAAATGAGCTAGCAGAGCTCAGCTTAGGGAGTTGCAACATTTCAATGTAAATTAGAAATATGAGAATCATTGCATATCTCCAGTTTGTTCTCTCCTCCCCCTACTATCCTGCCAAGCTTTGCTCATTCGCACAGACCCGTCCCCTGGTTATTATCTCCCATCTTATTTGAAACATCTGTCTCAATAATCATGCGTTATTTCACAGGCATGCTGAGACAAGCGACCGTGAGTGGGTTGACAGGAGGTTAATGTAAATGAGAAATGGTCAAATCGTATATGTGGTTGATTCTCCCCTTTCCCACTTGCCAACTTTTCTGCAGATGGCAGTCCGTTATTATTACTATTCATCCTGGGGATTTATCATAATTAGCTGAGCTCAGATCCCAATCATTTGGCTGAAAGAATCAGCACATTTTGTGATGGCACAGGATTATGTCTTCCACACTTTGCTGATTTTAACAGTAATATGTGTTTGTCTTTATTTTTAGTCTGAGTCAGCTTCCCTGTGTGGCCATGTAAATGTGCGCACATCTCGCTGCATACATTTGAGGTGTCTGTACTGTATGTATCTGCTCACCTTCAGGACATTTATGGATGTGTGCTCACTTGGTGTGTGTGCCTGTGTTTTATTCCATATTTCCCAATACACTGATTGTGTGCCACACATTTTTTTGTGGCCTCCACAGTCATTGATCATGTCTGCCTCCATTCCCTTGGCAGAGCCAGTCCAAAACACAACACATGAATAATTAAACATCCAGTTAAGAAGACGAATGAGTTAAATAAACCTGCCCTCTGCCTTTAGTGCAAGCACAAACAAATTCCCATACACACTTGCACATACACACATATTCAATAGGTCACTGGATGTGGGTTTTCCTCAGACAGTGAATGAATACCTGCCTGTTTTTTCATTTCCACTGGGGCTTTTTCTGTGCAGGTAAGAGTTGTGTATGACTGATTACTGTTGGATTGGAATGCACTCCAAGTTGGCCTGATGAAAGAAGCAAAAGACATACTGTAGACACACAAATACATCATCATATATACAGTTGAAGAAGAGAAATGATGGGCTGAATGTTGTGTATAGGGACATAGTCTAAATTAGAATGAATAACTGAGAAATGTTTTAGATGGTGTTATGGAATTTTGTATCCTTAGGTTACACGAGGTCACGTGTGGGCCTTGAGGTCCTCGACAGTACTAATTGTTTGGCTTTGACTGGGAACAGTAGGTGCCAGTCTATCTCAACACTGTGGTGGCCAGGGTCGAAGAAACCTATTGCTGCCTTCTTAGACATAATAGATAGCTTGCCGTTGACGTTCCAGTTGGCATAAACAGACATCTGTGTCTCCAGACTAGAATATGTTGACAATAACACCTGCATGGGTAAAAACATTCTCTTTGGATAATTCTGGGCGTATAGTATTTGTGGTGTTATCTTGAGGTTTAAAGTCTATCCACCAGCACGAGTTCAGCAGAATGTGAGACCAACTCAGGCACTTCTGATGCACTATGAGAGTGTCTCTAATTCTCCTTGATCAAGCGACAATAAATATTACAGCATAAGACATCAGAGGCTCCTGAACACTTTCTTCCCTCCTGACCTCACCATTGACCTTTGATTCCAGCAATTTCTCCACAACAGATGGCTAAATATAGTCACTTAATGTGTGATCTGTCAGTGAGTGTGTGTGTGCTTTTGAAAATGCTCTCTACATGTAATTTCACTTTGATGATAATGTAACAGGTCAGCTAATTCTAGTGTATGTGTGTGTCTGTGCCTGGTCTGTGTCCCCCAGCCTTGCGTACGTGTCGACCTGATGAGTTCCAGTGTGGTGATGGATCCTGTATCCACGGCACCAAGCAGTGCAATAAAGTTCACGACTGTCCTGACTACAGTGATGAAGCCGGCTGCATCAACGGTAAGTGTCAGATGAATACAGGACATTCGATATTCAAATTCCTACACATATCTGTATCATATTCATTTTCACCTAGATAATGCAGGTGGTCAAATGTGGGTTTTTCATCTAAATTTAGTAGCAAAATTCATATGCCAAAGTCTACCACGAAGAGAAATGCCAATGCAGTCTCTATTTGCAATTCATCAGCTTCATGCATTTTTTAGTCCTCTGTCATATTTGATTTACCCCCCAAAAAATTACAATTTTAAAACTACTAACGGGATTCACAGGGGATGTACTAGAAAGTAGCACAGATGGCTGCAGTTGGCTGCTCTAGTTGAATCGGCCCCATGAGAAACTGAGTTTAAAGAAGTTAATTTTGCACTGCTAAAGCAACACAGACAAAGAGTAATGTGAGTGTATGGGGGCACAATGTCAAAGTATTTAAAGAGTCTCAGTATGCGTCTGCCTTAAATCTCCTTTGGCGCATACAAGAATTGCTGACAATGAAATGTGATTGTGGACTGCACGATCACATTTCACTGTGCGCATTATGCAAACAAGTTACAGTGATATTTCCAATCAACTGCTAGTTTACATATTGTGGCACACAGGCACACTCAAGGTCATTATCTGACACTTTATCTTGAAGGCAGTGTTTTGAAGTTCAGCTGTGAACCTGAAATTGATTTTTTTTCCCACAAAGGGTGCATTACAGTATGTGTGTGCATTTTTTCAGCTGTGTCTGTTTGTTTTTCAGTCACAAACGATGGCCGATATAAAGAATTATGCACATACAGTAACAGAGACGCTTAATTGGTGAATGTTACAAATGAGCTGGTGGATAGTTTTCACTCCCACCAAATGTGTCTTGCAATAATAAAAACATTTTTCTTCATCATTTGTGGGAGCTTGTAATTATTTCTAATTCTCCATAAAGGAAAGGTCAAATCACAGGAAGTACTTGCAGATCTTACCGATCATTTTCACATTCTGCATAAAATGATCCAGTTCTGAATCACTGTCACAAAATAAGGATAAATAACATCAAACCTTCCCTTTAATAAAAAATAGTTTGAATTGTAAAATGTAAAAATGTAAATGATTGATGAAATTTCTTACATATGGGCTTCTTAGGCTTCTCTGTTTATTGTCCTCAATAATCTCCACCAATTAAAATGCAAACACAGTGTCTCCAACCTTATATCTATACCCTATTTATGTATACTGAAGGTAGCTCTAACTAATCCATTTGTTTATTAAGCACTGCCTGATAGCTCTTACTGATAGACAAAGCAGTCAACCACCTGGCTGCCCATCTGCATAAAAAAAGGCGCACACACACATTTACTGTAGCGGCCAAAATGTTTTGCAGAATGCTAATTTAATTCCACTGTGCAAGATCTGTTCAGGACACCATCTTAAGTCCCTGAAAATGATGTGTTTCTTGCTGAAAAGTGTAGTAAGTAAATACCTGATCTCTAACTCTGTAGTGTGTTGTGTCTTTACTCCAGTTACAAAGTGTGACGGACCAAGAAAGTTCCGCTGTAAGAACGGGGAGTGTATTGACAGCAGCAAGGTGTGTGACAATGTGAAAGATTGCAAGGACTGGTCTGATGAACCAATGAAGGAGTGTGGTAAGTTCATTTCTCCCTGTTTCTCTTCACACACAAAAACACCCACATGCTCAGACACTCATTAGTTCTTTCACCACCTCAGGCATACAAGGACGTACATGCATGCTGGTGCAATTATGCACTCATGCATAGCAAGGCATCATCAGCTGCGTCTAATGTGGGTGGTCACTCTTCTTAGTAAATGAGCTTCATTTGATCAAGACAGGGTAAATCAGGACATTTCTCAACCGCCTTTTTATGATCAAAGAGCCAAACGACTCTGTCCTCTAGTGCGATCTTAGCCAGGAAGACGTGACCTGACTACATTACCCATAAGGAACCGCACAGATTATCCTCACACCATAGATAATTACCACTTAGTGAGCGTCAGTCACGGATCTCACTTCACAAGCAATGCAATCCAGCCGCAGTTAAAGCAGTTGAGAAAAACATACCTGTTAATAAAATCTATCACGTTAATGTAGCTTATGTAATTGCAATTGAATTACTGTGACTTGTGTTGTATCGTACAAGCAGAAGAATCTCACGTAACCTGCACTTCACTCACGGTCATGCTCTGAAGTAAAGTGGTCTCAAGCCAGTCACATGGGTATGAAATGATATGTGAGTGTTCTGCCCTTTCAGCTAGCTCTGATCTTGGGGCAGATGGATATACACTGTAATGAGATTGCCCTGAAACCGTATCATTAATGTTAAACATGATGTTCAGCATGTCTCAAAGCAAACCTGAACCTACATCCTTCCTCCTCTCTGCTTTAGCTATAGCTGACAACTGCCATTATCTCTATGATATACTGTATATGTACACACATTTTCACTGATCCCTCAAATGTGGTTTGTCATGAAGAAAGGCTATTTTACAGTTTAACCCTATGGAGTCTGAGCAGTCACCCACAATTGCACAATACAATTGACAGGGCCACTGATAGGACCCCAGTGGGTTAACAGTAAACGTTATTGTCCAAAATAACATCAGTGCACTGAAACAGTAAATTTCACTTAATAGATCCAAACAACTCCAAGCATGTTTTTCTGAATTGTGTTCTTCTAAAATCATATAAATATCGGACAACATATACAGAGATACCAATATATCTGATACATCAAGGTCATAGTGACTCTTCTGAGAAGGCTTTCCACAAGATGAGCATTTGTTGGCTGCTTTTCTTTCACACTGGAGTCTAGATCAGCCCAAACCATGTCAGTTGGGTTGTGTTGTCGGGTGATTGTGGAGACCAGGTCATCTGATGCAGCACTCTATCACTCTCTTTTTTGGTCAAATAGCCCTTACACAGCCTGGATGTGTGATTTGGGTCATGGTCATGTTGAAAAACAAATGATGAGCCTAACCACAAACCAGATGGGATGGCATGTCACTGCAGAATTTTGCAATAGCCATGCTGGCGGTGAATTTTCAATTAATCACCAGCAAAGCATCCCCACACATCACACCTTCTCCTCCATGCTTCATGGTGGGAACCACACATGCAGGTACCATCTGTTCACTTTCTCTGTGTTTCACAAAGACACAGTAGTTGGAATGAAACGTCTCAAATTTAACTCATCAGACCAAAGTACAGATTTCCACTGGGCCAATGTCCATTCTTTTTGTTTCTTGGCCCAATCAATTCTCTTCTTCTTCTTGGTCTCTCTCAGTCATGGTTTCTTTGCAGCAATTTCACCACAAAGGCCTGATTCACTCACTCTCCACCAAACAGTTGATTTTTAGATGTGTCTGGTACTTGAACTCTGTGAAGCATCTATCTGGGCTCTAATCTCAGGTAGCTTTATTAATGACCTCTGAGGCTGGAAACTGTAATAAACTTATTCTCTGCAACAGAGGTAACTCTTAGTCTTCCTTTCCTGGGGTGGTGCTCATGAGAGCCAGTTTCATCACAGTGTTTGATGGTTTTTGCAACTGCATTTGATGACACATTCAAAGTTTTTGTACATGTATCAAAATTAAAAGACAGTTAATTTTTTTTGCCTGCATTGCAAATTGGGTACAAGACATTTAAAGGAGGTTGATGTTTAACAAGCAGGCACAGTCTAATGAAAGATTGTTGCAGTATGGGAAGTATATTTTTGTGTGTTTTGGAGTAAAACAAACGAGTACAAATGTTGTCAGGAGTGTCCACATACATTAGAACGCACTGTCTAAATTACAACCTTAACTTTAGTTAAATGTCCTCACTTTCTTTTTTTTCTCTCCGTCAGTCTCTCTCAATTTCTATCCTTGATATTTCTGTCTTTCTCTCCACACTGTCTCACAGCAGAACCTGTAGCTTAAATCTTTAATGTAAACCGGTAATGAAGTACCAGCTTTAGCTTTATGCAGCGATCTCTCTTCACTCCCTGGAGGGTCGTTGAAAGACAAAGGAATAAATGGAGGTGTGGAAACGGATACAAAAAGGAAGAGACATAGAGGAAGCATGACTGAGAGGGAGTCCAATCTGTTCTTCTTAAAAAACACAAGGAGAAAATAGAGAATGAGATCTGAGGAGCGGTGTAACAATAGGCATCATAGTGGTGTGGCACCTGGTACACATGGCCAGAGTCCTTGTTGGGGAATGGATTGTTTCCAGGTACGTTTGGCAAAGACTGTGCCTGTAAGCCATGAACACACACGCACACACACACATACACACAAGCAAGACCATGAATATTCATGAATATACTCTATATGTCCCTGTCTTTTTTATTGCTTTTTAGTCCAATGTCTTTTCTTATGGAATGAAATGGAAAAACTGTGAGGATGATTAAAACTCTGCACAAACTTTGGGTGTTTTGTCTTTCTGTCCAACTCTTTTGTGTCTTTTCTAGGCAATCTAGATTGGTTTGGTCCAATAGCCTGCTTGAGTTATTTTATCAACATTTACAGTAACTCCTCTCTACCCCTCTGCCCTCCTGTGCCTGTCCTGTTCTCTATCCTTCCTCCCTACTGCCCCTCTCTCTCTCTGCAGGTCTGAACGAGTGCGCAGATAACAATGGTGGCTGCTCCCACATCTGCAGGGACCGGAGAATTGGTTATGAGTGTGACTGTCCATCTGGGTACAAACTCCTGGACAAGAAGACTTGTGGAGGTACAGAAAAAGAGAAGTTATGTGACAAAACTACTGCTTTAAAGCAGAAGAGCACAACTAATGTACAGTCGCATGGCCAGGTTGGGCTGGTGCAATTTCTGTTGCTATTTGTTTTCTGCCATCCTGTGAGAGACGATGGGAGCTACATGAGAGTTTCATAGGCTCAATAACCCCACTATTGGCAAGGGTTCTGGTAAAAGGAATGTATTTGACATACAGTATTGGGAAATGTGCTTGGTTTTCATTAAATATTCAAAGTCCGTTTCATCGATCTGTGTCCAGTAAAGGACAAAGTCTGGCACGTGACATGAAGCAGAGGTAAACTACTGCAAACCGACCTCTTTCAACCATTCCACAGCAGACACATTTACATTTATTAAATACACATAGACCTTTAAATGCAATGTGAGATATAGTGGCTTTTTTTTAAACTGTGATTATTTGCCTTTATAATACATTGTTGTCTTTTCTGTTGCGCAGTATCATTTATGGTAACACATACTGTTCATTGTAACTGTCTCTGGGATCAGATTTTTGCATTTCCTCTCCTAAACAAGTTAAATGAACACGATGTAAAGCATAAATGAGACGCCTTTGAAGTTGCTTGGACGTGTTTTGTTTTACTTTGAACAGAGCCAGGGAAGTAGTTTCCCTACTTCAAGTCTTGGTGCTGAGCTTGACTAAACACATCCCCAGTCCTGATCTCAGTGAGATCAAATTGGTATTGATCTTCTCTTGAGGCTCTGAGTTTGCTGGCAAAGAAGCATTTCCCAAATGTTAGACTTTTGCCTTATGGTTTGATTTGGTTTAAGGTGCTTAAATGGACCAACTAATTCTGTTGTCAGAGAAGAACTAGCAAGAATCTTCATTCATTTAAAGAAGAGTGCAGAACAGCAAACGTGCATGACTTGCCACCAGATGCTCTCTTTGACTGAGAAATAATATAACATAGATTCAGGTTTTAAATTTTGTAAAAATCACTTCTAATACAATTAAAGTCAATCATGGTCTCAATACTAATCTATGCAGATGCAATTTAACTCGGTTTCTCAAAATTACAATATTACTTAACGCTTGAGCATTTGCATTTCTCAAACTCAGATCGAATTCTGTCTATTGGCCAGATAGAAAGTAAATCCTAGAAACTCAATTTAAAGTGAACATTGTTAACAAGCTAGACACTGAACACTAAACAACTCTTATTCCTCACTCTTCTTCTTTGTCTGTGTCTCTACAGTTTTGTTCTGATCTGTTTCTGTGGCGTGGTTCTCTCCACAGACATTGATGAATGTGAGAACCCAGATGCCTGCAGTCAGATCTGCATCAACTACAAAGGAGATTATAAGTGTGAATGTTACGAAGGCTACGAGATGGACCCTGCCTCTAAGACCTGCAAGGCCGTGGGTGAGTCATTTATCACACACATACGCGCACACATGCTCACGCCCCTTTGTACAGGTAAAGACACACACTGTCATAGATGGATGTGCTCTCCAAAATACAGTCGTAGGCACACATGTACTTAAAATGAATCACACGTTGACTCTACACACCGATTATCTTTCCATTTCAGCACCCCTAGCTACCAAGTCACATCCCACACTATTCTCACACTGTGGGACCCTGTGAAACAGGAGGCTTGCTTTGTATGCAGGCCCTGCACTTCAATCTGTGCAAAGATAAATATTTGCCACATTTTTCTGCAGTCCTCACTAATGTAAAGTTTGCAGCCAGCTGCCTCTGCTCTCCCTGGAGTGTCAAGGGACGGATGCTTTGTGGGGAGGGGGGGGTGCCTATTCACTATAGCACACAGGCAGGGTCTGTACCCCTTGTTGGCCTGGGTAAACACTCCAAGCAGTGGTGTGAATGGAAATAAAATCTTGTCCTCAAAAGCTGCACCAGGCATGGATGGTTTATTAAAAATGATCTGCCTAAACCCTGAAGTGACAATGCAACTACAGCTTGTTAGCTACACCCATGGCTGCCTTTTAAAAAGCTCCATGTGAGTTCTCTGTCTGTTGCAGCTGGTTTTACCGATAATGACACTGTCTGACAACAACCATTTAAACACCTGCAAATAACTGTTTCCTGCTAACACTGGCAAATTAGAGCTTCTGATGTGGAGTGATGTTTTAATAAAAGCTGATATGTATTTTACACCTACTGGTGCTGAAAACAGAATTTCAGCACTAACATAAAACAGTACATTTTTTCCATTTAAAAGAATAGAAAGGTACCTGCGAAACTGTGGCCAATGCTTTAGCTACATTATGAAGTTCTACAGGAAACATAGCCTCTTGCTCCTCTCGCTCTGGCATTGTCAGTGCCTTAGAGCTACCCCTTTACTTAAATAGGGAATAGGACCTTTAACTGATTGAGTTACACAGCAAATTAACTTTTTTGTGGGAAAAGAGAGAGAAAAGAGTGTTATTAGTGATTACTGCAATCGGTCTTGGGTTGAGTCATGATCGGGTGAACTGGTCTGGTAATGAGAGAGCTTAAAGCAGAAAACAGGCCCTCACTCTTAAGCTAAGTGGCATAAAATCCACCATTGATTGCTTCATGTCTCTCTGTGTGAATCTTTATTACTGTTGGGCAGAGCAAAGAGTCCTTGTCAGACCAAGGCATTTATTAGAGGGGAGGAAAGGAGGGAGAAAAAAGATGGATGCATTGTATGAATATTTGTCTGTATGATTGTTATAGCATGCCAAAGGAGACAGAAAGAGGAAGAGACAGCGAATGTGACAGGATTATTGTTTTTGTTGTGGTTTATTTATTCAGAGCCACAAATGGGCCTGGCACTATAAATGCAGAGATGTCTGTTTCGTGAAGCTGACATAATGTGGGCTTAATGAAGCTACATTTGCCTGTGAACTCATTCTTAGACACCCAATCACACACATGCGTGGCCACAGACATCAGCACACATATACACATTTTTGGATTCCGGTCACACAAAAGCGCATGTAGTCATTTCGGGGAGTCACGTCAAACGCACACAATTCCCCTGTTACTGACTGGCCTCGAGGAATGTCACGTTCCGTGATGAGATGTGACACGTGCCAAGTGCCAATATCATTTGCACATATTGAAGTTCAGGCTGTGAAATGCCAGGCTCGGAGGCACACAGCAAAACACAATGTCATCCTCGAGTCGCACGCAAAACTTGTGTAGTTCGTGTAAGTTGAGCCCATGAAGATAATTGTGAGAAAAGTTAATCACAGCTGAGCAATAACCTCTGCTCTTTGCATTCTCCGATGTATAAAGAGCGCGTTTCATTCTAATCCTAACACGTGGTTCCAGGCTCTGCAGATTAATTTCACAGTAATATGCGACTGTACACTAGGAATGCTAATTAAAAGTAAAGTCCCAGGTTGGAGTCATAATGCGTTCACTCGTCTAAGCTGGTATTTGTGCATGTGTGTGTCTGCGTTTGTATTAGTACATGGCAGCGTCCATTAAGTCCCCTGAAGAAAGTCTTGCTCTACACTAATTGCATTCATTGTTTTTGTGTTTACACCTTTATGGGTGTGATGCCACTCACTGAGTCGTCAACTCGAGTTATTATTATTGTGTCTGAGAGAGGGAGAGAGAAGCAGTGGGAGAGTTTACTTTGTGTATGAGGTATGAGAATAAAGGCCAATCCACACAGGAAGCATTTTTTCGAGGCATTTCTGTCGTCTGTCATACGTAAATCAGAGTTGATACAAAATAGAATTCGATTGGGGCCAAGACCAAGAGGCAGAAAGAGAGGGATGAAAATATGAAAGCATACACAAGGGAACATAACTCCTGCCCCCATTTCTCAAAGTGGAACACGGGTGTACCTTTGTAGTGTTATTCCTCATTATTGTCATTATTTTATGTCACAGTTGGTCAGTGAACACATAAAGAGACCACAGCAGAGACCACAATATTTGTACCAAATAGAATTTTCCAAATTTGTTTCTTATTATTGAAAACAGTCATGATAATGCATAAACGGATGTTAATCATGTTATTGTTGGATTCAACATTATTCAAGGCTGCTAAACTAAACAAATATTAATTAACTAATAACTGCAGATTAGAAGTGTCATCAAAAATACAAAGCAAATCTTGCAGCTGATAGCCTGGTAGTTATTGTGCTAGGAACCAGGAAAGTATTGAATGCGGGTAAGTAGGGTTGCAGCAGTTTCATGGTATACTATGGTATAAAAATTATGACAGTTATCATTCCATGTACATTTGCTTAACTACGGTATTGAAAATTCTATGGTATCAGTGTATTAGGGCATAATATTTTGTTTAAAAAAAACTTTTGTTTTTGTTCCTTTTAAAGGAAGTGTGTAAGATTTAGGGGGCTCTAATTACAGAATATGACAGAAATGTAATATAACATGCAGAATTATATTTTCAATAGTGTATAATCACCTGAAAATACAAATTGCTATGTTTTTGTTACCTTAGAATGAGCCTTTTATATCTCATAACTAAACACTGGCTCTAGATATCTAATGCTTGTGCATTTCGTGGACTGTGTGAGGTGCAATCAGCATTGACATTGCTAGATGCCACTACATTGTACACACTGGTCATTTAAGGGCCATTGTAACGGATAATAATAATAATAATTGTGTAATACTGTGATATCATGAAACTGCAATATGTCATTCAAAAGTTTGTGAAATTTACAGACAGGAGTGAGGATAAGGATGAAAAAGATGTGACAGCATGGAATACATTACAGGTACACACACAAATAAAAGCAGGACACGCTGTCACAACGATGCCTTCTCTTGTTCCGTGTTCTCTCTCTCATCTGCAGTGTACCACAGGCTTAACCATGGTGCCAAGAGCAGTTTGTGCCACACTTGACAGTTTGAGCACACACTTTTCAAAATGGGTTTAAAGCAGTGGTCAGATTCTCCTCATTGTCAAAAGATTCTACCATGGGACCCAAGATGCTGTTGAACACTGTCAAACCTCATCTCTGAAGTGTTCCCTGCAGTTCCAGGCATTTAATGGACGAGCACAAAACGTTTTATTGTCTGCCTGTAAGAATATTGGTAACATTTATCCAGATTACAAATTTGCACATATACACGGTATATATCATCAAGTTTCTGTCTTTATCCTGCAGTGACCTATCAAACTTTATAATGGTCCCGTCTTTAAAATGCATTTTTACACTTTCACTAGAGGAAGAAAATGCAACAATTTCTCAAGGAGGATCTCGCCTTTCACCACAGAAATAATGAAGCATTATATAACCTGCTTTGTCACGAGGAGAAGAAAACTTCTTGACATTTTTTGACAGAGGGTTCAGTTGTGTTCCCTGCTGCAGCATCTCTTCTTCATTATATAGCATCGTTTGTGTATGTCTTAACGAGCATGTCTGACCTAGACATGTGTGTCTCCTTCCAGACATAACATCATCCTAATGACCTCATCCATTCACACCAGCTGCAACTTGACATCCCCATCATCCTGCAGAATTACTTACCTTTATGTCTGACCTTTTCCGTCTGTCTTTATGTTGGATTTTATGCTCTTAGTTTGCTTATCTCCACAACACAAACATCTGCTTTGGTGTGAATCGAATCAATGCTCTTGCAGTGCCTTACGGCATTTCTCCAGCCCGTATTTATCTTTTCACTGCATTAGCTTAATTGGCTAACGGGGAAGAACGGCCCTGAACTGGCAGCGCAGATTAAAATATATCCAGGGGACCCTGTCCTCGTTAGGAAAGTTGACTGTTGCTCTGCTGGAATCTATTGAGTAGAGATAATATAGCACTTTTTGATGACAACTCTAGTGCCGTGGCTGGAAGAAAACAGTGACTCAGCTTTTTTTTTTTTTTTTTTTTTGCCTTGAGGAGGACATATTGCTGTGACAACAGTGATGAAGGATAAGAGATGTTGTCTTGAAAAAGTGAGTCGGGGGGATTGATGAAAGAGAAGTTAGATCTATCTCTGTCCTCATTATACATACTTCAGAATGTTCTCACTCTCTCCTTCTCATCCTGTCTTTCCCACTTTTCTCTCTCTCTTTCACTCTACCCACCTGACTTTCTTTCCCCTGCTTGTCACTTGATCTGCTGATGTCTTTTCCTTCTTGCTTCCTCCCATAATTACATCCTCTTACTCTTCATTTCTCCATGACTGTACCTGCATCCATCACATTTGCTTGTGCCTGACTCTTTCTGTCTCTCCCTCTCTTGCTCTCTCTCAGCAGGTGAAATTGATGGTTACAAACCAAGTAGTCAGAGGGAAATGATTGGTTCCAAACAGTAGTAGAGATGTAATATTTTCTCCCTGTGCACTAGCCCATATTAAACTGGGGCTGAGGAAACCTATTGAGGGATGGTTGGCTCTGTGAATGTGTGAGTTTGTGTGTGTGTGTGTGTGTGTGTGTGTGTGTGTGTGGCAGTGTGACTGTTGACCAACTTTGTCTCTTAACGTGACATTTCTGCTTTACTGGACAGTGTGGAGTGGAGAATAACATGACAGATAGAAGAGAGAAGTGAAGATGAAAGAAAGAAGCTAGAAAACGAGATGGGTGGGTGTTTGTGCGAAATAGAGCAAAACATTAAGATAGAACGGGAAATGGGAAGGCAGACAGAAATCTAGAGCAAAAGAAAAAAATAAACAATAAAGGGAAATTATTGGAGTGCAGTTTGATGAACAATCTAGAGAATTCAGGTCAATTTCAAAGACTGTATATACAGTTTGTATATGAGGAGAAAATACTGTGTGCAGGTGTAAAAATATTTTTTGGTGCCTGTGAATTGTGTGTGTCTAGAAGAAGTTGACCTTGTCAACTCCGTGAAAATTATTCAAATGCTTGAGTCATGCTCACCTTCAGCCTGCTGCAAAATGTGCCCCAGGTAGCGGATGTGCCAGCAAACAGCACACACCTGAGGAGGAGAACCCAAAAACACACTTTTGACATGCTGGTGCACTAAAAATAGAACCATGTGTCATGTTTGGTTTTTGAACTACTTTATACACCTGCACATTGCGCTTCACTTCTTCATCTAACAACAGGACCTTCTTTGCTTTCAGCTTTGGCCACCTCACATAATGTCTGTGTTACTTTTCTGCAGAGCATAACTTTGTGAATAATTAAGGAAACAGCACTATGTTGAACTGAGTGTGTGTGTGTGTGTGTGTGTGTGTGTGTGTGTGTGTGTGTGTGTGTGTGTGTGTGTGTGTGTGTGTGTGTGTGTAAAGATGAGATATTTTTATTTTAAATGGTTTATTTAAATGATTTATTGATGCCCACATCATCAAAAATACATGTTTTATGGAGCTAAGTAGTACAAATGCAAAACAAGAGTACTTACATTATGTGCCCTCTTATGAATAAGAATCATAACTCAGCACCACCCATGGTATCTGGTAACAATATGTAGGTTTTTAACAGTATTGCTGAAGAACATATTATAGGGAAAAAAGGATTAGAGTATACTGATTGATGCACAGTCTTTAAAACTAGGGCAGGTAATGTTGGAGAAACTAGCATTAGATGACTAGATTTCAAAAGTATCCAACCAAAACTGAAATATCTACCCACTCCCTTCAGACCTCCCTCCAAAGCACATTTTGACGCAAAATGAGTGTAGAAGCAGATACCAGACTTTTTTTTACTTTAACACAACTGTGTCTTTATGACAGCCAAAGTGGACAAAGACATAAGGCAAATACATACATTAGATGTACTCTTGTCATTGAATGGTTGTTTGAACAGGAATTTTTTTGTATAATGTGTCCAGAGGTGGGGGTTTCCATGTCCAATTTTCAAGTGACATGTCATGTCAACATTGCTGTTTAACCGTCAGATTGTTTCTGTGGTAAATCTTAATAAAATATTGCAGGACATTTTTAATTTTTAATATCAACAACTTTGACAATTTTCAGGTCTTGTCGACCTGGTAACACATGACAGCACGTAATTACTGTTCTGCCAGTGAGCAGCGTTGGCATAAAGTCAATGTGACCTTGTCTGCCTCACACTCAGGAATAGTGTGGATTTAACATTAGCAAAAATGCAGATATGCAGGTTCACCTTGCAAATACAGGTTTGGGATGTGTGCTACAATTGATGTATCACTGTCAAGGTCAGCAAATGTTTCCTTATCACACATACACTAGCATACTTATGATTGACAGTATTCCAAATGGCCCATGTCTAGCAGAGAGTGAGAATGATGAATGTACTCTTTTGGGATTACAGCAGTAGGTTAATGGCTGTCGAGGGTGTCCACCCACCTCCTGAGCTTTGTGGCCTCTCTGTCCAATCTTAACAGTGTCAAGTTGTAAATAAATAGCAGAAAATGTTCTTCAAGAGTGGTTCTCCTATGTGATCTTGACATGTATGTCTTTTACCACTCCATCAGGAAAGAGTCCGTACCTGATGTTCACCAACCGTCATGAGATCCGTCGCATTGACCTGCTGAAGAGTGAATACACGCAGGTGGTTCCTATGCTGAAGAACGCAGTGGCCCTTGATGTAGACGTGTCCACCAACAAAATGTTTTGGTGTGATCTATATCATCGTAAAATATACAGGTACACACACACACACAATGTACAGAACATGTACATGCATGAACACAGGACTAGGAATGAAGTCTACAGTGTATATAAAACCGTGAATGACTTTGAGTTTGGATTATGTTCTCTCCCCGTTCTTCAGCCATTCTGTCACTCTGTTTCTCCTCTATCCATCCATCTTGTCTGTTTCAACCTGTCACACCTTCTGGTTACGGGACAGACACACCTGGGGGCTGTGTGTGTGTAAATGTGTGTGTGTCAGTCACACCTGGAGGGCTGTGTCATCTGTCTGACAGTAAAAGGTGGAGCTGTTTGCCCTTCACACACATACAGTATGTGCACACACACAATTATACATACTGTAGATATATCATTACTTTGATCCTACATGTATGTGTGTAGGTGTGTGTCACCCTGATGGCTGGCAGGTAGTGGGAGGGGCCCTCTATCATCTCAGCTGAGCCATATGCTCTCTCTAATTTCACTGCCTCAATAATCACCACCATTACTCATCTGCATACATACACACATACACATACCTCCACACAAACTCAGTGATACACTCAAGGGCTTGTGACAGAGAAAGGACAAATGAACTCATTCGTCACGATGAACTCGACTTTGGAAGCAGCAGTAAACACACTCACACACACACACACACATACACTTTAAATGGACAGCAACAAGTGACTTTATACAGTTAAATGTGCTTGAAGTTGTTCTTGGTTGTGTTTGCCTCCCTCTCGTGCTTTAAAAATTAAATATTTTATACATCCCAAAGCGGCAGTGCATTTATCCTGCTGATTTTGCGTTGCATGATATAATTTTGAAAGACTGTCGGACAATCCAAAACTCTGTGTGCAAGTACATTTCAGGACACCTGCTACTTTTGATTATTTTGATTGATTAAACGTTAGCATAGTTTTAAACCCCCTAGGCCCTCTGAATCACCGTGCTACAAATACTCAGAAAATACAAAAGTACATTTACATTATCCAGCCTATTCTTCCATTTACCTTGCCTGCTTCAAGATCTCTAAATTGCAGGTCTGGTTCCCAATTTTCAGCTTTTTCTCTCTGTTTGAGAAACGATTGACCGATTAGAGCTTAGTAGGCAGTATTGTGAGCTAACTTGCTACTAGAAATGTCTAATTACCTTAGAATAAGCTCCTTTTCCACAGAGCTCGCCATGTTGAACCACCATGTTTAGTCAGTAGGCCAGAAGGAGAAGGAGAGGGTGAGGGAGTTGCAATCAGGAACTACACTGCTCGATGCCGCTACACACTGTTCCTTTAAATTGGGATGTTGATAACATTAAGTCAACTTCTGTGTCGACTGTAAATGACTTTGGCATGGCACATACCTCATGCGTCACTTGCTACTGATTGGTTCAGGCAATCTGTAGTATCATCGGCGAGCATGAACACAATATCAGGCTGAATGCTGTGAAGCGAAATGGCAATTCATTCTAATTATGCAGCTACCACTCACCAAAGTCATGCTTAACTTTATAGTGTTTCTGTGAAGAGTGAAAAAAGGTGCCTCGTCATTTCAAGCGTTTTAGCTTTAATCCTCACACCTCTTTATTATTTGGCCCCTCATATATAATGTTTCAATGGTGAGGTCAGGAGGGAAGAAAGTGTTCAGGAGCCTCTGATGTCTTATGCTGTAATATTTATTGACGCTTGGCGAGGGAGAAATAGAGACACTCTCAAAGTACATCAGAAGTGCCTGAGTCGGTCTCACATTCTGCCGAATTCATGCTGGTGGATAGACTTTAAACCTCAAGATAACACCACAAATACTATACGCTCAGAATTAGTCAAAGAGAATGTTTTTACCCATGGAGGTGTTATTGTCAACATATTCTAGTCTGGAGACACAGATGTCTGTTTACGTTAATTGGAACGTCAACAACAAGCTATCTATTATGTCTGGGAAGGCAACCATCAGTTCCTTCGACCCGGGTCACCACAGTGTTGAGATAAACCGGCACCTGCTCATCTCAAGCAAAGCCAAACAACTACTACTGCCGATGACCTCAAGGCCCACTCGTGACCCTGTCTAACCTAAGGATAGAAAATTCCATAACATTAGGTTGTGATTGATCATACCTTTTGCCCAAGCATCTTGGGCAAAAGAGTACTTATTCCTCTGATAAGGAGCATTTCTTCAAATAGACATAGTATTTAAAAGTGATTCCTCCTCATAGCCACTGAGCTCACTGTGACATTGCGGTTTTCAAGGCTAATTCGTAGTTATTAGCAAGCTACGGGTCGATGAGTTGTTAACTTCTCCCCGTGATGGAGATGTCTGTTGCAAACAATAATACAGCCAATTAAAGATGCAATCTGCTCAGTGGTCTTAGACTCATCTGTCTCTGTCTTATTCCTTTCTCCAGTCTGCCCTCTACTCATCCCTACAACCTGTTCATCGCAGTCTGAATATTTGTAGCTGAAATGAGGACAAACTTAATAATACCAATACTCTATGAAAGTATTTATATTAGTAAAGGCAAATAATGGAGTAATTATGTTATTATATGCATGATATATCAATAAGAATCTGTACACTAGGCTGTATAAAGAGAAATTATGATATGATTATTATGCTGGACAAGGAAAATCATAGAATATGAGTTCTAATACAGGGTAAAATTGTGAAAATTATATTTTTTTGTCCCAAGGTTGTCTGTAATCAATAGCACAGTTCCTAATTAGATCATTGTTCATCCAGGTCCACATTGCTCCAGCCGTCATTTTAATTTGCTCCCTGAATAAGAGACAGGTGTTGAATCCATGCTATAAATCCTAGGACACGAGAGAGAAGCCTTAGATTATCTATCACAAGACAGCAGCAGGCTAACTCTCCCCCAATAGATGATGATGTCGGCAGTGGCAAACAGTAACACAGCCAATTAACAACACAATCTGCTTCCGTGGCCCTGATTCATCTATCTCTACCTCATCCCTCGCTCCAACTACCTCACCAGCCTTCTCCTTCAGTTAAGCTACTCCTCCCATCTGTAGTTCATTCTTGTACGCTATGCAAACATGTGTTGATGAGGTGTAAATTGGGACATTGCCTGTCCCAACCTTTTAACAAGGTTGTCTTGTATTGTCTTGTTTTATAGGCCTTTTATAGGAAGACACTAATGTGTTATGTCTGATGATGTTGAGGAAGGAATGAGAAAGAGAGAAGCAGAGATGGGGACAAAAGAATGGACAGACAGCGAGTGGGATGTGAGAGGAAAATAGAGAGACAGATTGAGAGGACAAGAGACAGAGAAAGAGATGGGTTGTTCTGTAAGCTGCTGATAGATAAAGACAGACTCTTTTTTACAGAGGCCTGAGGTGCTTATAGACGTGTCAGGTCTGGGTGCCCCTGACATAGCGTTATCTAGAGTGTGCAATGTGCAACTAGGTATCTAAGGCACATGGTACACTCAATTCTTTCTTCACAAGAAAAGGTTACCAGAATAGACAGCAACAAGTGCAACTTTTCTGATGAATTAGTCTTATGTCTCTTTTTTTTCTGTCAGCTCCTGAATTATTGCAGATTTCATAATTTATATAATACTGACTGACTTCTCTCCCCTCCACCAGTGCTTACATCAACAAGGCCAGTGATTCATCGCAGCATGTGACTCTCATTGACTCGCTCAACTCCCCCGAGGGTCTTGCTGTCGACTGGGTCCACAAGAACATCTACTGGACCGACTCGGGCAACAAGAGCATCTCCGTCGCCACAGGAGATGGCAGGAAGAGAAAAGTGCTGATAGCCACTGAGCTGAGCGAACCACGGGCCATCGCAGTGGATCCACACCAAGGGTGAGTGGGAGAAGTTTGGAAAAAGTTAAAAAGCTAGAGAAGCATGGAGGCTGGAATGGCAGAATAAAAAGAGTGGGAGGATGGCCAGACAAGCCTGTGGCCATCATTCTCTGAATAGGGGAACACCTGTAGTACTGTACAGCTTAACAATTATTTGGAGATATGATGTGACTCTCGCCTGCTCTACCTGCCTTTTTATTCTTTCTCTTGCATGACTTGAGTTCCCCAAAGGACTCTTTTCACAACTCCACAAAGCTTCAAAGCATAAAATACATGCAAATGAAGCCCAGCTTTCACAGACACACATTTAGCAGTGGTCAAAATTCTCAGTAGGAGCTGTTTTGCACAGTTTAGAGTAGAGTCTTTTTTTTTTGTGTGTGTGTGTGTGTGTGTGTGTGTGTGTGTGTGTGTATCTGAGGCCCTTTTTAGAAGTAAAACTATTTGATTTTGGAGAGAAAATGAGATAGAGACAGTCCAACAGGGACATTGTGTGATAGAGTACAGTAGATTCAGTCACATATCATCCATCCATCCATTTTCTGTAACCGCTTATCCTCATCAAGGTCGCAGGGGGGCTGGAGCCTATTCCAGCTGATTTTGGGCGCACATGAAAACCTATTAAATGCTGCTGAAAGGGGGCTTTTTATCTTTTTTCCTGAATTGTACCTCAGTGTTTAATCAGTCAATGTTTATTTTGACAGGTTTATGTATTGGTCTGACTGGGGAGGTCAGGCCAAAATTGAGAAGTCTGGGTTGAACGGAGTGGACCGACAAGTTCTGGTGTCCGAACACATCGAGTGGCCCAATGGAATCACCTTGGGTAAGGAAGGACAGACAACATACAACATTGGACATGCAAGGCTTATTGAAGTGGTCAGAGAAAACTACAAGATACAGAGACAGGAAAATCAATCAGCTCTGAGAGAGGGTTTGTAAACAAAGTTGGAAGCGGATATTGAGAAAAAAATTATAAGCGTGTGAATTCAACACAATGAAAGAGACAATAGCAGAGACTCGGAGAGGGAAAGAAACAAAAAGAGACAAACAGCAAGAGCCGAGAGGAGAAAACAGTCTAGGGGTGCTGCAACCTCTGAGTAGCTCTTATTGTTATGGCTCAGTTTGTGTCTGGCTCTCATCAATCAAGCCAGCGAACGCGAGCCTCCGAATTAATAAGCCATACGCTCTGTGCCGTCGATACCTCCCGTCATCCCTTTCAACTCGCTCCGCGACAATAGCCAATTTTTCTTTGCTGCCCTTGCCTGAGGAGAATGGGAGGCACACAGTCGCCACACTCTGTGGAATTGAGGTGTCACTACATCTGTATGAAAACAAATTATTTTTTAGACTAAGGCGAATGAGAGAGTTGGCCAGACTTGCACTCTACTGTTTTGGAAGATAGGGTGGATTATTTTCCCTTGGTCATTGATTTCGCACAGAGCAGCAAACAGAGCAGGTGATTGAGTCAGGAGAGAAGAAAGTTTTGAAAGAAAATAAATCTGTGTTTTTACTGTTTTTTGAGTATGATATTGTAAAATAAGTCTGTTAACTTGAATGACATACTGTAGCATTAAGTCCTGCTTTATAAAGTTGAGATTTTCTTATCATATTAAGTGCTGTTAGAGCCATTATTGTGCCACTCTGGAATGTTTGAATTATTTATATTAATAAAAACAGAACTAAAATTGAACCAATGCTGCCCAAGAAAATAAATGCTATTTTACTAGAAACTAAAATCTATTCACTTCACCTGAGGATTAAACAGCTAAAGTGACAAATACAAAGTAATTAACCTTTAAAAAATTCATCTTACCCAGTAAGATGAATTTCTATTAAGTTAAGATGCAAAATTAATATCTATACTAATAACCATTCAAGTCTTTAGGCTTTTGAAGGCTGTCCCACTTCATGTAGTAGATTTAATATGTATAAATCTGGATTCTGCAGTACTGTTTTCTTCTTGTACTTGTTTACTACATACTTGAAATGCATGGCGTTAAGGAGGAAAGATGTCTAAACTTTCCTGCAATGACTTATTCATGCACGCTTGTTAAAAACAAAGTCATACTCAGATTCTGCCCCTTGCTGTCAAATGTGGTGAAATCCTGTATCATTACTTTGTGGCTCGAAGCCGAAGCACAGAAGTTGAGTCTTAAAGTAAACAGTATTTGGAACCGTTACATGGTGATAGAATTGTAAAACAGCAAGACTAATCAGTTTGCTCAAGGTCACACATATTTTCCCCAGCAGAGAAGTCAACCGGCAATATTACAATCACATCTGTGTTTTCTCAGCGCAGGGCCTCAGCCGTCATGTCAGAAGATTGATGGTGTAGCCACTGGGCCATTACATTCATATACCTCTCACCCTAGGCCTTTTCTCTTGGAGTGACCTCTCTCTCTCCATTCGTCTCCCTCTTTTGTTTCTTTTCCTCCTTGGTTCTGTTCTCTCTCTCTTCCTCCTCCATCTTCTCAGACTTGTCTAACAGGCGTCTCTACTGGGTCGACTCCAAGCTGCACCTGTTGTCCAGTGTGGATCTGAATGGAGACAACCGCAAAGTGCTTCTGTCATCTCATCACCACCTGGGACACCCGTTCGCTCTCACTGTGTTTGAGGTACAGAATGATTGAGATTAAAATACAGCCACAGAATCAGTCCAAATCATTCAGTATGCTGGTTATTTGTTTGTACAAGAAGTAGAACTTAACACATTAGCCGATTAACTGCAGATAGCTTGTATTTGACTACTTTAGTCTTTCCTATTTTCCAGAGCATGGTTTTAGATTGATTTGCTTCTTACAAGGTGTCTGTTGCTTTTATGTTGCTTTTAGTTCATGCCGGCATGTTATGAAAAGTAAGTCACAGAGAGAGACTGTTGCTGCACACTTGCAAGGTATAATCTGCTGTTTTTTTTTTTAAATAAAAAGAATAGAAGCACAACATACAAATTAATACAACTAATTCTGGCATGAGGGTAAAACTTATTTCAAACTGCCTAGCTTGAACCGCATCAAAGCAAAGTGCACAAAAAAAACAAGGGAATGACTACCTTAAAACGCAGCATAAATATATATTTATTTTCATGTTCCTCACTTTGGGCACTTGGCATGGATCACCCGCAAACACTTGGCAGTATTTGTGGGCAGAGTCTCCCTGAAAGACAAACAAGATCCTAACAGCCAAAGGTAGATACAGACAGAAAAATAGCTCTGTCCTCACTTATCTCTGCCTCATGGGTGACACTCTCATATCTTGTTTGTTTATTCACATCTTGGCAGTGTATTTCGAGATTTGCCGTGAGCCAAATTTAAGAATTGGACGTGAGTTTTTTGTTGTTATGGTGGTTATTTATAACTTTAGTTCTTCATATTTTGCAAACTTCTATACCAGAGATAGAGGGCTTAATAACAGCAGAATGAACACATACATGGTCTTCATGAATACCACATGTCATTAAGGGACACCTGGGGTTGTTTGTTGTAGAGAGTGGTTGGTAAGAGAGCTGTGTGAGAGCTTATGAAGACAAGGAAGAGAAACAAGTCAATAGAGGAACATCGCCTGACTGAAAGATTGATTGAGAAGACATACTTTAAAAGTATAGTAGCAAGAAAAACCCAGTGTAGGTATTATCTTTTCAAGGGCTGACGATTGTAGAGCCACAGTAGAGTACAGCAATCGATGAAACTAATGTGTGTGTATTTATTGGAGCGGGAGTGAGCCAGTCTGTTAGAGCCCATCAAGTATAGATGATGCGGAAGGTGGAAAAGTGGACCAGAGGAGAGCAGATGAGAAAGAGGGCGGTGAAATGTGAACAGTAGGACGTGCTTTCTCCATCTCTCTCTTTGCTGCACACACTGTGATGATGAGAAGCAAAGGGAGGAAGGGACATCCATCATGTCCAGCTGAGTGTGCCTGCATGTGTGTGTGTAAAAAAAGTGGAAGAAACCCAGCGTTTCAGGCAGGCACTGAAAGTTCATCCCTAGAGATTAATAGCCCTCAGCTCTTCTTGTTGGTTATGATACAGACCAAATTAGAAAACCTTTAGCAGTGCAGCAGATTTCCCTGTTCCCCACAGACTGATAATGGGATGTTTGTTTCTTTGGGGTTGCCTGGTTTGAGTTGTGAACTGAAACAATGAACCGTTTTTGTCCGTTTAATTTGGTTTGTATGTTATCTGGGAAATGAGCCTCAAGGGAGCATTTTTCACTCGGAGTCTGGGTCTGTGTTAAACTGCTTACTAAGCCCCGTTTGTCCCAGTTGTGAGACTTGCCATACTTTACCCTAGAAAATGATGCAGCATTTATTGACGTGAGGACGTTGTTATCATTTACAGCCAATTTTCCCCACTTCTAACTCGGTAGCATTAGATCGCCTGTGATTACAAAGCCATCAAAAAAGAAATGTGTTATTAAAGATGAGGTCGTATGGCATCAAAAAAGGTAAAGTACTGCAACTATTTTGACTATCAGATACTGATATTTCAACCATAAATGGCTTCTTAAATGTCAGGATTTGTGAAGTTAACCGAATATCTTAAATAAGCTACAGTACATGAATAAATCACCTCAGGCTGTAAAAAACTATTTCCTGACATTTTATAGACTAAACAATTATCGTAAAAACAGATAATTAAAGTTTTATTAGTAGTAGTTGCATTAGTAATTAGTTTCAGCCCTCAATCTGACATTTTCAGTATTAACACAGACAATAGCATTTACCACTAATCTATGCATTACAGTTATATTGGAAAGTCAAAAAAATAACATGGACAAAGCTGTATGTAAAGCTTCGTGACAGTTGTGAAGGGGGTTATTTGAACCTGTCCCACACATTACATTATTTCACAAAAGTGATGACTTGTGTTGCTGAGTGATACAGAGAGAATGTTAAAGTCATTCCATTTAAACATATCTGCAAACTTGACATCGATACTGATGGACTAATATTTTGTAACACTGCAGAGGAGCCACACATGGTTCCTATATCAAAGTCTAAACACACCACTACCTAACACATAAAAGGAAACACTCATACCAACCTTTCCAGTCAGTGTCAACCCCCCGCCTAGACACCAAGCCCTGAGGAAATGTAGATCGCAGAGCCATGCAGAGAGTAATGTTTTCGCTTTCTCTGGCTTTAGTATCATTGCATTACTCTTTATCCCATTTTTGTTTGACTAGAGGGCATAGAGAGCGAGAGAAGGGGAGTTCTGTAAGAATAATCAGAAAGGGGGATGGGAACTGAAAGAAAAAGACAATGGAAATAAACACAGGAAGAAAGAAAATAATGGTGTCCTTGCGCTGTGAACTCATCATCGTAGGAGGATTTAAACAGGTTTCAAATGTCCTGCACACCCACACCTGTGTTTTTCGTTTATTCTGTTTGATGAGACATCTGCTCAGGTTGCAGGCGGGTGCTGGGAATTACATGAGCTCACTAAACTACAGTTGTTCCTCGCTTACAAGTGCAACATCACTAAAGCAGCAGCTCGGCTGGGGTTACCACTGATCAGTCACAATTTCTCTGTTTACTTCACTCTGCTGTTGTCCTCACCACTTTTGGCAAGGGAAAATAAAGCTCTCTGAGCTAACAAGCTCGATAACGGTCAGTTCACAAACTCATCTGTTTGTTAGCTTAGCTTGGTCACTAATGGCACAATAAGTTCACACAATTTATTCAAAAGACGTATTTGCACCAGTGACTTCTGTCTCATAGATTTTCCTCTTACAGAGGAGGTTAAAGTTACCCCACACAGCTGAAAAGCTATGATGACGTCCTCTATTTTGGACTCTCTGTCAGCACTGTCAAAACAGGACCCTTGCTATTGGTCAACGGCATGAATGTGTGAGTCAAAGTTCACCAAAATTACAGCAATTGTGGATTCCATTAGAATGAATTGATTTCTCCGTCTTAAATCCAGGCTTTAAAGTACGGCCCCATTTGCCTTCAGTCCAACAAAATTGCCTAGCATCCAGCACCACGAAAGATCCAATATCAAAAGTCTGACCGAGATAATAAAGAAATATTGTACAAAGTGATCATAGATCACTGTGAACCTGCCTGCTTTTTGGTATTCACACCAAAACAGAAAACACATTCTTGATTTCATTCAGTGACACAGGGATCATTTGAATGAGGGTAGAAGTGAATATTAAGACTGGAGCATGCGTGACTGCAACTTTAATAGAATAGTGAGTTAAATGTGAGTCAAGTCCTATCAGTCCAGATAAGAGGTCTAATCAACTAAAATAACTGGAAACACCTGTGTGGGTGTAGATTAACAGAAAATGTTTCCTAACATTTGATTCTTACACAGATTTAACACCAAGCATACATTATTTTTAAGACTTGGGCTGATACAAGAAAGAATACAAATCAAAGCCAAAAAGTTTCAAACGTTGAGTGGGTTGGCTTTGTTTGAGCTTTCATTTGTAGTATTCTGGCACAATGTCTAAGTATGCAGGAGGCACCGAAAGCTCATCAGGCAGACATGTCAATCAAAAAGGCCCAGCAATTTGTCAGAAGGTTCTTCTGGGACAAAATCATGACAAAATCATCAAGGGCTGTTCTCACCTTGACCCTGAAAAGACTTCATATCCAATTTAGATGTAGCCTCATCCCCTTCACAACTGACATGGCTCTGACTGAAGTGATGCAATGCCATGCATTCGGGAGAGCTTGTGCATGTGCGCAAGTTCTAGCCTATCCTCTCCGGCACGTGGATGATTCACCTTGATTCTACAATAAAGAGCATTGACCTGCTCACGTCTGGTCTGTTTTGCTGTTTGAAGCTTTCAAGGTGAGGAAAAGTGACAGATGCAGAGATTGACAGTGGAGAAAGTGAAAGAGAAAAAATGAGGGAGAGGCTGACAAATGGAAAGACATCCACAGAGACAGAAAGGCAAAGGGGGAGATGGAATGATAGGTTCGAGTAATGTTTTATCAACATGGCTGATATTTGTCTTTCATTGTTTCAGCACTTCTGTCATATGAGTAAAGGTTATCTGAATCTGTGTGAGAGGGAGATGAAGCAATAGGGAGCTCAAGATAGAGATTGAAGAGGAGAAGGGGAGAGAAAGGTTAAGTCCTCCGATAACCCAGCTCAAATGGAAAGCATGGATTACAGCTATGACCGAATTACATACTGACAAATACAAACTTATATAAACACACCAGACAAATCTTTGGTTGGACCCTTATATGTCCTTGCCCTTTCAAAGAACCATACAGCTGTGAACAGAACCTTAAGCTAATGAGACAAAAGGTTTAAGAGCCATCCTTTCTGTTTTGTCTCTCTGTCTCACACTCTCCTTCTGAATTGTCTTCTCGTTTTCTTTTTTTAACCTTCCTATAATTTCAAAATCTGTTTTTCTTAATTGATGTGTATCTGCTTAGACCTTGCAGTCTGTGGTTTCCATGGAAACCAAGTGCCATAACTCCTTGTGCAGCATATCCTGTAGTATCACTGAAGAGGATTGTGAGAAGGTGTTAGAGAGAGAGGAAGAGAAATCAAGAGAGAAGCAAAAGTGAAAGATGAACGAATGATCTCACAGGTCAAGGCTTGCAGTATTTATTTCTTTATCTCCAAGGAAACAGAGGTAACTGAGTTTTTAAAATACTTTACACAAGGGAGTTTACCTATAATAAAAAACCACTACAACTACCATCATGGATGTCATATTTTCTGGTGTTGTTGTAGCTGATTCTTCCAGGTTCTTGCATTAGCAGCAATAGGCCTTTATACCTCATACACATATGAATATTTTCTAATATGCTCCAAATGGTACCTGTATAGTTGATAGACAGCTAAAACTGTGTGCTTAGCATAGATTGCTGTTCATTGTGAATGGGATCTAGCATTGCAACCCAGCACCAAAACCATTTAGAAAGTCTATAAGAGCCATATGACTGAACTATTTCATCCCATTCGTGTGTGTGATCTCAAACAGTGCAGCTAGAGAAGTCAAGTCAAGTCCATTTCTTTTATAGCCCAGTATCACCAGTCTCATATTTGCCAGT
The DNA here is from genome assembly GCA_946959425.1 of Argyrosomus regius. NCBI lineage: Eukaryota > Metazoa > Chordata > Actinopteri > Sciaenidae > Argyrosomus > Argyrosomus regius. Next base: position 23,033,759 of record OX336888.1, on the reverse strand, counting down.
GGCGGCTGGCCAATAGAGGGCGGTAGGGTGCCGCCCTCCCTGAGCCACAAAAATAAAATTAAAAAATTGATACGTCAATTGTTTACAAGTTCTGTTTTACATATGAAGCTTGTGATTGTGCAGTGTTTATTTTTGTAGAAGAATGCCTCAATTTTTTTTATATTGGCATTAAATAATTACTTATAAAGTTTAGTCAACATGTGAGAACACGTCTGACACAGAGAGTCTCCTGTTGTTGCTTCATGTGTGACACAACGACTCTACTCTGGAAAGACGTGTAAAAACGTCATTCAGCGACGCTCCCTCTCCTCCGGCACCGTGAGTTACCATGGTTACAACGCCCTGAAACTTTGTAATGATTCTCAAGAAGTTTGTGGTTAATATGACTGTACAAAATCACGGAATACTGAAAAGTTCTGTACATGATTGATTGCTGACTAGAGGCAAGTTACGTTGAGGTTTTAAAAAATATTTAGAAGGTATTAAAAAGGTATTAAATTTAACCTCAGGATTCCTGCATAAACCCTGTTATTATTTCACAAAGCACTGGTATCCTTCAGTTTGTGTTAAATTGTATCGGGATGGGATGGTTTCTGAAACTGACTGAATATGGCACAGCCCCACCTAGAATATTTTTCACCAGCCGCCACTGATATTTGCCTCAAGGGGCTTTGCACCATCTGTACACCATACAACACCTCTGTCCTTAGACCCTTGAGGAAAAACTCAAAAAGCCTTTAACAGGGGAAAAAATCGAAAAAAGAATGAGCAAGAGTACAGATCCGTCTTCAAGGATAGGCTGAGAAGGCCTCTAGTGGACATGCTTTCTGGGAATCCCACAAAAGCTTTTTCAGTTTATGCGAATTGAATGAGGCGCCATCTTTGTACTCAGTATCCAGTTCTTGATAAGAAAACACACTGTAGGCCCAGCTGAATGTCTCTACTTCCTGCTTTGGCACTGAGCATAAACTCAAGTTGTTTTAAGCTTTTGCAGTAATTGACGAGGGTTGATATTTTTTTCTCAGGAGGACAGCCTCCTCGCAGAGTTAAACATGTTATTTTAACTGTAAAATCCCACTTTTTTTCTTGTAAACAGTTTTTTGTGTTTATGCACTGAGGAGGCAAGTCTGATTCCAGTGTAAACTTCACAAGCAAGCTAAACCTCTTCTGTCTCATTAAATTTGTTAAATATAAATAATTAAGGTGACTAAAAATACGAATAGCATTTCCATTAGTGGAAATGTCATATCCGTGTTTTGAAGCTGTGCTTGCCTGTTACTTTATCTGGGAAAAAAAGGTTTGTTTTCATCTATGCAATCATTATCTGTATACTCTGAGGTGTCTGTGGATACAGTTAAAGCACACTTTCCATTATAATATAACTTATTCAGTCTGCTTAAATATCTCCTTCATTAAAATGCAATGCGTTTAACTTTACATCAATAAATAATTTTATCCTTCAAACCTGTCATTTCTCATATGCCTTTAATTAGAATTTTAATCAAAGTTACCCGAGGCATAAAACATCTTCTCAAAATGTGTCTCTCCTATCAAATAAAGTAAAGTTGTAAGTCCACAAACCTAAATCCAATCACATTTTCTCACTGAAGAAGCTGATTTGGGTTTCTACTTTGACCATAGGGCAATGTTATGAATATCCCAGGAAGTGTTTTCACTCAGTGATAAGATCCCCTGTTTTAAACTGGTACACTGAAGTACATGAGAGTTTAATCAGTCATTGTTAGGAGGAGCATATATCTCTGCAACAAAATGCAGAGTGTGTTTTTTTTTTTTTTCCTTTGGTACCCTTTCATCACAAAACTCTCCCAGTGGAGTTTCCTTGGACAATTGCTGTTTACCATATTTACAAATAAAATGCCATTAATTCTCATTAAATGAATTGCATTTGTACACAGAGGATCTTAAATGTTCTCTTGGGATATTGCAGCATATTGGAGTCTTAATTACAACAAATACATGACAAAGGGAAACAAATTTTCATTCAGTGTGTCAAAAACAATATTGTGTTTGGCTGCACCAATGCCAAGCAGCTTGATAAAACAGGAAACGTAATATTGTCTAAAATGTTAGATTGCACCAGAAGATGTTTTCACAACCCCAGGTGTGCTGATAACAAAATCACTTTCTCTGTGTCATCTTTATTACCGCTGAACTATTTGGTTAGAAAATACCCCCGAAATATCCATGTCAGCTCAAATAGAAACACAATTAAAATAGTCAATATTTTGCCAAGATGAAAATAAGTGTAAGACCTAGGGTTTATGCCAGTCTGTCTGTATGCTGCTTTATAGGGTGTTCTACGTCATAACTTATTCTTTTATGTTTATGAATTAAATAGGGTGAAAGGTGAAGGGTTTGTATTTTTTCTAACTGTCTCTCTTTTTCTATTCAGGACCGCGTATATTGGACAGACTTGGAGGATGAAGCGATATACAGTGCCAACCGACTGACAGGACACGATGTGGCAAAAGTGGCAGAACACCTCAACAACCCCCTGGACCTGGTGGTGTTTCATGAACAGAGGCAGCCCAAGGGTAAGACATCAGCAGCCACGGTGAACTGATTAGATGAAGAGCCACAGGTGACGGGCTCGCATTGTAAATCGGGCAGCAGGGTTGCTCCATGTACTAGTTAGGTAGAATGGCTATCAGACCCTAAAACCAGACCCAAGGCAAGAAAGCCTTGAATAATCCCTGTATAGACCATTTACTAACACTGTCTGAAACTATAATCAAATAACCTGATGTGTGTGCAGTGCATGTCAAATGATGGGTTGTGATGTAGTATTTTTCCCTGGATGGATGCTTTCCCAGGTGTAAGAACAAACACCTGTGTGTGTGCATTCTTGTGTGCCTGTATGTGTGTATTTGACAGTGTGTACTGTATAAGCAATTTGCTTGTGTGATTCTGTGTTTTCATGCTTTGTTTTCTACCCTCACTCAGAGCTCAAAGCTGTCTTGTCTCAGTGCCAGTAGGGAGCTAATTTCATTCTCTCATTAATAAATCATAGTAAGCGATATCACAGAATGTTTTTTCCCAAAATGCCAACAAAAGCAAGACATAAAATAACCTAACTAGGCTAAATGAAGACATACTGAATGAACTCTGGCTGCCCTGTTGAGATACAAGTAGTACAATGCTATAAAAATGTGACCTTGAGTGAAGCGATTGGTCGACACCCTCTACCTTTTCTGTCACTGTTCTCTTGTTTAGTGATTGGTTTGCACAGTGCACATCCACACCTTCAAATATAGCCCCCACCTGTTGTGGAGAAATTGCTGGAATCAATGGTCAATGGTGAGGTCAGGAATGAAGAAGTGTTCAGAAGCCTTTGATGTCTTATGCTGTAGTATTTATTGTCGCTTGATCAAGGAGAATTAGAGACACTCTCATAGTGCATCAGAAGTGCCTGAGTCGGTCTCACATTCTGCCAAACTCGTGCTGGTGGATAGACTTTAAACCTCAAGATAACACCACAAATACTATACGCCCCAAATGAGACAAAGAGAATCTTATTATCAAGAACGGTGTCATTGTCAACATATTCTAGTCTGGAGACACAGATGTCTGTTTACGTCAACGGCAAGCTATCTATTATGTCTAAGCAGGCAGCAAGAGTCTCTTCGACCCTGGCCACCACAGTGTTGAGATAGACTGGCACCTACTGCTCCCAGTCAAAGCCAAACAATTAGTACCGCCGAGGACCTCAAGGCCCACACGTGACCTCGTGTAACCTAAGGATAGAAAATTCCATAACACCACCGATTCAATGTGTCTTCACTTTTATGCACACTTCCTTAAAAAGGAGCCTTTCCTCCTTTCCTCCTACCTTCTCTTTATTTTGGCTTTTTTTTATTATTATTATTATTATTTGTCTCTTTATTTTTTTGATCATCCAGCTGTGCTTTGAAGCCAAAGTTCCATGCTTTAGTTCCTCTTCTACACCTTAAGGGAGGCAGTACAGAAGAGGAGGAGGGACCACTGGAGCTATTGTAGATTCAGAAGATCATTTTGTGAAATTGAATCTCAGTCTTTCTCCTGTCTACTTCCTTTTCCTCTATGCTCTGTCCTTATATCATCCTGTCTCATCTTATTTAATGCCTTTTCCTCTTGCCTCCTTTTCTCTCCCTTTCTGTTCTTTGACTTCTTTCCTCTCTACTCTCCTCTTCCACCTCTCTGCCCTTTTTCCCCCCCTGCATAGAATTTAAATGTGTTGTCATAATGTGTCATGGTATTTTAAAGTGTTTTTTTTAGCCAAAGAGCTTTATTTCATGAAGATATTTCATGTAGACAGATGTTCATGTTACATACTTGTTGAGTATGGTGAGATACTGTACGCCAAGCACTAATGTATTCTCAGCCTATTAAAATCTCACTGTGTGTAGTAATATTGCTGCTTCCCATGACGGATGATGATTCCTCAGATGTGCTGCTCTGTAAAACTACACACAAGTCAGGAGGCAGAATCGACCGCGACCTGACCTAATTCTGGTGCTCCCCCACATGACAAGAATAGCAATATTTTTTCCATGAGTCGGAGTCTTGGGTTAGGAAAGTGCTTGTACATTTTTCATTCAAGTGCAGAGATTAAAATAGAAAGGATCTCTTTACTGGACTGGAAAAAATGTAGTGGAATAAATATAAGTCCCTAAATAACCCTGTAAAAGTTGGACTTAGTAAGTAGCACAAGTATTTTGGCTGATTAGATACTGTCTTCTTTGATCCTGTGCTCTGACTCAGTGTTTCTAACTTGATTAGAAAGTATTGTATAGTATAATATCATTGAAAATGATCAATTTAGAGCATTTAATATCCAGTAAGGAAATGAAGAAACACAATTACTGTGCATTTACATATGCCGAGATGTTTTGCTAAATCTCTTACATGCTTGGATTTACAGGGGCTCAGATATTTACCACCAGCTTGAATTCAGTTCAAATTTACTTTGATGCTTTCGCTGACCAAGACCAAAAACTAGAGCTGTCTTATTCTTAATAGCTCTTTCCTCTGAAATATTCTGGTCTACAGTACATGTAGTACATCTACATGTAATATTAGAGCACAGTCTAGGCCTCCTCTGTGTGAAAAGAGTCATAAGATAGTTTCTGTTATGATTTGGTGCATCTTCTGTGCTCATTAACCTGGCGCTAACTTGGAATTTCAAGTTACATTTGGAGAAAGCACCAAATGTTGATAAATGTTTAAGTTTGTGAAGCAAAATATTAATTTCATTATGTCATTTATATGTAAGGGAAAATGTAGAAACTCATATTTGCCCAAACTCTTTTTAATCCTCTTTTTCTTTCTTTCTCCTTCCTCCCCTCAAGCCCCCGATACCTGTAACATGGGCAGTCTGCCTAACGGTGGCTGTGAATACCTCTGCCTGAAGGCTCCACAGATCACAGACCACTCTCCCAAGTACACCTGTGCCTGCCCTGATGGCATGGAGCTAGGACCGGACATGAGGCGCTGTGCTATAGGTAAGTCGGTCACACTCAATGAATCAATAAATCACAGAGTCCAGGAGAAAGACTGAATTAAAGGGATTGTGCTAAAGAATGTCACATGGAGTCGACAGCGCTGTGATCACAGTGACGTGATGGAGTGCGAGGACATAAAGATATTTAACTGGTTTCACTCTCTCAACGCTGCTAAAAGGAGTTTACCTCATAATCAAGTATTTATGCATATCTTTAAATAAATGTTCCACTTTAAGCTATTCATTACATTGGTGCTATCCAACTTATATTTCCCATGCCATTATAGGCTGAAGGAAATACTAATAGGTTATTTTTCAGTCACATATGATAACTTAAATCTTATTCTGTCATGTCCGATTTGATTTAGGTTCTTCTCTCAATGCAGGTAGACCAAGACCAGCTCATTTCTTAAAAGGTTTCAGCGCTAGAGTTGTAGCTTTCCATACCTTGAGCCTGAAATGTAATATTTAAGGAGATCCACTGAATCCTTGGGGATTGTTGGGGAATTTATAGGCTCTTATACACAATAAAGCTTTAATATTCACACCCACTTTTATTCATATTTGTCTCAAATCATAAGAAAATAGCCTATTGATTATTGCAGCTGTTATCCAAATCCACTATTCACCAGAATCAGCCTTCAACAAAGCAAAATATTCAAATCTAATTCTATTTATTCTGTTTGATTTATAAACCAATTCCTTTAGAGAATATGATTCCTGTGCTTACAGTAAGACTATCTTAGGAAGTGGGCCAGGGATTCTCCCAGCTTAACTGTGTTGCCAGCACACCTCTATTATTTCACTGACCTTACTTCACCGCTCAGCCGGTCCCCAGCCTCTACAGTCACCACATTTCACATTTGTTAAGTTGTTATCCTTAATGAACCCACTCGCTTTTGCACCTCATGTTTGCGCAAGTGAAGGAGAAAGGAGCTGACACAGAGAAAAGCGGGAAAGAGAGATGATGATGAATGTAGGCTACCGTTCAAAGAATCCCTCTGAGAAAGGACGGGAGAGGGAACGTGGCCATCGAGTATGCACAGAAAGAGAGCGAGAGACATTTGCACTCCCATGTTTGGAGTTCCCAGTGCAGTACAAGTATTTCTGCTGAGCATTTATTAAGGTTTGATAAAATGCCCCCTTACATTATGTTTCTCTTGCTCTCTGGTTTATGTCTCTATCAATTTTGGAGCAAATCCAATTTTTTGCAGCAACCATAAAAAGTTGAAGAAATGTATTTGGAAATCCCCAATCATATCACTGCCAATTTTTCATTTCATTCTGTTTATTTTTCATTTTCATTTGGTTGTCTGATTATACAAACAGAAAGGTATGCCAACTGTGACATAGTCATATGTGTTATATGCAATATAGTGCTCAGCGAGTTGTGATAAAAAAAAAAATGTCAGTTACCTTGAGCTAGATGTCTTATATGATGTGTTGTCTGATGAAAAACCACCAGAAATCATTTTTTCAGGAGGATAAAAAACTCATCTCAGAAACTGGCTCACAAAATAAACCTAAAACACTAAAATGAGACACATTTAGCACCAGAAATGAAAATCTATGTTTACACAGTCATCAGGGAAAATATCATATTTTAAATGGATTTATGTGGATTTTGAGTGAAAGTGGATATGCACATTTTTTAGAAATGGTTCTAATGATGTGCAGGGGGTTCTGAACTTCGACTCTGTTTATGACCACCTCAGTTGGTAAATCATCAATATGAAGGCTATCCTACATGTTTCCACAGAGCACAGTGGACTAATCAAAGCTATTTCACTATTTTAGATTGAAATCAGCACAATCCAGGTTAATGACCAACTGACACTGACATGCGTGCATCAGTCTGACTCAGTTCAGAGAAATCACACAGCTTGCCGTCTATCCTATTCATATTCAGTATTAAAAACAATGGGGCAATAATTTTCTATTATCTTTTTTGGGAATTTTAACAGAATCACATGATACCATATTGTTTTTAATTACCCGACAGAATATATGATTTTGCATACATTTGCCATATTGTGATGTACTGATATTGGAAAATATCCTGATAATTATTTTAACCTCATCACCCAGATCTATTTAAAACTTGTCTTTTAATTTCCCACTACATGCTGTTTATTGTTTATACCACGACTCTTGTTGTCAACATACTTGCCAGCTACATCTTCAAGTCAAATCCCAAGTGCTGATCATTATTCTCCTGTCTTTCTTGTGCAGTTCGACCCAGAACAACCACAACAGCTGCTCCAACCATCACCACCACCACCACCACCACCACAACTCCCACCACAACCACGACAACAAGCACTACAACAACTAGCACAACCGTTACCACCACCATGACACCCCCTACCACCACGACCAAAAGTACCACTACCACCTCTGCTGCTACGACACAGAGACCGACAACCAGACGCCTGACGACGACACCCACTCCTCCCAGGAGCACCTCTACGGAGCAGCCTCGCACCCCCGCTGCCACGAGTACAGAGACGACCAGTTTCAGCAGCACAAGTCAGACGTCCACTTCCACACACACACCCTTACTGGGCCCAGTGCCCCCCAACAGCATTCAGAGAGAGAGCAATGGTAACCTCTCCCACAGAGGTAAGGATCATGGTGAGCAGGGTTTGTGCAGAGGAATGTAGGTTTGTGTGGAGTGTGTGTGTGCGTGTGTGTGTGTGTGTGTGTGTGTTCTTCTGGGACTGTAATGGTCCACTGCCATCTCAACCACTACCACCTGTCATTAAAACAGCAGGGAGCTGAAAATCACTTACATCAGTTTCCCTCCTCTCTCCGGCTTCTCTTCCCCTCCATCTTTTTGTCTGACCATCTGTCTATCTACTGTCCTCTTTCCCTCTATGCTTTTCTCTCCTGCACACACATGCACAAGTGTATCTCGGCCTGCTCGTTGTCAGTCCCTCGTGAGCAGCGTGTAACAGAGCTGTCAGAGCTAACAAACGACAGTCCCCTCCATTCTCACCTGCCACCTCTCATCACTCATCCTCACTTTCTGACAGCCTCTCTCACACTCTTTGTCTTTCCCTCTCCTCATCTCTTTCACTCTCGCTCTCTAAATTTGGCAGCATTCTTCGTCCTCGCACCAATCAAGCGTCACTGGCTCACCAGAAAAATAGCAATTTACAGTTTGTTGCCCAGACAAACAATGACAGCAGAACATAACAGCAGTAACAATGGTTTTACAAAGCCACGCTAAGACTTAAATTGTATTTGGACGCGATGAAGAATCCTTGATAGCACTGCAAAGCAAAATTGATAAACCACTGTGTTGCACACCACATGCTACTGTGTGATTTCCTTGTAGAAATCAGTGTTTCCAGCTTTTATTGAGCCCTTTGGTACATACAGTAAAGCCTTTAATATGAGATAGTTGTAACTGTCAAACTGCCAATTTGTCCTTGAATCGTTTGTTCCTTATAACAGTAGAAGGGTAACAACAATAATAAAAATCCTCGCTTTGATGTTTCTTTTTAAGCACTGACTAAGAATGACATTTAGACCTCTTTTATTGAAAGAAATTATCTAGAAATGTGAATGTCTGCATTTCTTTTTGTATGTTCGACTAGCTCCAGTGCCATTGCATCACACTTTTCAGGCCAAAGCAGGAGAGTAAAAGTAAAACAATGTCAACTTATCGACTGATTCTTGTCATGTCATTTGTAGTGCCTCAATGACAACCTACTGCACAGCAGATGATAAAAGATGAGGCAGAAGAAGTAAAAAAAAAACATCACTAGCAGCTGTACTGCGTTTGAACTTGATTTTAACAATATTGGATTTACATCAGACATTTCTCATTATATTTAGAAACCAGGAGAGCAAAGTGGTGTGTGAGATGTAGGAAAAGGAAGAAGACATAGGGAGGACAGGGAAATGAATGAGGAAAAAAAAGTGAGGATTAAAACTAAGGACTGTTAAATGAAAAAGGTACACTGACAGACAATAAAGAGGCCATAGAGGGAAAAGAATGAATTGAGCACAGAAAGGAACATGACAGTCCAGCACTTGAACAGGGAAGGTGGGAGTAAAATGACACACTGTTGGGAGGGAAAACAGCTTTTACAAGGAGAAGAAAAAATGGAAAAAAGGCAGGAGAGAAAGTGATTTTCTGGGAATTAAAGAGGATGGCTGCTACAGCTAGTCTCATCACTTTGGGGGCCTGGGCTTTTCAGAGTTACTAAGAAGCGAGAACATGTTTCCTCTAGTCTCTGAAGTTGTCAGCCTCCTCACCACAACACAAGTGCTCCAGATGAGAGGTGGAGCAGACACGGATGAGAAAATGGGGCATGAACAAGACGCGTCTTCAAACCCACGGGCCATGTGTTATAATTTTCAATTCAGCGCACACTGTCAAGTTTGCCAGCATCAGCTGTTAGGTGTGTGCTGCGTTGTGGCTGGCATGGTGGAGCAAGGAAGAACCAGGAGTTTCAGGAATAAAAGATAAACCACAGCTGGTACACAAAGCTCATTTGCATCCATGCTCTGATAAATTTGAACCTTTACTTGTGATGCCAGTAATTTCTCATCACGCAACACTGGACTAGAAAATGCCGTCTTGCATTTTTCACAATTTGTCTTAAAACAATAGTCAGGTGTCCATATGAGCATTGAAACAGGTTTTGCTTGTTTTAATCATTCGTCCTGTTAATTGACAGTGTTAAATTTGGACGGTTGAATTGACGGTTGGTTGAATTTGTCCTCATTCTGTACTTAAAATGCATTCTAAACCTCATCTCGGACATACCCCAGTAATTTGATTACCTCAGATTGCCATAGCTTCACATTAGCTCCAGATGAACTCAGATAAACTCCTGTAAACAGGAGGAATGAGCAGCAAGCAGCAAGCAATATCCCTTTTTAGTGTATGTATGAGCATGTGAGTATTGTTTTCAGACAGACTGAAAATAGAAGAAATGTAAACACGTTCTTTAATTGTGACCATCCTAACTATACGAACTGCTTTAAAATTGATTTTCACCATCATCAGGTGCTTGCTCATGTTAAGTCTGAAAATAATTATAAATATTATAAAGAGTACAATGTAGACCTGCTCTATATACATAAGATAACTTCTGTTAAGATCTGGCACTATATATATATATATATATATATATATACACACAATTAAATGGCAATAGGTAATTAAATGGGAATATAGAAAAAAGGAAGTTTTCAGGAGGCAGACAACCCATTCTTTTGAACCAGACCCCCAGCAATAATAGTCTTAATGAAACTGAGTCCTTTTTTTTTTCTTTCTTTCTTACTCACTCTCTCTTTGACTCCACTTTCCAGGACTGCTTCATTCATAGCTGCTGCTTTAATAAGATTCTATTAATCCGCCTTTTAGAGTCTTAGGACTCATTGGACATCACTCATACTTTAAGAAAAGGCAAATTCACTTCTGCTGAATCAGGACTCAGACGCTTCACTGCTCATTCGTATCGCCCACTCTGCCTCTTTACATTACAGTGTCTTTGTCGGTGTGTGTGTGTCTGTCTGTGTCTGTGTGTGTGCGTGTGCGTGTGTCTGTGTGTGTGTGTATTTATCGAAAAGGTAGTTTATCCTTTATATTATTGCATTTATGACAGAAAATATGTCTTAATTGAATGTCCCATCCGTCACCTCCCATCTGTGCCTTTTCCATGCTTGTAGCCACACAGAGTCTCTTTCTAGAATGATCCAATCAGTATGCAGGGCCTGCGCCATGATCTCTTCTGTTAATCTTCCTCACTAGACTTCATTATAGCCATCTGATCACACTTTGGCTAATGGCTAGCCTGCTGCTAATAGGACAGTTGGGAGCAGGATTAATGTCGAGCTCCACACCGACCTGTTGGGGTGAGAGTTGAAGGGGAGTACGGATACAAACATGTCTACGATAAATGTGTGCTGTATTGCATTGTGACATGAGGACATGCGGTAGAACAAGAATGACTTGCAAAAGAAGGTCATGTGTTTAAGTTCACTCTCAAGGTCACCTGAAGTGTCCACTGTGTTTCAAACCTCCACTGAAAGGTGTATTGCGTCCTTCTTTTTGAATCGTATTATTACAAATTCTGAGGCATTCCTCTCTGGAATTGCATTTGTCTCCTCTTGTACTAAAAAAGCATCTCATTGCATTTATATGGCATCCTCCATTCATACGCATTTCGTTTACACAGCTTGCATTCCAAAGTGAAATCAGATGTATTTTGTGCCTGGATATTATGCAAATAATTTGTTTTCAGCATAATGCTTCAAACTTGTGTTTCTTTCTAGCGATGCCGTTGGGAGGGTGTATGGGAACAAAACTTTTTTGCTTATTTTTTTTTTTTACTTTCTCTTTCTGTTTATGAAAGCTGCGAGTGATCACTACCTCATAGGTAACAACATCACAGTTGCTGTTCTGGGGATAGTCATTCCTATCGGTGAGTAAACTTGACTTCCTCGCTGTGTTGCCTTTGCTTTCTGCCCGCCCGCTTCTCCCTCCTCGCTTCTCCTTCTTTGCTTGTTCGCTCAAGTCCTGCATGTTGTGTGTGGATCTGATATTTTATGTGTCTGGCTGTATGCGTGTGGACATGCATGTGTGAGAGACTGGGGTTTATAGGGTGTTTGTGCTCCCACCTGACTGATTCAAATGAGTATATTTTAGATCTGTAACAATTTGTGTCTTTTGAACATCCAGGTCTGATGTCAACCTCAGCAGTGATGCTTGAGCACAAAATAATAGTTTAGTAATTGGGAAAATGTACTGAGCTGTGGTATTATCCAACAATAGACTTCTGGCCTACGGCTATAAAAAGCCATTATGGGCCAGTAAGCTCATCAGTCAGCGATGGCCAGGCCTTTGCAATGTGCACATTATGTCATTATTAATGAGACTGGAGAAAATGGGAAATTCAGTTCATGTTTTGTCATCACATTTGACCAGCTGTTATAACATTAAGCTCATGTTCCCATTCTGATCGTACAGTATTGCTCACACTGAAATCAATCCAATGCTCTGACCTATTTTTCTGACCCAGTGGACTAAGAGCGGGTTACACAGTTGCCGCAATCGTTTTTTGAATAGGAGGAAATATCAAAGGACTGAAAAGGGGCTTAATGAGATAAAATGTTATTTCCCAGGTCAAAATTTCCACCGCTTCAAGCCAAAAACATAATTTCCCAGGTCAAATAACACATTGTCCCTGCAGGGTCTAAGAAATGCTATTAGGTCTCCATACTTCCATCGAACTAATATACTGTAAGGTAGGCACACAAAGATAATGCAAGTTCTTGCAGTCAAACCAGCCAGTTAAGTTAATCTATTCTATTAGCTTTGATTAAAATGAGAATCAGATTTTATGGAAATATTTGATACTTGTATAACCTAACTGAGAAATCAGCTGAATGTGCAAATGACCTTATAGTCGCAGCATATGTGGCTAATTGAGATCTCTTTCATCCCTAATATTGAATACTTGAATAAATTATGTGAGCTCTAAAGCATCGTAAAGCAATTCTTTTCTCTTTTCATTCTTCACGATTGAGATATCAGCTCATTAAAACAACCCCCGAGAATGTTAACCCTTTCCACTCCGTCCCAGATTCTGTCCTTCTGCTATTCATTCCTGCCATAAATCCCCCCATTCTGCATTTTTTGGCAGCTTTGAAACATTAATTATTGTTGGAGGTCCACAAGGGCTGGATTTCTAGCACCCCAGTTCTCCGCTCACATCCATTAATGCGCCACGCCCACCCACGGCTCCACGAGGGAAAACAGCCCAGCAATGATTATCAGTATTTAGCCGAAGTGAGGCTGTCATGCCACTCTCTAATTGGAAAGAAATTTTCTAAATGAGACAGAAGCTGATGGGTTTTTGTTTTTTTTAAACCAATGAGCATTTAGAGAAGAACAAAGGAGGATCTGGGGTTTCCAACCCAGTCACACAGGGATCTCAAGTGCCTATCCAACAAAAGAGCAATTAGATGAGGCTTCCATAAGGGATGCCAAAGGGACACATCTATGGACGTGGGCATCCATGTTTTATCTCTCCTCATTGACACACCTCTACTGCTGCTCTCTACACACACACGTAGACTCATACATGCACTATGCACACACAGGTCCTACAGGGCAGCTAGGCAGTCATGCTGATATGGTAATGAGTGGAGAGAGACGGCGCTTATCTCAAATCCTCCAATCCCCCTCTCTCTCCTTTACTCTTCTTCTTCATCGGTCCATTCTCCTCTCATAACCCCATCCAAAAACACCCGAGTCAGGCAGTCTGCAGATAGTGTTTGATTTTTTGCCCAGGCCAGTGAAAAATTCAAAATCAGTGATGACAGTTAAGTCAACCTTGTTGAGTTTTTTTTTTTTTTTTTTTTTTTTTTTTAAAAGCCCTAATCACTGGCTTCAAAACCTGAATGTCACAAGATTTAATCGAAAAGTCTCTGTCATTCAGTCTTTGTGTGTCCATGTATTTGTGTTTGAGTGTGTGTGGAAATCATGTGTTAGTGTGGGGTGCTGCATGCATACATTGATTGTTGCAAATTGTGCATGTGCATTCATGTTTGTGTGTTTTTGATCATAGTTTAGACTGAGACAGCAGAGGAATGTAATAGAACGCGTATATAAACGGTATGAAGGCTCATTGTTTTCAGTTTTTCACCAAAAATGAATAAAATGGCAGATAAATATACAATCCTGATCAGTTCAGTTCGTTAGACGAATCACTAAATAATAGCCATGACATTTGGTATGTTTTAAATATTAGTATTTGTTTCTGGCAAGATGGCCAACCTTCAAACTAAAACGCTGTAGGAAATTTATGCCATCACGCATTCAAAAATTTGATGCTTTCCTCTCCAAGAAGATGCCGCAGTTGAGCTAATTCTTTCAGAGTGAAGAGAACCACAAACAAGCTGTTTAAGTATGTTTAGGCCCCCAAGGTAAATCCAAACAAAATGATTTAAACAAAAGTGTGATAAATAGTATTCTTATAGTCCAAAATAGAATTTTGTAATCTTTGTAGATGTGTTAAACAACAAACACTCAGTGAATTTTGACGGTTTCTCAGGTTTTTATTTTGTTAGCAGTGTGTGGGAGTCGATCCCCGTGATTTAATCCCCTACAAACCAGTGCATTAGTTTATATGATTTTGAAAAAGACAGAAAATAATGAGCTCTCAATACATGATTTTAAGTGTGTGAAGTGTGGTTGTGTGTGTGTGAGTGCTTAAAGCGCCGCTCTGTGTCCCCTGGGCTGTGTTAACGCTCCCGCCGTGTGTTGTTGTTGTGTGTGTGTTAAACACATGCAGTCCCTATCCTTGCCACAGTGGTCATCGGATTACTCTGCACCGGCGGATACCTGGTTTGGCGCAACTGGCGGCGCAAGAACACCAAGAGCATGAACTTCGACAACCCCGTTTACCGCAAAACCACGGAGGATGACGACGACGAAATCCACATCGGGCGACACAGCGAGTCCATCGGTCACGTGTACCCAGCAGTGAGTGGCAGCCACAGTCAGCCATTCATAGCGCTTCCCCTAGGGGGCGGTGTCACAGACAGCAACTCTCACTGGTACTCAGGGGCACCCATGCTCTCCAGTGGCAAATGAGAGAAGCCACAGAGGAAAGGAAGGAGTTTTGAATATTTGGGATATGGGAGTATGCGTAAGGGGTTTGGAAAATCCCTGTTTCTTGTTCATGTTGGCCTGGAAAGAAAGAACAGGCTTGCACACGCCCACGTTCTCACACATCATTTTTGCAGTAATCACTAAAAACACCAACCATACACAGACATAAGCCCTTCACCAGCGCATCACGTTCACATTTATTTCATGACCATAGTCATACAGTACATTTGTTTTATCAACATTACTCTTGTTGCCAACCTGCCATCCCATCTATTTGTATATTGTGTTTTTTTTGGATGTCGAAGTGTTTGTCCTGTTACTTGGAGACATGTTTCTCCTTACACAGACACATATCATTTTTGTTTACAGAAGCAGCTGATGCAAAAGTAAAAAAAATTTCAACACGGTCACTAGACAATAATAGGAAACTACCAGAAATACTAGGAAATGTGTTCCACAAGGTAGCATCCTTCAGAGAGGACTGTTGTGGATGTTTCTTTGTTATGTTTGCTGCTAAAAATGATAGCAAAGGGTCATCCAGACATTACAGAGACATTGAGGCTTAAATAATTACTGCTGTCTTGATGCAGTATATATGAAGATGCATGATGAGACGAGCCCTGCAGTCACGTCTGTTTATGAGTAGAACAAAAATGATTTTAGACGCCATTGAGAAGAAAGAGGACTTGCTTTATAATCACCTGATTGAAAGGACAGCAGACCATTCTGTAGACAAAAATTGGAGTTTGACATTTGACACTGGAGAGTGACATCAGGACATTGCCATTAATGTGAATTTCATATTTTAGTGTAAAAAAGAAGAATGAAGAATAAAAGAGGAAGCACAAATCAGAACCAAGGACAGCCCAAAATACAATTTCTCATATTCTGTCTTGAGTGAAGTTGTAGAAAACGTGAACATCCATTCATTTCAGGAGTTGCAGACCCTATTGACTTCGTCTTGATGCAGATGCATTTTTGAGAGACACTTGTTGGATATAAAACCTGCATTTTCTATAAACTCTGGAAACAATGTCATGTATGATTTGCACCCAAATGCATTTAAAATGTATGAAGAGTTTGTCATCAGGACACTCCTGACATTTATTAAATATATTTGTTGCTTCACGTAAAGCAAGCAGGGAAGGGCAGCCAAAAAGGATTATGGGGTGGGGGGTTGGAGTCTAGCGCTTTGATCGGTTGGCATGGTAACACAGATTTCTTTGTGTTGCTCCAGAGAAAAAGGAGGCAAGGAATTCTGGGTATCACTGGCATGATGACAGGCTGGGAACACACACTCACACACACACGAAACAGGTGCACGACTGAGTCATATTAAGATTCAAGGTCGAATTAATCACCCTCAGTGAAGGGCTGCACAGAGGCAACTGTACTCTCTCCCTCTCTCTTTTGTCTCACAGTTTTATTATGAATATGTTCGAATCTCTTTTATTGTCTTTTAATTTATTTACTTGTTTTCTTCCTCTCCTTTCCTTTCCTGTCGTGGCAATGTGGCAACTCAGACAACCAGAGAAATCGGGCTGGCATTATGTGGGCCAGACATTTGCAGCCGTAGGCAAGCATACTGCATTCCTCACATAGGAGCAGCCAGAGAAGGAGGGAATGAACAAGGGGGCGAAAGAGGGGGGAATTGGAAAGAGGAGAAGAGGAAGGTCAGGGAGAAGTGAAGATGGAAGGAGCAGGAGAATGGATTATATATGAACCTTTCTTTTCTGGGTGCCGTCTAGACTTAAATCTCTCTTTTTCCTCCTGATTTCTTCCTTTGTTCTCTGTCCATCATGCTGCTTTTTCTGTTTCCCATCTCACCTCTCTCTGTCTCTCTCTCTCTCTCTCTCTCTCTGTCTCTCTCTCTCTCTCTCTCTCTCTCTCTCTCTCTCTCTCTCTCTCTCTCTGTCTCTCTCTCTCTCTGTCTCTCTCTCTCTCTCCCCTTCACCAGCCCACTGTGGTAACAGTCTTTTTATCTGCTGTTTGCAGCGCGTGGCACTCAGTCTGGAGGATGATGGCTATCCCTGAGGGGGGGATGCGTCCTGTCCCCCCCTTACCCACCCCCTACACAGCCTCTACACCACTACAATGAGGCCAGTACAACGCAGACGAGAAAGAGAAGGAGTCCTCACTTTGCCTCCCCTTTTAAGGAGCAGGGATGACATGTACATCTTGTGTATCCCCCTTCCTCTCCTACTTTCTCCATTGGAGTAACATTACTACCACTACTAGCTACTACTACTTCCATTAGTGCTAGTTTATTTGTAGTCTCTGCTCCACTCCTCTCTTCTCTCTGCCTCTTGTTAGCTGTAGTGGTGTGTCAAATGCTGCTTGATGATTTTGTTCAAACTAACCTCATTTGGCTGTCTCAGTGCACATTGTAAATAGAAGGCTGTCTGGCCACAGAACAAGGGGAAAAAGTTGGCATGCATTATTTTTAATTCCTCATATTATCACTTTTTATTTATTTGTATGTGTTTGCTGTTGTAAATATGAAATCAGCATTTCTCAGTGCGCAGTACTAAAGGCAGATTTGTTCAAGTTTGCAAGGATAGACAGTAGTAGGCAAGGATGTTATTTTTCTTCATAGTTCCCTTTACATCTTGAGTTGACAGATTAAAAAAAAAAAAAACAGGGGAAAGTCATCCTTTCTCACACCTGGCCTCTCTTTTTCACCCCTTGACATACTGTATGTAGGCAGGCAAAGCTAAATATAGCCAAGGGGAAAGGAGGCAGAAAAAATGATGGGGTTGTCTGCATGTTTGGAGGTGATTTTGGGGTGAAAGAGTAAAGGAGGGTGAGTTTTTTTTTAGTGGAATTGGAGGATTTATGCCACCAGAGGGTAGTGCCTCAAGGCAAAAAGCAGCAGGGCAGAAAAGGCAAAGGATTATGGGTAATCCCCTCTCCTGGTATCAGAGGTGTGCCTACAGACGATAATGAACTTGGGTTTGTTTTTGTTTTTTTCGGCGGGTGTTAAGACTCACGTGTTCCTGACTTTTTGTTTGTCTTTGTGTCTGCTCTCATCAATGTTTTCAAAGTACATCTTTAGATTCAGGCAGCAGCGTGTTCCAAATCACCTTTCTGTGACTGTTTTGAGATGTGAAAATGGTGCTTTTAGGTACTGAGTTATATCTATTTCATCTGCTGCCAAACACACATATTAGTGTTTGAACTTGAGCACCCCATAAACATCGATCCCAGTGCGTTAGAGCCATCATCTTGGTTGTTCTTCGCATCAGCTTCTTCGCCTTTCATCCCTCTTTTTAACAATGTGTCTGTGTGTTTTCTACATGAGAAGCTGCAGACAAAAAAAACACACATTTGGACGGAATTACTTTCTGCTGTCACTGTTCAGTGTGGTATGTTAGCAGCCCTCTTTTGTATGAGAAGATGAGTAATACGCTGAGGCTGACTGAGCTGAGCACTGATTTGATTTGAAAGCTGGATAGAGAGGAAACGTGTAAGCCAGCGTAAAGAGCTGATCTTCCGTTGGATTGCCACAGACATGCTTCCAGGCCATTGAATCAGATGGAATTCATGCCCAGTGATTATCGCAATAATTGCTCACAATGTGTTGGAATAGTGAATTACAAAAAAGCCGTCATAACAAGTTAACATGATAGCTGTTACAAGTAGTTATGGCACATTATTACAATTCTGGACATCATTTAGTCTCGATAAAGGTTTTTTTTTTGTTGTTTTTTAAGGTGTAAAGCAAACTATACATACAAACCTAGTCTTCCATTCTTAGGGTAACAAGTTTAAACAATATTGCGTTACAGCTGAGCTGGGCTAAGAAATGCTTTTGTTTGTCCTCAGACTTCTCATAAACTGAATAACAAGCAAAAAAGTGCACAAATGCATTCAAAAGTACATTAAAGTCTTCCAATAAAGGCTCAATAGACTCAGCACATGTATTCATCTAACTAACAAACATTTGATTAATGGTAGTTATTATTCATGGTTGTCACTGTTTCCTGGAAAGGTTTGTTCAGTGTAGATGCTCGAGTAACCGCGGGGGAGGAAGTAAGAAACACACAAAGACAAAGGTAGGCAGGAAACGAATGCCAGGATTTAGACTGAACTGTATGCGAACAGGTTTGTGCTCAGAAGATGAATGGTGGTCCATTTATTTTACTGGATTTGTGCTGATGTGTCGAGTGTTTTGACACCCACTCCACTCACCTCCCTCAGAAGGATGGCACTCTCTCCCTTTAGTTTATGATGCACAGTGGGGGATTTTGTTCTGTATGTGGCAAGTGGCGTGCTAGACAAGTAAACTATACTCCTCTCCTCCACTGCACTCCCCTACGTCTATCTAATGAAGGAGGATTGAGCACAGGAGGGAGGCCATCTCCTTTCATCTTAACCTTGTAGAGATGAAGCAAAAAATAAAATGCATTCCACGGTGGGAAAGACCGTCTCATCTCAGCACGATCCTGGACTGGTTTGGCAGCTTCCTGCTGTGTTTGGGCTTCTGGCAGAATTTAGGATTGGCATGTATGAAATAGTTTGAATTGACACAGCTGTGTTTTGGTATTAAACTGTGGTTATTTTTTAATATTTTTAGGCAGTATGATGGCTGTGGGAATTGTTGTGAATGGCTCACAGTTTCATGCTTTTTCATAAAAACGTATATCTATGTCCTAAAGGAAAGATGAGGATGATGTTAGATGACAAGAAAGATGCCACAGGTCAGATATCTTAGTGAATTTAAGATTAAATAAATCCCAAACCCACTGCTGGATGAAACCCTGGGCTCAGCCAGCTCTGCACTCCATATAGTTTCATTTATGTCCATGTTTGCTGCAGGTCTAATGGAGTTCCATGCCGATGGTTTGCAGTTAGGAGTATAAATTGCTTATTTATTGAGGTGACTGAGCGTGGCATTGTAGAAAACTTATTATTGCTACAGTGTGAAGACAGATTGGCCGGTCCACTTTGTGGCCACCTTGAGAGCAGTCTCCAACGAAGGACGCTGAAAAAGAGACTTTTGTCATTCTTCATGCAGGATGTAATACTTGTAGAGGTTGCTGAGGACATGATTGGATAGTATGTTTTGTGGACATTCTTGATTCATATTTTCAAGAATGATTCAGGAGCTAATCAATGCTCTGATAGCAGCATAATCAGAGTTTCACTTAGAAGGGTTAATATGTTGTATGGAACCCTGTATCAGTCAGCTCCATAAACAACACTCTGCAGTTGTAAGGAAAAGGTTGAGCATTCCGCCTCATGCTGAAGAGGTTTAAGAAAAATTAATTGTCTGTTTATGTTCAATTATTCAGTTATCGTAACACAGGTATGATGTTGTATAGGTACGTGTTTCTTGCTCCAGGTCAAGTTTTTCAGCGATATCCCAGTAGATGCTGCATTGTTGCATGTGTAACGTGATATCTTGCACAAAGTTATTGAACACAAACCATACATTTGTCATTCAAAGGCAGAAAATGTAGCTTGTTGGCACACCCACATTTAATTTAAGACGTTCAGAAACTAAAGATCTGGAGCCAGTTGCTGCAGCTGTTTGTAAGTTAACACAGTGGACAAATTGGAAAGTTTACACAACAAAATAACACAATATACATTATTTAGTCTCATGCCATAATCCTAATGACATGAGACTAAATGACTAAAGTTCTAGAAGATTGGCAATTAAGTTCAATATATATTTTGACAAGCTATAGATTTTTGATGCTACACTGACTTCCTGTTTGTCTGTTTGTTCCTGTCCTAGCAGTGGCTTTACACATTACTTAAGTAAAGACATTCCTCAAGTTTTACTGGTGAAACTACAGTAGCTAGTTGTCACTAAGAGCTTACAAACAGCTGTTGCAACACAATCCAGGTTGTAGATCTAAACATACACTTTAGACCACCTGCCCAATAAAATATGTTGCGTAGGCCTGTTCATTCAGATTTAACTCTTTGTTTAAGCTCATACATTCATGAAGCAGGATATTCCAACAAAAAATATAAATGCATGATAGGCAGGTTACTATCACAGAAGTTCAAACTATGTCAAAAATGTTGCGTGTGGTTTATTTTATGGGAAGTTATTGTCATAGCAAATTCTAACAGCAATGATAACCCATAATCTAATATAATTGTATGTCGTAATTATAGAGTTCCTGATTTGTGCTCCCTGTTTTTAACTGTCCTGTTGCCAGTAACTGTCTTTCCTCACTGCACACTTCCAATGTTCGTCTTCAGTCTTTTCTGAGCAGAGAATGTGACCCATGCTGCTTTAACCAGTACGCACAGACTGCTTTCTAACATCGCTCACATCTCTCCACCACTTCACTTCCTCAAGCACTGTATCAAAAGCAATGTCAGCTGTGAGGCTTCATGTCTTTTTTGTGGTTGTTACACTACTGAGTTTTAGTCTAAAGAGCAAAGTCAGCATTGTTGTCTCTGTGCACTCTCATTCTCTCGCCCCCATATCTTCATCTTAGCCATTGACATCTTTCCTTTGGCAAGGGCTATCAGTCTTTGGGTAGACAGACACACACACACACGAACACACACAGAAGAATGAAGAGAAAACACTGGAGGAAATAACCTGGAATCCCAAAAACAACAAGGAGACCCCCAGAAAAAAAACAAAACACCTTCCTGCTCGTGAACCAGCGAACAAGTAGGAGAGGCAGCCCCCCACCACCACCATCACCACCCCCTCAACCAGCTACAGATTTGGACTGTGGAAGGAGCCCTCATTGACTTGGCTGGCAGTTGGCTCTTGTTGACCAAGTGACTTTCCTTCACCAACTGGTTCCTCTTATTATCATGTGTTTTTGGACTATTAGTCTGTCAGTTGTAGTTGTTACTCTCTCTCTCTCTCTCTCTCTCTCTCTCTCTCTCTCTCTCTCTCTCTCTCTCTCCTCACGAAACCGTTCTCACTTTCATATTTGACCTTCTTGACGTTTGATTACTTGAAAGGCAGTGTTCAGTCGCCTGCATTTTTCTACCAGTCAGTGTAAAATGAAGGTTGGAGGGAGTAGTACTAATCTGTGTGTGTGTAAATCTTTTTATGGGTTGGGATGATGACGGGCAATACTTTGATAAATAACGGTGTTGCCATAGATTTGGACAATTTAATTTACTGATTGAGGAGAAAATCACTGCAAATATAAAACCATAAAACTGTCTACCTACATTTTCTCAAAATGTTGCTGATGTGTCATTGCCTGCAAGGAAATCTAAAGAAAAAACAAAAAAAAACATTTGGGGCTCTGTCCATTCCACAGCCATAAGACGGCATTTTTTACGCTGTTTGTTGCACAAAACTTTTCAAGAAGCCTTCTGCACTGTGTAAAGAGATAACGTTCTTAGGAGGGGAGAAAATAAAAAAGGGGGGGGTTGGTCCAATGGTACAGTCTAATGGTTTTGAATCGTGACTTGTAAATACGTTTTCATACAGCAAAAACTTTTTGATAATGTTTTAAATGTATCTGTAAAAAAAGATGTACATAAACCTCTGGGGTAAAAAGGAGTGTAGACTATATATGAATTTATTTGTACACAAGAGCACTGGATTTATTTACTACTTGATTGTAACTAAAAATTAATAATCTGCCAAAGTGTTTTTATTTTACTTTTTCTCCTGTCTGTTCCATTTGTTTTTGTTTTTAACAGCATTGCAGATTTTTTAGTGTTCATACTGTATTTAATTCTGTTGAATAGATTTTATTGTTGTGTGTTTTTTAAAAAAGAAGAGGGGTTTTAATTTATTGGTGCCTTGTTTTGTGCTCCTGTATACTTTTACTCTTTCTGTTTTTCTGTGTTATGTGTCTGCGGGAGGGCGCGGGGGGGTTAACTGGCGGGTTGGTGAGGGACGGGATGGGGGGGTTAAAAAGTTAGCAACTTCTGTACTTACATGGAATATCTGTACTGTATGCCAAAATGGTCTCACTCACGTTTCTATGAAATCAAGCTGTTGATAAATATCTCTATATATTGCTATATTAAATTTATAAAAACTGTCCAAACTTTAGTGCTTGGTGTTACTTTATCTTGTGTCCCTCTGTGTTATATCTTTTTTCTTTTGCCAAGGAAATATGGGCCTTAAAGTAGCTAATCATCCCTTTAAAGCAATGCGTATAAATTGGTATTTTTGTGATTTAGCGCCCCCAGTTTGTGTTTGAGTACAAGACCGCTGTTGTTAATAGATGGACAGCTGTACACATGTATTTGTTATGATTATGTTACTTCTGTCATTCAGCCAAAGTTCTCATCAGAGACTAAAAGTTAGCCCTGGATTTACTCTCGTCGGGCAGCTTTTTGCTCAGTCACTCACTACTTTTCACTTCTTAGCTTCCTCCGTCAACGTTCTCTTCCATCTTATCACCATTAGCCATGTCCATGGAAGCTACTAAGCCTTTTAGCCTTTTAACACACTTGGGGCAGCCCGGCTAACAAATAATATAATAACAAGATAACATTAGCATACACATATTTTAACATTTACATTTTCTTCATTCAAAATATGATCCAGTTTGACCAAAATCAGTGAAATAGTTGGTGGTGTGTGAATTAGTACCATAAAGCATTATGCACTTCTGCGCTTGTATCCAGAGCACAAAGTTACATGGTGCAGAAACAGGCATACGGGGCCTGAATGACAGAGACACCATTCACCTGACTACAAGTCAGTGTATTATAATATGATTTAAAATGTGTTATTTCATGGTACATAAGGTTGCTTTAAGAAAACATTTGTAACTTCAAATTTCAAGAAAGTGTTTTGATGGCTGGCTTGTTTAGTTCAGTCAGGTTTTGTCCAACACAAAAAATACAATACTATTAACAAAGATGTTATATAACAATTATGAACAAGCCCTCACTGCTTGTTTGCCAAAACGTGTCGGCATAAGAAATAGCAGTAAACTGGGGTCGTAATGAGATCTTTTGTTTTTTTACACAGAGACATGCCTTCATTTGATATAGTCAAAGATTTCTTTGATAGATTTAACTTTGAAGTGTTCAGATGAAACGCTGGGCTCAATGATTTCACACAGACACATGGGTGATTTTGATATCTGTGTGTCCCAAACAAATCTTTGATGATGGATGAAAATGTCACCAGGACCCCCCTGGTTTGTTTTCTCTTGACTGCAGCTCTCCTGAGAAAAAGACAAGACAAGTTGCACTAAAGGGAAGGAGAAACAGAACTGAAGGCTGAGGGTAAAATGGGATGACAGTATAAGCAAGGGGAGAAAAGTAACAGCAGACAGGGGACGTGTGTAGTCCCTGGAGAGTTGAGAGGAGTGACAGTTCACTGAGGGTTTGATGGATGAGCTGGCGGGGAGAGTTGGCTGAGGATATGGGGGCTCTTTGGCCTGCCCATTGTTCCAGGGTTGCTGATGCTCTTCATTGAAAATTCAACCCTGCCAGTGCTCTGCACTGTCATCTCCCCGAGCATCACAGAAGCCAAGGCAGCTCAATGGTTCCATTGAAGATTCATGATAACTGAAGGACTCATGGTGGATCAAAGGGCTATGGTGTTATGCACCACGCTCTGTATGTCAGTGTCTGAGCAGACTGCAGTGTATTCCAGGCTTTCCTGTTTGAATCTCAACTAGTCTGTCCCATTTCACTATTAACTACTATTATCTATTATCAAAACACATAATAAAATTAGCTGAAATTATTGAGATCATTCAATATAATACACGATAATGGAACTTGTGAAAGTGTCATTATGCTGAAAGTTCATAGAATAAGCAATAAATAAATTGTCTGGACAGAACACTCACCTACATTTGTGGCGAAATTGCAAATTGATGGGTCATGAGTGCAGTGAAGTAAAGCCAATGCGGAAGTGCCAAAAACTGCAATTCCACCAACGGCCACTTGAGGCTGGCTACAGAACATGTCAACCTCCATAAAATGTCCAACTTCACAGCAGAAATAAACATGTTTACCGCCTGGTACAAAAGATAATTTTGGTCTCTATAGCTAATTTCCCCTGACAACTGCACTGAGGCTGAATTTCTATAAAGCTCAAATTATATTACAGCTTAAAGTCATGCATAATTAACAACAGGCAGAAGAGGCAGTACTGCCAACACGGTGGCGGCCAGAGCCACCACATTCTAAACTTCAAAACGGCTCTTCAGAAACCTGTGACGTCATGGATACAGTATCCATTATGCACACACACGTCTTATACTGTCTATGGTCCATATCTGGAATATAAATCTTTAAATTTCCGGGCCAAATTGTTAGCACAGATTTCTTGTCATCATTTCTAGTGAAAGTAAAATATTTTATCAGATTGAATCATAAACTTTTAGGTAGACATAACAACTGCTAAGTTCTGATAGTGCACATTTTAAGGCCTACTTTAAAAGTTACAATGTATGTAATTGCAAGCAAAAAGGCTACTTTAATTTGTGATAATGTTCTATTTTTACTGTATACGCTCAGAATTAGTCAAAGAGAATATTTTACCCACATTAGTGTTACCGTCAGCAAATTCTAGTCTGGAGCCACTGTTGTCTGTTTATCTTAATGGAACGCCAACGGCAAGCTATCTATTATGTCTAGGAAGGCAACATTCAGTTCGACCTTCGACCCTGGTCACCACAGTGTTGAGATAGGCTGGCACCTGCTGTTCTCAAGCAAAGCCAAACAATTGCCACTACCGAGGACCTCAAGGCCCACACGTGATAGAAAATTCCATAACATTTTTGATCACTAAATAACAGAGGCACCCTATGAGCAAATCATAATCCATTTTTGTATCTGTAAAAGTGTTTATATCATTAAGTTACAGTGGGAAAAATAACATACACTAATATACACTGCTCAAAAAAATTAAAGGAACACTTTTTAATCACAGTATAGCATCAAGTCACTTCAGCTTCTGGGATATTGATCTGGTCAGGTAAGTAGCTGGGGGGTTGTTAATCATTTTCATCTGTTTTGGTGTTAATGAAATTAACAACAGGTACACTAGAGGGGCAACAATAAGACAACCCCCAAAACAGGAATGGTTTTACTGGTGGAGGCTACTGACATTTCTTTCCTCCTCATCTTTTCTGACCAATTTCTCATTAGTTTTGTATTCGGCTAGGGTCAGTGTCACTACTGGTAGCATGGTGCGGTACCTGGACCCTACAGAGGTTGCACAGGTAGTCCAACTCCTCCAGGGTGGGACATCAATATGGGCCATTGCCAGAAGGTTTGCTGTGTCTCACAGTCTCAAGAGCATGGAGGAGATTCCAGGAGACGGCAGTTAATCTAGGAGACCTGGACAGGGCCGTAGAAGGTCCTTAATCCATCAGCAGGACAGGTTTCTGCTCCTTTGTGCAAGGAGGAACAGGATGAGCACTGCCAGAGCACTACAAAATGACCTACAGGAGGCCACTGGTGTGAATGTCTCTGACCAAACAATCAGAAACAGACTTCTTGAGGGTGGCCTGAGGGCCCAACGTCCTGTAGTGGACCCTGTGCTCACTGCCCTGCACCATGTAGCTCAACTGGCATTTGCCACAGAACACCAGAATTGGCAGGTCCGCCACAGGCACCCTGTGATTTCACAGATGAGAGCAGGTTCCACCTGAGCACATGTGATAGACGTGAATGGGTCTGGAGACGCCGTGGAGAACGTTGTGCTGCCTGCAACATCATTCAGCATAACCGGTTTGGTGGTGGGTCAGTGATGGTCTGGGGAGGCATATCCCTGGAAGGACGCACAGACCTCTACAGGTTAGACAACGGCACCCTGACTGCTATTAGGTATCAGAATGAAATCCGTGGGCCCATTGTCAGACCCTACGCTGGTGCAGTGGATTCCTCTTGGTGCACGACAATGCCCAAAATGGACTAGCCTGCCATATCATTTTTTTGCTTTGATTTTGGGGATTCAGCCCTCTGTAGGTTGATAATTTTCATTTCCATTAATGAGGTGGCATTCTTTCGTTCCTAACACATTACCCAGTCCATATCAGGAAAGATATCCAGCATGATTTTTTTCCCCATTCAGATCTGATTTTCAAAGTGTTCCTTTCGTTTTTTTGAGCAGTGTATAATATATTTATTTAATATGGTTCAGACCATGGCCTCAGCTCATTAGCAGAGTTAAATCTACAGCTCACCTTGACAAAATATTGTATCACATTATACTAGATTTCATTATATTATAATGGTTTTGTTGAACTTTCTTAAACTGCACAGTGAGGTGTTTTGTGAATATAAAAAGTGCATTACTTTCTTGGAACTACAGCTAGTGGAGGAGTTTCTTGTATGGTTATTTAAATGTTGAATATAGAAACAATAGAAAATCCAAATTCAGCAGTCACCTTGTGTAGAGTCAAGGGCAATTGATTCAGATCAGAGCTCTTTTGCCAGTACAATCAACCTAAACATAGAAACAGAGTCCATAGAGAGGCCATTTAAAGCCAAGAAATGTCCACAGCACTAGAAGCCCTATGGGCTCTATGTTCCAGCTGATTGGTTGCCTTGAGGACTCTGATTTGAAACACCTGCATTTGACTCTATAAATGGCAGTTAGACTTTGTTCAGGCAGGGTGCTAAAAACATAATCAAAAACAACTTTCTCGAATTTTCACTTAAAACGTGTGATTTGGCAGCTTTTATATCAGGCTGTGCTGCTTTAATAGGTGTGAATTTTCCCTCAGTTCTTCCTTTAATAAAAACAATGTCCTTAAATTAAAATGTTAATTATTCCTGCAAAACTGATTCAGCATGTCTGTTTGCAGGGAGGTAAAGCAGCCAAGAACTGTCAGAGTGCTGAACAAGATGTTCTATGTATTTTATACAACTGCACCTGATTTTGCAGACATGATTATTATATCAATTTTCAGGGATGCCTTCCTAACCAATAATTTTATATAGTTATAGTATATGTAGTTAGCATACTTATATATAGTTAGTAAACCTCTCACACACTCACACACTGTCTTCCTTCCCCCTGCTAAATGGAGCTTATGTCGTTCTCCATTAGCTAACATTTGGAGTTAGTGGGGCATCCAGGTGGCTGACTGCAGAAAATCTCCTCTCTCCACCTGTCACTTAAAAATGAATAAAATATTTGGGGTGCCTGGAATGACAACTCTACTTATGAAAATTATTTCGGAATAGCAGAGCTGACCTCAGTGTGCTCACATCCTCCTCCTCCTCCCCAGGCAGCAGTTCTGTCAAAGTGTGGCACAATTTTAGGTGCACATTTTAGTTTGTTCTATAAAAGGTTTCATAACTTTGCATGAGGTTTAAACACAACTTTTAAAATCTGATTTATAGCAATAATTCTTAGTTTATCCATCTAAAGGATAGTATTGTTGATTCTTACTTTACGCTTTCAAAATCACCCATTTCCCCCATGCAACAAACCCTTACGGTGTCCTAATTCTGTGCCACATACTAGCATGCTGTATAGTATGTATAATAATGTTCTCAGCATACCAGTTTTCACAGTTTATATTCAACATATTGAACGTTTCAGTTTTAATAATAGGTAATAACTGGAATTGGGCAAGATTTGTGCTGTGAAACTTGAAGCTTTTTCTAAATCATTAATTTTATATTGATAACAAACTTGACGTAATGAAATGGTGCACGACCTGGTGCAGTCATAACAACTTGGAGCTCTAAAGACAGTGGGGATGGTTGTGGAAACATCATCTCATCAGGACCAGGATCAAGAAAGCACAACAGAGAATGTACTTCCTGTGGACTGCTAAAGAAGAACAACCTGCCAAAGGCTATGTTGCAGGTGCACTTCTACTCCTCCATCATTGAGTCCATCATCACCTCCTCCATCACCATCTGGTAAGCTGCTGCCACTGCCAAGGACAAGGGCAGACTGCAGCGTGTCATTCAGTCTGCTGAGAAGGTGATTGGCTGCAATCTTCCATTTCTTCAGGACCTGTACTCCTCTGGGAACCTGAGGTATGCAGGAAAGATTGTGGCTGACCCCTCCCCACCTAGGACACAAATATTTTGAGACACTCCCATCTGGCAGGAGGCTGCGGTCCATAAGGACCAAAACTTTCCCCCCGACTGCCGCAGGCCTCATCAACCCGGCGTCCCCTCTGACCCTGACTGTCACTATCCAGCCCAGACCCCACACGTTACATTAACACAGAGTCTACTGACTGACTCTCTGCATTACATTAAAGCTCTTCATTTTTTGATTTTTATTTTCCTTATGTTTTCTACTTAATGTTTTTTATGAACAAAGAAAAATTCCTTGTATATGAAAACCTATTTTCTAATTTCTGATGTAAGTTTCATGCTGTGCTGCCCCTGCTGGCTGGAGGCCCCCATTACACTGTTACTACTATCAAAACTGTGAGAGCAGCAACACACTGCAAACTAAACAGGCTGCCAATCTGCTTGGCTCTTTCATCCAAGAAAGATTAATCTGCCATTTTGTTTTCAGGGCACAGCACTTTAAACCATAGCGATATAAAGCAGCGTTTGTGCTTATGTTTGCTGCGCTAATTCTTTTTAATCATTCTCCGTTATTGTCTCCTCTCTTTCCCTGATTCATTATTTCTCTCATTACCTTCCTTTCTGCCATTGTGCTGCCTCTGAGAGCTTTGCTGAGGAGATGCAGGTTTATGGCGCTCAAGTGTGCGAACAATTTTCACAGAACGAACAACCAAAGTGTTTCACAACCGTTGCAATAAAATGTGATTGTTAAAAGCAAATTAACATTTAGTCTCCCTCCACCTTTCTCACTTATTTTCTTTGCATCAGCTTTTTCCCTACATTTCCCCCCTCTCTCCTTCTGTCTTTCTATCTCTCTTGGTCCATTTCGTTTTACGTCTATCAGCACTTTTGGTCCTCCCTTTGTAACACTTTGTGGCACCTTTTGTTGCAGTGAGAGGTCTTTCGACTTTGTGAAAGGAGCCAGATCAGTTAATTTTCCACATCTGGCCTCATAAAGTTATTGCAGTAAAGTCTCTCTCTGTTTCAAAAATGCAGTGAACACACAGCCACCTCCGCTGTCTCTCTCTCTCTCTCTCTCTCTCTCTGTCACGCTCCTTCCCCTGCCTCATGGATGACATTTCCTATTATCTCCTGGATAATAAGTTGCACAGATTAGCCATAGGGGCATGGATATGACACAGTGTGTGTTTGTGTGTTTTTCAGTGTGTGTTTTTCTGTGCTTGTGTGTATCCGCTCAAATTCGCAGATTTGTGTTTATTTGTCTGTCTGTATTTGTATGTGTGTGTTTGTCTGAATGTGCTTCTCTTTGTCTGTATTCAAAGATTGAGCTGTGTGTGGTCATGTCTGTCTGTTAGTCTGTGTGTGTGTTTGTCTGTCTGGATTATTCCATGCCAACGCGCGCGCGCGTATGTGTGTGTGTGTGTGTGTGTGTGTGTGTGCGCGTGTGTGTGTGTGTGTGTGTGTGTGTGTGTGTTCATTCATTGGAACACACAAGAGGAGGAGTTGATGGGCTAAGTGCCATTACCAGATAATTACAGCTAAAAGTCTCCATGCTAACGAGGACAGCTCATCATCCTGGTGTTGGCAGACAGAGAGGCCACAAAAAACATCTGCAATGCAGATTAGGAGCACTTGTGTGCATGTTTGTGTTTGTGTGTGTGCATTCTATATTCCCCGGCTGCTCCGTTCCCTCTTCCTCTTTGTCGTTATGTGCATGTGTGTTCGTGTTAGTTACTTGCACGATGAGGGATTAATGATAAGCACAGAGATTCACATTTTGAATAAGAAACCAGCCTCTCAGTGTGTGTTTGCATGTGTGAGGGTGTACACGCACGCAAATATGAACACTGTATATCACTGTAATTGGCTGGCACAGGAGCCCAGTGTGAGTTGAGTTTTGAGGGCATCCATACACTACATAAAGTGGATGACTGTAATGTGTCCGCTCTTTACTCCCTGTGATGGGGCTTATTCCCTTCATAAATGGTGTCTGTGGCACACGGAGGCAGTCAGTAACAGGAACATAAACATATGTAAAATGCAATAAACACCAAAACAAATAGTTTACCCATTTGTGATGCAGCTGTTACTTTAGGATATATGTGAGAAATGAATGTAATTAGATATCCTACCTGCTGCGACAGGTGAGGGTGTTGAGACCCAGAAGTACCACAAATCTGATTTGCAACCTGCCTGTTCAGCCTTCATCTTTCCAGTCCCCTGGCTTCGAAACAGCAGTTGATGAGGAGAGAACAACATCAATTTTACTCATTATCCTCGCTTCTACTATCCTCTGTGTATGGGAATACTTAGTGTAAAGGGAAATTCCAAATTGCCTCACTATGCGTATGTTTGTGCATCCACATGTATATGCGTGTACAAGCACAACAGAGTATGTTGTGTTTGTGTATGCAATCACTGCAGCCGGAACAAGTAAAAAACAGCACTAACACATCATCCACTTCAGTTAAGAGTAAATCACTCACTTCCTCTCTGTTTGTGATTAACGACCATCTGTTTCCTGTAAAAAATGAATTTCCAGTCTGTTTTAATCTATCAAATCATTCCAATAAAGCTTTTCATAACTGTACAATATTTGTGGGTATTATGTGTTTATTGAGAATAATGAAAATAAACTTGATGCTACCCTTAAAAATCCATAAATATGGATTTATTTTTAAATTACTGCGGTACACTGGTCTGTTTCAGAAAGTATCGTACAGCTGCATCTTGCATATTCATACCTTGGAATGAATGATTAAAAAAAGTAAATGAAACAGGTCTAATTTAAAGTTTGAAAGATTTCCTCATGTTGGAATTACCTGTGATACTAAGTATTTTTATTTCAGTTTAAAGGTCCAGTGTGTAAGATTTAGTGAGCTCTATTTTCAGATTTACATAACTATTACAGAACAGATGTTTTCATTCAAAATAAAATGTTTTTGCTTAGAATGAACCCTTTTATATCTAGAGATGCTGTGGGTCCTCTTGCCACCATGTTGAACTGCCATGTATCTTCAGTAGCTCCAAGGGTAAGGTGAGGGAGTTGCAATAAGCAACCGCATTGCTAGACTCCACTAAATCCTACACACTTGTCTTTTAAGCCATGTTAGTGAGAGCAGCTAAGTCTTTATCTTCATTTCCTTTCATAGCTACAAAATTGAGCACAGCTACTGTTTTCATCAGTAGAAATTAAACAATCTTCTGTATTGCTTTGAAATCTGACAAATATGTGTTGTTATTAAATCTGTTTAAATGAAATAGCAAAATTGAGTCCTCAAGATGCACAACTGCCAGACAACTGCCAGAACAAAGACAATACTTGAGAGAGAAAAAAGATACAAAGTCTATTGATAGCAGATGTTTCCATGCAGACGTGCTCCCTAAGGAAATCAAGCAGTTAACATGGCATAATGATCAAGGTTATCTAATGATTGGCACTTACTTGTCCATTATGCTGGCTACCACGGCAGAGAGTAGATAAATAGTTAAGAGAAGACTGATGTCATGGAGCAGTGTTCATGCTCGTACAGTACCTTTCAGAAATATTGCTCACCCTTCTGGTGCCCCCAGGATCGAAATAAACACTGCAAAAGTGCACTAATGGGTGCCCGTTAAAATGGAGAAACATGATCAAATGTCCTCTTGGGCACTGGCTCCTAACATGTGGGCCCTGAACCCGATTGGGGTTGCACTAGCTTCAAAAGGTGTTGCAAGGCTTTCTTGATTTTAAGGTGTACAAGAAAACATTTAAAAATATATATATATATACAATGGGCTTGTCTCAGCATTTCAGTCATTTCTGTGAAATGTGTGTAAGAGAACAAAGAAATTGTTATTATTAAAGGTTTGGACTATAATTTAGGATATAAAGTAAAAACAATAGTCTCACAGGATAAGGGCATGTTGAAGAGCTCAACACAAGTGATATCCACAGAGCCTTCGCTCACTGTGAAACATCCTCATCTCATCCTGCATTAGAAAAGCATGCAGTAAAAACAACCAAAGAGCTAATAGAACAATAAGGAGAAAACACTGTCCTGTTTTTCATAAACTTCCTGTAGTTATTGCACTCACTATTATATTACTATGACTATCATTTATTGTTTTATCACTTGTTCTGTGCAGTTATTGTTAGGCAGTAAATATAATATGAAATATCCATAAAATATATCACTTAGTCATAAGGGATTGTCACTTTACTCAATAATACAAAAGGGGTCCCTTATGGAAAAAACGTTGGGAACCACTCGGGCGCCTTCCAGTGGAGAAAAAGTGATGAAGTGCCATATAGACAAACTTTTAATCTTAACCAGATAAGAGGTAACAAGTATTCTCATAGAGTGGTATTGCTACTTTCACTTTTGCGAATGTTGTGAATAGTTCTTCCACCTCTGATAAAGGAACTTTCTCATAGCTTTCTTTCCTGCCTGAGATGGGGTTCTCAGTTAGGACGGTCTGAGTAGATCATCCAGGCAAGAGTATGATGAAAAGTCAAAGATAACTGAACATTTCGCCTCATTCAAAAGTCTTCTTTCAGCCTAACTAACCCATTCCCACTTTAACCCAACAACCACCTGAATGCTATGTGGCTTAACGACCCACATGTGAGCTTAACTTTCAACCCTGGTCAGACAGAACTGAAGTCTTTCTTAGAACAAATAAAAAGTCTCTTCACCAAGGCCAGTTACTTTTGACTTGGCACTTGGAAAAGAAGCGACTGTTGTTCGCTTTCTTATCACATAGCAATACCGCCATCTGCTGGTCACTTTTTTCCGTACACCATATAATGGCATTAAAGTTGAGCACACTGCATGCACACGGACATCAGGGTTGCAACGGTTCTGTTAGAAAAAATAGCTGTTTTGGGTTGGAATATCAGCACACTGTGTTTCAGAAAGCTGTTTCAGAGATTAGGCATCAATTAGTTAAACTAACTAATTAATTCTCATGAGATTATGCCTGTCAAAATAACTTCACTTCATTTGTTGTTACATTGTATATCAAGTGTTCACACTCATTGTTTAATGTAAAAGCTGCACTATGTGAATTCATTGCTACAGAACAACATTTTGGTTCTGTTTTTTCTTGTTAAACGTGTTAAACTGTTTAACGTGATCTAATAATCACAACAGCAATTTGCTTCTAATTGTTGTTCAGGCTGCCATTAGGTGCCAAATAGGTAATACTGTGTCAAGTTGACTAGTCTGACATGTAACATTTTGTAATAAAATAACAGTTTAGACTAAAGGACAAGTCAGCTACTTTTGACCATACATTTACCAACTAATAGAAGTGAAAATAAAGGCCTATTTTACAGACATTGGTGATGTAAATAAATAACATAGACAGCATCTTATCTTTGCAGCATTCTGTTATCAATGATCAAGAAAAACAGGGGCATTTAATAAGTTTTAAATCTTCATATTCATTTATTTAGAAGTAGTTCTCTGGTTTGTAACATATAAGCCCGTTTTACAAGGAATATTTTAGAGGTACAGGTTTTTTACATTTGACTCTGTCATGTACATACACTTCAATTTTTAGATGGGTATTCAAACAAGGCAGACTTTACCCTCATAAAACCACTGTCAAATCTGCTTCATATTTTCCCTTATAAATGTCAAAGGTAGCATTAAAGGGCACATGACACAGTCCACGACCTTTTTAAATCACACATGTACTATCCCACCCAACCACCAAAGATAAACTGAATAATCACATCATCAGGGAACAGTCAGCATCATTTCCAATCATCCAAATTCCCCTCAACAGAATCACTGGAATATTTGTCCATGCATACATAAGTATACTATATATGGTAAAAAATATAGCATTTGGAATAAATACTTAATATAATTTTTAGAGCAAACTGTCAGACAATACTTGTTATATATCTTCCACAATACTGTATGTACATGTATTTGGCTGAATTTACAGGAACAGATAAAACTATATACTTAACCCCATGTGAAACAGATTTGATTTCAGTTCTTTGGTGTTGAGCCAGCTATGAAACCTTATTATATCTGGGTCACACTGGATTAAACATATGGGTGCGATTTACTTTAAGACTTAATACACAGGCACGGAAGACCAGATATACCGGATATTTCACACAGCACAGATCGGATCATCCTTTAGCTGTCTGAAAGGTGGGAAGCTACACAGACTTTAATTTTTTTGTCCCTTAATATACAGACAACCAATAATGAACAGATGTGCTGCACAGTTAGAATTCAGAGTTTCTGATCCTGTATAAATGCAGCCTCATTATTGAGAAGATCTGTGCTACTTTGTGACTCAACACATGATGATGATCTGATACAAAGCCACTGTTGAAAAATTGCCATTGTTGCTGAGTAAATGCAGCCACTTTATATACTACTATATAATCAAGATACTTTATATAATAGGTCATTCTTCATATCAATCTATATAATCCTATATTAGCACCCACATTAATAAAGTGTCTGGGAATGAGAGAGTACTGGTGCAGGATCAGTGGTCAGATCACACTCCATCTTAGAAAAAAAAAGTTAAATTCAGCTTAGAAGTTAGCACTGCGTACTGTAGGCATGGCAGATTTGTCATGACTAAAGGAAACCAATAGGACACCTCTGTAGGACAGGATTTATTTTCTGGCTTCAAATGCAGACTGGACTGTTACAGGCCGCAGATATGGCAGTTGTTAAAATGAGTGGTATTCCCCTTTAAATTCCACCTTCAGTAGCCCCAGCAAACCCCAGCCACCATTTAAAGAGGCACTACATCAAATGCATACATATAGGTCAGGTTGTTCATCCTGAGGAGTACTACTCAGCCTGTGAAAACAGCATTCTCTCTGGACTAAAAAATACAAAGTCTGCAATGCAAATTAGGAGTATGAAGTTTAAAAGACATGGACATTTACCAGGCAAGTGATTGATGCCATTGGTTGCATTATGGGAACTGGAGTATCTAGTGTTTTTAGATCTTACTTCGTGCTAGAAACTAAAAGTCATAAAGTTCCTCACATTTATGAAGGTACAGTGCTAAATAACTGGAGTACTCCTAGCTTTGATTGAAATATTGACTTTCACAAGTAGTGTTCTGTCCACCTGTCAGGTATCATGACTTGTGGATGAAAACACCCTTCCAGACGTCAGGTAAAATGATTGATCACTTTTGTTTCCTGTAAACTGGTAACTGATGATTTCTGCAGAGGCCACTGAAGGGGAGCTGTGAAGTTGTAAACATTTTATCAGACCAGTACACCTGTTTAAAGATACTTTAGGAATATGGGTGTAGGTTTGTGGAAAACAGAAGACAAAGACCGCACTCCCTGAAACACATCTCATTTCTAAAATGTAGGATGGTCGTCTGATTAAGGCTAGACCAAAGCCACTCTCTCTACCTAATTTCTGATTGAAAAGGTAGTATTTCATTAATATTGCTTCTTTTAGAACTGCAATCCATAAACAACCCTGAACTTTTTAACATCTTGCCAGTTTACCATTTTGAAACATGAAATGCCTTAACAAAGTGAACTTGTGTTAGTAACTTAAGGACAGGCAGATCTGATTGTTGTAATCAAAATTTTCTTAGTAATTAAATATCTTTAGTCACATGTGGTCATTCCTATGTCTGCCACATCCACTGGCAGCCTCTATTAGTCCCATTAACCATGCCAGTATAGTTAGACTTGCTACATTTTTTTTTTACATTTGTCTTGGAATGTATCACAGCCAGCCTGACATCCATTGTGCATTTTGTAGCAGTTGCATACATAATTTGATTTGAAACGAGCAGGCGAACAAGACATACATTATATTTGAACTGAGGGACGAAGAAAGAGAGATGTTAATCATGAGAGCAGACAGTATTACAACATACTGTTGTTTAGTACTATAAGACAGCCAGTAGGGGGGGTAACTGTGTATTGGCATGCAGCACCTTCTGAATAGTACAATCTTCTTATTAGAAGACTTTTATCTTTCTTTAATCTGGTTATATTGTGGTTATAAAAAATCACTTCTTTTGCATCCAACAGAAACATTTTATCTCCTAACTAAACCAAACAATTCACAGATGATGATCACCCATGTCATGTATGTGAAAAACATCATTACTATGGCAAAAAATAATACATTAAATTATGTCAAATATCCAATGAATGATGTGGAATTTGACCAGAAATTCTATTCTTTTATTTAATTTTTTAATTTGCACTTTTGGAGAGATATATAGTTTCTTCTGGACATCGATATTAGAGTAGATTATTCACTGTACACAAACACAATAAAAAAGTGCAGTAGAAAATACAGTTTCTGTGTTTGTATATGACTATAATCTGATAGAATAACATTCTACATATACTATGTTCTCAATAATGGCTTTATGTCCAAATATGAAAAGAATGATGTCAATGTCATAAAAAAAAAAATAGAAATTATGTCATATTTAATATCGTATATTTGAAAGGTAGATCATGTGCTTAGTATTTTGCTTGAAAAGCTAGTTGATGATAAGAAGCAGCAGTTCGTCTGAGTATCTCTTCATCCACTTGCCGGTCTATCCATCCCTGATCCCTCTTTATAATCTTACCCGGTTCCTTAAGTAATATCCTGTCAATCACACTCGTCCCAATGGCAACGTCTTATCATCAAGCCGGCTCCCTTTGTCTGTCCACTGAGTGGTTGATGCAGCATATCCATAAACACCCACAGGGCATGTTGGCAGAGATGTGGAAGAAAAATGTGGGCGCACATTGCTGGACACTCCAGTCTCAGAGGTTTATATGTAGTTCCACGGTAAACAGAGCATATCCACTTTTTCCACTGGTCATACAGAGCTTTATATGGTGTCATCATGTCCTTAATTCAACCTTTTTCCTCTTTGTTGTTGGACAGAAGGTCTTGGAAATTGAAGGGTTGGGGGTCGGCTAGCTGAAGTGGTTTAAAGAAGTAGACGGGCGGCCTGGCTTAGAGGAGATCTGTGGTAGACGAGGGCTCAGAGGCACGGGTCTCAGCGTGGGCCTTCAGAAGGTCAATTATGTCTTGGTGGGAGGCACCCTCTGCCACCGACTGTGCTGTCTGCCCATTCTGAGGAAAAACAGAGAGAAAATGTCACAGCTTCATATCAAAGACATTGCAGTAACTGCTCTTACCCTGACAGTGGCAGTGTTGTGTTGCTCTATCTTTAGCAACTGGACATTACATTGCATATGTTTACATTGCACTTGCGCTGATACAAGCAATTACTATTAGAAGAGCTGACTTCAGTATCTGAAAATAAATATTAGCATTTTGCCTGTCATGTTTCTGTAAATCTTATACTTTTCTTCCCAAATTATACATCAAAAATATGCAACAAAGATCCATTGATAAGGTTCTTTACATCATGCAGAATTTGTTTATGTAATAAGACAGGGTTAAATAATAAACATGGAGAGGTTTTGTAGGGAAATAAAAATGGTCCAGTGTTCCAAGGTATACAAGACATAAACATCAGTAAAATATGTTTGACACTCATAACAATAACATTGGAAATCCTTTCTCCATCAACAATATGAGTAGTACAACAAAAAAAAGACCTATAAAAATGAGGAATTGTATTATTTATGCTTTTATGGACCAACACAATGCAATATAATACACAGGGGGAGCATTTCATTTGTTTTTCTTCCTTTATAAAGCTAAACAAGCAATTTTAATAGAATGCACAAGATTGAATGAGATTATTATTATTATTGGTGATTGGACACTAATTTTACAAAAAACAACAACTGTGAAACAACTTTTGATGTAGATTTTTGCCTGTAGATTCACCAATATTAGTGATTAGTGATATAAGTATTCATCAACAGCTCAGATATTTGTAACTGACTCTCATAACACCCAGCACACTCATTACTTCTGGAATAAGTCATGCTCTAGTAGCAATTAGCAAAATTGAAAATGCTAAATCTATATTTGCATCCTTGTGAATAACATTCTTGCTAAGACGTTGCTGGAAGAACAAATCTCTCCATAGTGTAAGCACTTCAAAGCACTGATCCATATAGTCTGAGATGAACTTGAGACATTAATTAAAAGTCATAGCTGTAAATATTCCTGGCTGTCTGAACTGGCTCCGCTCTATAATGCTGCTTGTAACTTCCTGCACCATTCATACGATGTGTCTTGGTGTCTCCTATTTATTCCTCTAATCAAAGCCTAGACATTACTGCAAACTAGAACAGACAAGGCTGCATATTGAGAGAAACCTCTCATGGGAGCACAGATGTCTCAGAACAGTCTAACACACTGTATTACACTTTATGTAAATTTCACAAACCTGTTAAACTGCTTGACTTGCTTGCATATGTTTGGAAATTGCTCTCCAGAGCTGCTTATTTACTCAGTTTTAAGATAATGTTTGTCCCCCACTACAACTAAATATAGTGTGTGCGTTCATGTGTTGCCATGGAGTCACACAGCAAATGATCTACCAGAAGCACATGGCTGAGTTATAGGATGATTGCAGGACACGTCTGTGTAGATTCATCTTGGCCGAGAGTATGGCTTAGACCTGCTCTATATGGAAAGTGTCATGAGATGACCTCTGTTATGATTTGCTGCTACATAAGTAAAATTTCGGTAAGCTGAAATGCATGTGGTACAGTCAAATCCAGGTTAAACAATCTATTGAACTGTACTCTAGGCTAATTGTTAAGAACACATGAAGCGAGGTGTCGTCTGAAGTCCATCCTTTGGGAATGAAACCCCACAGTTTGAAGCAGGTGTGGAACAGCAGCAATGCTGCAATAGTGTTAAAAGCAGTGTTTACGGGATTGTTTCCAAGGGGTAAGTGCACTGGCAGAGCAAAGCACCAGTCTCGCCATTCTCTGACTGGGCACCTTAGACTGCAAACGGGAATCAACAATCTAAAGAAATCAATAATGTACTAGATTGAACAATCAATCTACTATGTGTGGGCCCGACACCAGCTACTGGACACACTGACCACAGGAGCAGCGCGATGTCAAGTGACATATTTTAGAGTATGTGTGAGCCAAGCACGAAGAGTTGGCCATTCATATAACACAAGCAGCAGATAACTATTGAAATGAAGCCATGTTCCCAGACTTCTCAGTAAAGAATAAACCCTTAAAGAAGAGTCACTATAGTCTAAATTAAGCCAAAGACAGCACATGCAGGAAGTTTCAGGCTCCTGCCTTGAGCTCCCCCTCAGTACGGATCAGTGTCTTTCTTGCCATTTGCTCCATGTATAAATTAGCTACTGTGGGAGTGAGAGGTGAACCCATTTTGAGGCCATGTTTTTGCTTACAGAGAAAATCTCTTTTTGTCTCTTTCTGTTTTATATATATGTAGTGTTGAAACACAGGTCTGTCAGTGGGCCTGTTCGGTCTGGGTTGAGCAGCATTCTGTTATTTATACAACATTGTGATATATTTTAAACCTGGCAGCACATTAAAAGGCAGATCACCCACGAGACTGCATGCTTAAACATCGGTGGAGCCACAGTGTTTACACAGTGAATTGCAATGAGCAAAATACAGGTCTGTACGATGGTGAAATGCCTCAATTTATGTCCAGAAAAGAAACAATTTTGAGGACAAAAATGCACATATATCCTACAGAGAGATAGTCCATGGACAATCTGAACAAGATCTCGAAGAGGTCTTGTGTGTCAGACTGTATCTCGTGGAAGGACTAACACATTCAGAAGGGATCTCCCCTTTGA
Source organism: Argyrosomus regius (assembly GCA_946959425.1). Classification (NCBI taxonomy): domain Eukaryota; kingdom Metazoa; phylum Chordata; class Actinopteri; family Sciaenidae; genus Argyrosomus; species Argyrosomus regius. The sequence continues at coordinate 22,992,969 of OX336888.1, read as the reverse complement.
TCCCTTCTATACCATCTTGGATGATAGGTGAAACATTCAATTTTAACCCTCCAGCATACTGTGACATTTCAACTTCACAGTATAACAGCATACCTTATCTGTGAGGCTGAGGTCACAGCGACCCATCTCCAGCAGCAGACGAACGATGTGTGTGTGTCCATGTTCGCTGGCGCACATCAGGGCCGTGGACCCCTCGCGATCCTGGGAATTTACATCCGCACCGCAGCTCAGGAGCAGCTTCACCATGGCAACGCGGCCATGGCTCACCGCAAGCATGAGTGCCGTCTGGCCTGCCTAGAGAGAGAGTGAGTGAGAAATACAGAGAATTAGATTGAATCAGTGAGAGGGCAGGTATAGAAAAGAGAGATAGCGGAAGAACTATGTGTCTAAAAGTCATTCTTACAAAGTTCGGCATGAAGATACATTCCTCACACTCAATTACTGTATTCAAGAACGTGCACAGTTAATTTAAGTATGTTTTCCAAGTCTAATATGTTTTTCCTGCCATTTCTACATTTGGTTTGCACTACAGATGGCCTTGCTGTTGAGAAAAGATGGCTGAAGTTATGGTGTATTCCTGTGATGTGACCCACTTCTAAAAAATTCTTAACATGCTATGATTTCCCCAGAGGATTTATTAAATTCCAAGACTTACTATGCCTGAAATACAACTTCCTCTACAACAATAACAAACAACACAGCAAATCCCTTGAGTCAGTGAATTCAGGGGAAGCCATTTGTCAGTGCAAGCATATACAATATATTACCTGTCTGGAGCATGCATTGACGTCACCCAGTTTCAACAGTTGTTGTGCCACCTCCAGATCATCAGGGCTCTCAGCAGCCGTCAGTGCAGCGAGCATCACTGGAGTATAGCCTGCCTTGTTCACATTGTCTGTCTCACATAAACCTGAGGACACAAACACAATGTTTTAGTAGGTGTTCATGCTCTTCTGTTCTACAAGCTGTGTGTGTTGTTTGCATCTCACCGGTATCAAGCAGCAGTTTGACCACAGGGAAGTTTGAATGTGACACACTGTAGTGGAGGGCCATATTCCCATTGCCGTCTGTCAAGTTAACGACATATGGCAGGAGAGTGGGTGTGGTCAAACCCACTTGTCGCAGGTATAATCTGACGGTATCGGCCTGCGAGTCTTTCTGACTGGAGATCCTGAACCACTCCTGGTAGAGCACCACTAAAACCTGACGCTGAGAAGAGAAAGAGGAGAGAAGAGATATAAATGAAAAACCCGCCCATGGCAGCATTTTTATCGTTCCCTGAACATATTTTTTACTGTTTGGGCTGTTGAGCAGCTTGCATTTTCAGCCCGAGGAATGACACTGTAAACCACATTGCTCCACATTATTCCACTCACTGAAGTCAAAGAGCTCGAACAGAACATCAACAAAGAACCTGAAGCATTTTCCCTAAACAAAAAATATTTTTTATCACTTTTCAGAAACTGAATTTGAAATTTTAAGCATATTTTTCCAGCATTAAAAAGAAGATAAACACATAACACATCAAGCCTGGAGAACCGATCAAAAACAACCATGAGCATTAACTTTGCACTTATATCATTTTACACAGCTGTGAAGAAATAAAACAACAGCCAAAAGAAACTTACCATTTCTTTATCTGGGGATGAAACCTCTTCCATACGGTCTTTTACATACAAGCAAGCGTCTATGAAACGCTGGTCAACTTTTTCCCTGGAAATAAAGACCAGATGACACAGTAAGGAGCTGCAGCTATTTTTTTTTTACCCATTCTAGATTATCAAAACCTTTTAAGCAGACCAGGAGTATCTGGAAGTAAAGAAACATAAATTTAACCCAGCGCACTCCACCTCTGTTCCTTTCATTGTTTTCTTTACTGCTTTTTCAGGTTTAATGTTGACATACCATCAAGTCTGTCTAAGATATGGCCAAGAGACGGCTACTTTGGTTCTTGTGTAAAGTTTGTCTGGCATGAAAACAAGAGATAAAAGATGTCTCGCAGGCCTCTGCAGTGTGCACACACATCAGTCAGCAGTCTGACACATTGATAGCACATGCAAACCTTGATGGTAACAGATTAAACTGATTCACTGCCCAATAATATCCACCAAGTGCTCACACTGCTCATCTATCATGCACATGTCATACTGTACATCTCAGTGTCATCCACTCAGGGTTAGTGCTGCCTCTCACTGTGAGCTGCTCTACTGACATAAAACACGTGTGTGTACAAGCACAAACACACATAGGAATGATGAGACAGGTGTTGAGTAATGACTTTATAAGTCCTGTCTTCTCCCAGGGCTCCCATCTACTGTCTGGCACTGGTGCCACATACCTGGGAGAGATAAGTGATCGGTCAGTGACAGGGACAACACTGCTGGTTATTTTCTTTTTTTCCCAGATGCGTGGCACTTTAGCAAATGTGGTGTGTCTGTCTGAGACCTCTATTAGAGTAAGAGCAGCTTATACTGAAGTGTGTAGGAGCACGTTGTGTGTGTTTGTGTGAAGCTTACTGTACATTAAAGTGTGTGTGGAAAATGTGAGTATGAAAAAGAGGCGTACAGTGTTTGAGTGAGGCAGTGACTCAGTGCAAAATATTGAGCGGTAAGCAGTGTAAGTAGCTATGAGTGTGTTTTAATGGGATTTCTGTTTGTGTTTGTGTGTGAGGCCAACTCTATATTGAAGTGTCGCTCAGCACCGGTGTCAGACAAAGTATGTAGGCTGTAGCTAGACACAAAACAAAGCACTCACTTGTGCTTCCCCGACATCACGTCACACTGTCATCTTTATGGATGTATTGTTCTTTAATTATACTGCATTATCTTTGCATTAACTGTGTTTATATTCTGTAATTTGCTGTGATGGAGAGTGTGGGTCACAGTGATCAGTGGGTTTGCAGTTGTGATGGGTTTGCTTAATGTGTGTTACTGAAAAAGAAAAGCCTTTTTGCCAACTTTCATGGATTATTCATGATCCACAATCTCTACCTGCAACATAAAGCCAGTCCATGCTGACCAGTCACAGTTCATTATAGTTTATAGCCCTCTGTGGCTACGTGTATAGGCTCTGTAGCTATGTTGTAATCTCTAACACACAACTATAAATGAAGCTTTGCCGTCTGTCTCACCCTTCTGCCTGTTCTTCCAGGAGGTCCTGGCTGCCCTCTGGATCCAGCAGGCCTCTCTCACTCTCCTTCTCTGCAGCCACAGCAGCTCCTGCTTCAGCTGAGACCTCTGCATCCTTCTGCTTGGTCTCTGCTCCCTCCTCAGGCTTCTCTTCTGGCTGAGGCTCAGTCTCCTTTTCCTTCTCTACCTCTGGTTCTGAGCTGTCTTCCTCCTCTAACTCCACCTTTGGCTTCTCATCTCCACTGGACTCTTCGCTGGATGTTGTCTCATAGCTGGAGGACAAAGCAGAGATCCATCTTTAAATTATGCAAGACAGAAACCTTTTTTAGGCCTTTGGAACATTTGACTCATGTTTCTTCACTAGAAGTAAGCATGTGTACAAAAAATAGACACAGACAGAAGTAGCCACGTCAATAAAACACCTTAGCAGCAGGTAAAAACTAACATGAAAACACTAAAGTCAGGCTAGATAAATATGAACAGGTCATTCCTCTGTACATCTCAGGCACGACATGAAAAAACATACCTGTCTAATACAACCTTGGCCCACATATCCAAAACATCCTTCACACAGTTAAACATATACATAAAAATCCATAGGTATGTTTGCACACTCACATATGCAACCTTGGACAAAACACAACCTTGTTCAGTGAGGAAAAGTCGATGATATATTTAGAGCTGTTGAGGTTTCTGGTCCCATGTGTATGCATGTGTGAGTGTGATCATTGGGGTGTAACATGAAGGAGACTCTGTGAGGCCAATGATCAGATAAGTCTCATATTGAATGCCACTGATTCATGCTTATTTGTAGACGCACACACACTGAGACACCACACCACGAGAGGCGTTCAGGGGCCACAGCATTCCCTGGATTCCAGAGGAGCTCAAGGGAGAGCAAAGATAGGTTAGACCATCCAAAGAGAAGAAGTACAAACAGCAGCCCACTTCCTGGTGTGGGTAGAAGTATAAAGATAGTCAAGAGAAAATACTGTTGTCTGACATGTTTGTCTCATTATAAATAGTATCTGCTTTTATCTGGAACTGAGGAGTGTAACACAGAAATTGAGATTTATTGTTCTGAACAGGGGTTAAAAACTCAAAAGAGACTAGGCTAGATGTGGACCATCTTATATAACGTCTTATTAGTACGCCTATCTTCTGTTTATAAAGGAGCAGATCCTTTCAATACTCACTGATAATTCATTATTTGTTCTGGAGAATGGTCGATAGGCCATGTTTGCAGATCATTTTAAAACAGGGAGGAATGACCTCACCACAGCTCTGACAAAACATAGCGAAGGCGCGCAGGTCATAAAACAGTGAAGCTCAGGAATGTAAGAACCTGAATGGAGGGAATAAAACAAATCTCCTGATGGGAGCCAAGAGACAAATGGATCATTAGATGTGTGCATGAACCTAAAAATAGCCTGATTTACAATTTTATTGACGGGTAAGAGGCTATAGAAATATTTCAAAAACAATCCACTAAATGATCATACTCTTTTAATATGCATTTTGTTATTCTTGTGATTCATTAGATCACTGAACATCTTTGGGGATTTCAAATGAGACTGAGCACATAACAAGTTTGTTCTCGGATGTTTGAAACAGATGTCTTGGCTCCTGGTGCTTTCACAGAGAAGTGGATCACCGTCAAGTGTTGTATGCACATCTGAGGTAATTACTATGAATATGTGTATGTGCGTGTAGCTCTGTAGCTATGTATGTTTTTATTTGTCTACAAAAGTGTCCATAAATGTGAACATTGTGAGGACAAAAGTCTGCCTGTACCCATCTAGGGACAAAATCTGGTTCAGAAGGTTAACCAATTTTTATTTTAGGACTAGACTTGGTTTAGGCTAAGAGGTTAGGATTACACATGTAGTACTTATGGCTAAGGTTAGGGTAAGCATCCAGGCTATTTATGTCAACCACTACCATCTGATTACTTAAAATTCATCATCAGCTTTTATGAGCACACATACACAGACAAACACACACACACACAATGCATCTGGCATCAGCAAATGCTGACCTAAGCACACTTGCACAAAGCACAGAGGTATCATCAATACTGACAAAAATATGCACACACATCACATAATGTACAACACACATTCACACTCCCGGTAGAAGCAGTGAGTTCAAATTCAGGGCAGTGTGTCTTCAAATGAGCCTTGATGACTAGCAGCACGAAGTAGATGTGCGAGACACAGCTGGACTTTGTTCACAGTCACTGTGGTCACATTCAGGTGAACAAGGAGAAAGCTGATACACTCAACTAACTGCAAAATGTTGCATCATTAACAAATGGACGGTTCATTTGTTTCAAGAATATTGCTGCTGTGTAAGGTCGAACACACAGTCTATTTATCTGACTAATGAGGCCTGTATGGAGAATAGCTTTGAGTAGTTTTTAAATAATCTAACTGGCTGTACTTTATTCTTAAATAAAGTGTACAATACTTGTATTATCTTTTATTTATTTTATCTTTAGCTTTTTATGCACTACCAAATCCAGGTATCATTTGATATACGGTACCTCAAAGGATTACCTGGAGTAATTTCTGGCTAATTCCACTAAAGCCACTTTGGAGAATGTAACATATTAAACCTGAAAACTCTGAAAATTGAAGATATGTAATCCTTGTTTTTGAATAATTTCTTATATTAAATCAGGATAAAATAGATTAATACATTCTGTTATTCTCTAGTCCACAATGAGTTAATTCTAATGTGCGAAATAAAAATAACAAAACATACATGGACACAAATAAAAATGTACAAAAACACACTGCAGCCCACATAAAGATATTAAACACGTATGATTAAAAAGAAGATTTTTACCCTCCATTCACCCCGACAAACTTCAGGTTTTTCTTGGCTCCCTTGTTCCCCTGCTTGTCAGCAACACCATTTTTCTTCATAATAGATTTGAGACCTGGTGAAGAGGAGGACGAAGGGAAAGGGAGAACGAGAGATGAAAAAGAAAAGGGAGGGTGGGAAAAAGTCATTAGGCCTTTGTGGAGTGTGTATGTGTGTTGTTGTGTAACAACATCCAGTGGAGTTCCCAAGACTTGTTTGTTTCTAGCTGTATAATAGTTACTGTAATGACATGCTTTGTACTGGAATAGCCTCTAGAAAAACATGTCTACCCAATTATAAATGTGCTGCCACTGATGCATTTTCTGTAAATCCAACTAAAAGTCCCTCCAAGACGAGAGTCATATATAACATTTCCTTGAATGAAAATAAATAGGAGGATGGAGGGTTTACTTGTCTCCACAATGTGTATCCAGCAAAGACAATCAAAACAACTGAGTCTAGTTAATGTAAGTCTAAAGGCTAAGAAAAAGCGATACATCAAACTATTATTGGTAGCTCATGAGATCGCATATGGTTTGCACATGTTCTAAGTCTTGTCTAAGTATATAAGGCATATCTGCCTACTTGTTTCGGCACTTCTGTGTGCCAGTGTGTGAATGTAAAGTATGTGTATCTCTTAAAAAACATGTTTGAACTGGATTGATATTGAAGAACCTCTGGATGCAATTACAGGCTCATGAAATAATGTGGAATCCCTGTCTTGGCAGAGAAAGTGGAAGCTCGGGCCCCATCTGTATACTCCATACAAAGACAACAATAAAACTAATGTGTTAATAGCACACTGTCAAGGAAAATGACTTTTTAAATAGGATTTCTTGACAAAAATTGTTAATGTAACCTAACCTAAGTATTTAAGGATTGTGCAAGAATAACATAATGACAATTAGACCAGAATTTGCTATGGTGAAGAAGTTGCTAAAGAAAACCAACTTGTGACTAATGGCTGTGCAAAAAACATCCACCCAAAGTAGTTCCAGGGCAATATACACAGGTCAAGATTATAGGCCTTAATAACATCATACGACTTTGACATTGTCAAATGACATTGTTCATGTATGTAACTACCCTATAATTGATTCTGCATGAGCTCCTTTGCTGACTCCCCTTGGCTCTAAGCCCGGTATTACGGTCTTAGTTGTGCCTGACAGCAGACATGATGCAGAAGCCCTGTAATGTTTTATGCAAGGACATAAGGATGTGGCTTTGAGCCAAAAACCACGAGCTGAAAAGAACCCAGCGACCACCATGTGAGAAGAAGGATGCTTTTAGATCCAGTATCTCTCAGGAGATAGATAGAGATATACTGTAGGAGGTAGCAGGGAGAGATGGAGTTTACAAAATATTTGGAATTTTAATACAACCTCTTGCCATCTTCCAATAAATAAAACAATGATGTAATTTAACCTTCCCCCAATGTGTCAGAGACAATGATTTCACTCATCCATACAAATCTCTGTAGCTCAACTTGAGTCTCTGATGATCAGGATGAGTGAGAGTTCTCAACACAACAGCAGTGGTTTCTGTTTTCATATTTGTAGAAGTAAAACACTGATGTAATTTGAGGTATATCTAGGCACACATACACAAAACACATAAAATCACTTTTATATACTGTACTCCCAACACTGAACTTAAAATGAACTCTGAACATAAAATATGTGTGTGTGTGATAGAGAGACAGAAAAGCAAGACATCAAGGGAGGAAAGGCATCGCCCATTTGATGTGTGTGTGTGTGTGTGTGTGTGTGTGTGTGTGCGTGTGTGTGTGTGTGTGCGTGCGTGTGTGTGTGTGTGTGTGTGACAGTCTGTGCTTCTCTACTACTCTAAGTAAGTGTCTGTACACGTATGTGGGCACTTCCCAGTATGAGTGTGTGTGTTTGTCTTTACTGTGTAAAGCATGAAATCCAAACCTGATCTACTCTTGGAGGTTATTGAACCGTGTTGTTTCACCAGTGCTTAGTATAATGTGTTTGCCCACTCTTGTATAGGAGAGTATATAGTTACTGTATCTTAAACACAGCATGTTTTGCATATGAACATGAAATTTGCTACCACCACAGATGACCAAAAGCATGATGTCATGATACAGTTTACAATGTTTTTACTTTATCTTGCCTTTGTTACTACTGTACTTGTAATTGTAATTGGATATCTTATAAACTACAGAGAAACAGGTTGTGCAAACTGATTTTAAAAAATTAAGTAGAGATGGGGTCTTGGCAATGAGAAGCATCAGAAAAAGATGCTGAGGTAAATGCTAAAGTAGATTGGTGGAATGCAGCAAAACACAAAAAACAATGACCACTGTCACTGTGATTTGAAATTCCACCCAACAGTCAAGAAGCACTTCTATCATTAAGGTTAGGATACAAATGGCTATGAAGTTATATTTGACATGGACACAGATTAAGTTCAGGGAATCATCCCAAAAAAGTCAAGTGATACCACTCATACGGCAATGAGTCAGGTACAATAATCCTTGTGTTGATATACAGTAGTATTATTGACAGATGGTAGACATGATTTGAGTTGAGTATTTCTAAATAATAGAATAGGAACAGTGTAGTTTCAGGTTGCAGTGAAAAGAAACTACCCTACGAAGCAGCCCAGCTCACTGCAAATACAAGACTTTGTTGTCAGTTTGATAGTAATAGTGTGTGTCTGACATGAGCTGTGTGCTGAACTATTAAAAAGATCTATACAAGTGACACCACAGAAATCCGTCAAAACCATTCTAGCAAAGTTTGGCTGCTCCTGTAGGCCTTCTGTTCACAGCAGAGGAGTAAGGATGAGAAATATTCAAGGCTACTGAGTTGAACATGTACACATTAATCATGAGACTTATTGGCAGAGATCAGAAAGGACATGTTGTAATTAAGTAGTTCAGCTCATTGAGTCTATTACAGATAGGTAAGCAAGTATGACAGACACATGCACAAATGTGTATAAACCATGGGGTCCTAACTGAACCACGAGCATACCTTGTTCTTGCTGTTTGCTGGCAGCAGCAGCAGCTTTCTGGCTTGGTGAGTAAAAGGCAGAGAGGACACTGAGGGAGCTGACCAGTTGACTTTGAATAGAGCTCATTTTGGAAGGACCAGGTTTCCCTGCTGGCTTCCCTGTTGTTGCTGCAGGGACTGCTTTTCCTGCAGGCTTGGCTGCTGCTCCTTTGCCTGCCTCTGCTCTTTTCACTGCCGTCTGTTTCTGGGTGCTGGGGGTCTCCTGCTGACTGGTCGTCTGTTGAGCTCCAGAGCTGCCCCCCAGCTGTGCCCACTGCTCCCCCAGAAGCCCTGTTAACCGGGTTACGACTTGGCCCAAAGCCGCAGGCGATGTTGGTGACTCACTGGAGCCTCTGCGAGGGGGCTGGGCATCGCCAGCATCCCGACGTGAGGCTTCACTTGAACCACGACGCTGACCTGTTTCACTGGAACCTCTGCGCAGAGATTGTGTCTCGCTGTCATCTTTGTGAGGGGGTTGAATCTCACTGGAACTTCTACGAGAGCCCTGAGATGGAGTTTGGGTGTCACATGACCCCTGGCGAGTTGTGCGGGCCTGGGCTTCTCCTGATCCACGGCGAGGAGGTTGCGATACACTGGATCCCTTCTGCAGTGCTTTCAGTTCTTTGGAGTTCCGTCGCGTTGCAGTGGTATGAGACTGAGACTGAATTGATTTGGGCCGGGTTTGGACTTCACTGGAGCTTGGAGATGGGCCCTGAGTCGCAGTCTGAGATTGAGATTGTTTCTCATTGGGCTCCTTAGGGGGCCTCTTTGCTATGGTGTGGTCCTCAACCTGAGACGGAGATGGGGCAGGATGTTTTATCTGTGGTTCAGAGGGTTGTGTGGGGGTTTGGGCCTCTTGCTGAGTTGGACCTTGTACCTGGGGTTGGGTTTTTGTCTGGGGCTGTGACTGCTGGGCTTGAGTTTCACCAGATCCCCTACGAGGACGCACAGGTGCAGCCTGAAGATGAGGAGGTGAGGGCTGTACCTGCTCTGCTGAAGGCTTTCTGCCTCTCTGGGGTCGTACAGGAACTACTGTCTTCACTGAATTCTCTGCTGTTACTACAACAGTGTCAATTACTACAGTTTCTTTGATTGTTGCACACACAATCTCACCTTCTTCTGTTTGTTTCTTCTCAGTCTCCAGTGCAGTCTGTCGTGATTCTACAATTTCTGTTACTTCACTCTTTGGGGGTGTCATTTCTTTCGTTTCTGAGTCATTCTTTGCCACAACTGTTTCAATTTTAGATTCTGTATTTGCTCCTGTTGCAGACTCCTGAAGTGGACTGGTACGGTCTTCATCCTGGCTCACAATGTCTGAAACTACAGTTTGATCAACTCTGCTTTCTATAACTACAGTTGGACTCTCTGTGACAACTTTCACAATCATGCTTCCACTATCTCCACTACCTCTTCTTTCATTTGCTTCGTTATCTTCCACTCTTTCACTGACCACACTACCTACATCTTCTCTTTCACTCTCTGCACTTTCACTCACTTGACTCTCTGCTTCTGCACTTCTGGCTGGATTGTTATGCTGGCGTCTATTTATCTCTGTCTCAGTCTGCTGGTCTGTCCTCTGTGCTCCTTCTGTCTCTGTCACCCTGTCCACAGTGTCTACTCTCTCTGTCTCTGTCCCCCGGTCTGCACTGCTAGCCCTCGGCCTCTGTGGATGGTCCGTTACTGTCTCTCCCTCTGTTTCTGTGACTTGGTCTACCCGTTCCGCTACGGGCGTCTCGGTCATCTGATCCTGAGTAGGGATCCTCTCAGTAACTGTGCCCCGTTCCATGCTGTTGGCTCTGGGTCTTGGTGGGCTGACAGCAGCTACTTCTGCCTCCATCTCTGTCACCTGTTCATGTGTGCCAGCTTCATTAGTGTCTGTTCCTTGATCTATACTTCCAGTCCTTGGTTTGGGTACACACACTTCAATACAGATTTTATCTGTATCTGTTCCCTGATCTATTGTACCAGGTGATTCTGTCTCTGTCTCTTGGTTGGCAAAATCTACTCTCTCTGTCTCTGTCCCTGTGTCAATACTCTCTCTTCTTGGTCTGCTGTGTGCTTCTGTAGTACAGACCTCCACCCTCATTCCTTCACTCAGTTGAAGTATTTTCTCCTCTTTAACCTTGTTCTCCTCTAATTGTTGTTTCAAAAGATTATTAGTTCTATCCAGCTCTTGACTAGCTTGACTAAGTTTAGCTTCCAGTGCCATAAGCTTCTCCTGCAGCATCGGCGTACTGTCCACAGGTTGTCCTCCTTTTGCTGCATTACCAGCTTGAATACTGCTAGCCTCTGCATCTTTTATAGCCACCATAAGTGATGTTAATTCTTGTCCTGCAATGTTCTGTGATAGCTTTTGCACTGCATGCGCCAGTGGACTCTCTAATGTCTCTTTTTGTTTGTCTGATTTTTCTAACAGCTGTGTTTGTCTCTCGGATTCTTGCTTTGACAACCCACCCATTTCTCCATGTGCTGAGGAGCTCTTGACAGATTCCTGATTTGTCTGTTTCTCTTTTTGTAACACTATACTTTTTTCTGTCACACCTTGTTTCTCTTTTCCTGTTACCAGCTTTGCTGGCATGCACTCTGAAGCTTCTAAACCTCCAGTGGGTTGAGTCATCAGAGCTAGGTTGAGCCCTTCTGAAGGTCTGTGTCCTTGTGGCTGAGTGTGTGTCCCAGAGTCAGAACTCTGTATTATAGTAGACGATGATGTGGAAACCTGGGCTTGGGCCTGGGCCTGGGCCTGGAGCTGAAGAAGTAGTTTCTCCCTCTCCTCCCTTAGTGAGCAGATCTGAGCCTTTAGTTCTGGGATGGTTTTGACCTGCTCTTCCAGCTCTCTGACCCGCTTCAGCGCCACTGTGATCTGCTGGTGAAGTCCTGTCCGATCCTGGGGGACACACCGTCTCTCTGTTATGTCCGGCGACGGACGAAACATGTTCTCTGTGGAGCCACTCTCCGGTGTTCCCACAGTACGGTCTGGGCTGCTTGAATCAGAGCCTTTACGCTGCTGTAAGGTGATGGGCATGCTTGATGCTCGCAGCAAATTTGGCCGACTTTGAATCCCCACAACTTCACCATCCCGAGCCCCAGTTCCTAATTCATCTCTTGGTTTTGCTGACACATAGGCAGTTCCTGGACTGGTTGCTCCCCTGCTGCTTTGACTGGAAGTTCCCCCTTCACTTGTCCTGAAGTCGTAGATCTGTTGGACCTCTGTCACCCGTGATTTAGGCTTGGGCCCCAAGGTGGACGTCCCAGACCAAGGGCTGTCTTTTTCTTTAGGGACAGGCCTGGCTCCATGCCCAGGAAGGCTGAAATTTCTGGGCAGAGTGCTGAATTTAGGTGGGCCCTTGACTCTGCGCTGAATGTGGACCCTTTTGATGGTATTGCCTTTTTCAATATCGTCAACATACTTGAGGAAGTCAAGGTCCAGGTGGAAGCCATAGGGAGTTTCCACTGAGTAGGGCAGCTGCTTCCTCTGAACACCACCCTCACTGGCCTTGGACTGAAAGCCATTGGCTGTAAGAAATTAACATGAAAATCCATCAATCAATGCTTCTCCTTCTACTACAAATTATTACAATAGCTAAAATTATGCAACTAAAATAAGTTTCCATGTGCATGTGCTTGATAAAATGAACATGATCCAAATAACAGATTATCATCAGCATCATTATTCCTTTTCACCCACTTGTACAGACAGGCTGTACTGTGCTGCACACATGGTGCTTCATTATGTAAAACCATATCACTTACTGGGAAGTAATTATCATGCAGTGATTACGCCAAAACAAACTAATCAGCATGCAAAATGCTACTCCTGCTGTGTCAGGAGGCGGTTAACACCTGAAGAAACAACGTAAACCCTTCACTGCTTTTGGCCACATATAGTAACAGGAAGTTGAATGTTTTACTGTCTGTGTCAGATATTTTGTATAATGGATAAAAATCTGATTCTACAGTGCATTTACTGTTCTTACAGTTGTAAAAAAACAGATTCGTGGCACAACAAGTTAGAAGCAAGGGGGTTGTTTGTTTAAATGCAGGCTTAGTGACACTCACCACTTTTCTTGTCCATCATGGGAGGCGGAGTTCTCAGTCATCGACTTGTGTTTGCTACAGTTGGAGCTGGCAGCCTGGGAAAAAAAAAAAAAATGAGAAAGCTGTGTGAGAAACTGAAATATTACCCATCATCATCGTCTAAAAAGAACAAAACTTCACATTCTGCCCTCTCTCATTTTTAGAGTACAATGGCAAATCTGTAAAATCAAATGAAAGAAAGAAAACAGCGTCTGGTCCTTGTGGTTGACGTTTCAGAAAACATGCTGCTTGAAATATAGTAAATAAGTTTCCTTTGTTGAAGTTGCTCGTTTTCTGAGATTTACTGTATATTCCGTACAGAAACTAAAGCAACTCATACAACAACAGAACAATATATGCCTCTGTGAAGTAAGTTATTTAAGACCATACTCCAGCCTTGGCTAGGTTGACAGGAAATAATGACAGAAAAGTTGACTTATGTGAAATCTAACATAAGCAAATTGAAACATATCAAGTAAACCCAACATGATGCTTAATATGCATGCAGTAATATTGTAATTATAATTGCACAACAAAACACAGAACACTACAGCAAATGGTTGTATGAGAATTGTTCAGCAGTCCAGATGGAAAGGCTTTCAATTATGAGGCTGTATTCAGTGAAGACCTTAAATGTAACAAAAAGGTCAATGTGCAGTTCATTATTATGCAGTCTAATAACTGAAGACAACATTATTAAGTTATAGCAAGCAACAGCATATATTAATTGCACAGTGAGGGGAAAGGCAGTGTCATTGTGTCCATTAACTTAATTTCTTTTGCCTTGCTGAGCCAGACCTTTAGAAGCCAGTTAAAGTCAACACAACCCTAGACAGACCCATAGAAGGGAACACGTTCCATTTGGTGCCACTTTGTATCATTTGTTCCAGTTGGAGAAGCCAAGAAACCAGAGCCACTTGCCCGTTTTTTTTTTTTTACAATAAGCTTACTGAAAGCTAGAGGTAAGAGAGAGGCGGAAAACAATTCAGCAAGGGGAGTCAAAACTTTTAAGGGCTTATGTAAAGCTTCCTAATAAAATATCCAATACTAATACTAAAACCCAGGCAATTCATCCAGATTTGAGTGAGCTGCACCGTTCAAATCCATTAAATTTACACGTACAACCAAATATCAACTTTAAAGCTATTTAGCAAATAGGCACACATTACAGTATTCATGCAATTTCCATGCAAATTTGTGTCACTGGAGAACATATCTGCTACGTAGGAAATATAGCGGGCAAGTGCCTGAAGCTCTGGTTTAATAAGCGCTGGAATTCAAACTTCCACGTGTGAGACAATTTTAGAGGTGTATATTTGCATTTTCATTCATTTTAGTAGGTGCTCTAACACAGTATATGCACCAAATGTATTGGAACAGCCAGTACATATTGAGGGTTTTTTTACACCAGGCTTCCATGCATTGTATTTTATTATGCCCCTGGGTTGCATTTTACTGCAGATATATTTTAATACAAATAGTTAATAATGCAACAGTCCAGGTCATTTTGCTTAAATGGTGTTTCTGTCATATGTTATTTCCCTTCCTATTCCTCCTGATACCATTTTTACACTGAAAGAAGATAAGGGTCTTGTGGGAATATGGAAAGTCTGTTTCTAAAGAGGCAGTTTTCCTATTTGAAATGACTGCTTTGATGTCTCAATAGAATGGGAGCATGCACCTCCACACTGCATCTGCCTGTGATACTGAAAACAATGTCTTATGCAGAGACCCTCAGCAAACCAGTTGGTCTTTTTTTAGTAGATAATTTATAGTTTTTAATCAAACTTTCAACTCACCTTGTACCTATTGGTTCTAAAAGTCACCTGCATTCGACTGCATGTAACAGAGCAACTATTGTAATTGATTATGCTATTAAAATTGCATTAAGACATCCACTGCAGCACATTTAGATATGTTTGTGTGCTTGTACAACACAGTACTTAGGTGATATACAGTAGTTTGAAGTAGTACTGGCCACAGGATAAACTGTGCGTTGTGCAGTGCTGAGTAGGGACATATTGCAAGGCAAGCATTACATGAGCTGGCAATGTAATCAATCAAAATGACAGGCAGTCCACCCAGGGACCCAAACAGGAACTGTGACAAGCTCTGTTTGGCCCTTGTATCCTCTTCATAGATTGAGCCTTAGTAATAAAAAAAAAAAAAACTGGTGACCTGGAGCAGAATTGTTGTCTCTGTTACAGATGTACATACACACATTGAGAGTGAGACAGACACAGATGAACTGACTGACAGCCTCTGCACATGATCTGACACCCATGTGATCGCTACCATGGCAACCATTCTTCAATCCACTACTTCTGCACGTCCCAGGAGCACAGGCATTCCTGACTCCTCCTGATGCCTAGTGCGACTACGATCGGCTCACTGTCCTTAAGGCTTAATTAGCCGATTTCAGGGCAGAAGAATGCCGCTCGTAATTGCTGAGTGAAGTACAGGCAGACCCCACTGGCAATTATACACAGTGGGCAGGCAACAAAACCCTCCTTAATTAGATCATTACTGAAACGGAGAGACAGAGGTAGAGTGGGAGAGAATGGAGAAGGGAACAGAAAGAGGGGGAGGTTAAAAAAAGGGGGGAGGAGAGAAGAAAGAATAGAGATGAGGTGAAGAATACAAGGGCAAAAAAAAAATTAAAGCTCGAGTTTGGCAGACGAGTATGACAGAAAGAAATGAGGAGGACAGAAGTGACAGAAAAGATGATGCTGTGAAAAGAATTGCCACAGTAACAATCAGTGACTTGACAGAACTGCGAAGAATTTCCCTAATGAGAAAGAGTCTACCTGACCTTCCCTACAGTGAGGATTTTTTAAAGTTTCCTCTTTTAATTAAAGTAGCTCTTATGTGGCTAATGGAGGCCTCAGAGCAACAGAAAATCATGTTATATTTGGTGAGCTTCAGCAGGGAAATACGGATGATCACCATAAATGATGAGCCATTATATCAGTCTATAAACATCCACTGGAAATATATATGTTTGGGTATGCAAGCAGTGGTATTGCAGCATGGTTACCAGTAGATTATCGAGGTTAGGTTAGTGATTAAATATTGGAAGCCCCTGATGACACTGATGATGCACGATCCACACTGGATTACAGCTTTAATGACTGTGAGCTGGCAGCTCATAAAAGCTATGCTAATCCAAATTAATAGTATTTGCTACTGGCTACACAAAAATCTCAAAGGATGCCACGGATGTGTGCGTATGAGTGTGTGTCCAAAACTTTGTTTGGGTGTGTCTGTACCAATTTAGTTTCTTTGTCAGTGTCTCTTTGTGTGTGTGCTTACATTGCTTACAGTGTGTAGGTTTGTCTGGTTGTGTTTGAACAGGAAACACACTCCAGGTCTCACATGCACACACATGCAGAATAACCCCTTAAAGGACATGCAACAATCTCTCAACGCCAATCCAATAAGTGTGACAGCTGGCCGAGAGGCGACGACGTCGGTAATGTGAAGCCCGGAAGACAGGAATAATGAGAGTACAGTAAATAAGCTCATACTGACAGCCAGGGGTTTTCATATGTCATCAACATGGAAACCTCAACCATTTTGAGGGTATTTTGCAACAGAGACCCAGGGAAACCAACTAAATACTCAACTCTGTATTGTAAAATGTCAAAACATGGCAGTCCATGGGGAAAACTGCTATTTTAAACATTTTAAACTTCCTGCAAATACAGCACATAATGATACAAATTAAAGTTACACTAACTGCCAAGGTTTTCCAATTATACACTAGCTCAGAAATTCACACATACACACGAGACAAACACACATACACAGAAAATTACTTCTGACCCAACCTACCAAGAAGGGGGGGAAAGCATTAATTGAATGTCATGGGTCATTACATTGGAGTGCCTGTGTACTGGAGATTGAATTAGTCTGATACACTGACACAGAGCAGGCTTAGATAGAAGACAGGCCGACAGGAAATAAGATTGGAGAGCTCAAGAAGGGGACAGGAGGTGGGTGGTTGGAAGAGAGAGAGTGAGTGAGAAAGTGAAAAAGAGGCAAAGATGGGAGTGGCAGCTGTTCACACTCATATCTCAGCCATGCAGAGTGGCTTTACCGTTATGGTTCCCTCTTTCCAGTGCTCCTTCTGTCACGTACACATGAATGCATTACGAACACTGTGCACCGGTTGCAGCTGCACCTCTAAACATGAGTCAATGTGAAAGCAGCAGCAGAGGAGAGAGAAAAGGTCCCAAGTCCTTATCACAGCCCTGACATGGGACCAGCTATCTCTGTTTACCCTTGTACTACCATGAGAATAAAGCCAGGACTGTACAGCTTAATACGCCAACTCTCAGCCTGAGATAGACACAAACAAATACAAGAAAGAGCACATGTGCAGATGGACACAGGGACACAGATAAAGACATTCATAGTAATGAATAGTTTGCTTAAATTCCCACTGCAGTACAATCTTACAGTAGGGCAATTTTAACAAAGCAGCAAAAGGTGGTATCTCATGGGGCACCACAGTCAAAGATTACTTTGCGACCTCATTTGTGTGTTTAAAAGGTTCACCAGTAACATTTAAAGCCGCCTGAAGATAAATTTAAAAGGAATTAAAAGGATTAAAAGGAAAATCCAGTTTTTACAGAAGTTTCTAACTTCAGCTTTTGCATCACCATTACACATGGTTTTCTGGATTTAAAAGCTTTCACTAAGCAGGGTTACATCATTTGAAGTATAAGAGCTGTTGTTGTAAGACAATTAGGACCATTACTGACTGTTCTGTAAAGAGCTTCTACAGTGAAGTGGATGTAATACTGAGTATTGTGTCATTGTTTTTTGTATATTTGTTATTTGGATCAGTTGATATAAATATGTATTTTAACAGGGGAAAGGGGGTGTAGCAGTAAATTAAAAAATCAGCATGTGCAATTTTGGTATCGGGAAATACAAGGACTTATGCTACCTACCTGTGTACACCTGCTTAAAAGCTCACAACACAAAGTGTAGTCTCCCCTGTGTTATTTTGGTATCTTTAAAGTGACACTATGCAACTTTGGAAAGAGGAAATAACACAATAAATAAAAATCCACCAACAATAGAATGCCCCTTTGGTCATTTCAATACACTCAGTGGTTTTGCTGTCACAGACTTTGTTGGTCTGGTATGACCAGTAGCTTACGGTAGTTCATGGCTGTGCTTGTGCTGTTCTATCCATACATTTTAGCATTTCCAGCATTAGCCGCTGTTCAACAAAAGTCTTGCTTTAAACCATGAATTTAACATCTCACATTATAAAAGCTGCCATCAATCATGTTTCTTGTTTCAGGAGGTTACATTAAATATGATGTCTGTTCTTCGTTTTGTACTCATCTGTGTCCCATTACACAGAATTTCCCTATGTGAGAAACACAGCTGATGGTGCAATTAGTTCAATCTAGTGAGTTGCAGGTGTTGATGACAATTCTGCATAATGACACACTGCAGTATGGAGATGCTCCAGAGCGGTGAACTGAGAAAATTAAGGAAATTCACTGACAAGACCACTGGGAACTGGAAAGTTTCTGGTTGCTGAACCAGATCGAATGAAGGACACTGTTCGCATCCAGATCATGAAGACAAAACTAGGAGACATTTATCTGATATCTCAGAGTGTGTGCACGGCAGGAACAGATCAATCCCTCTGCTCTGCAAGAGTTATTTGAGCACAGTCTGGTCCATCACACTCCAGTCTTATATTATCTCAGTCTATGTATAGTACATGACAAAAATACTGTACTACTAAAATACATCTGCTGGGCTAATTTGCCTTTCATCATCTCCACTCCAGCTCTGTCAGGTCTGTTCTAGTTCATCATCCAGACCTCTTCTAATCCAGTATGATCTAGTCTACTCCAGTATGACAGTGTCTGTATTCAGAAGGGACCAGATTGTTCCCTTTGTGCTACACAACATCTGGCTCTCAACCCCAGAGAGAAATTGACAGAGGGAACTTCTGTCTATGGCCTTCATTACACAGTTGGCAAAATTATCCTGCAGGGCTGTAGTGAGTAAGCTACTGTTTTAGGTCAGTTCAAACTGCTTTTTCTGCTCCAAATTAAGATATCCTGCACTGGATATTTTAATAGAGAACCCATCTTTGAGTGGCAAATAAATTATTATATGTTGTCCTCAAAGAGAAAAAAAGGGGGAAATAAGCTGGTTATCTCCACTTGTTTGCTGGTTATCTATTGTAGAGCCCAAAAGAGACAAAAAATAAACTGCCTGGAAAATATCATCTGTCTGCTTTAGTTTAGTTTACTTTAAAGAGTATGTTCTGTTCCTGCTAAATGGAAATGATGTTCTCTCTAAGCACACAAAAGAAACATGTGCTTATTAAACAAAATAATAGAGAATCAAAAGGCACAAGCTGATGGTTTCTATCTTTCTATTATTCAGTAGCAAGTTTCTTTTGCCTCTGAGCAAGGAAGTTAGTTATAAGAAAATCAAACACTGCACAGCTCAAGGATTCCACTTACATATACAACGAATGTACAGGATGCATGTGGAGGATGACCTTCAGTGTATCTTTCTATTCAACTTGGAAAGATCTGCTAATGCTACTTCCAAATATGAGCGTTGTGTTGATTTGCAGCATGTGATGGGTATGCAGAAAGAAGTGAAAACCTGTAGGACGAGTTCACTGACTCCATGTACAGCAATAGCAATAAAGTTTTAGAAGAGAGAGTGAAGAACACCATGGTAGAGAGTACCATGGTGTTCTTCACACTCTCCAAAAGTTTCACTATCCACCAACAAGAACCTCTGTGTGATGTAAATTTTGTTGGACATTTTTTGGCGTTCATATGCAGCCCAACATTTACAAACCCGCGCACGATACATGCAGACTTTACACCAACAAACATGTCAACAAGTCCGTCTATACAGTATATAAACAGAACTGTGTCTGTATCCATTTTTAACTATATCTGGCCCTTTATTTGGACCACAAGCAGTGGCTTAAATATGTCAGGCCCTGTTCATAAAAGGCTTTCACACCTCACCAGCAGAATTACTTAACACCTTGGTTCTTCTGTGGGAAAAAAACAATGAGGCTCAACCTTTCAGCAAGGCTATTTTGGGCAGCTCAGATTCACACCACACTGCTGCTCTCAAAGAATAGAGGAACTTAACCCTCTGGGGTCCTATCAATTGTTTTTGCAATCCCAGAGGGTTAAACAGTGAGAAAGGCTCAAAACATTATACTTCTTCATCAACATCCTCTTCCGTTTTTTGGTTAAATGAATGTGTAGGGATTAAGCGAACAGACACCCTGCTCAGTCTCCACTGAGAACAGCTACGTTCTGCCACCTCCTGTGATCATTTATTCTGTATTTCAATATGCTCTAGCTGAGCACACACTGCAAGTGTTTCCGTTGAGACAACTTCTGCTTCTCTGATCGGGCGACTACATGAGTATAAATTGCTGATTTAACTGTGATTCATAAGTGGTACTAACCAAGGTGGTAATTCCTGAACTGCTGCTTCCAGACCCTGAAGCAAATCACAATTTTATACTCATATTTCATGTGACACCTGTAATATGTGATCGACTATTTTTAAATACAAAATGAGTGACCACAGGAAGGGAGGTGGAAGAGAGACTTTTTAACATCACCGCTGTGCTTTCTTTGTCTACACTGTGATTATTTTGGTAATGGGAAAAGGTGTGGATGTAAGTAAAAAAAAAAAAAAAAGCCATTTCAATTTTATCTGCATTAGTTTGGACATGACCGGAGCATTAGCAACCCTGTCCTACCTCTGCCTCTTCTGTCAAAGGACAGATAACCCTTACTGTATGCCATGCCCTCCCTGCAAATGTTTTCTTATCAGTCTATCACTCAATCTCTTTAAAGCACAATCCACAGAATAAAAGCATCGTCCTTTTTTCACACAGATCTCCTCGTGCCTTAGTGGTATTTCAGCACAAGGAGCAGCTGCCTGCTTTCATTAGCGATAAAGGAAGTGACACACCATCTATTATTCATTGGAGCACACAGCCAACCCCTTCTAGCTGGAGCTACGTTAGCATTATGGCTACTTCCACTCATGCAAGTTAATGAGGGTGGTGAAGTAACTGCTACCACTAATTAGCATGTGGGCTATCTGACTATTCCTCTGTCAACATTAGCAGATGTTAAAAAGGGGTTGAAAGGGATGGTGACAAGAGATAAAATAAGCAGGGTCAGTTAGAGATGGGTGGCAGAGTTGGGTAGGATAGGAAGATAGTTGGAAAGATGAGGAAAAGAAGGGAATGTGGCAGTCAGAGATTGCAGAAACGGCGGAGCAAGAGGATGGAGAGATATGACAAAGGGCAGATGAGGGAGAAGGTGTACTGTATGTCACCATAGAGGAGATCACTTACAGCACTGCCATGTCACATTATATCAGCTTCCACTCACTATGACAGGTACAATTCTCACTACACACAAACACCAAATATGTATAAAATATTCAAATGTACAATATACACAAGTTGAGCTGATGTGTTTACAAACTCTCACGGATACATGGGTTATAAATAAATCTGGGTCCCCCAGCTCATTAATCACTACTTCTACTGACACATAAAAAAAATAGAAGAGACACACACTTGCATGCAATCAGGAAATTCTGACGCGGTCTGGCAAACATGAAATAAGACATTTTTGTGCATTCAAGTGCGCACAAACATGCATGCAAACGCACAGTTTATTCCCCCACACATTCACACACCTCCTGGTGATAAGAAGCCCGCCTGACACCAACTGAGTGTGAAACCATGCAGGCGATGGCGGTGCAGTACAGTCTGCAGAGCAGGAAGGACAACTCTGGGAAGAAATCAACACTTATAAATTCACACTCCGCTGATCTTAGTATGATGACAGCCTTCCAGCTTGGCTTCCGCTTGCACGCACACAGAAAAACGCACGCATGCACTGTACACAAATCAGACATGTGACACGAACATTCAGATACCGCAGTTGGCTGATTGCCACACTGAGCAGCTCAATACTCACTTCACTGTGTTGTGTGTGTGTGTGTGTGAACGGCTGAATGCATGCATGTGTGTTGTGTGATTGTCGGCCTGCCCACTTATTCTTCCCGCATTGTGTCAGCTGCTGAAGCTGTGTGAGGAGTGCTAACATTCTGCAAACAGAAAAACACCACACTGCCCCTCTTTCACACACCCACACACACACACACACACACACACACACACACACACACACACACACATTTCTACAAACAAATACACGCTCTTTTTTTTCTCTCTCTCTCTTTCACACCTTTTCTCACACATCCCAGGCAAACACGTGTGTTCTAGCCTGCAAAAATAGACTAGAATCCATGGAGTGAGAAAAGAGAGATTTGAGGTGTAGTAGATCAAAGAAGAGCAATGTGAGGTAAACAAAATTAAATTATGGTCTACTTAAACAGAGAAATAGAAAGAGCAAAATGTTCATGAGGGAGGAAAAATAATGAGAGGACACAAGCAAAAATGACAAGACAAAAATGGGATGATGAGTCTTAAAAAAGGAGTAAATTCTCAAGACGTGCTTTCCCTCTCACCTGCCAAGCAGTTCCTTTCACCTCCTGTCCTTCCTGTTTCTGTTTCTGTGAGTGCTAGTGACCCTGCCTTTCTTTTTAACCTCAGCAGAGAAAGAAAGAAAAAAAACAAGGAGAGAGGAAGGGTGGGGGTCTTGGCAGAGGTGGAGCGCTGAGGGGTGGAGAGAAGAGAAGAGAAGAGAAGAGAAGAGAAGAGAAGAGAAGAGAAGAGAAGAGAAGAGAAGAGAAGAGAAGAGAAGAGAAGAGAAGAAGCCGGCTGGTCAGCTTTATCAGTATGATAGATTTACCCGACTGCCAACTGCAACCAACTGGCCTAGAAAAAAATAACACCCCAAAATATAAATGGGCTAAATGGAGAACACATGCACACACACACACAGTTATCACCCACCACTGCCTCTCTGTATTTGTTGATAGTTCAGCTAATTTAAGTGTATGGAAATGCGAGTGTGAGTACAACTTGAGATTTCTTAAAGTGCAAATCACCACAAGGGAAACACCAGGCAGAGTAGTCCTGTGTGTGTTTGTGTGCATGCAAACTTTTTTTTGTGTATGGGTCTGTGTTCATTCATGCATCTTTTGGTGTGTGCACCCCTTTGTGTTTCTGTGTGTGTGTTTTGCCTGAGGCATAAGGCCTTCCTTACAGTGAACTCCCACTATGCACCAGTCTAATTATTGCTGGAGGACTTAAAGTCAACCCCCTCTGTGCTGCTATGGGGCCACATGAGGCCTGCTTTGACTGGGTCGCACTACACACTGGATAAAAAATCCTTTTTAGAAACATCAGACTAGCCTTGCTGACGTATCATCCCTGAAATTTAACGAGTAAACCCCCTAGTTAGCTCTGTCCGTCTCAATAACATAAAGCAGTGTAATGAGTAAACTCTGGCTAGCTCAGCTAGCTCTGTAGTGTAAATGAGGTAAATAATTAACTGCCTTTAAATAGGCTAACTGCCCAGGCTAATGGTTCTTATCTCTTATCTCACTCCTGCACCGATGCCTCAGACCACCGATGTTAATTCGTCTCTTAGCGAGTCTGTGGAACACATTTTAAAAGCAAACATCCAGCCTAAAACAGCTCAGCAGCAAGCACGCAGCATCTGTAAAAATATAGCCTCCACACTTTGGCTTGGCATGCTATGTGAGTGCACAGATACACGGAACATATGAAATATTCATATGGATATATGGCATAACTGCACCATTGCTGGTCCTCTGAATCAAACCAGTCTGCATGGATGTTTTCTGAGGCAAAAGGTTTCATTTTATTTAAGACTGGAGGGAGAAAAGCTGACATACACTGCTGATAGCCTAACTGCTAATTTGCGCTTTAATTGTGTCATAAATCACTTTGTTTACTTTGATGATGCTGTGTGTAATGACTAAATAAGTGTAAGGGAAACAGAACATATGGGGAGGTCTGTGAGTGTGCGGGAGAGACAAATTGTAATACTGCACTAACGAATGCAAATACACAGAACAAATCCAATACACTTTAAATATGAAGAATATAGTCTGACTGACTATATTATATTAGAACTTCAGCGGTGGGTTGCAAGGAGCTTAAAGTATGCTTCTTGTCATGTTCATGTTCGGTCTAGCACCTGATATCCGTTATATAAGATGTGCATGTTTTGTATTTTAAAATTAATAAGACATGATCTTCTTTCTTAAGAGGGTTGACTTGCTCAGAGGCTCTTCAAACATAAGCTCAGACAATGTTCACATCTTCTATGGCTAAATCCTCCCCTTTCCCTCTATGTCCAACACAGAGCATAAAATCAGCTCACATGCTTTCATCTAAAGCAGCGAACTGAAAGAGGGTGTAATGCGGCCTAGAGGGTTAAGCTTCCCCTTTGCCGATCACATGAACCGTCTCCTGTCAGGAGGGATCAGATCCTACCTTAGACCCCTAGGATTTTTGGAGTCTCACTTGTCTCTTGTCTTTTTTTCTGTGTGTCAAGGTTAGACATTGTCTGTCCATTTCGATCGTTCTTATGTTAAAAGAGATGAAAATGGAACGTCAAAATAGTGTGCACTGAAACAAACATTGATTTGGAGCGAGTTGCTCCTTCAAGTTCAAGTATCTCTTTGTGTTGTTCACAAACAAGGGTGGAGTATGAAGTACAAGTATGCAACTGAATGGAGGACTGAGCCCACACAGTAATACAGGGTATTAGACTGACCCTTTCAATCATGGTGGAGGGATTCCCATGACCACATGACCCTGAGACCTGTGGGGAAATAGTTAAATACTACTTAAAGGGTCACCAAAGGTAAGGCAAAGACCCCAAGAGCCTAATGGTTGGGTGATGCTCAAACTAGTTTGTATATCGACAATGTCTGGGCAGGGAAGAATTGTGATAATCATTTAAATATGGAAATAAAAGCTCACACGTTCAGACGATCTTAACCGAACTCATTTATAGTGCTACACTTGTTTGTGCATACAATAAGTGATGGAAGTGTAAAGAACGAAATAAAAACCCTACATGCTTTTTCATCTCTGCTCACCTGCCCAATCACTGCATGAAATGAGCATGTTCATCTGATTTGGAGAGTTACAAAAGGTGCCAGATATAGCCCCACCAAATTCCAACATTGGAAATGTGTTAAGGGAGGGCGTTTTAGGTGCTGTTTAAGCATCAAGCACTTCAGCTGAAGTAGATGGGTGCCTGGTGAATGATCAGAGACACCCTTTGCATCAGCTTAAGTGAGGAAAATTTACTTTGCCTGGAGACCAAGATCCCTTTTGGAGTGAGTCCTATAAGGGCAGTGCCTTGTAGCCAGAATTATACTCACCATCTGTACCTTCCAAAAAATTACAAATCACTGTTGGAAAATAATATGTTTTATGATCTGACAGCACTATGGATAAAATTTGGTTGCTTTTAAGCACGACCATTACTTGATTAGGTTTGAGAGAAAGATCATGGTTTGGGTTTGAGGATTGAAGATGTTTTCTGTTGTGGTTGCAATAATAACCACGTGGTTACTATGGAACAAAAACAACGTTGATTATCAGTTGGAAACGGCAACAGCTGTCTCTCATGTTATGATCAAATGTTTTGTTGACCTTCCATCCACCACAATTTCCTCTGTGCATGGACTTTGTTGCTCCATGATAACGTCACCTGATCACTGCCATCATTGTCATCATGTATTACTACGGCCACTAGTTTTGTCATTTGTCACAGGTTGTTTTGGGGCACAAGCTAAAACTTCTGTTTTTCTCGGCAGGAGATGGGCATACAAGAATAGGTGTCAGAGTACAACTTGTGGACAGTCAGATTTCCACTGAAGCCATGGACCTTGGTGGACAGAGATCTTTACTCTCTATGTCTGAAATAGAACTTTAATTCGTGCAGTCCAACATTCCTACGTGGTGCAGACAGTAGGCCTATGTGACACAGTGTATTGTTGTATATCAGCAGTCTCTGCGCTCCAGCGTGGGCAAAAACACACAGTTAAAATGTTAAAATAACAACGGGCAGCCCTTTGCAAAGTCTGGCACCCCAGGATTGTGCAAATGTATGTGTTTGAATGTGTCTGGTTGCACGTTAAGTGTGAAAACCTAAAACTGTTTTAACTGCTGCACTCCGCAGCTCATAAACATGTAGTTCAGCATAACAGCTTGGACTCAGATGGTGAGTGTTTTTCTAACTGTGGGAGTTACAACAAAACATTCTGCAAAATGAATTATTTGTAATATGCAGCATGTAATTGTAACTAATGGTTCGAGGCCACCGCCAGGCACTGCAGTCATCACTCACCATCAGCCTGACTTAAGTAAGTTTTGATTTAGCTAATTCTTCAACTCACCTCAAATCAGGTTACACTGTCAAAAATGTTGACATTGCATGTTTTCAAATGGTCTCAGTTCTGGGAATATCCCATTCTTCATTATACTGAAAGGAATACACTCCTGCTAATCATTTTAAATGCGTGCTATGTCTTGTAATATAATTTTGCGTGCTATTGTTACAGTTTTGGAACACTGGCAGCTTGAGACTTATGCCAAGTCTTGCAACACACAATTATCTGTGCGAGTGTGGCCTGCAGTATGTGTGTGCATGTGTCTGAGTGGGTACAACTGCGAAAAAAACAAAAACTGTTTTTACTGGCAAAGCTCACAGTTCTCAAATAACATCAAATCCAACAGCTTGAAGCCTTCTGAAAAAAAAGTTTTCTTCTCAAAATTAACTAAACAAACCATAACATAAAATGGTAGAAGATGCCATGAACTCACAAATGTTAGACTTTGACATAAATGTGCTTTCATTTTATACCTAGACGTGTGCTTCCATTTGCCAAATGCAACTGTGCTTGTGTTTTGAAGTTCAGCAGAGTTCAGGGTTGGGTTTTAAAACATGAAAGGTGAACTGGGAGGATATTTGAGAACACTGGTAAAAATCAGGGAGTGTGTGTTTAAGAAACTGAAAAAACACATCGAGTATGATAAAAAGAGAATCCAATATTGCTTACTGGAAACTGTCTTTTTTCACTTCCAGTAAAATGTTATGATTCATTAATGAGAACATGTTTTGCTTTGGGATACATGACATTTCAGTTAAATCCTATTTGGCAATACACCAATGTTTAGGCTTACCATTCTTTTCATAGCTTAACAGCGTGTCTCATTTATCAAGCAAAATACTGTATATATTTTGACTTTTCAAGATTTATAATATTTAGCAAATAAGTTGGCTCACCACATTTTTCAAACTGATTTCACTTTGTACTGATATAACTATTTCAATGTTTGAAATGCATGTTGTGTGTACGTATTAGAAACCATATATCATTGCTTGGATACACATGCAACTATCAACTATCTCCTCTTGGAAGCACAAAATTCCAGCTCCAGACCATATATAGTCTAGGCTAACCTTGCACCACTGACTAATGATATCATCGACCATCGCCTATGACAAAAAGAACGCGTGCTACATTTGTTCTTTGTTTTCATTGCTGTGTTTTTTTGTTCTTTTCAAGAAGATGCATACAGACACAGAGACAAGGGGAATGCTTAAGACACTCTTTGACAAATTGGTGTCTGCACATTCTCCTCTGGTGAATTTTTAACTTGTGCCAGCCCCCAAAAAACATCCTCTCTTGGGTCTCTTGGGTTATGTGTGTAGGTGAGTGTGGATTACTTTGTGTGTCCCATGATAGAGATAGGAGAAGCAGTGGTATGGCATAGAATTAACAAGTCAACAAACAAGCCACGGGAAAACTCTTACGAATTCCTCTGATGAAGGGGAATTGTTTTTACAGTTTGGGATGCAAAATGGCTCACGGCAAATTAAAGTATTGTCATCAGTCCAACAATAAATAATTTCAGGTGGTACCCATTCTCTGTAACAACGAATATCCATTACTGAGATGGTTTTAAGATGGAAAAAACTGCGAATGAAGCTATGACCAGGATTTTCCACTGAGAACGTGTGTGTGTGTGTGTGTGTGTGTGTGTGTGTGTGTGTGTGTGTGTGCATATATATGTTTGTGTGTTCGTATGTGGCTGAGCCAGGGCTGGCAGACATCCTCAGGAAGGCCAGTTGCTGATAAGACCTTCGGGCAGGGGAAAGACTGTTTATACGCTGAAACAGGCGCCCACTGAACTGACCACAGTACTCACCTGATTGCTCAAGTGGAAATGACCTGAACCATGGTGAGCATTGCGTGTGCAAATGTGTGTGTGCATGAGAATCAGAGAGACAGCGAGATGGCAAGACAGAGAGGGAAACAGTCCTAATGACTGAAGACTGCTAATTGAAATCCATAACTTTTAATATAGCAGTGAAAATGGATTATAAGAGCATATAAAAATGAATGTGTGCTGCCCTTTTACTTTCTAGAAAAACCACAGAGATATTGCACGTCATACTTCATTCATTACTTATTCTTCATCTTTTTCTTCCCTCTACATGTAGGTGTCGTCATTATGTAAATGTACAAGCTGGCAGGGAGGCCAAAGCACTCCTCCTCTGCTTGCATGAAAAGCAGCTTGGATGGACAACAGGGAAACAGAAAGAATGGACACAATAGAGACAGACAGACACAATTCTAGTTTCAGGTACATTCCTCTTCTGTCTGCCTCTCTTGCTTCTTATGCATTCTGACTTGCCCAGTTGCTTTCCTTTGTATTCCTCAATGTCACATTCCCCTGGTTTGTCCTTTCATTTCAGACTTTCAGAGTCCCAGAAGAGTTACTATAACCCACAAATTCTACTAAACATGACAATGTGTCATTCTAGCTGCTACAGAGCTGCTTGTTTTGAAAGAGGAGCAGAGGGGAAATGTATCTGTGCTATAGTTAATAGTGTGCATAACAACAGCTTTGGTGCTTTTCCACTGTGTGCAAAATGTAAACAAGAGCCGAGCTTGAAGAAATTGCAATACAGTAGCTAATAGCCAGGCGCTTGGAATAATTTGCTTTTTAGATAAGGTTTGTCACTCTAAAAGCACTGCAGGCCTGTCTTTAAGTGAACATGATAGCTTATGTGGGTTTCCATTCATTTTATGACTTATTTTTATTTGAGTCAATAAACCATAAAACAACTAAATCGATTTTATTCTTTGTTGGTTCAGTGCACTAGATGGAGATGAAAATGTGCATCAGCCGTCAGGAATTTAATCTGGGCAATTGTTGAGCTTGCACGTTTCCATCAGGTGTGTAACAATGCATCCAAAGCTCGAACACAATATGATCAGCTTTCATTGATTTTGGAGGAAGCGCATTACCAGTAGCCGATGGCAGGAGTGGAACTTCGGCATTAGTTTCTTATTGTCTTTCTCTCTTCCTAAATAAGATCTGGTTTTTATCATCCAGTGTCACTCAATCATATCTCAATTTCAATTTGTCTAAGGTGGTGATCTGGTTTGGAAGGACAGAGACAAACTGTAGAGACAAAAAAATGAGGAAAAAGACCAAACATAGGCATTAGAAGACAGGGAAAGAAGAAAAGAAGCACAAGGAGAGTTTTATCATTAAGTGTGGGTGAAGCATGGCTAAGCAATAACCTGATTGTGGCTTTGGTCTGCTCTCTCCCACAGACAGCCTCTTCCTGTAGGGCTGAACTCTGCTGACCTGTGGGGGCGAGAGACTACACAGACTACAGGCTGGACTCTAATATCACTAATCACTACAGGCAAGTAACCACAACTAGAAAGCACTGAGGCAGAGGAACACAGCAGAGAGAGATAGTGTTTATAGCTCTGTTATTTTATCTATGTTTTACTGTCTTTGCAGAAGCACAGTGCATCTCGTATTTCTCTCTTTGTTGGCGTATCTTGTTGTGTTTATTGCTGACCATGAATCAAGCCCGAAGCCACTGAAGCCTAAACAATGCCGCCAATGTGTCTCACCCTCCAGTATATACGGGGAGAGTTGTAAGCTATACATGTAAACAGATGCAATGATATAGAGGTAACAATGGGAAGCTGTGTCCCTGCAGTGCAGATCAAAACAGTCTTGCTGTACAGTACATAATTGCATGAAGACAGAACAACTCAGACAAAAAAACAACAAAGCTGACTGTGTGTTAACTGTGACTGATTAACTACCTGAAGCAGGTTTCAAGTCTTCCCACGCTGATTTTCTTCACATTATAAGATGCACAGAAACCAACAACTTTCAGGAAGATGGCAAATCAATCTAAAAATATATGCTTTGCAAAATGATTGTCAACAGCCTGAAACAATAGATATGGTCCTTCAATTGAACTGCAATATCAAGACACACACTGATTTCAGGGCTGGCAATTTGCTGTGTCTTAAAGAGAAATTGTTATTTTCAACCTGGATGTTATTCTCATGTTTTTCTCCAGTGTGACATCTTGCTATTTTACTCACTGTGCTGCAGTACACTGTAAAGACTTGTAAAATGCTCTCATAAGCAGATCCACCAGTGCAGGTAGTTGGGTCAGCTGGCAAATTGACTCGAAAATGGTTTCACAGTGCTAAGCAGCTCACTACTTTAGCTACTTGGATCACTTTGGGATTACTTTGTGTGTTTACTTTTGATTTGACTCAAAGGTATTTGAGATCATTTCTGCTTTTCGAATTGTCCATGTTTCCCAAAACTGATTTATTTTTACATTAATGTAAATATGCAAATTTGTCATCTGTGAGAGATTTTGTGGTAGCCATTCTTATTATATTGCATTAGGTCGCTGTGAAGAGCATTTTTACATAATTTTCATTGCCTGAACTAACTAAAACAACAACAACAAAAAAAGTTTCTCAATTGATTTTCCAGAAAATAAGTGATGATTAAAATGTTATCATGGCCAGTCTTATTAACGGTCCAGTGTGTAGGATTTAATGGCATCGAGCAGTGAGTCTCCAGATTGCAACTCCCTCACCTCACCCTCCCCTTCCAAGTGTGTAGGAGAAACAGTGGTTATGAAACTTGTGAAAAATGCCACAGGCCTTATCTAGAGTCAGTGTGTGGTTTGTCCATTCTAGGCTATGTATAAACTGTATAAAATGGTGTACTAAAGAACACAGACAGTCTTATTTTCAGGTGATTATACACTAATGAAAACATACTACTTTTACTTATTGTATTCCATTTCTGCCCAAAAAATCCAGTCAGTTCTCACTCCGCGCAGTTCAACAAATTAAAGTACATCATGTTACTCACTGATTTCCTTTACATTTGTCTGACTACTGTATCTCCAGGCACATCTGAGCTCACTCTATGCCACACTGTATGAGTAGAAAAAATAAGTGGTGTTAACCAGGCAGCTGCCTCGCCTCTCTCAGCACAGGCAATTTGTTGAGTCTGACGTGAAGCTACACGGGGTCGTGACCTTGTCTGAACGTTTCCCAGGAATCTTCCCTTACATAAGTGAAAATGGGAGGGGGGAGTGATGTGTTATGGGTCAGAGGTGTGTACATGCTAAAGGGGTTAAATCTATTCGGACGGTCTTCATGCTGTAAGACGAATGTGTTATGTGACAACATTTGATAGATATGACAACAAAATGTCATGATTACCAAGAAAAGGCCTCACAGAAATCAGATGTGAGCCTTAATCATATAGTAAAGAGGCTTATAGATTATAGAGACAAACATCATTTTATACAACATATACTCATCTTGCAGCCTGCAATACTCCTACTCTAGACCACTGAGTATTGCTCACACAAAGCAGAGCCATCTTAATCTGCCCTAAGGGAGTCCTTTGTGTGAGTGTAATGTTTTCCTTTGAGTTAAAAAGGGAAAACCACAAGATAGCATGTAAATAAATCTTTATAATTCAAACAAAATGCTTGATTTTTAAAAAAAAAACTGGGGCCACATGTTGCGAATGACTTTTGGGATTTGCATAATTGCTGATAACAATGGATATAATTTCTTTGGGTAAATAAACTGTCTTTTGTGGGAATTTGTTCTTGGTCTAGATCCAGTTAGATGCAAACAAAAAGAATGTAGACTCAGGCGTTTTACTCCTACTCAGTGAGTCCTTTTATTGTTGGGGAGGAGAGGAGAGGGGAGGAGAGGAGAGGAGAGGAGAGGAGAGGAGAGGAGAGGAGAGGAGAGGAGAGGAGAGGAGAGGAGAGGAGAGGAGAGGAGAGGAGAGGAGAGGAGAGGAGAGGAGAGGAGAATCTTGAAAAGATGGGGATGTAGACGGAGGCAGTGCTGGTGACTCAGATGGCTGAGCTTCTACCATACACTTGTGAAATCAAGGGTTCAAGTTTGGCGCAGAGCCCACGTTTGTGTCACATCCGCTCTCTTATCTTTCCTGACACTCTCCATGGTTCCCTCTCTTTAAAAAAGCAGAAGCGTCAAACCAATCTAGAAGATGAAGTGCAAACAAAAGGGAGTTTTGTTTATTGGCATTGTAGAGCAGCATCTGCCTACAGCTATAAAGAAACTAGTAAGGGCTAAACCCTTTAATTTCTTCAGCCTCCTTCTTTCTCCACCTGTATTTTCTTTCTATGCTTTTCTTCTCGTTTTTCCATTATCTATCTCACCACGCTGGGAAGCACACTAAGTACAGCAGAGCGCGCTGCAGGAAGAAGGACTGCACAAAGAGCAGCAGCGGGATATTAGACTGGCGTGAGCAACAAGGCCCGCTGGGTTCACCACGATAGATGTGGTGACGGGGATGCTCTTTATGTATGGAAATATTCCAGTGGTGCAGATAGAGGAATGGGAGAGGCTGGAGGAGCGTCAGAAGGAAGAAAGTGTCAGATAAAGAGGGTGAAAGGGTGCTGATAGGAGATAAGAACTTGAAGGAAAGACTTTTCAGCTGTTTCATATTCGGATGGAATGAGAGCTGAGGAGTCCAAAATGGAGGAGGCTATCATAGCTTATTAGTTGAGTTGCACGATCCACTTTTGTTTAACCCTTCTTTGTGTAAACTGCTCCATAAAATTGAAAAGATTTAGAGTTATGAGACAAGAGTTGAACATACAAATAGTCAACAGAGCTAACAAGCTTGCTAAGTTGTTCTGAGACTTATTACCCAGTCATTAAGTCATTATTAAGTCAAATTATGTACAATCCTATGAAATGAATGCCCATTTAATCTTCATGGAGAGCTATTGTGACTCTCACTACCATGCTCCTAACTTGCAGCTTGAAAGCTGTGAGATTGCCAGCTAGTGCTGCATTTAGACTTTAGCCAAGAGGAAAGAACCATTTTTGAGCACTCCCAAGTCGCAATAACAAGAATTTTCTTTCCTGTTCTTCCCATCCTGCCAGCAAATAGTCCCTTTGTTACCAAGCCTCCAGCAATGCCTATTGCACAAAGATGTGCAGATGAACTTTGCTGTGCCACTTTCCAATGTGACCATGCCTTTAATGATAGTGAGAGAGGGGGATGATGGGAAACATGAGTGGGCAAGCAATTAGGACATTTTGTGAAAAGAGAAAAGAGAATTGTGGGATACGAGTTTAATGAAATACAGAAAGAAAAAGTGAAACAGGAGGAGTTTGAAGAGAAGCAAAATGGAAATTAATCAAAGCAAACAGAGGAGATGAAACCACATTCTAAATTGGGACAGGAAGGAGACAAGAGGAGGATGAGGGGATGTTGATTATTGGACATGCCTGTAGTACACAGCTTGGACTCATTTTGACAACAGGGCTTTTAATTTTCTTCCCCTCTTGCTGCCAGCCGAGATAAATCATTAGCTGGGGTGTCAGCGTGGTACATTTGGTATTTTCCACTGGATTTCAAGAGGGCTTTTGAACACAATTTCCATTCGTTTCTGTGAAGGGAGTGCTGCTTCCCTGCACATTTTGTCTTTCTGATCACGTCCATGCAATCGTTTTAATTAACCAAAGTTTTTTTTTTAAGTGCTTTTGATCTTGCGCTGTAAGCATTTTCAGTGGGTCCTGTACAGTCCTCGCTCAGCCCTGCTACTTGATTTTCATACTGACAGCACTAGTAGTTTGTTTGCCCCAGAGATACTGGAGAGATACTGGAGAGATGCTGCGACTGCTGCGCATCCATCTGTCTGTCTGTCAGCTGCAGAGAATGAGTGGGTGGATACAGTTTCTCAAACACAAACAAGGAGACACACAAATAGCATATGCAACCCACAGTTAGTGCAGATTGAGTGTGTACAATACATGAGAGGAACACACACACACTCACAGATGTTGAGGATCTGGGACATACTTAGTTGAACAGCATTTCAACCTCCCCATGCACTCTTTTGAACCCCCAAATCTATCAAAACAATATCTCTTACGAGGGGGTGGGTGGGGTGGGGGGGCTCTTTTTTCTAAACCCCCGTTCAACTCACCTCATTCTGTCTCTCAGTATCTAATAGAAGCAATCTATCTGAGCAGTAACCATGGGGCGAGCTGGGAATAAGTAACTTGAAATACTAGAGAGCAGACCAAAAGCTTTATCGCTTCTTAAAGACACAGAGAGAGAAGAAGATAGAAAGGTAGCAACAATGTTAAAGTAAAGACCCCTGCGTGTTTATGTGGAAACTTACAGTTGTCTGATGCCAAAACAAATATTTCACAGCAGAGACAAAAATCTGAGACAATGGCTTGCCGTTTGTGTGGTCATATAAATGATATGCATACATATCCTGTTAGATAAAGATGAAAGTGCATGAAGTATACTGATGATGGCCAAACATGTGTCATAGCCAGTGGAATGCAGTTGCCATCTTAACTGTTTGCTCTGGAAATATGATGTGCGATATGATGAAATGCCACAAAATGACATCATTCTATGTATATTTATCATAGATGATATCACTGCAGCAGAATGAAAAAGAAAACAAGTATATCGAGTTATGAACTGCTGGATCCAGACGTAATATTTACCACTGCTCAATGTTCCTTAAGACAGGAGTATTCTCGATAATCTAACAATACTATAGGTTTGTTTTATAGCCATCAGTTAGAATTATTCCCATTGCTTGTTTTTGAGAAGTCTATTGGTGTGATGATTGGGTTTGGTGACCAGCTGTAGTCATTTAAATGAAATTAAGTGTGTCCAGATGGTCTAAAATAGACATTTAACTACATAACTGCTAATATAACTGGTGCATAAAACACAATTAAAAACATTATTGAAAGTATTTTATCCCTATTCAACATTTGGACAGCATTATATTTCCCTCCCTAAGTAAGATTTGTAGACTAATTTAATCTTTAGAAGATTGAAAGTAAAGTTTTTCAGATTAACATGTGAATTCTTTGCATAAAATATGTTTTTGTAAACAAGTGCACATATACTTAACTTCACTGGCAAAACAGATATTATTATCATCATCTGATAGGCAGCCTTAGAAAAACAAGGTTTTTGTGGGTTTTGGCATGTATCCATTCCGACTCCATTGAGACATTCAGCCAATTAGTATTCTCATTTTTCATTTTCTGTTACTGACTCATTTTCTAAATCTGTTCCTGACATTCTGTTTGTCAGCAGCGCTGGTTTAACGCTGCTTTGTTTTGTTAATTGCTTGATTTCAAGACCTTCATATACTGACTAAATCGGGACCTTCCAGGGTACTTATTTTCTTCTCAATTGAGTGAATTTAGGAGATTGTGTAACTCCACTGAGAGATATTTGCACTCCTTCTGTGATTTAACATCCAGGTAGAAACCCCAACTGTGTCTCTGTTCATATGAACAAGTTTTACTCCTCTCCCCCTCTCAAACTCTCTTTTGTAATGAACAGAAAAAGCTGGTTGGGTGCAAACTCTTTCCCAGCTCTTTACCACCAGGCCGTGGCTTTGAAGTACTATTTTTCCTCACCTCGTTAACCAACTCCCACTTTTTTAATCAGCCCGTTTCTGCTTTACCGTGAGTGAAATCGAAAATCTGAAAATAAAACATCTCAGTCTGTGTCATGTAGCGTGAAATATGATATGTATGTAAGAGAAATGTTTTCTCAGGGGAAAATTTATTTTCCACTTGGATGCAAATGTGGCATAATCCATCATTTTTGCATTTACAGAACCAAGATGAAGAAAATGTTGGTCAGAGGTTTGTAGCTTCATTAGCTGTACCTTGTATTTACAATTCTTTAGATTAATGTTTCCTTTCAACTGGTAACTTTTAAGCATGTTTGGGAGACTAAACACAGGTATAAAAAGGAATTTATTCAGTCATTTGTTGTAGCTTCTAACATATGGGTACATGGGCTTAGGACAAAAGGTGATGATGGATGGACAGCAGATGTGTAACCACACTTACTCAATGTTGAAGACAGCCTGAGGGGCAGGTGTGAGTGAGAGTCAGGGGAAAACAACTATTAAACACTGGGCCAATGCCAGAATGATTTACATATTACAAGATCAGAGACAGGATTCAATTCAGTATGATTGATGAGGTTATCAAAAAGCAGAGATTGAAACCATCAAACAAGGGTTTAAAAAAAGGTGCCAATCCAAAGTCATATGTGTGAGTGAGTGTGCACCTATGCGAAACAGATTTAATATGAAGGTACCTGCGCTTTCAGTTAAATAAAAAATACAATAAGCGAGTTGAAGTGACAAGAAGAGGTTTCACTGGCGGACTGTCTCCTCTTCTTTCATCATAGGAGGTTTTGCATGATGCTGAGGTAATTTTTCAACTGGCCGAAAAGACAGCAAACTGTATAATATTCCATTTTGACGAGGAATCGATAAACTGACAACTGTAACTTGAACAGCAGATGGAAATGCAGTAAAAACTGAAAATATTTCAACTTTTAGCTTTCCATCTGCTATCATTCTGCAGAGGAACTTGGCAGATGTCACGTCTGACTTAACTTAATTTTCAAACTCTGATATCAAATTAAAACTTTAAATGTGAGTTTTTTAAAGAAAGCTCTACAAATCACATATGGAAGTGCAACTAAACCCCCAAACAACTGTTTTCAGATGAAAACCAATGTATATGGGTATTTAGTAGTGTTGTTGGTTGATTCAGGCACAACAACCTCTCTCTACAGGTTGAAACTTGGCCATTGCATTTGAATTTAGCTAATGGCTGATTTTGGAGGGTAAGTGATGTATGCTCCTTCGTCCACTTACATGAAACCCAAGTCTCCCGGCCTTTGATGTAGCTACAGTGACACTACCAGATAGACACACCCGAGATGTAGCCTCTCTGAGTTGCTAGCTTAACCACGTAAAAGAAACTTTTACAAATGGCTATGAATGTGCTTCAGTGACTGTCAAAGCTTGAGCAGACTCTTTATCTGTCCAGTGTGGACATGAAGAGCCTGACAGAAGCTGATAAGTAGCTGTCAATTATATAGATAAGATAAGTAGCTGTAAATAGCTGATAAGTTTGGTTAGCTCTGACTACCGGTAGTTGTATTCCTGTTACATTGAGCGATGGTCAGTGTGCCACTCTGATTAGTGTCTCCTCATGTGTCACAAACTATGTAGCCATATAGTGATTGTATTCTACAGTCCTATGGCGCATTTTTGACATTTACTGGGAGAGAGGGAGCTAGCAGAATTTGGGGGTTTAGTTACACTTTAAAATACATTTCTTAGCAAATTGATGATTGATTGATTCAAATTGATGGTGTTTTTCAAAATACATTATCTCTTAAATAAAAGTATCTCACATACTTTTGATAGTGACTTATTTAAGAGTTTCATAAAATACTGAATCTCAAAACTGGTAAAAACATCTACAGTGATGTTGCACCTACACAGGTGTTGTCACATATTTTGCCTGATTATACCGCATGGGTGTGTACAGACTGTGCTTGATTTACATTTTCACCCAACTGTTTGTTTTGCTTCACCTGACTGGTAGGACAAATTACACCTTTGTCATTTTTTATTATGCTGCAGTGAGACCAAAATTTATTGGTGTAGTGTGGCTAAAACCAGACAGAACAGCAAACAGCATGGACAGGGTTGTAAATAAAACTGCGACCAACCAATGTTAGCAGACTAAAAGCATTCCATAATTCATGACTTTTACAGTGTATTTATCGTCGTTAATCTCTGTCATCGTCTTTGCTCTCACTACAGCCAAGTAGCATCAATCCGTAATGTAGTTCTAGAAACAAGAATCTAACAAACAAACAATATCTGTCAAACTGGCTAGACAATGTAGAGTCTAACCGGGTTAATTTGTGAATAGAAACAAATGTGTCCAGTCCATAGGCGTCAAACATACGGCCTGCTAGCCAGAACTGACACACCAAATGGTCTAATCTGGCCCACTGGATGACTAAGAAAAAGAAGCTAGAAGACAAAGATAGAAGTAAAATATTTTACTGTTCAGTACATTTGTAAATTATTATGCATATTTATTCACAGACTGATTCAGGCTCTCAGTTTGAGTGACATCTTGTCTTATACTATGAGACTTTCTTAAAGCAATGCTTTTACTGGTCTGGCACCACTTGAGATCAAATTGAGCTGCGTGTGGTCCAGGAACTAACGTGAGTTTAACACCCCAGGTCTAATCCCAATCTACATAAAAAATAATGGAGAGCGAAATCTGGGCCGCACCATCTTGTTCTGATTTGTGTTGATTGGCAGATCATAAACCAATGTAAAAAGTGCTTCCACTTAATGTATCGGAGTGGGTTTGGCATGAAATCATCTGAATACCAACTGGTTAAAAATACATAAATAAATAAATAAATAATCCCATCTAATCCGGTCTCCATAATATAACCCCTCACAGAGTTCAGAGTTTCCTGGATCCTTGTCCTGTGTTCAATAATGCTTTTAAACTCTGTTCCTGCCCTGCCTTTATATTTCTTATATACCCCCTCACTGAATTTTATGTACTATAGGAATGTGTTCAACATCTTCCAGATTATTACACCATTAAATATAGCATTGAATTGAGACCCGTGTGCCCAATCCTTAGCCGTGTAAATATCTCCATGCTCCTTTAAACTGTTTTACATTAACAGACCTCTGTGTTTAATGTCTCCTCCTATTCCATCTCTGGACTGCACCTCTACGCCTCCATCCTTTTTTATTAAGCAATTGAGTTTGGTGACCTCACGTACCGGCACTGCTCGTCACGGTCTCAGTCTGTGCAGAGGTCTAATCAGGCAGAATAAATGAAAACACCTGAGTAAGTCTGCAGGGCCTTTAAATGGGTCACACTCAGTGGCACAGGTGGTGCTTGTTGAGCTAATTGCTGGTTCAGGCTAAAAATGCATGTGTGAGGAGAGGGATAAAACAGCAAGACACCAGTTAAAAAAAAAAAGAAGCGAAAACACCCTTTGCC
Source organism: Argyrosomus regius (assembly GCA_946959425.1). Taxonomy (NCBI): domain Eukaryota; kingdom Metazoa; phylum Chordata; class Actinopteri; family Sciaenidae; genus Argyrosomus; species Argyrosomus regius. The sequence goes on along the minus strand of OX336888.1, from coordinate 22,953,620 downwards.
ATTCGTCAACGGGCAAATACAAGACAAGATGTTTCTCTTCTGATCCACAGCTTGCAGGCTCTGTCAATTCACTAACAGCGCAGTCCAATACTATTGTTTTCTCTCTGTCTGGCTGTCTCCCTCTGTGCCTCCTGCTCTCGCTTCTCTCTCTGATCTTTTATTTTTTATCATGACTCCTCATCTCCTCCTTTGTCCTGTTAAAGCCCAGTGCAGAGTTTCTTTCCTTCTATACTTCCACAGGCGGTAGTTAAACCGTTCACAGCACTCACTTAATCTTATAATTATTGTTTGGGTGTTTCTGACTCATTTGATAGTACAGAGGCACAGAGCATTACATGGTGCAGCTACTGAAGGGCCCAATTTATTTTGTGTTCAAGCTGGCTTAACCTCTAGCCAATTTATCTCCTGGTCACAGCTACAAGAAGAAGGGGAAAATATTGATCAGGGCTTTTAAAACCAGCAAATGAGACAGCTGGTAGAAATTCAGCCAAATGTAACTACGGTATTGATATCAAGAAGTTTCGAAGATACTGAAAGCCTCCTTGAAATAGTTCTGCTGTGTTTATTTGTGTTAACAAGGAGACTACACAAGTGGAAATCAGCTCTTAACAAGCAACAAGGCATTAGGGTTTGTATACTCGTATATTTCATCATTTAGTGCACTAATCTGAGTTTGATTCCTATTTAAGGTTTCATAGAGGGCAGACAGTCCAGCAGTAAGTCTCATAAAATCCATCCGTGATCCCTGAGCAGATCATGTGTGAATTCCATGTTAATGGAGACAAAGACCCAAGTCATTAATTCCAAGGGCAGCTTTTATTCTGCTGTAAACCAAAGAGGAAGACAAACAGATAGCCGGACTGAGAGAGGAAAGAGAGTGTATTCCCTGAGCAGGGGTGAGATATCAAATGAAATCTGTCTTCCACTCCTCTCCTTCCCTCCTCCTACTCTTTCCTTCAAGGAGAAATAAGACAGAGGGAAAGGAAGGGTTCCCAAGGTCACTTTGGTTCTCTCTTTCTCTCTCCCTGTTACTTGTTCACAAACACATGACCGACACATAAATATATTTTCTCAGAGGACGGGGATAGACATCATTTCCGGTCATGATGGGACTCCTGATTAATTATTCACTGCATTGGTCATGTGACTAATTTCTGGACTGCAACACACACAAGCACCTTGAGGATACTCTGTTGCTTTATAAAGAGCAACATGAAGGATTTTAAACATCAGTCATGTCAGTGTTAAAATAAAAGTGATGCCTAACAAAACAGAAACACTATTGAGTTGTTCAAGGTGATGTGGTTGATGTAACAATATAAATAAGGACATTTTTACAACAGGTTTGGTCTTCATGGTTCTTAGTATTTTGGTGTTTGTATTCACTGTCACTGAATTTGTTGCAGCCTCACAAAGTCTTTAACCTTTACTGACTTGCACTTGTTAAACTTGCATATACATACCTGTGTAACTGCGCACAAAGTGAGTGCAGATTCATTTAAAGCTTGCTCAGAATTATCATCCATCTATCACATTTGACTTAGGGCGAGAGGCAGGGTACACCCTGGACAAGTCACCAGTTCATCACAGAGCATATAGAGGGAAATTTACACTCACATTCACGCCTACGGGCAATTTAGTGTCACTAATTAACCTATTAAGTACACGTCTTTGCCAGAGTACCTGGAGAGAATCCATGCAGACACGGTGAGAACATGCAAACTCCACACAGAAAGGCCCCAGTGGAGGTTTGAACAAGGAACCTTCTTGCTGTGAGGTGACAGTGCTAATCACTGCACCACCGTGCCGCCTCAGAATTATCATGAACTGAAATTTGTAGAATAAAAGATGATTGTACTATCACTATAATTTAGCTGAAAGACGATAAACAATATTGTTAAAAGAGGTGGGACAGAAATATTGAAAGTTGAAATAGAGTCATAGAAATGTCTGCAATCAGTGTTTGAAATGAACTTTTTTCAGTGTCCCCAGTTTCCTGTCCCAAATTCTATTTCCAACTGTCCCAGACTTATATTTTTCTTATATTTTATTAATTATTAATAACTTTCTTTAATTTGCATCACTTCATTGACTCACTCTGGTCCGCCATGAAAGTTCTGCTCGATGTTCCCTGCACTTAGATCTGAATAAAAAATTTCAGTTTCATTCAGTTTTCATTCTTTTAGTCATTGGTTAAGTGTTGCTGTTGTTTATTTCTAACTATTTGATCAGTAAATGCATCACTACAAACTGCAGTCCAAATGCAAACCTGTCTCTGATTGGTATACAGTGATGGAAATACACGTACACACACTTTTCTTAGCCCAATAACTCACTACAGGAACAAGGTATATCTGAAGTAAAAAAGTTTAAATAGACTGACAAATGGAGGGAGAATGTCAAACCAATATCTTAATCCAGAGAAAAGCTCAAATACAGCACTCATCTCACCTCCTTTTAAATTATTCAAATTTGAACAGAATTAAGTAAATACAGTATTAAAATTATACAGGCCTATATTCCACGATGCATGAATGTAGTAATTGAATTTGCAATGATAACTTGCACTGCCTGCAATGTCTCATTGTCTGTCTTACTCTGAGGATAAATATAGCTCAGTGCTGTTGGAATATAAACACACACGCCACACATGAATTACCTGGATCACACACAAAGCAGACCGTATAATCAGAGAGCGCATTAATTTCAGTACAAGGCACGACAACAAAGATTAACGGTTAATGCAAAAATGGCTGCAAATGATGGACCTAGAATGCCAAACTGCATGTACACTCACACACATATTGTGAAGGTTGTGGTATAAAATTCTTTTTTGCCTTTTTTTAGGGCATTAATAGTGAAAAAATGGCTTGCCCTGCTCCTGTTTAGCTTAACGAGTTTAATAAATCTCACAGTGTTCGTCATACCCTAATTCTTTCTCTATCTGAAGGAAAACACAGACGCCTGCATCCTCCAATCCCTCCTCCCTCACCTCAACTACACAGATATCCATATCAGCCAGTCTAAACCACACAGAGAGAAAGCAGACAGAGACTGCAGAGAAAAGACTGCTCTTCCAGCATCATTTTTTGTTTCCTAAGCTTCCCAAATTACCAGCTTCTTGAAATAGGTTTGAACTGCTCTATGGTGAGATGAAATGGTTGTATTTAGGTTCACTGTGGGACAAAGGGGGGGCGATTCAAAAGTGACACAGACACATGTTTTGTGTCTCTGACACACACACATTGTTACACTTGGCAATACAAAGACACATGTACACACAGACACACAGGCGGCAAGCTACTGCTTTGTTTTGTGAGATTATTATGGACTACCATCTGAAACAAAATAACCGGTTTTGCTTTAATTGCAACTAAAAATAAATAAGTTGGGGGATGTTATTATTCCTAGGCAAATCTAACAGAAGAGGGAGCACAGTCGACCAGGCACATTAAACAAGCTCTATTTTTATGCATTTTGTCCACACTTCATCATCTTCTGCAGTCTCTCTCTGCTGCTGATACGTCGTTTACCTTTTTTGAGTTTGTTTTGGAGCCACACCTTATCATAATGTTATGCCACATTGCTATGCCAATGTTATGCTATTTTATACAGCTTGAGGTTAATTAGTGAACTTTTTTTTTTTTCACAAAAAATTGATTATTAACGAGAACATAAAAGACTGGGGCCCAAGCAATCATCCATGATTACAAAAGTAATTGATAGGGCCATTGATAGGATCCCAAAGGGTTAAAAGTAAATAGATTAGGCTAAAATTCTGTGTGTGTATCACACATTAACACACTTTGTCAAGCTTCACATAGGCTTACATTTAAAATAATTTTCTCTCAAAATGTTCACAGACAAGATATTTTTGGGCCTTTTTCAAGCTTTATTTTTGACAGAGACAGCTGAAGAGTGACAGGAATGTGGGGAGAGAGAGAGAGAGAGAGATGGGGAACGACATGCAGCAAAGGGCCGCAGGTTGGATTCGGACCCTGGGCCGTTGCTGAGCACATGGGGCGGATGCTCTACCAAGTGAGCTAATCGACACCCCCTGGAGGGATGTTTTAAAGTTTGATTTGTCCCCAACTGTCATCTTATCAGTTGTTTGGAGTGTAATAGACTGGGACATCTGTGAATCACGCAAGTATGCCACCACTTCTCAGAGACTATTTATTGACTTGGTATATCTAGAGAGAGGGTGAAGGTATCTTCTCCACTTCACAAGCAGTAAGAGTTTCATTACAGCCAGCATCGAGAGGCCATTAAGCAAGCTGCAGCTTAAGGCACTTCTGCTTTGGCTCCCACATTCAGCTGCTGTGACTTCAACTTGTACAAAAGAGACAACTAAAATGGGTTTCGTAAGAGTCTGTTGAAGAAGGCCACAGTCAGATCAGGATACAGGCACTGGGTCAGGCAACTGCTCCAGATGGAAAGAACACAATATGGTTTGGCCTGAAGGGAACTCATTTAAAAACACAGACTTTGTTCGGGTAGTAGAGAGGGCTCTAAAACAAAAGGCTGGCAGATGCAGACAACTCTTTGAGGCGGATCAGATGTTTATAGAAGATGTAGATGAAAGAAATTGGATGTGAGGTTGAACATTTCATAATATGATATCCTTGCACTGCAAGTGTAAATACAGCTAATAAAAAGACATGCTACAAATTAATGTTGGATGCATAATACATTTAGCTGATCCCTGGTGAACTTGCCAATGCCAACACAGAGTAGGGTAACAGAGAGACACACAATGTACCAGCTTTAGCTGTGATGACCTAAACTTGAAACATAGCTTTTACATGTGCAAGGCAGGGGCAGTTTTTACAATGTAAATTACAGTTCTAGCAGCCAAGGAGAAAACTGATGAAGTCGTACTCCTTTCCAAAAAGAGGCAGTTGCAGAAGGCGCCTAAATGGGAAAAGAACAGGCCACGGTCTGTGAAAACTTGGCTGTGTTCAGGCAACCCTCTGTGCTGGCTTAGAGCGCTGTCTTCTGATTTGAATGTTATTTGCTGTGCGATATTTTGTATTACTAAAGATCAAGATTATTCAAATCAGCAAAAATCCTTTTTTAGTTCACTGACAGTGATTTCAGTAATTCCAGCATGGATTTAACGTGACTTCAAGTGTCCATTTATCCATAATGGACAGTTAAACATTCATACATTTTCAGACATATACTGTACACCTGGCTGCTGCCCAGCACAACCAGCATTCTACTGTTTGGTCAATGGGCAGCTTTACTGGTGCTGCTGGGACTCAAGTAGTTACATTTATTGAGGGAGGACAGAGCTTTCTTATTTCCTGAACTAGTACTTCTCTCCTGCTGAGATACAACCACAGAAGTGTATTCTGAATGGTTTTCTGTTTGTCAAAGAGTGTGCTGTAAGGTCATGATCATAAGGCTCAGTGAAGAAGAACCACAAACAGGAAACTGGCAGAACGAGGGATTCTGAGAACTGGTCACCTCACTAGGATTCCCCTGCTCTTCAAAGCACCATAACGGTATCTCTCTCTCTTCAGTAGATGGAATAAAGCCATCCTTGTTTGCCGCCTCTTTTATTTTAGCTCCTGGACTGAGTACACACTTGGCCTTTACTCTAATCTGTCTCTGCTTTACGCTCTCTTTCGCCTACTGCTTCTCTCTTTCACCACTGTGGCCACAACACCGTGACAACTTCATGCTGTTCCTCTCTCGTCCCCCTTTCGCATTGGACTACTAACCTGGGAAATGCATAGATTGGCTGTCAACCTGCCAGAGTTATAAAAGTCACTTTCAAATTACATCTTTGCAAGCTAGTAAAAATAAGATTGTTTCCCACACCTGGGAGGACTGGACATAGTGCTGAGTGCCTTTTCTAGAACTTCACACTTGTCAAGATGAAAAGTGACGGGTACAGGAGAGTCAACAGAGATTGAATCTCAAAGCATGAGGGGCAGCAATAAAAAAACATTTAAATAAATAAAAAAGGATGATGCCATTTTATGAATTTAAAGTACAAAAATATAAAATCTGTTATAGACAAAAATAGCTTTTACTTAATATCAACTCACAGTGAGACTATATTAAACAAATTTTAATCAAGTTCACAGCAAGGAGTTAATTGATTAATCGTTTAAGCTTATAAAAATGTCATACTATGATAAGTGTCCATCACAGCTCCCCATAGCCCAGAGCAATGTCTTCCAATTATTTTCTTCAACCATTTAAAAAAAACCCATAGGTATTAAATTATAATGGTATGAAATAATGAAAAGTTTGAGAGACCATGACATTCAATTATTCAGCATTTTTACGTAATGAAGGACTTATATGATTACCTGACAACTCTTCATGAAGTGTTTGAACATTTTAGGAAGCGTGAAACCGTCTTGCTTTCTGTTCAAGTGTTAAATGAGAAGATTGATACCACTCTCATGTCTGTGCAACTAGAACAAGTGGGTGATTAGCTTTAGCTTAGCATAAATACTGGAAGCAGGGGGAAACAGCTAGTCTGGCTCTGCCCAATGTTAAAAAATCTGCCTATCAGTAGCTCTTAAAGTTTGTTGTTTAAGTTTACTTGTTTGATTCATCCATACAGAAATGTAAAGGACAATTGGGGAGTCACAACAGTTTATCCCTCCTCCAGCATTTCTTCATATCTGGCTCCAGTGCTTGTTGCCAGATATGGTTGGTAAGCACAGGCTTAAGCATGAGTAACAGAACTGGCAACCTCACTCTTTTTCTTTTCTTTTTTTTTGCTGTAAGAGTGGTTATTGATCTTTTCATTAAACTCTGATAAGGAGAGTGAATTGGCATTTCTCAAAATGTTGAACGGTTTCTTAAATGTCGTAGTGGCATCTAACGGTGAGATTGCAACTAACTGAATACGCCTCACTGTAGGAGAACCTATGGTGGCCAAGCAAGTGTTTTGTTTGTCCGCTCTGGGCTACTGCAGAAACATGGCAGTGCAGCATGGTAACAAAAAGAAAACACAGTGATTTTCAGGTGATTATACACTAATGAAAACTTATTCTGCCAATAGATTCCCCTGAATGTTACACACTGAACAACTGAAGTAAAGGTGACCCACAACATGCTACCCCTGCAAAATGATGCAAAAAAAGAAAAGGAGGCTGAGAAGCCATTAAAATTCTGTTCCATATCCCATCCAGACAATAAAAAGTTGTCGTTCCTGAAATCTGATCTAATCTTGACAACAGCAGGGCACAGCAATGTGACACATCCACTGATCTATCCATCCATTGATCTATACCCCCTAATGCTGTTTAAGTCTTGAGGTGATTCTAGCACAGGATGCAACTGATTAGGATACCAATAAAAACCCTCCGCTGTATGTTTATCAGAAAATCACCTTGAGGGGAAGTGCTTTTTAAAATCAAACACTCTTCATGATGTTTATGTGAGAAAACCATCTGTTACTTTATTGCCTCTTACTACCACATACTGTGAGTGATGTGATGAAAAACAAACAAAAACAAAGTCAAAGAGTTTAATCTGATCGCCTCTCCATCGAAAGCACCGGGTAACGTTGTGACCACTGTCGAGAGGTTGAGAGAGCAGATGGCCAGAGACATGCAGTACAGATGGCTTAAGATGAGCTCTGTCTATGTGTGAGGCCAATGTTTCTGAAGAGATTCAGAAATAAAGAGATAAAGAAATGAAGTAGAAAGTGTAACAAATCAGGAAATTTACAGCAAATGATTAAAAAAAGAGACAATTCAAAGGACAGCTAAACCCCCACAAGCTTACTTTATTTCCCTGAGTTCATGAAGACTATAACATATGGGTACATAATGTCACCAATAAGCTGGCAAGCCTCCATATGTTACCATGCAAAATATGACCCAAAGAGGGCTTATTTCCCTCCCTGATGAGCAGAGAATAGCAGCAGAATCGGGGTCAACCACATCTCTGCCGCTTCATCTCGACACATACCAGCATGCATCACCTCATATCTCTCAAAATTGATTTCCTTTCCTGTCCCCTGCTTTGTCTGCCAGGATAAGATGTCACCACTTGAGTTGCTATTATGAAATCCTTGAGCAAAAAGAAAGAGGGGAGAGAATTGTACAGCTTGTGCAGGTGAGATAAAAAAATGAATAAGGGGACTTAATACGATGACTTACTCTGCAAAATCACCCAGCATGTTTGTGTGATTATTGTATAAAGCTGATTTTTTTCTCTCTCTTGCCAGTATGCACACTTTGTTCTTTGTTATTCTCTCACTAGCCACTTTGTTACAACTTCTTCTGTTGCCTCTTTCTTGTACAACCCACAGTGTAAATGCCAGAATAAACAGTTCAGAGATGAATATGAATAAAAGACCAAGATATTATGTTATAGGCTGTGAACTGTGTTCACATATCCAAACCTAAACCACACAGTCACCACAAAACCCACCATAATCACATTTTTAATCTCCCTTAGAACATGACGAATGCGTCACAGCTGAATATATCCAGACCATGAATGTGTTATATGAATCTAAAATAAATAGCCTTCTTCCTTTTTTGGGCTGCAGGCCAGTTCCCATGCTTGAGGCTATCACACAGAGTCTCTACAGGGCTTGGAGCCTTTTGCCCTGCTCATGATAATGCCTGAGTAATTACTAATAGCTGACCTCAGTTCCATACTGTCAGTACCCCTCATGCACAATGTTCCCATGAATCACACATCTGGGAATGAAGAATGGAAAACTGGACACAATTCAGTGTGTCCATATGTGCCATTAAGTTTCTAGAATGTAAGAAAATAGTGGAAAAAACAGCATCTGTTTGTTTACCGATAAATGAATTAAACGATTGATTACCAAAGTCATTGATTAATCTTCTTTGAACAGAATAAACTAATTAGGAGAATCAGGACTACTATCACCACATTACCAGCATTCACTCACAAAGAGCATGATTTATAACAGAGACAATGCTGCTCAACTCTTCCATAATTAGGAAACACCAGCCTTCATGCTGACTTGGCACTGAATTGGAATCATTTGAATTTTACAGCCAAACTAGCTGCAAAAGTCCACCAGAGTTCATGATAAGAAGGGATTTACACATTAAAAACCATGTTAAAAATAGTAGATAATTAAAGAATTATTCTTTTACCTGCAAAAATGAATGTAAGACATGTCTCTTACAAGCTTATTAGCTAACTGGTGCACTATATTAACTTCACATTTTGTTAAAATGTGCAAAATCTAACTGTCAAATGTGTGCACGATAGTGACTGTGCTTTAAAGTTCCCACAGCTTAATGAAAAATTAGGTCTGCTCGCTAGTTTTTGCTAACCTACAGTGTTTCACCTTTAGTGGATGTGTAAATCAGAGTTATGCACCTGTCAGTGATGGTGCCAAACCATGATGATTCATGACCATCTAGAATGAGAAACTGCCACCCGAACTGTTGTTGTGTGTTCATTATGTGGTGTGGGAGTGATTCTGGACATAGTGTCGCTCTGTGAGTGACAGATGACATGACAGCTAGAGTGTTCATTTCACATCTTCTGCCGTCTCTTCTTCCTCTTGACCTTTTCAAAGAAGCAATGGTTGAGGAAAGACAATAAGACATGGGGAAGAAAGAAGAAGATGGAGAGAGCACAGGGAGCGTGAATGTGACTGAGCACACTGTTTGTTTGTGTTTATGTGTGTAAGACAGGCGTGGGGGGAGGGTGCTGTATGAGGGTGCTGGCCACACATGTCACACCAGGAGGCATGATTATCCACCAGGATTACACTTTAATCAATCTAAAGCACTAGTCCCTGTCTGCCACTGTGTTAATCCCATCAAAGAAGGGCTCTTTCTGTCTGTCAGCTTATCCTCTTCCCATTCACCACAATGTTAAACACCCCCATAGAGCTGTATGTCAAGAGTCAACTGGGCTTCGGCGTGAAGACGCTGGGCCCCCATTCGGCAGTGCTGCACTCAATCCACCAACAATTCATTCAATTTCAAGACGCTGCAGACAGGATTTTCTCATTGAGGAGGCAAATTAATTGCGGCACTGCATTTAAATGTTAATAAGAAATAGCATTTTTGGCCATTATTGGTGGCTGCTGTAGTGAAGTGTACTTTAAATTCATAAAATGGCAGTTTAACTAAAGAAAAGAGCTATTTATAGAGCTGTTGAAACTATAAGTCGACTTATCAATTAGTCGATTAAGGAAAAACATAACAAACCTGTTGTTCCAGCTTCTCAAATTTGAAAATCTGCTGCTTTTTCTGTTTTGCATCATTATAAACTGAATATCTTCTAAATCTAACAGATGTTACCTTTGGCTCTGGGAAATGGTGATGAGACTTTTTAACAAATAACAGAGCAAAGTAGACAGGGTAATTTAGTCTAATCCTAAAATGCAAAATGTGTATTCATGCTCTTACACACATCCAGTAATATGCATGCAACCACCTACCCACTCTCTCTTTCACACACACACACATACACACACACACACACACACACACACACACACACACACACACTCACACACACTCTCTCTCTCTCTTCTAAATCTAAAATGCACTGTCACGGTTTCTTGGTAACGGACTTATCCTTGTTATTTTTAAGGCATTCTCTCTCTCTCTCTCTCTCTCTCTCTCTCTCTCTCTCTCTCTCACTCACTCACTCACTCACTCACTCACTCACTCACTCACTCACTCACTCACTCACTCACTCACTCACTCACTCACACAAACATACACACACACAATGACAGAAATGGTTCTGAATTTGATGAATGATGCATGTTTACATTTAGAAATTCTTCCCATTCAGGCAACTCCAGTGGACATTCATGCTTTCATTTTCGGAACTTCATCAGTTGGAATATGTGAACTGCTTAAAACACTGGCTGAATGCAAGAAAGAAAAAAAAAATGCAACATGCACATGCATTCAGTTCAATACACACACTACATTAGGAGAACTGTGTGTGCGTGTGTGTACCCTACATGTGTGTCTACGATGAAAACCCCACTCTGGCGTCTTTTATCTCTTCTCTCGCAGCCTAACTCTCACACAGCCGCGATGAATGGATAGGAAGAGGGAGGGAGTAGGAGAGAGAACAGAAAGAAGATTTGAAAGGAAGAGTGAGGAAAAGAGAAGTCACTGAGGGACAGAGGTACGTAAAAAAGGAAGACACATAGCTTACAAGCATTCAGGATAAAAATAACCAAAGAGCCAGGAAGAGAGAGAAAATCTTTTTTCTGCAGACCTCTCTCCATCCATTTGTGTGGTGTGTGTCTGTGGTTTTAAAGCTCAGAGGGAGGATGAGGGAGAGGACCATGTCAATAAAGAAGAAACACAAACACACACATACTGTACATGCACCTTATACAGAAGACACAACCTAACCATAAATCAACCGGCAGATAAAAGACAGTTGTGCAGGTTGTCTAGAAAGTCTGCATCTTTTTACAATAAATAAACAGACGGCCACCTATGACGATATGCCAGATAAGTATGTAAAACAGCAAGACAATCGGATAAAGAGACTGCAGCACTGGACCAAACAGACATACTAAGCATTACCCATCTGTTTGATCCTGGAGACAAATTGGGTTTGTTACTCAAGCTAGTTATCTCTCTCCATATTAAACCACAGTAGGCACAGCCGTCCTAACTGAAATGGTTTAGCACAAATCTGGGGCTCTGGGTTGTGGCCAAATTGCTGCATTGCATAGAAAGGTCTGAAGCGGCTTAGTCAGCTGCACACAACGCATAGCAGTGGCATCGTGACACACAAAAAATCCCAAAGCATCAGTGGGTCACTGTTGGTTTGTGCTGCGATGCAGACTGGCAGAGCATGTGCTGGCTTTAGCTATCTACTGGGAGACGGCATGACCACACAGCAGGAACAAAGAGTGATGTCAGGCTGGTTGGACAGCCACTTTATTGGTTTTAACATTTTTAAGTTTTTCTTTTCACAGATGCGATATACAGCACATATCTGTGTGGATAGTGACATTTTGTATTGTTTGGGCTCTGAAATCAGTGGATTCAAAAGGGGAAAATGGCTGATTTTTCACTTTTCACTGTGTTCTGTTGGTGTCTTCGTGGGCTTTTTTGACCCATATATGAATGTAAACCCCCAAATTAAAACTAAAGGTTGACCTCACAGTAATTATCTAACTTCAAATGTACTGGAGTACAGAGCCAACACAACAGAACTGTGTCACTGTCCAATACATCTGAAACAAGTCTACAGTCACGCTATAGTGCCTATCTGAGGCTGCACAGCTGTGCTTTGTGAGCTAAATGCTAATGTCAGCATGCTAACATAATCACAATAACAATGCTAACATGCTGAAGCACTAAACATAAAATACAGCTGACTGATGGGAATGTCATTAGTTTTACAGTATCAAGCAAACCAAAGTATGGGACACATTAAATTGTTGATGTGGTAGGAAAAGAAGATCAACAGTCATTACAAATTACCCTGAGGGGGACAAATAACTGAATTGCCATAAAAACCACAAATGTTAACCCAATGGTGGCACTTAAAGCAAAAGTCTAGGGCTCACCAAAGTCAGTACATCTAACCATGAATCTCAGTACAAAATGGTGTGCTAATTCATCAAATAAATGTTTCTTTTACTTAAATCTTTTACTAAGTGAAAAATTTGACCTGCTGTCGGCTTCAGAAGAATCTGTATAAGATTTTATAGCAGTTCATATTTCAGTCTGGACCATGATGAGCTAAGCAACATTGCCATCCCTGGAGATTAAGCCCGTCTCCTGGGATGGCAATGTTGCTATAATTAAAAACATGAATGTAAGAGTAAAATGGAATGAAATAAAACAAATGTAACGGTATTGATTCAGAAACGTGCAAGCAACTAAATCCAGCCAAGACAAGACACAAAGCCCCAAAATCATTAAAACTTTGCAATTGCATTGTCTTGAAATGCTGACATCTAAATTTCAGTTACAGTACACCTGACTTACCTACATTACTGTTCACTTATTGCACATTCCACCGGGGCTGCAACCAAACGGCATTCAGAGTTAGATATTGATTTTATACTAAATCTGTTGACAGCATGTCCTGCACTGACTTTGTACTTTCTGTTGTATGCATCGGTATGCACTATGAAACTGCAAGCTGTCAGTACGTCTCTACCCTTGCCACGAAAAACCTGCAACATTTATTCTACTTGATGGTTAAAATAATTCACACTGACAGCTGACCAAGCAGGCTAATTTGAACAGGAAAGCCTTCTCTGCCCATTGTAAATGTGCGGTACAACCAGAGATTGTAGCGGTGAGGAAACTAATTTGCTTTGAGGCTTGGTCTGTGCTCAGACGAGAGTTTCATTACGACACTAACGTTGCTTAGGAAAAATGACTGCGGTGCTAGAAATATACTCCAAAGAGTGAGTATACTGGTGCTACCGAAACCATCATTTAGAGTGTCAAATCTATCAGGGATACAGATTTTGTTCTCTCACTCGCTTCCACTGCTGCCTCTTCTCATCTTCTTCCCCCTTTCTGCCTCAATCTTTCTTTCTCCCACCTTCCCTTCCTCCATCTCTCTGCATGTGATTTGCAGGATGCAAAAAGAGATGCCTCAGTGTTTCAGGAACCCACTGCTGACTGATAGGAATATCTGATTGGGAGGCAGACATACAGGCAGGAAGGGAAAACATGGCTGCTGGAATACTTTGCTGACATTCTCTCTCTCCTTCTCTTACTCGTTCATTCCTTTTATTCCTTTAATGTGTCTACCAGGCCTCCCTATAACTGATATGAGAGAGGTGAGCTGACAGAAGGTTTCTATCTCCCTCCTCCCATAATCCCTCCCTCCTTCAGTCCTACTCAATGGAAATGCAAACCCTGCTTTCATCTATCTTCTTCCTAATTCACTCCTTTCCCCCCCTCTCTTCATTCATTTCTTCAGATCACACGATCATCCCTCTGTATCTTCTTTCTGTGTCTTCATCTTCCATTCCTCACATAATGCGTACAGTAAACACTCTGTGAGTCCTATGTATCTAGCAAAATGCTTTCTAGCAGCAGGATGAAAGGCATGCAGCACTGACTTGAAATCAGCGGCTATCTGTTATCTGATTGGCCGACATGGAGTGCTGTCTGTGGATTTTAGTTACCAGGGAGAACAGGGGAACAGGGAGATAATGGCACCATGTCAGCAAGTTCTGGAGCTGCAGGGGCCAGACGACGATAGAGGTAGATAGGATGGGAAGTCACGCAGTATGTATTTTTTGTCACAATTTTTGCATATTTGTCAAGAGATATTTGAATTTTAGTCTTTATCATTTATTTATCATAATCACACTCAAGACTCTTCAAGCCTCACGGTGAGGCAAGTAAAGTATGAACACATGCACACTTGATCTGATGAAAATAAAGTTTTATTCATGATTCACTGAAATGATTTGCCTTCTCGTTATCATACTGCTGTCCAACAATAGTAACTCTTATTACTTAAGAAATCAAAGAAAAATCAAAATTGTGAAGAAAGTTTTGTGCTAAATGTGTTATACATAAGAAGCCATGTTGTGCCACCGTTAGAATAATAATATACACTATAGAAATTAATATAAATTAGAGTGGATCATCTCAAAGTAGATTTCAATATATGGACCAAATTACACATAAGAAAACAGATTTTTCTGAATATCTAGCATGGATTATTTATGTCACATAACTAGATGTCTTAAAATAGTTTAACTACGCAGCCAGTCCTAATCACTATAAAGGGATCTTTAAATGTACCATTCATTCCCTTTGCATTGATTTGTTGTACAGTCGAAGACTAAAAAACAATTTTTTTAAAAGCAGATTTGTGACAGTTTAGGAACTAGATTTCAACGTGAAGAATGATTTCAAGCACCAGGCCTTGATTGACAGTCGGAAGAGGCCTCCTTGATATTACAATCCTGCTGATTGGAGTCATTCATGGTGGGTGTGCCAGTTCAAGTGCTGCAATCTACACTGATTGTGTCCCAGTGACACCTGCGCCTCCCCTCGCTCCCTCCCCTTATATCTGACTCGTTTTGGAGTCTCTGTAGTTGAGTACCAAGTGGTCAGGGGCTGCGTCCTTCAGAAGATGCACAGTGGATTTGGGGACACTGAGGGCTGCAAAGGATGCATCCCAGGCCAGAATTCTCAAATTCACTTAGAAGGGGACAGCCTTGTCAAACCCTTTTGATGTAACTCTTGAGATGCACACTCCAGTGGAAGAAGCTCCTGAATTAGGACACATTTAATGTGTAGATTGCTTTTCAGGTATTGCCAGTCTAATTTGCCTTTAATTTTAAGCGATTTCTGTTTCTTTCCCAGCATCTCACCTGATGCCTGCCAGCTATGTATGTTCTGCCTGCCAAGGCTGCTGTGTTTGTTTGCCTGATCCCGCCTGCCTGTCACCAAATAAAAGTGTTCCCCTCCATAAACTGCTTTTTTACTAACATTTGGATCCTATTAACAGTTTTCAGCAAAACCCAACTGTGAGAAAGCACACACAATTAATTCATTTTGACATTTTTTAGACATTTATGCCACATAAATGTATTTAACACACTTTTTCATTGATGCACCTGGTATATGGACACATTTTAATGGTCTTATTTTTTGCAAGTCTTTTCTTGTTAGACATATTTTTGTTGTTACACAGTATTAAATAAACTCTACCTGTCTGGCAAACTTGCATTTGTTAGCTCCAATATTGGTTTACTGAGCATTCAGCACTAGGAACACTATTGACCACAACTGTGGATGTACATAACAATAGAAAACACTGGCAAACACACACACACGGACAAAAGTGTGCGTCTGGTCCCTGGTGAGAAATGATTGTTTTAGCAGCTCCAACAAGAAGCTGTGAGAAACTGAAATGCGCAAACACACACACTCACAGGTGGAGGAGCAGACAGGGTTCAGGGCTCATTAAATCCCAGTCAGGCAGCAGCTCCACTGAGGCCAAACACTCAGCAACTCACACATGCAAGGTTCTAGCTGAGACAAGCACACACACAACACACCTCTGAAAGCTCATAACATAGTAGCTTACAAGCAGCTGTATGGGTGTGTGTGTGTGTGTGTGTGTGTGCGCGCACGTGTAACACTGGATATTTACTCACACCACAGCACACAGAGAGACATATGCAGCGGTGAGGCATTCATCTGTTGATCTACATTCCTGAGCTTCATGCAAGCCATTAGTGCAAGCTATCTTACCACAGTTAGTTTGAAAGATGGGAAGAACATCAAACAAGCGCTTCACGTGTGCGCACACACACATACACGCACACGCACACAAATGCACTTTCTTACAGTGAAAAAATCTTCTCCCTCCCATCTACTCATTTTCAGTCATCTTGTCTTTTTTTCTCCCTTTTCATCTTTGTTTCATCTCTGCTTCTCTTCTGCTCTTCTTTACTTCCATCACCCGAAATGTGTGTGTTTTAACCCGCGGGAAAGCAAGAACTACCTTAGAAACAACAGAGGTGTGTGTGTGTGTGTGTGTGTGTGTTGTGAGTGAAAGAGAGATAAAGACAGAGGATGGAGAAGAGAGATTGTGCCATCAAGCTGATTTTCTCTTTGGCTTGCAGATGGGAGACATAAAACTTTCATTAGAAAAAATGAGTTGTCGGATCGAGGAAGCATGTGTTGAGATTGTCCTGAGAATAAGGTTGGGGGGTTTCGGAGTAAGAGACAGACATGAAAACCATTATTTAGTACTCACTGGTGCACAGAGGCCCATAAACAAGAATGAAACATTACTCAAATACAGTTTGAATGAAAACAACTTGCACATATGAGGAATAAATATAGCAACATCTACAGCACCATCAGCTTACACGATCACAAATGACTTTTAAATGAATGCTGTTTGAGCCTAAATATATTCTGAGAGGAAGAAAAAGAAATGCAGCGAAAAATGTAAAATGTGAAATCCTTACACACACACACACACACACACACACACACACACACACACACACACACATCAACATGTCTACATCTGCATTTCTACACTGCTGCTGCTGCTGTTTCTCTTCTTGCCGTGAGGAAGCATGAGTCTGCTGGCACTGCAGCTCTGCTCCTGGATGATACTGGTTGTGCCCGCTTTGGGGTTGCTGGCAGAGAAGATTCTCTGTTTCTGTGTTCAGCCTGTGAGTTCTGTTTGTTTGTTTTTCATTTTAGAAGTCACACACCTGAAAATGTGTCTTAACACATCTTTGCCTTGCTCTACCAGCCTCTTAAAGGATGTCATTGTCGATCCATGTAATTTGCCTTGATGCTTACCACTGGTCACTTGTTGGACAGTTATCTACCTCAAGTAGACACTGGAATACAACAGATATGGGTCATGGAGTTGACTACCTTTATATATGTTAGGGCTGCAACTTTCAGTTATTTTCATTATCAATTCATCTGCCAATTATTCTATCAATTAATTGATTAACTGTAAAACTTCAGAGTAAAAAGTGCACATCATAATTTCCCAATAGTCTAAAATGATGTGTTTAAATATTTTCATCCATCCAACTCTCCAAACCCCAAAGATGTTCAGTTTACAATGATATAAAACAGAGAAAAGCAGCAAATTATCACATTTTAGAAGCTGGAACCATCAAATATTTGTCTTTTTGCCTGAAAATAACAATTTTCACTTCAGACTAATTTGTTAACAGACAAATCATTTCAGCACTCTTTTACTTTTGGTCTGCCTGTTAAAGGGTCTTACCTTTGACCAAATGTAGGAAATTCAGTCTATCTCTCTATCTCTGAGGAGGCAAAAATATATTTTCAACACCAATCAAGATTTTGCAAGATTTTCAACCTCTGACTTGGTTTAATATAACAGTCAGATCCCTCAGACTTCCCTCTATTGTCCAGCAGCCACAGTGACAAACACAGCTCTCTCACATAGTTGTGGTTTAACCACAATCCCTCCTTGTCACTCATGCTGTCAGCAAGAACAGTAGGAGGCACTGCAAAGAGTACACCACAGTCAGTGTGTGTGTAGGTGTGTATGAGTTTTTGTGCAATTCAGTCAGCGAGCTCACGTGGAACAGACTTTTAATGTGTGTGTGTATGGTGTTGATAATTGAGGTCTTGGCTCTTTTCTTGTCACCCCTCCGTACGCGTACATTAAGCAGCACAATAGAGACTGAGGAGTGACGATAATAAACCTCTTGGGAAATGTATAATCAGACCCTGCAGGTGGATGTTGAGGTCAAAGTGGGACCGGTAGCAACAGTGGAAGAAGCAGTGTTTGCAGATTAAGCAGTAAGGCAGCATAGAGAAAAATCACAGCAAAAGAGTGAGAAGAAATATATTTCATTGCAAACTGTGCACTGCAATAAAAGTATATTAGATATACAATAAGTTTCAGTGAGTAAATTATGCCATATTTAAGTTAAGAAGTCGTGCTCAAGTATTCTGCTGGGAAGATAAAACTCCCACAACCTTCACAAGAAGAACAACGCATTGTATCTACATTCAATATATTTATACACCCACAAGCATCTTCAATATTCAAATATACACACACAAAGTCAAAGGTTATTTCAAGTTCAAAACACACAACAGCCTCCCACAAACATGCATCCACACACTCAATAAGTCTTTGACTTTGCGCAGGGAGTGGTCACTTTCAACAACACTCAGGCAGGAAGTTCCTGCCTCCTGCAGCCAGCCAATTACAGCACAGGATTTAACGATGAAGGTTCCATTGAGGAAGTCACATGTTGCCCTCTGCGCTCTCAACTCCTCTCTGGACAGACTCTGTTTTTTCCTGCCTGTCAATGCCAGGAACCCATTAAAGAGCAGTGGTGGGGATACAAGATGGGGAAACAATGTAAGGATGGACCCCGCCATTGTTCCTCAGCGTCGCTCCTTGAGAAGTGTCCGGTTGTAGTACTTTACTTTTTACTTTTCTGGCTGAGCTGCAGTGCCGGTCCTTGGTTTAAATTTTACCTGAAAATCGTATTAATCATAGCTCTGATCATAACTCCCATGACACTGGATCCTGACCCTTATCCTGTAAGGGCCATTGAATGCAGATCACAAATACGGTCAGTTAAACATAAAAAGATACTGTAGATAATGCCTGGCGAGTATTTAGTTATGTTATCACCTCATGGTAAAGCAGTTTTGGGAATGCTTTGAAATCGTCTTTAAAGTCTTTCTTTTTGTTGCATTTAAGAAAAATCTGAGCTTTGAGTTTGCTACCAATAGCAGCTGTTTTAATGGTTTTAATTGCTCTATTTCCATTCTGTTAATATTTTAAACCTTTTTACAAGGACAGCAAGTAACAGCTTAATGATGCAATACCAATGTAATCATAGAGATGAGTAAGTCCTTGATGAAAAATGTTTGGCAGTGCTGTAAATTCTACTCAGTGAATAGTTAATGGCCTAAACATGCAAAACCACTGATAAGAAAGTAAAAACAAGACTCGTGCCCCCCTCCCCGCAACCAGAAGCCAAAGAACAAGGACAAATTCTTACAGTTTGTATTGTTCCTCTGATCTCCATAGTTCTCCTCAGCGATGACCTGCAACCCACCTCAGTGACCCTTGTCCAGCCAAATGCACCCACTCATGCATCCACCATGGAAACTCAAAACACACGTACTATTGTTGAGCTCAGTAACAATGCTAATCTACGCACATCATAACCTGCTGTTTTCCAAGGAATGGACTGATACATCTGATACATCACAAGAAGGTATTATATGCTGCTAACCTTTGAGGTATTTGATGACGGTCTAGATACTCCTTTGCTAAAATTCAATGAAAGTTGGAAAAAAATTCAGATCTCAGTGGGACACACAGGCATTGTTCTGACAGAGGTGAAAGAAGAATCAGATAAAGATTTCACACAAGAAATATTAGTATGATCTGTCAATACACAACAGAGAGAAGGATGTTACCTACAGTGCATCTCCTCCATCACTAACAAAAAATAGGAGAAACGCTGTTTTGAAGAATCCTTGGCTGATGGACTTTGGCTGATCATTAAAAAAATGCCTTTGTATTCTTCCTCATCAATGTTCAATACATCAAATTAGACTCAATAAAAGCTCACTATGTGTGTCATTAGTTTCAATAAAACTATAGCCTGTGCCTGCACAAGATCCTAACCAGCACAAATCAGCTCACCTGCAGAAGTCAGCTTCTTTTATCCTGCTCTTTTCTGGCCACTGAAACAACAGGAATGAACAGCGTATGTGTATGACACCACAAAGGAGCAGTTAACTCTCTAGAATGACAGGAAATCAATCTCAACCTACACAGTAGTAGTTTAACACCATGGACAAGATATGTCCTTGAGTTGTGACGTGTCAGTTGTTTGTTTGAATCACACGAATGACTCAAAATGGTTTGCCAACGAAACCAAACAGATAGTTCAAATGGGTTCAGGGTCTGTAAGACTACGCTGTGTTCAGATCTAAGCCAGCTGACATTCCTTTAAACACAAAATGTGCTTTCAGGGCAAAAGAAAGAAATCTGCCTACCATGGCAATGACTTCAATGCTGGCTGGCTACTATCCAAAAAATGTGCTGGATCAACCTCAGACACAACAAACTCATGAACTGTCAGGGGCCAAAGTGCTGATGTCTACAAACGCTTCATTTTTGGAAGAGGTAAAAAAAAAAGTTTTCAACATTTTCCCCAGATGCACACATCTTCCTTTGCTATGGACCACATATTTGAAATAAAGTAAATTAACACTGAATTGAAGTAAATGTAATATGAATGAATTCCACAGTGTTGGATAATCCACTGAATCAGGTTACTTAAGTGAATTTCTCCTCTCACTATTCAACCCCAAGAAACCCAAGGTCCACTGAGCCACTTTATCTGAACTTCTGCAAAGTCCCACTGTTTTTTAAAGTCGTGCAGTATGTGGGAAGCTGTGGTTTGCAGAGCAGATGTTCTGCGGGCACAAAATACACACACACACACACACACACACACAGCCTCTTGCCCAGTGTGAACTCACCCTTCTGCTGACACTGAGAGGAAGGAATACCTCTAGCTTTAGGATACCAACATGGTGAGGGAGAGAGCTGTGAAAGCATGGCACATCTGAAGAACAGTGTGTCAACAGAGAATGAGATTAGTGGTGCCATCCCTCGGCATTCGCTCAGCTGGTGTGTATGTGAGTGCGAGCGCGCCGACTCCTGGCGCTCATGTATCTGTGTGTGTTCTCAGCGTGGGGTTTTTGACTGGCAGAGATAGAGAGTTTAGGGAGTCCCTCTCTCTCCCACGGCACAGCTAAGAAGCCCTAAAGCTCCTCAGCCCAGGCTCTGCCACTTGTTCAATGAAAGAATATCTATCTGTGGAGATGAAACAATACAAAATCCAACCCAGTGTCGCCCTACATGGCCCAATCTCAAGCACACATGCAAGGAAGTGATTTTAAAAGCTCTCACACACCCTCGCAGATCCATTCTTTTTCTAGCTTTGTTTTGCCCTTCATGTGGATTATTTGGTTCGGTAAGGAACTGAACACCTTTATCCCTTTAAGCAATCAACTTAGCACACACATTTGTGCACAAACACACTCACGCTGTGTGGGCCAACAAAGGCATTTACAGGTTCAGAGGAGCCTTAGGAGGAGTCAGTGGATGTGAAAGTCTGGAGAATATGAACCACATGGGAGCACCGGGCGTTCGGCCAGTCGAGACAGAGCACAGACTGGCATCGACTGACAACAGCCAACACACACACACACACACACACAAAACCATGCACGTTACTGACCATCTGAGCTTAGTGAGAAAATAACCTGCAACACACTGCTCTACACACGGCAGACACACACATTACTACGATGGTTGTGTGAAGGAATCGTGTCGTGTGCCATGTGGTTTGTGCTGTGTTGTTTCTTAGCCAACAGCTATCTTTAGAATAACAAATTAGAATAATTACCATCGTGGCTGCCACACAAACTTAGTGTGTGTATGTTTAGTTGTCCAGAGTGAAGCAAGTGTTCTGCTTTGTTCTGCATAACAGCAGCCATCCAAAGATGCTCACTGGAGTGGCTACAGATTCTGGGTGGGCCCATTGTGTGTGTGATTGTGTGCTTCAATACACTTTCCATCAGATTAAACTGCTAAGCCTTTCATATACAGTTCTACCTAAGGCTTTGTCCCTAATGGTCTGGTTTCCACTGCAGGACTAAAGTGGGCTACTTTACTATTCATGACTTTTAGTTCACCTCAGAGAAATCTGTCCATTTTTGCTTTTCCCTATGTTGGTCATTTGAACAGAGATGCATGCTAACATGCTAATGTTTAGCAGGTATAATGTTTACTATATTCACCAGTATAACATGTTAGTTACAGTAGTGTACTAACATTTGCTAATTAGTACTAAACACAAAGTAAAGCTGATGGCAATGTCATTAGTTTTGCTGTTTTTCTATTTGTTCATACACCAAAATACTAGACAAATACAAATCTTGACCTGATGATGGCGCTATAGGAAAAGTCACCAAACTTATTACAATTCATCCTGATGGGGACATGAATGTGTGTAACAAATTTCATGGCAATCTAGCCTATAGCTATTGAGATATTTCCCGCAATAACACCAAAGTCAACCTGCTGGAAATAGTTAGGGGATCACCAAAGTCACCAGGATTCATCCTCTGAGGACCATGAAGGTCTCCATCAAATTGTGGGGATGGTCCCTGGAGCCATTTTTTAATTTAAAACAAATCATTTTAATGTTGTCAATGCAATGTAAACCTTGTGACTCTATCTTTTTAATATTTTATATCTAATTAGAAGCTTTGAATAACCTAAACAGTTTTAAAAAACATATAAACAAATACATTCAGCCATCATAGAGTCCATCATCACATCCTCTATTATAGGAGGGGCAGCTTGAACAGCCATACACGGACAAATCTATCTATCTATCTATCTATCTATCTATCTATCTATCTATCTATCTATCTATCTATCTATCTATCTGAGCAAATTCTATGGGATTAGAAAACTTTCTCAGATCTCTCTGGATAACCTAAAAGATTTATGGGTGGCGAGCTAAAAAAAAAGGCCTTTTGCTTGTTTTCATTCCCTGAAAGGTTGACATTTCACAGATACACAGTCCTATCAGACAGTGTCTATTTGCAAATCACACATCATGGCGTTGTTACAATGAATGATTCTAGCAGCCACCAGCATGTGAGCTGGTATGACTCACCTCTCTGCACCTCCAAGGAAATCACATGGACACACTTACAAACATAAACACACACACACAGCGGGGTAATGTACACTAATGTGGGTCAGTCATATCTCGAAGGACAGTGTGTGTGTTTGTGTGCGTGCCCTTTAACCCGAGCATAGATAGAGAGATCTTAATGTCACTGAATGAAGCATAAAACACACACGCACACAATGTGACACCCTGTAAACATGCCTCGTGTAACAACATCGCTTTGCCTTTTTAATGCTGTGTAGCTGCGGTTAGCCAACCAACCATGGCCAATGCTCTGTGGCAGGCGAGCAGAGTCTGCAGTGACCAAGACTAACTGTGAATACATGAAAACCAGAAAAGAGCAGAGAGAGTGAGAGAGACAGGGAGGTTTTGCATTAGAGAAAGAGAGAGGTAGAAAAGGAGGGATAGCGAACGAAGCAAAGATGCAGAGCGAATGCATGCAGATCGCTAAGAAGCAGCCATGCAAAAGTTGCATATTTGATCACTCTAAACAACAACCATCGCTTGCGGTTTCTTCTCTGTTCTATCCATTGGTTAGGGTACTTTCTACAGTATGTGTGTACTGTAACTGTATGCATATGTGCAAGTGTCGAGCTCCAGCTGAAAGACATTAGTCAGGCCAGGAGGGAATTTTACTGAAACCTGGCTCAGCTAACAAAATGCTTCAGAGAGGGGATCAACTGGTATAGAGATGTAAAAGACAAACAGGCAGAAAGAGGGAGAGGAATAAGTGCACAAATATGTACGTGCATTCCTCGCTTTCAGCATCTGATTACCACAGAGATGCAGAGGATCTCAAAGCTCAGGGGGGAAAAAAAACCCTGAACCACATCATGAAGAGAGAGAAAGAGGTAAAGATGCAAAAAACAAAAAAACAAAAACAATCACACCATGGCTGGAATTCTATATAAAGGCTGGTTTGAAAATGTTCCAAGACTGCCAATTAACTGCACTGGGATAAAGAGAGAAAGGAAAATGGAAAAACAGAGGACTGGATAGTAGTAAATAAATTGTAAAAATAATACAAATGAAAAAAGATACAGCAAAAAGAATGAATGGATATGATAAATCAATAACGGACAGAGGATACTTTAAGAAAATAGTGCAGGAGAGGAGAGAAACAAAGCATGAGTTTAGTTCACAAATGAACTAAATAAACAGCTGAGAAAGGAAGAAATAGAGCAAAACAGTCAAATAAAGAGAAAGAAAAAAGTGCACACCACATCTAATCTTCCCTTACCTCTGCAGCTGCGTGTGATATCCTTTGGGACAAAAAACGTAGTGGGGAGAAAACTTCAGCTTCAACAGCACTGCTACAGATCCTCACTTTCTAGCTCTTTCCAAGGTAACGGATCTTTCAGCCCAAACACACACGCTTCAGTCCACTATGACAGCGCTCTGTCTACCTGCGTGAGCTTGTGTAAATGTATCCTAGATGGTGATGAATAGTGGTGAGTGAAAGCAGAATACTACGCTAGAGGGCAGACAGACTGACTGAAACAGGAGAGCAGCTAGAGTAGAGAGCAGACTGAGTAGGATGGAAGAGTTACAGCTTCCTAACATCAGAGCGGCTCGGCTGGATACACCCACCTCCTCAGCATGCATCAAATGGGAGTTGCTCAGATGCTTTAAACTATGCAGAAAGATGGAGAGAGAGAGAGACTATGTGTAGCCTGATATCTGATCTGATCTGATATATGCATGCCAAGTTATGCACACATGCATACAATCATAAAGGATCTCATTAACCCCCCTTCTCTCTCTCTCTCTCTCTCTCTCTCTCTCTCTCTCTCTCTCTCACTCACTCACTCACACACACACACACACACACACACACACACACACACACACACACACACACACACACACACATACAAAACTACTGCGCAGAGCCTGTGTGAGATGTCTGCCGTGACTCTCAGTGAAAATAAATAAACTAGCTGATCGTGGAGCAAAAGGCCCCTAGAAGTCCTTCAAATCAAACAATCTGATAAGGAAAAATCTCTCCCATTTGCATGATGAGCCCATAACCTGTGATGAAGGCTTTTAGGCATTGCCTCATTTTATTCTAGTTAATTAGCCGCTAGACAGAAGATTTTTCAACAGTTTTGATAATCAATTAACCATTTTAAGTTATTTATTGAGCAAAAATAGCTCTCAGCGTCTCAAATGCGAAGATCTGCTGTGTGTCTCTGTTTAAATTCCTTCTAAATTAGATACTGATCAGTTTTGGGCTCTGGGATATTACATGATTACAGGGAAACTCTAACATTTTGTGAAATGTGTGTATTTACTTTCTTGAGCTTGATGAGAGGACTGATACCATATCATATCTGTATGGAACTACAGTTGGGAGCTGGCTAACTTAGCTTAGCACAAAGACTGGAAACAAGGGGAAACTGCTAGCCTGGCTCTGTCCAAATGTAACAAAATCTGTCACTCAGCATTGCTAAAGCTCATCAATTAACCTGTTATATCTTGTTTGTAAAGCAGAGACTCCAGAGACTGGTCCCAATGAATAATTAGTCTGGCACAATATTCTGTCTACAGGTATGACAGTGGTATCAATCTTCTCAAACTATAAGCATAGTTTCCAAAATGTTGAACTTTTCCTTGAATCTATAAATCAAAAAATCATTGATAATGCAGCTATTTGTGTCAGAGTGACTGATGCAATCTATGTTTGCCTGCAAAAATAGGCATCAAAGATGGGGAAAAAAACCTGCGTATATGTGTGTCCAGTTGGGTTTGTTGTTAAGAGGTAAACTGAAGTAGACTTCAAGACATGCCTCTCATTCTTGGAGTGCACCATTGCCTGTCGCTCAACATGCTTTCATTTTCCCTCCAGTGTTACCCATTCCCGTGAGAGGAGGTGGGTGGAGGCTGGAGATGGGGTGTTTCATGTCACAGGCCAGGGCTTCGAGTTGCCACACCTCCAACCTCTGCTGCTCTGGCTGTGAGAGCTCTGCGCCTCCTGGGACAAAGCCTGCCTTGATAAAGCCCAATTCCATTGCTCAGTGCATGGAGAATGGTCCTCATTACTACCACAGGTTAGGGGTTAAATTCTTGTGGGGTCGCCCAATATGTGGCAATATCTCTGAAATGTAGGGGCAGTTTGTCCTGATTCAATGACGGTAGATGTTTTCCCTCTTGTTTATCATTTAATTAGTTGTTTCATGTCTTCGGAAAATGGCAAAAAAAAAAAAAAAGTAATTTCACTCCTCCAGTGACCTTCTTCAGTGTCCAACAATCCTGTTGCATCCAGTGTGTATTCTAATAGCCAATCAAAAACAAGGCCTTGTGTTGATATCACTGTAGTATAGAGCTTAGGACAAGGGTGGCAGGATCGACCTTGCTTGGAGTAAAGGCAAAAAAAAAGCTCTCCTTCAGAAAATTATGTTATCAGGAGGTGATGATTGAAGTGAAAGACAGTAATCCCTCTTTATAATGCATCTCCTGGTTAGGCTTTATATGTGAGATGAGAGAACATAACACCTCCCCACCAGCCTGCCCTGTTAAATCTGAATAAATCACCTGCTGGTTGTTACATCTATAATGAAATCTATTTCATGAGGCAATTATTAAACATCATATGCGGAGATGAAAGATAATTTAAATGAGGCATGAGGTTCTGGCACAGAGGCTTACTGTTAAAGCCAACCCAGAATTGGAGATTGCAAAGATAGCTGAGGATGGTGATGTTGACTGCCTTCTGGAGCTCCATCACTACCACAACTGGGGAGGTTACAACCGCCACAGGAAGTACCGTACCACCAAACTACTCCCATCCACTATTGTATCAGCATCCCTGCTGCAAAATGACTTGATCACCATGCCAGAAAATAAATATAGAGTGGATTCAGGAAGCTGAGGCACAGTAGCTCATGTCCATCGATACATCTCTGCTGCTGACCAAGCAGCCACTCTGCAGCAGCAGCAGCAGCAGCAGCGTCCTGCATACATCCCGTCTTATTGACAAATGCCTATACTTGCTGTATGCAACTGAGAAACGACACACCTGTCATTTCTTATTTTTGCGCTGCATTCAGGTGCTGCGACCCTGTCCGTACGGTGAAAACGCACGCCAGCAACAACACTCTGTAGCCCTATTAAAATCAACACGCTACAACTGATGCAAATACGTCGAAACAGGGATTAAATAGGCTACTCTCGCGATAAGGCTTTTCAAGAAGACTTCGGTTTATCTATTCAAGCAGAAACCTGAAAAATCATAAATAGTATCTTACCGTTAAATCCGTGGAAGGATAGCCTCTGCTGACTGTCAGATGAGGAGATGCTCCAGTGGAAGTGAGAATGATGCTGGACAGTCCAACCTCCATTCCCATGGATGATGTCGCCCCCTGCCGGTAACAGGTGGTCACTGCCCGTAACTACCGTGAATAACTATTAACAGTGACGTTCTCATTCGTGTATTTAAGTGCAGGAACTGTCTCTCTAAAATATGTAGAGGAGAAAATCTGAAACGATAATCGTTAATATAAAATATCTAAAACTCTTTTTTCAGGTTGTGTTTTGCAAGAAGGGACAATTGTCAAGTCAGATTGAATATTATACTTCCGTTTACCATATTCAAAATAAAAGCCGAAAAGCTCATGAACAATAGAGTGCTCTAAGACCATGATGTGTGGTTCAAAATAGCTCTTGTCGTTACAGTGTAGTTTATTTGTGCATTTGTGTCAAAACGATGATCTATAGGTTATGCACATAAATAGTATCTCAATAAATCACAAACCACTCTGAACACTATGATTGGAATTTTAAATTTTAAAATTAAATGAAAAGTGTATGTGTCCCTTGTTTGCTGAAAAACGATTTTAAGTACAGTACTTTTACTCCTAAAGCCTATTTTTCAGTAGTTGTATGGCTACATTAACTTAAGTTAAACTACAAAAGTACTAATTGACTCCCCCCCCCCCTCCTTTTTTTTTTTTTTTTAAGCTTAGTTTCTCTTTATCAAAGCTAATTAGACATTACACGCAGGATTCACTTTGAAATAACTAATTGTTTATTTTTACTTTGAAGGAAGAATTTGAACGGCCACTGTCGGTGTTATTCGTTCTAACTTGATGCCCTATTACAAAGGACTACAAAAATGGCTTCTGAAATTGTCCAAAGGGGCCTAAATTAAATAGAGGACCTTATGTAAGCCTGACATATGGTATTTAAAGTCTCTCTGGTTATATCATTTTACGGAAGTCTTCACGTATATACAGGTTTTGCGTATACGTATGAAATACGTTTGATGTCAGGGGTGACCGTTATTCGGAGATGTTTAAACGGAAGTTTTGATGTCGTGTTTGCGCTTCACCGGCGGTGTAGCAGCCAGCGGGTCTTCAAGCAGGAAAAAGCGCCAACTTCTCCTGCACCGTGTGAATCGTCAAATACTCAGTAAATGACTCTTAGACTGGATATTCCGTGAAATTTCACACTAAACTTCAATTTGGAATGACTCACTCAGGTAAGAGCAAAGACCGCTGCTGGGATTTAGAGAGTTAGTTTTCTTTAAGTGAACTGTTAGAAACGGCGTGTTGCCTGTTTTCTCCTCCCACTTCTCCGCCGCACCGTTTTGACCCAGTTTAGTCGATGTTGTCTACAAAGTACTCAACAACACCGGTTTATTGTGCGCTGTTTGTTACGCCACAGACACTTCTTTACGCTGAAAACAAGCGTTGCTGCAGTTAACGGCTCTTTTTCAAACGCTGAAGGCGGCAATGAAAACAAGCACCAGCAAGTTAGCGTTAGCCAGCTAACATGTTATATAATGCGTCGTTCAGTCGGTAACTAGGTTTAGTAAACCAGAGCAGTCTACATTTACTTAATCCAACTACTTTAGTTACATAACTACGCAGTATTACTTTAGTGCGTAGTTACTTTCGTTCTCCTTGAGCTCTCATGGCGCCTACTAAAATCAAGTTGTGTTTCCATTTCTTGCCAGTGGGGCGCGCTGTTGTATCTCACTAGATAAAAGTCGCCCTCGGGGTACGTTAACGGAGAAAAAGATGCCGGGCCTGCAGGGTGAGAATGTTGTGGCAGCGCATGGGAGCCCCGTCAAAAGGAGTAAACTGTCTCTGAAGTTCCTCCAGAAGAAAGAAACCAAGCGGGTTCTGGATTTCTCTGAACCGCAGACAGATGAACCCAAAACGGTTGAACCAGTGGAGCCTGAGGCAAGGTTGGTGTGTGCAGTCAATGCATGAATTATCTGGGTCATACAAAGTTCAGCGGACCTGTCCACGAATGGTGTGCCTGGCGTGCATGTTCTGTATAACCATTCAGTCTCACACAATATCTGTCAGCATCACTATTGTGCTAACTTCACTGCCTTTGTTGACATAAACAAGGCCACATTACTCTTTGATATTTGATTTGAAATGCATTCTTCTTTTCTTTTGAAAAATATTAAACATTCTTTATTCTCATCATTATGAAAACTCTAAATGTACTGGAGAAAACCTGTAGTTGATCAGCATGCTCATGTAATGTACAACAGTGGATAATCACGTCTTAGTGAAACTGCAAGAAACAAACGTGGCCCATGATGTTTTTCTTTTATTTTGAAACTCTGTTTTCTCATCCCCCTGTTCAGCAGCTGTGATCAGGTGGTCCCTGGTCCTTCTCAGTGTCCAGCCTCACCTGGCCTGCTCCTGCCGTGTGAGAAGAGGGAGAACTTGGTGCCGTTTGTGGGCCTCAACAACTTGGGCAACACCTGCTATCTGAACAGTGTCTTACAGGTGGGTCATCAGAATGGATATTCATCTTTAAACGAGAGAGAGGTGTATCGTAGTATAAAATGAATGTGACATGTATAGAAAGTATCAAATGCATATATACATGATTAAATAAGGTAATCATGTCCATAGTCTGTATTTGAAAAGGGCCTGCGTCCATCTCTGCAGTTCCTTTATCAAAACAAGACCATTATAAATTGTTTACACTGACACATTGTTATCACACTGACTTTAACTTTGTTTTTTCAGTGTGTCATAATATAACAGGTCATAACATAGAAAGCTGTGATACAGGCCTTGTCTTGCAGGAAGAATTCTGAACAAGTTACCAGGAAATCATGCCTGAAGGAAACAAAATGACTTTCCCTTTCAGAATACTGGTGAACACTGGCACTGAGTGTTTGTCATATTGTACAAAACAGTGTCTTCTGTAGCTGATGTAGAGCAGATCAAACATGTAGCTAAGTGGCTGCAGAATTCTGTGGCCTCCTGATTGTGGCGTACTGTGTGTACAGATCAGAGCCTCTCACTGGCTTATCTGTATTCAGTGTTTACACGTAAGGAGACGGACAGGCGCTGGAGGTGTAATCGCACACTCAGGCACTTGTATGATCTCGTCTGCAACACCTGTTCAAATAGAGTGTGCAGCGGTGGGGTTACATTTCATCTTGTGTACGGGATAAAATTACTTTCCCCTGTCGAGGAAAGAGCATAGAATATGCCTCAGGGCAACTCTTCCTGCAGGCCGCTGGGAAAACAATAAGGCAACCTCTTATGCAGTATGCAAGCAGGAAACTTTTCAGTGTTGTATTACTTTACTTTGTGTGTTATTATTGTGTACTACGTTGACATTCAGGTGGTCTTGAAGCGGCTTTAAAAGGATTGAATTCAGTTTTTCTTAAGACACCAAAGAAGGTGTTAAAAAGTCTTCACTTACAAGTTTAAAACAATGCTTATAGTCTGCCACAGGCAGTAATGTTACTCTCAAAATGTGTTTGTATGTGATTTAAGCAGATATTGGTTGGCAAATTCCCAGTGCCCCTGCTTTTCCAGACCAATGTTCATATGTAAAATTCATTTTTGGAGTAGTTGTAATTAGTTACATTTTAAGTTAATTAATCCATCCATTTTCGGCTGCTTGTCTGGGTTCAGTTGTGATTTTATGATTTATTGTTATGTACTGCTGAGAGGTTCTGACGTAAATGTCAATAAATTCATGCACTTTACACCCTTACTGGTTTTCATTCATATCTTTCATACGCTGGTGAAAAATGTTGACAGTTTATGTTTATGCACAAATGTGTGTTAAACTTGTTTGTGGGTCTTCTATGAGACCACGAGCAGTGACCTCCTGCCCAGAAAGTTTAATTTAGGAATCCTGTTTTCATTTTCTGTCCAGCTGGAAAGAAAGTTGTAAAGAATGACTAACGCAATGTCTGATTGCTCCTGTAGGTGCTGTACTACTGCCCGGGGCTCAGAGAAGGCATAAAGAAACTGTACGACCTGTCTAAAAGAAAAGAGAAATCAAAGGAAGAAACGGATAAAAGCGAAGAGGTTGGTGCAACACAAATTACATTTTTATTTTACAGGTGCTTCCTTTAATGTCATGTAATCCTACAGGTGTTCCTGTTATTGTGTCCAGACCTTCTAAACTGAATTGATATAATGCTACAATTCAAAGACTTTTTTTATTGTCTTACTTATTTTATTTCTGCGTTCACATTCTCAGCAGTCAGAAGCTGTAGCCGAGGATTTGCCGGTTCAAATTGAGCTCCTCGGGAGCTTCAACAGTCTGATAACGTCAGTGGAGCAGCTGCAGTCCGGCTTCCTGCTGAACCCCGACAGCTTCAGCGAAGGAGAGCTCGCCACACCACCTCGTAAAATACTCCACACACTCAGGTAATGATGTGGTTATGTTGAATTATAGATTGTGCCCAAATGGCTGTCCAAACCATACATTCAAAATAGTAAAGTAGCTTATTCCTACCCAAATTGATGAGTGATGTGGGACAGAACTACACATTATTTTTCCTTCAGTGAACTAAATGCTGCACCTCTGCATGTGTTGCAGGCAGCTGAACCCCATGTACGAAGGTTATCTTCAGCATGATGCTCAGGAGGTGCTACAGTGCATCCTGGGATATATCCAGGAGGCTTGTGATACCATCAGGAAGGAGCAGGAGTTGGAGAAGAAGGACAATGACGTGACTGAGGTTAAAATTGAGAATGGTGTCCATCTGAGTTCCAGCAGCTCTGGAGCAGAATCCAAAACCCCCACAGGAGAGGACGGCCAAGTCTGCGGCAAGAGAAAGAGTGACACTGAAGTGGGAAATGCCAAAAAGAAGCCAAAATCTGTGAAGTCTAAGAAATCTGATCCAGAAGAAGGAATAATAAATAAACCCATCACTCGCTCCAAAAGGAGGTCCTCCAGTGACATCACAATAGACAGCACCCAAGATAAAACAAGAGATGGGGACGCAGAGGATGAAGGGATAAAGAAACTGCACAGGGAGGAGGAAGAAGGGAGTGACGGTGAGGGGAAAGGTGAAAAGGCATCGAAAGAGGCAGAGGGGAAAAGAAAGAAGAAGAGTAAGCTGAGCTGGCTGAGGCCTTCTGGGAAACAACCAAGCATTTTCTCCAAGTTCCGCAGTGTGGGGAAGATCACCTGCACGACGGTGAAGAACCAAAACAAAGCAGAGCAGGAGAACGGACTGACTGACGACCAAAGGCAGAACGAGAAGAGCAGTGAGGAGACACCCCCACAAAACATGGCTGAAGACAAGAAGGCAACGAAACCTCAAGGTACGAGATTATTGCTGGGACATGGACAGTACTTTCAGGAGGGAAAGGAAGATAATGAGTGATCTATTTAGCCAAGTACAGGAAATTAGTGGTTAATGTTCTTACTCATGGAAAAAATGAGAATTAAGAAACCATACTGAGCAGACATTTTAGAGAATTTGTTTTCACAGCCTCTAGATTAAAGCCACGTTATTATAATTATCAATTAGGCCTCAAATAGCCTTTTAACTTCAGTCGATTTTAGTGTTTATCTCTTAATGGGATATTTTGTTTTTAAAAGCAGCTTTCAAACTATTGGAATACAATTAAAGAGGAAAAAAGAGAAGACAGGAAAGATTACAGATTCCTGGGAAATCAGACAGCATCAGTACTTCATATGTGACAGATCACTCAGCCATGTCTCTCTGTGTTTCTGCTAGATTCAGAGGGCCTGGATCTGATGGAGCGCTTGTTCCAGGGTCAGCTGGTTCTGAGGACTCGCTGTCTGGAGTGTGAGAGTTTCACGGAGAGGAGGGAAGACTTCCAGGACATCAGTGTCCCCGTGCTCGATGACCAGCCCAGCAGCCCAGACGACCTCTCTGAGGGTGAGGCCTTGCTCTGTCATCATGGACTTATGGACACTTATACCCTTCCTCTTTCTTTCAGACCACAATGCAAATGAAAAATGACATTATTTATTAAATAACTGCTTTCCTCTCTCTCCCCAGTCTCTCCTGATCCTAAACCAGAGCTGAAGACTCTGAAATGGGCCATCGGACAGTTTGCTTCAGTGGAGCGCATCGTCGGGGAGGACAAATACTTCTGTGAGACCTGTCATCATTACACAGAGGCCGAGAGAAGTCTGCTGTTTGACAAAACTCCTGAAGTGATCACCATCCACCTGAAGCGCTTCTCTGCCAACAGTTTAGAGTGAGTTGATGGATCGTTCAGTCAGTTTTCTGCTTCAGTTCAGTCCAGTAGAGATGTACTGTATTTGTGAGTTTACTTAATGTAAAATCAGCCTAATGATTTCACATTTTTACATTTCTTTTAAGGACTGATTAAAACTGATTGAGCTTAAGCATACAGTACTAACTGCAGGTTGCTCGGCTTGTTTGCTCACATTCGTTACCTGTTGAATAGAACAGGAAAAGTCTCACCTAAGTTCTGTGCTGTCTTCTTGAATAGTGACATGATCATCATACGTATGAACTCCTCCATTTCCTTTCCTCCTTAGATTGGACCCGTATGCAGGTCTGTCTAAGGTCAACACTCCCCTGCAGACCCCTCTGACCTTGTCTCTGGAGGAGTGGTGTACCCGGCCCTCGTCTGCAAAGGGTCAACACTATCAGCTGTTCGCTGTGGTCATGCACAGTGGCGTCACCATCAGCAGCGGCCACTACACCGCCTATGTCCGCATGTCTGAGCTGAAAGATGTGAAGCTCTGGCTGCGGGACAGCAAAGAAACGAAGGAGGAGGAAGAGGAGAAGGAAAGCAAAGAGGGAACAAGGGTGAAAGACGAAGTGCTGGACTTTGATGACGGAGAAGTGTCGTTCAGCCTGAATACAAGAAGAGGAGCAAGTTTGGCTAGCAGCAAAACAGGAAGTAAGAAGCTGTCAGAGGGCGGGGTTGGACTCTTGGGTGGCCAGAGGAGTTTGTCCAGTTATGACCTCGGGAACAGCAGCAGCAAACACACAGAGAAAGCAGCCAGCAGTGGAGCAACAGAGGGATCCAAACGGAGAAAAACCATCAACAGCGGCAGCCTGAGCCAAAATACTGAAGCAGGACTTAAAAAGGAGCCTGGAGTAGGAGAGGAGGCATCAGCGACTGCCTGTGGTGGGGTGGAGGCCACGGAGCAGCAGGCTTTGAACAACCTCCTTGAATACGAGGGCAAATGGATGCTGTTTGATGACTCTGAGGTGCGTTTGTTTGAGGAGGAGGATTTCCTGCGAGCCTGCTCTCCCGAGACTTGCTCCTCATC
The DNA here is from genome assembly GCA_946959425.1 of Argyrosomus regius. Taxonomy (NCBI): domain Eukaryota; kingdom Metazoa; phylum Chordata; class Actinopteri; family Sciaenidae; genus Argyrosomus; species Argyrosomus regius. The sequence goes on along the minus strand of OX336888.1, from coordinate 22,918,897 downwards.
AACGCCTTACCTGCTGTTCTACAGAAGAATGCCTGAACCAGGAGACTAACATGAACACCAGGATCACTGTCGGACTCGGGGGTGTGACAGTCGGGCGCTTTGGCAGCTGAGCACTCAGGCAGAGGACAGTTGTATTTTGCAATACTACAAACGGTGCTGAAAATACTGTGGCTGCCATATTGGCACCTGAACTGAGGACAGACTGCAGCAGTCCAGTCTCACTGTGGGACCAAAGCTTCTCATGAACTTGTATGCCCGGACAGACAAATGGGGATTTGTCCGTGTGCCAGGGAAGACTTCTTTTTGTTTGTTTTTGTTTTTTTTGGACGTGATTCTCACTCTGTAAACTTTAAACTGTCATTTTTGGTGTCTGTATTATTATTTCTTGGACACTGGCTCTGATGGTTTTTTGTCAGTCTATAACACGTCCTCCTTTTTGTTTTATTTTTTTATGTTTCCTTTTTACAAATTGGAAAAGCACTTTTGAACTAAAATTTGAAAATGCAAAATGTTGGGAAATGTTGTTTTTCTAACTGATTTTACTTTTCTATAATCCATCACAGGTCAGTGCTGTGCATATCTGGAATACATTCCTCAAACTAAAAGCCAAAATAAGACACAACATCCTTACAAAGCAATGCAGTATGTCCTTAACGATGCTGCAGATTTTTATTTCTGCAATATTTTCTGTAGTTTTGAAGACAAGCCTTTGCCCAACTCCCATATCAGCGTCTCAAAGTTTTGCACTGATTCCTTGTTTTTAAGTTTTTACATACATTTTTTAAAAAAATATAAATCCGAAGCCTCAAATTGATGCAATCTATGCAAGAAAAATCTAGTGTTGGACAGACTTTAACATTTACAATATTGGGATATTTTTACATACAACACACTAAAATGTGAAGTAGCTGTCCATATTTTGTTGGTTCTGTTTATACTCAAACAGTTCATGCTGCTGACTTTCTCACTCAGCTCAGACATCAGAAGCTTTTTCAAGGTGCCAATTCAGAGTGAAGATGCGTGAATATTTTAAATGTATATGTCGTCAGTAAGCTATCAGGTTTTTATAAGATACATTTAGCAAAATTATATAAAAAAAACTGCCTCATTCATCTTTCATATCTAATTTAGTTTGTAACAATTTGCAAATAGATCTGCTATTTAAAAGTGTTTGTTCCTTAACACAAGATCGGGATTTTGCTCTCATAACTTGTCCCTGTGAACACTCAAATAATGACTATCCTACTGATCAAGCCTATCCTACTGTGTTGTGCGTGTTCAGTGTTTGTTGTAAATATTACATAGCTTCGCAACTGAAAAATATGGTCCTATGGTGTAGTTAAAAATCTTCAGTAAAGGTGACATTGTTCATCTCAGGTTCAGCAGAGTGTTTAAGTCCAGTCATGGTTTCAGGGATTGAATCAGTTATTTAGCTGTGCTTTTGAGTAATACTTTTTATGGGCCATATTCAGTTTCAACATAAATCATATACACTTGGAAAATGCTTCCAAAGCAACTTTTGGAATTTAACTAAGTGCTTACAGATCTGAATGAATTAAATGTGACCGCCCCAATAAGTGTCTCCTCTAAACTGTACCTTATTCCAGCTGTAATTATATTAATGTTAGCAGGTTCATATCATAAGCAATAAAGTTTTTTCCTTCACATGTCCACACTGCTGATCCTTTCTTTGCTGCCAGGCATTATGGCAACACTCTTAAATTGAAATGGTAAAAATGCATATGTGATATCAAAGTTGAACATCTCATGAAGCATCCATAAAACTCTTAGTGAAAATAAGTTCAGAACTTTGAGAAAACCTGCTTCCTGCGTTGATGTGGAAGGTCCCATTTTGATAGCCCAGTTGTGTACCGGCATCATTTTAAGCGTACGATATATATTTAGAACATTTCCACCGCTTTACTTTGCGGTCAACTTTCCAACGAGGAGTTGACGATGTAATCTACACACTCTTCAAAGCCACCAAACCAGACTCCTTTTACGAAAACAGTAATTTTACTCAAGTATTTTCACATCTAACTCGCTGAATTGAGGATTTATATTGACCAAACCAGAGTAGGTGATTATTAGAACAGTGGAAAGACTAAAATGTTAACAAGGCACAGACCATTTTCACAGCAGCCATTTTGACATGAAATAGTAGACCGGTGTTTCCAATGATACTAATTAAGGCTCAGTTCCATTTATTGCAGCAGAGACTTTCCAGTGAGCCAACATGAACCACAGCATGGAACAGAACCTTCATTTGTAGACACAAAATAAAACCCTGTGCATTTCAAACTTTCTTATGGAACCCCTGGAGGGACATGGAGGGACATGGAGGGAAAATGGAGGGAAAATGGTTGGTAAAAAATGTCGGTACAATTCAAACCAATATCAGGTTTTACAAAAACTTAAACAACTTGATTTTGAAACCAATTCCTAATATTTTTTAGATGCTTACTATTATTACTATTATGTAGACAAGACCCTAATTTACATATGCAAATGTCAAAAACACAAAACATTAGGAAGCAATGAATAAATTACCAGCATACACCAACTGAACATTAAAATATTTATTTAGTAAAATATTTAAAATAAACAAAACAAAACTACATAAAATTATACAAGGATGTTTGAAGTACCTAACTTTAAAACATTCTTTCAACTAAAAATGATAATAAAGCATCATGATAAATAATGGTACCATTTTTTGCATGTTTTCATTTTTCTTCCCCCCGTTTTGAATTACATAAACTTTCAAGTTGTAAAATGCATTGCTACACCGTAATAAAAAAAGTGCACACATGAAATTGAATACAGATTTTTGACACATAGTACATAATTAAATAGACACCTTGACTTTTAAAATCGTACCTTTTCTGCGGAACAAAATGGTTTTGGCACTAGAAGTAACTAATAAAGGGATCTCAGAGCATTTTTCATTTTCAGTGGCTTGTTTACATCCAGCAGATTCTGTTGCTTTCAAAAGTGAAGGCTAACTATATTAGCTTTTTTGAAATGGTTGCATAGGGACGAATATAAAGACTTGTTCCCTTTTGTGACAAATTGCCAGCAAAGAAAAATTCTAAATGCCAAGGTATCTCTTTAATCGTTAAGATCCACTTGTTCGTCCCTCTGATTGTGTAACAGTTTGTCTGTAAACAACTTAAGACACTGGAATGACGGACCAAGCTGCAACATGTTTAGCCTTTCTTTTAGCACACCCTCCGAAACACTGACCGACTTTGAGGACACTCCTATTTACACTCAAGAATAAATTAATATTGCAATTTCTGTTATGTGTGTGCGAGTGTGTATGTGTGTGTGTGCGCCTGTATTTTCTTCATCTTCAAATATCAAGCTTGCGAAGACTCATTCTGCTGAAGGAATCTCTGTAAAACAGAAAACAACATGTTTGGATTTACAAAAGGAAAGATCAACAAGAAAATAATCTGCGGGTTAACTGGACTCCGATGATTTTGAAATGATGTAGCTTATCTTTTATTTTCATTCTAAGAAATCTGGCTTATGAGAAGAACAAGACTGTAAGGCTTGTAGGATTAAAATGGAGATATACTACTTTTAACTGTGCGTTCATGTGTACATAATGGCTGCTGTGCATATCTTTTGTTTGGAGCAGTGGTTGTGCACATCTTCATAAATTAATAATAGTTTTCGCAACATGCAGTATGCACATGAACGATAGGAAAAAGTGTAGAGGCGGTATGGTGATGTGACAATAAATGTGACAGATTCACAAAAAAATAACTAAACCTCCATGAATGTTGCTATTTTTATTGTTTATATCATGCAAATCCTGAAGTTCTGTCTGAGTGCTTTGTTGTGCCCTCTAGTGGAGTCCTCCGGCAAGCCACAAAGTATTCGGGCAAGTACGTCAATGTCCAGCCCAAAATATAAGCAGCTACTTCCAGGAATTTTACATGAAATGCCATGCGAGATTGTAAACACTACTTACACTTCTTACAAATCTTATTCGGGTTGTTTGTTTTCTTTAAGTCTGTCTAAATGTACTGTTTTGCTATAAAATTTCTTTTTTTCTGGACTCGACTGCCTTTAAAACACTTTATATTGGTGAAATTGAGTGATCAGTGGGAAGCGAACATAAAATACAAACACAGGACACGGGCACTACCTTGTCAAGCTGTCCGTTTGCTGCATGATTTTTACAGAAGCAAAAAAAAAAAAAAAAAAAGTGACTTCAGAAACATATCACCTCCACTCACTTACACACACACACACACACACAGAAACAGAGCTCCTGTTCAGTCCTACCTGTGTGAGTTGACCTGCAGCACAGGTTTATAAAGCTGAGGGATCTTTCTGTTGATGAGGGGCTGCAGCGCCTCCTTCAGTCGGTGATAATTCCTCTCCAGCTCTCTCTGGTACTCTTTCTGGTCCGGGCCGATCAGGCTCTTGTTCTTACGCAAGGCATCTTCACACCTTTAACAGAGAAGTCAGCACATTCTGTACAATACTTTCCGGACAGGGGCAACAGGAGCGCTCTCCCTCTATACTGGACCAAATTCAAAACTCTGACACAAACACATGGGAAAATGAGTTCCAGGTTGAAAAACACAGAAATGATCCTTTCTATCTTTTCAGCTAACTGCTGATAATCAAAATATTGTTTTCACATGATTACAAGATAATTATCTCATTATTTCACGATGCAGATCATGGAATTGTGAGATTGTTTTCTCATAATTATGTGCTTCTGTATTAAATCTTGTGTCGCTCAGACAAATGTCCAACATGTACCCTGCCATCCATCATGCACGGTCCGTACCTCTTTGTGAAGTCTTTGAAGCAGAGCCGTAGCTTATTGTGGTGTCTGTACAGCTTTGGGTCACTGGGGATCTCTGACAGGAACACCTGAGCAACCTCCAAAGGACCCTGAGGAAAGCAGATAATACTGTAGATTAACCATCTTCAATTATCTTGTAATAATGTAATAATGCACTAATGCAAATAAAGAACTAAAGAAGAGCTTTATATGTTAGAAATTGGCATCGCAAAACTTTACCTGGTTGACAGTTGTGCCTACTGATCCCTGCAGGACCATCTGCAGCATCTTTGCATCAGCAGGGTCCTGGTGGGTGGCGAAGGCCAGCTCCTGAGTCTTCTTCTGCATGTCCTCGATCGCCACCTCGATGGGTGTGGATATAATCTGGAATAAGATGAACAGGTGTGTCGGTTTTTCGTGATCAGGACGCACAGCATAGTGAATGGTGAACTGGAAATCAAAGGTTTCTCCCACCTCCTCTTTGTGGATGATGTTGATGCGTGTCTTGATGTAAGGGAAAGCGTGGGAGGTGGTGAGGATGGTCTTCCTTTTGAACTGTTCGTGCAGGTCCCCGTGCGCCCGCCCGTCCAGAGTGAACGGGGTGCAGTAGACGAAACGCCGCAAGTTGTAGTTCTTGTCAAAGTAAGTGATGCGGTCCTTCATCTCGTACGTGTCGAAGTACGGCTCCACATAAGTGATCTGGACGAAGGCCTGGGGGAATAAATTAGATCAGATTTTTGATCTGTTGAGTTTTTAGACTTCTCTTAAAGATGGATGCTCGGACTAAAAGCTTGAATTAAGTCAGTCTAAACTGCTGATCCACCTCTCCAATGTAAACTTGGCCCAACACCGACCTTATTCGGGTCCAACTTGCACTTGTCCACTGGGTTGGAGTCCTTAATGACTTCCACCTGGTCCTCTCCAAATCGTTCCCCATAGAAACCCTGAGAAGAAGCCTGATTAGTTCTCAGCAGAAGACTGAAAGCACATACAGCAAAGAGTTAACAGATGTAGATGTGGATGACGCCTACATGTTGGTATTTACCTCTAGTCTGTGAGAGATTTCCGCCAGCTTCGTGATGGCAGGCTCTTTGTACACAAACTCCTGCTCGTCTAAGTCGCCAAATTTCGAACCATAAAATCCAACTCTGAAGTACGTACCAAACATCCTCTTTCCATCCTGCGAGCACAGGAAGATAAATGTTAGTGAGGAAGAATATGAATTAATTTCATCTAAGAAAGCGTTAATTCTGATCCAGACTTCAGACTCGGTGTTGTGATTGTGTACTTCACAGGTGTAAATGGAGCAAGAAAAGGTTGGAGTTCATCAACTGCACGGCAATCTGTAAGCATACAGCTAACGCAGACGTAATGAAAACTTCATGAAATAAGAGAAAGTCATATTTTGCTTATTATGTCCACTGTGTTCTCATCTAAACAAGAGTACGTCAATGGTTTGAAATAAAATGTTCGTGTAAGCCAGTGTCAGATAGAAGACAGCCAGGAGATACACATATTTGCATCCACTGTACAAGTTTCTCTGAGCTTGTTCTACAGCTTTTCCACCTCTACAAGTACAAGTGTTTGACCTCAGGACAACAGGCAGAGGACAGAAGAAACAAGAAAACAAGAAGAAAACAACAACCTCATCCGGCAGAATATTCACGAATATAATAGATACTCTTAAATAAGTCAAAACTTGATTGAATCAGCTTAAAATACTTCTTTTTATCTAGCCTGTACACACATTCTCTGTTGCTGCATTTTGCCTGTTTTGAGAAAAATAAACCAATCTCAAAGGTAAGAGCAACAGAGAAGGTTGCTACAAAGCAGCTTTAGATGGCATACATCAGCCACGAGAGTCAGGAAAGAGAAAGAGAACAAAAGAAACCACGAGAAAAGAGTTTCCACAGAACAAAAATGGCCATAACTCATACTAACAGAAGCCTAAAACCAACCCGCTGATATCTTAGGAAGTTTTAACGTTCAGTGATGAGAAAATGGCCAGGAAATCCAGAAAGTCAGAGCTTTGTTCTGTACAGACCGCCCAGAAAGCAGCTTTGCAGGTCTGATGCGAGTGAACAAGTGTGTATTCGTAAGTATAACATGAGAAAGGGAGAAGCTGTGGATTGTTGCGTAAAAGTAAAACCACCTGGAAACTGCAAGTTTGAGGCAAATGTGTCAAATCAACTGTTGATTCAAAAGGAAATGTAAGCAGAAATTTAAAAAGGCCCTGAAAACTAAGGAACTTACCACAAGACACAATTAAGTAAAGTGGGAAGGAAGGGTCGGCAACCAGGGAAATCAAAAAGGAGAAAACAGAACAAATTTTAATGAGGATTGGGTTCCTCCGGAGAATTACAAAAACAACACAAACTAACATACAACAGCAAAAATATCTCCATTGATTTTAAGAAAGAACATAAACTCATTGTGGAGGATCGAGACCATGCAAAGGCAGACAGTTACGAAAAAAAAGAAAGTGAGAAAGGAAAGATCCACCACCTTCAGAGGCACAACATGCACACTCGGTGCATTTCCAAAAGGAACACAGAGTGCTCTGTTCATTTCATGCAACAAACCATGGAAACTCAGAAGTTAATATTGTTAACAAAAGTACAAAATGGATGAAAAAATAAATAAATCAGGGGTCGATTTAGTTTGATCTATTAAAAGAAAGGGCAAGAATGAGAACTAATCCAAATCAAAAGGGATAAATCAAGTAATCCTGAGATTACTGTGAGTTGAACCCTCTTGGAAAAAAAACACCTGACCGCCTCAGGAATTTGGTTCCAGCTTCGACCCAATGCAAGACACCTTGTTTTTTTTAAAAGGCTCATTTAATGCTGTGTGGAGAGAATGACCAATGGCTAAAACACGGAGGCTAACGTGTCCCCCTTCGAGTGAAAACAGTGCACTGAAATCGAGCCCTGTGGTTGAAGATGAGATGAAGATGAAGATGTGACAGCAGACGGTCAATGAGTGTGTTCTGACTAACACAGCAGACAGACAGACAGAAGATGGAGGACAGGGAGAGTGCGGATTGTGCAGGTGATGCATTCACTGAGACTTTTGTCATTAGTGTCACACACTGTGGCTCCCATGCACAGACTGCCAACACTGTCACGTTATAAAAACAAGCTCCTCTTGCACATTAAGAGGAGGGAGGAGAGAGGAAAACGGTGAAGGCGTTGCTGCTTATACAGCGAGTGTCCCCAGCGGGGGCAGACAGTTGACAATTGTCTGCAGATGTTAATGGATTTGGATGTATGTAACAAAGCAAAGAGAGCACCTGAATGCCCACGGCTAGCAAATAAAAGGATGAGAGTAAATAAAATAATAACACAAAAAGATAAACAACATGAGCAGGGCCAAGCAGGAACCGTTTAGCCACCTACCTCCCAGCCAGTACTCTGTGTGATAAAGAGAATACAGGACAAGTGAACGACAACACACATACACCCCCGACACACAGTGTGGCGTACGCACACACAGTGATGTTACAGCAAGGAGAATGGACTCTTTGAAACTAATCCAGGTTACTGTCGGTCCAACTGGAGAACAGAGCAACTGGTGTCAGACAAAAAAAGCTTTCTGTGATTGAGTCAAGGATCACTCTTTGTCACAGTTGCTCTGCACACCAGACGACCGTAACCTTGCCAAACTGTAACCTGACATCGTCATTATGAGTCACACAACTGGCCTCTAAGAAAAACCACAACCACGCCTCATGCATTCTGTTTACAAATATAATAAAGCATGCAAGGTATCTGACAAAATATAAACGAATAAATACATTGGAACTAAAACGCCAAAAAATTTAAATCATGCAAAGCTGTGTCTGTCTTTAGACTACATCTGCAGGATACTTCCAGTTGTGTTTGGTGTTGTTACTCTGAGGCACTGTAGATGAAATACTTTAGACATTGTAGCCCAACCTCGGTTTTGTCCCATTTTTTCGATATGAAATCCTGCTGGAAGAAAGTCAACCCCTCTACACTGCCAGATAAATGTAACAGATGTAATATATATGTGTGACAAATGTGCACCTGTCTGTGTGACTGTGTCAGTGAAGTTACAAAACAATGAAATAAAAATCTGGGTCACACTGAAATAATAATTTAAAAAATATATATATATATTCTTTATTTTATAATACCAGCATCAGCTTTGCACCTCAAGCTACTGGAGCCTAGCGTGGAAGAGGAGATGTGTATGTGTGTGAGTGTGTGTTTACCTGATGTACAATTTTGCCAAAGGCTTCCTGTAGTTTACCATGAATGGTGGCTAGCTTCTTTGCGTCCCTGTTGGCTTCGTGGATAGGGATCAGTACCTTGTACACTTCATTTACCGCCTCATACATGCCCGCCTAGAAGGGAAATCAAGACAAATGTTGCTATGGTACAATCAGTCATCAAAAACACCTCAGCCTAAATTTATAGATTTTCAGAGACTTTAAGTCCTAAATAAGACAAAAACACGTATATGGGCACCTGACTACATCTTATGTATATTGTAAGATTTAGGATGAATACAATAACATGTCTATGAATCATGTTACTATCTTACCAGTAGCTCTTTTCTAGGTAATATTTTAGTGAGAGAAAAAGGAAGTCTCTGACTACATCCCTGGCATGGCATGTCAACATCCATTCATCTAACAACCCATCCATCCTTCTCCACTTCTCACCATGGAGAAAGAGGCAGCAGCCTGCTCCAGGAGTCCCACGAGGCCGATCTCAGTGAAGTATTTCCCTGAGCAAATGCCCTCCTCATCTGGTGACACCACATCATCAGAGACTGCGGATTCCTCCAGCACGTTGGAGGAAATATTCTGGAGCGTGTGCGTGTACACAGACACAAATACAACAAAGACAATACAAGCACAAACATCAGCAGAGTTCTATTGCCAAAAAGACAAACACATTACAGTTATCCAGTACTCTCCTTACCTGGAAGGTGACACAGCCTACAGGCAGGTACTTGCGGTCCTCCAGCATGCTTAGGTATTCTGCGACCAGAGCAGCGCTGTGCACCAGACACTGAGCAGCCTCGGCGTGGTTGTTCCTCTCGGAGTGTTTTCCAGCCATGTTCTGAAGCCACGTCAGCCGCAGGTCTGGAGACGTCTGGTAACCCTTTGCAATCCTGGAGATGGTCACAAACAACAAAATGATGACGATCATGGTGTAGAAATATATTTGTAAAAAAAAAAAGGTGTTTGCTTAAGTGTGCATGTATTCTTTACCTGTACATGAGATCTATCAGCATCTCAGGATCTTCCTGGTGCTCCTTCATCTTGACCGTGTCAGAAAGGATCATGTGCAGGTTAAACACAAGGTCCTGGACCTGGAAAATAATGCAAGACCGTGAGTTACTGCATCCCAAATCTTTTACCTTACATAAATCAAGCTGTAGTGGAGCACATAAGTGAAAATCTGTATCTAAAAATCAGTCATCCATAAAAAGTTGTCAGTCAGTCAACAGTCTTCTCATTGGATGGATAAATCAGTACCTGGTCTGGGAATGTGGTCTCCCTCAGCTCCAGATCCTCCTCTGCGTAGGTGAGGATGGTCTTTAGAGAACGACGCAGAAACTCCTCGTTAAAATTCTGAGACGTTCCCACCAGTGAAGAAAGAGACATGGTGACTTGCATCTTCACTCTCGCAAAGTTCTGAAAGTGAAGCAACAAAGAGAAAAAAAAAACAATGTTTTGTCAAAGCTACTGGCTTTCACGTGACGGATATGGCCTGCGAAGGAAGCACTCTGAAGAGAAGATAACTCTTCTAGGTTGTTAGACTGTGTGTGAGTCTGGCTGTACTATAACAAAGGAAATGATGCATTCACCAGTAATTGGGCCTAAATTGGATGGCTGATTGCAGTGTTTGGTTTTGTACTAAACTGGGTGGATGTGAAAGAAAAAGAGAAATAAAATAATACAAGAATACAGACGAGAACTGGCCAACCAGCAGTAATTTAGTTTCTCATAATGACAGATTTAATTATAATAGCAGTGAATGGATCATTTTGAACAATCTCTTACAGGCTTCTTAACGTGAGGTTCAATTAGAGGTCATTTCTGGAGGCATGTGTGGTACCTGTCGCCACTGATACATCGTAGTAGCTCTATGAAAGTTACACTTTGTTGTACTCACATTGCCGATCTCAAAGTTTTGCCTCATGAGGAGGTAGAGGGAGGCACTGGCGTGGGCCCTGATGGTGCTTATGCTGCTGCTGCAGCTCCTCAACAGTCGCAAACACAGGTCAGCACACTGCTCCGTTTCCTCCTCAAACAGCAGTTCGGGAAACTTCACAGGCAGAGAGAACACACCCAGATTGATATTATGCAATACAAGTCCTGGAAGAAATGGTAAGAATGACCTGAAGTACTTCAATAAATATCGAGTAGTCTAACCTTGGACACCAGCGCTCGCTGTGTGGCAAAACAATGCTGGAGGTAGAGGGCGCTCTGGTTGCAGGCCATGCTGTGGAGCAACACCTTCAGCACACCACCCAGGATACTCTCCTTCGACTCTGTCACTGATACCGTCTGGAGAAAGAGGGACACGTGCAGTTATTATAGGAGCATACCTGTGTTTATGTGTGCTTAAAAGTTAGTCCACATAACTTAAAAAATACTTCATTATTTATGAGTACACCCATGCATGTTCTCATTCTGCATACCTGTACAATGATCTCCAAAGTATCAAGAATAATTATGTTGGCCTCCGTCGCAAGGTTACCATCAATAAGTGCTTCATGTTCCAGCTCTGCTCTGGTCCTACAATCAAGAAACCAGAAAACACTGTTACAACATCACTACTCCCAAACTGTGATGATAATGATGTACCCTTGAATGCAGCATGAGCTTCCAGTTACCACATTCAAGCCATTGTCCATGAATAATGTTGGTATCTCTATGCAGAAGAAAATGTTATGTGCCGAGTAGAACCTTTGTATTTATACAACAAGAGCATCAAGTTTAAAGAGCTGTTCGTCTATCTATATTTAAATTCATTGTAAGCTGCTAGATGTCTCTTTACCTGCATGGCACAGACGTCAAACTATTCAAATGATCCACAGAAACAGTGCATGCTGATCCACATGCAGACAATAAGTCCAAACATATAACCTCTCTCGCCAGAGGGTTAAGAGGTTTGAAGGCATTAAGGAGTCTGTTCTTCATTAGAAGTGAAGAGTAATTCATTTCTGGTCTACAGGTTGGAGACTAGGCAACATGTCCTAAAATGGCTATGTTTGAGCATACGAAACCTTAACAGTATCTGACTTTTATATTAAATAATCAATACATAATCAAACAAATAATCTATAACAAACAAGAACTATCTGCTACACATGTCTTGCCTTTTGCTGCAACAGCAACCAGGGAGACACACGAGTCAGAACCCCAAAACAAGAAGCACACTGGTTAAGAAGCAAAACAGACCCACTGCAACCACTACCAACCCTGAGACAGACATTGTTACCAGGACAGAGGGACTGATGGCATGGGGGGGGTGTTCAAGGGTCAGAACCAGGATCAGGGGGTCTCTGTTGGTGCATTCATGTGCATGTATGAGCTTAGACGGTCAAAGTGGAGAAGAAATGAATCCTAAAATGCTGTCAGGGGCTCGAATAATTCATGTGGGTCATCCAAAACAAAATTAATTAGCAAATGATGACTTGTTTAAAGCCAAGTTAATCAGGAAGAAATGTAATACAAACTGATAAATTCATTTTGTGTCCACTGTAACTGTCACATGCTCACAAGCATGTGAATACACCATAAATGAGGAACTAAAGCAGGGGGGAATTCAAAAAGGAGCACACAGCAAATGTGGACCATACAATACCTGACTGATCTGTGACTCCTACATAAACACACAGCAACGTGAGAGAACAAATGGAAATTAACAGAAAACAAAGGCTGGAGCTGAATTTACAAAAGAACAGAGAGAAAAAAAAAGCATAGCACAGCTCACGTGGCATAAGATACAAAGCTTGAGCTTTTTTAGAAAGTGGATATAAGACAGATTTAAACACTCGGCTGTCTGATTCTGTTCCTATGTAAATCCAGCAAAAATATATAGACAAAAACAATGAACACAAACTTTTCAGTCAGATTACTAAATGGACTTTAGCAGTGATAGGATGAAGGATCATTTTCATACTTGAACATAGTAAATAATAAATTGGTGACTGGTGATTTAACTTATAAAAATGGAAAATGAGCACACACCGTCCATTTAAATGAACTTAAAACAAAACAAGAACAAAAACCACAGAAGACGGTTTAGTCAATAATCAGTCTTGGGTGTTCTGGGAGTATCTTTCATGTTTTTTTTTCTGTGACATAAAAGAAGTTATTAGGAAAGTGGGTTAAATGTTAGAAAGAGCGTACTTGTCCATCTTTTCGCTGTTCTGTCTCCAGTGGGTCATGTCCTTCCTCCATCGAAGGTTCTCCTGGCTGCCAAAAGCACTTCCAGATGGACTCCGCTCTAAATGGTGGAGAAAGGGTTATTTATTTTTATTGGAGGTGAAATAGGGAGTGTGTACACAGCAAAACTTGACCAAGTTTGACTGAATTGCTGCAGCTGCTGTGTATATTTCATTGTGTTTGTCTGAACCACACATTATTTCCTTTGCATTTGTGTGGTTCTACTTGTATCTGTGTCAAATGTGTGTGCGCCCGCACCTAGCTGTCCACGACTACGTCGCACCATCTCCTGTCTGGCCCCGATGCTGCCCAGTATGGCCTCCTCCAGCTTGGCCTTCATGTCTTTGGACTTCTTAAAGGTCAGGCTGTTCATTCGTTCAAACGCCTTCTTCCCCTGCATGGTGAACACAACATGGGCCTTGTATCCATGAGGCAGAGAGTGAGTGAACGGACAGAGAACAACAGCGGGGAAGTTATTTGCAGCACAGCACTCAAGCAAAGCAAAGCAAAGCAAAGCAGGTTAGTATGAAAGCAAATTTGCAAGCACAAAAAGAGCAAAAGAGCAAACAGATAGCAGAGCAGAAACAGCTTGAAATACACAGAGAGGAATAGATTATAGCATAAAGAGCAGCGAGTTGTCTACTTTTATTTTATCACCACATTCAGTAGCCAAAACATATTACTGCAGAGAAGCTTATGTTCTGTATGAGCGAGGATAGTGCAAAACGTATCATCCACAGAAGGTTCACAAAATGTAAAACAATATGTGAACATAAGCACCTCAAAGTCCACTGCAAAGTGTAACTTACTGAGTTATGGTAGTTTTAGTAAGTCATGTTGCTTTTTATTAATATTTTGCTGTTTACGTATGATGGCCGATATGAGTATACTGAAATATCACAATCAGTCCAAAAGATTCCTTATTTTTGGGAGATAAATGTTAAAAGAAGAAAGTACAGTGAAGTGGCCGGCATGCTGCTTACTGCTGATGACCCAATCCTCTGTGTACATCATCAGTCTGACTCAGTTAGCGAGTGTATTCACTCTTGGTGTTACCTTGTACTCAAAGCAGGAGACGCAGAGGTAGAGGAGATCCAGCAGGCGGTTGAGCTGGGACACCGACAGATCTGTGAACCACTTCTGTAACACCAGCTCGTCAGCGTTCTTCAGCACCCACAGCAGACAGATGAGCAGACTTCGACTTGACTCGGCCGAGAAGCTACCGTGCTGACGACTCGCCTGGAGAGACGGACCAGGAGGAATCAACAGAGGGGAAAGAAATGACGGCTTTGTGTTTGTTGAACATATTGTGACGATATACTTTAGTGCATTAATGGTAGGTTATTGTCAGAATAAAGGATTTACCTGCGAGTTGAGCAAGAAGCTGCTTGGTCGGGACATTGGGGAGGCGGTGGAGGTGCCTGCTATCGCCATGGCGACAGTCTGGCTGATCAGGCTGTTACCCTCTCCCTCTGCCTCTTCCCCACCGCTGCCCATCGCTGCACCCTGTGGACCGCCTGGCCGGCCCCACTGGTTATGGGACTCTAGTAACAGAAAAGGAGAGAAGGGAAACGTAACCAGTTAACTAATTGATGAGAAAAGCTGGATTAACGCAAGAAAGTGAACATGTGACCAAGACAAAAAGAGTAAGGATCCCAGCGCTCATGAAAACATGGCTGTTTGTATTCCATCCTGTACTCTGAATAAGCTTACAGTTAAAGTAAATGTAAACCTAACTGGGATGTTGTTAATTTTAAAAATGATTACAATTTTTTTAAAAGAATTGAGAACCAGTCACACAAAACAGGCCAAATTTTATTCAGACTTTATAAGATGAGCTTAATTGACACTGGACCAAATGCTTATATTCATAACATTTATGAATGTATATTTAAATAGAACCTCAAGCACTAGAGAGGGCAGGTTTATGATAGAGTTGCGGGTTAAGGTGAGGGGTGAACTGAGGATGGAGATTCAGCTGGTACATTATTTTAAGGTCCTACATAGTTTGCAGGTTAAATGATAAGCTGCAAAGGATATGCTCATTATGTTCAAAATAGCTCCCCATCTTTACCTGTAAAGTCATGAAGCTGTGGTAGTGTTTCCATGACGATGCCAATGAGAGGCAGGTAGAGCATTGCGACTCGGGCCTTGACCTCAGGATCGGCGTAGCGTGGGTCAGAGTCATGGCTGGACAGGAGGTTATGAACGACACTCACCACTTTCTTATGTAGGCCAAACATCCTGCAATGAAACAGCAAAAAATACAAAAGTAAAAAAAAGAAAAAGAAAAAGAAAGGAACAAAGAGACAGTATTTCATTTCAAGTGTGAAAAGCACAATGGGCAAGAGAACAAGAAAACCTACTGACATTAAGATAATACTGGATAAGCATAACTCACTCCCATGCTTGCACAGGCTTATCTCTTGCCAACAGATAGAGGCTTTAACCTAAAAATATCACTTTCCTCTACCTACAATACTTGACAGTTTATTGGCTAGACACACATTCACACAATAGCACCCATCCATAACATGTGATATGTGAGGACCTTCCACTATCAGTCCTGAATCCTTGAAACTCAACCATAAATTTGTCACTCAGACATAAACATTTTCTTCATATGTGCGCAGCCAAAGGATACTAACCCTTCATTTTCTGGGTCCAGTATTACAGACAGTTCAGATAATACCAGTCCGGCCAGATAGTGTTGCTCTCTGAAGGGGACAGACAGCTCAAACATGTTGGCTATCTTTTGGTCCTGGACATGTGTGGAGAACCCAGAGCTCTGTGGGAGAGAAGATAGAGCAAGTAAAAACATTAATATTTTACCTGATTACTTGTGGCTGTGAGTTTAACAACCTCTTTATGTTAAACTTGTGATCTGACAAGACAATCTACAAATATTTTGATTTGACTTAACTTATACTTGCTTAAATCTTTCTAATGTGTTAAGTTTGCAGATATGACCCATGGACAGGTGGCAAATCACTGCACAATTTGTTTTGCTGCTGTCAGACTACTGTACTGGTCATCACAGTGTCAGTGTCTATTTGTATGCAGGTGTTGTTTGCCTACACCGCTTTTTGCCTGACCTGTGAAGTTGCTGAAGACACAGAGGGGGAAGGCGAAGCAGGTGGGGTGAGCAGACTGCAGGGCAGGTTGAGGGTGACGTAGTGCTCGTGACTGCAAACAATTCTCAAGAAATCAAGCCTCAAAGACTCCAGGGTTGGGTTCTGCAGAGCATAAAGCTTTGTGGACACCTGGGGGAAGGAAACAGCGCACACAGTTTAAAAATAAAATGATGTGAAATATCATCACAAATTAGTTCTTAATATATTCTTAGGGCTGTGAAGCCACCTGAAATGCATTATTTATTCTCTCTTAAACTCTTAAGACTCTTAAATGGATCACAATACCCAGCATGAAAGTACAAACAACAGAACAGTATCTGGCAGTAGTTTCTTAGTAATACAAGATATGTATAACATATTTATGAATATAAATAAGGCATTCACCTGTTTCCAGTATGCTCTGATGAGAGTGAAGACAAAGCCTCGGTCCATAACTGACAGCAAATCATTGAGGAAGAAAGCCAGACTAGTGTTTAGTCTTTCCACCAACTCGAGGTCCTGATTGGAAGAGATACACACATCTTAAAAAGAGTTGGCAGTTTGAAGTTGATTTCTGCTTTTTTACATTGTGAAGAAAATCAATGAAACAAACAAACAAAAAGGATGATATAGGACGTCCCTTGTGGCCATAAACTTACTGTGCCACATTATGAAAGCCCAAAGCATACACCAAGCATAAACATATATAAAGATGACTTCCCTTAAATGCACTTAGTCTCTAAATCCCCATGATAGTTCACAAATTGCGTTGCCCATCTGTAATATCATAGCTGTTACTTACCTTCTGGAAGCGAGACACAATGTCGCCAGCGATGGTGCTGACCAAGGCTGTAATGTCATCCATGAAGCGTTCTGGGAAACGGTTCTTCCTGGGCGACTCCAAGCGGTCCGTGAAGTACAGGTGGTGGATGATGCTCTTCACCTGTGTTAAAAGGTGGGATAAGACACAAGCTACTGTCATGGAAAAAGTACTGCACTGTAATGACTAATAACGACTATAAGAGACATATCCATGTAGTCAGAGCGGTTTAAAAATGTTGTTTCCTACCATGAGTTCAAAGAAAAACCAGGCCTGTTGTAGGGCGCCCTCCCTGACGCTTCCACTGCTCACCACCCACTGGAGGGCCAACTCCTCATGGAAGAGCTGAGTAGAACAGGAAAGCAGAAAAAAGGAGAAAAAGAAATAGAGAGGGAGAGGCAATAAAGCCAGACAAAAACAGAGAGAATGTGAGGCACCAGGAGAGGTATTGATATCCATCTTAAATTAAAATATATAATATATAGGTCTACATGTTGTGAACAGATTCAGAGAAAATACTGTTAAGTGTATTTACTTAATGGGCGGTCTGAAATAAAAGTTAAGTGGGTTTAATTAACAATCAGTAAAAATTCTAACATTCTACGTGAAAGAATAATACAGTTCAGTAGAGCTCCTGTGCCCTCAACACTGAAAATTAACTTGATTAAAGACAAAGTGAGATTTAACCCTACAATTTTATGTGAAGGATTATCATCTGCGAACAAATGCATTCAAACTTTGATGAAAAATGCACCCTTATCACCATGCAAATTTCTTGATAACGGTATAAACAGCTGAAAATATTCTCCTGTGTGCGTGGAGAGGATGTTTGCATGGAGAGAAGAATTTATTCTTCTTCATTTCTTTTAAGTTCTATGCATCAACAATAGCATTTCTTTAGGCGTGTTTTTATTCAAAACCAACATCCAAAACAGTCTGGCTAACACACTGACTCTTGTCCATAGTCTGGCAAGTCTTCCATTCTACAGAAAGTTTTAGATTTTATGAGTGTATTGACTGGAATCATAATTTCTACTGCTTTAAAGCAGTCAGTATTGACAGCTGCGTATTGATCAGTATAAACAACTGAGCAAAGACCATCTGCTGAAAGAAAGTTCTGGAGAAAAAAGCTGGTAAGTAGAACTTTCAGGGAAATTAACTTTAATATTAGTCAACTTTACAGCTGGTTTACCACGTTTGTATTTCTGGTACAATATCTCTTGCAGGGTCACAGTAAAGTGATTGAAAGTTGTTGTACAGCTGTTGTACTTTTTTAAACGTAACACACATGTGCTCGATTCCTGAGTGCAAAGTGCACACTGAAAGGAGACTTCCCAGACTCAGGCAGACTGTTAGCCAGACTACAAACAACATTCATGTAACATTAAAAAAACTCCTCGACACATTCAGAACAAGAGGCAGATCGGTGACATTCAGCATTCAACAAGACTCCACAACCACCAAAATACGACATCAACCAATCCAGAGGCACACATCCACAGACAAGACAGGTGAGGAGGCGAGTACAGAGGTGGGCGGGGTTGGCTCCTCCCCCAGTGCAAGTGGCTCTACCTTTTTTGTGGGCAACCGTCCTGTTAAAGTTTGCAAGAAACTGGCGCTCTCAGTGTGCGAAGACATGCGATTGCCACAGCGCTCCATGGCCTATGGGTGGGATGAATGGAACGGTGACAACAAGGTTAGTGGAGGAGCAACAAGAGCGTGGGGTTGCACCTTTTTCCTCAGCACACAGGGAAAATGTGTCTGCTGGGTCACACGCGCCCACACACACACACACACACACATGCACACTACACACTTTCGTGATCTCTCTTCACACATGAATACACAGAACAATTAGACAAAGGACAGGGCCACAACACTGAAGTGTTGTAACCATAATCTAAAACAGTCAGATACATTGGTAGCCTTAAACGGAGGGATGCAAAATGGCTGCAAAAAGAGCCGTGACATCAAATGAAGACATTGTATTGGTTGTCTTTTCCTTGATGTTACAACATTGCTTAGTGGTGTGCCATTCTGCCTCCCTCCAGGTGAATACAATACTCATTACAGAGATGTAAAATGACATATGGACATACCATCCTACAGTATTAAAGTTATTATTATTTATAAGTAGAGTAACAATGTTCCATCCCAGGTTAAATGTTGATAATATGCATGCTCTGTTAATGTTCTATGTTCAATCTAGCTGTGATTCTAAGATTACAATATGCAGAATTAATTTTATCCCTGACATTCATAATAGTGAATGTGTAAATTAGTGACAAACAGGCTTATGCCATGACAACTGAAAATGAGGACCGAGGACATAACATCACGTGAAGATGGAAAGTGAAGCCGACAAAGACGTCACACATGTAGACGTACACACACTCACACTCACAGATATACCATGCTCCAGTGACAAAGTGAATGCTATGCAGGGTAATGCAGATAATCATGCAGGGATACTAGCTGAGAGTGGAGACTATGAGGTTAAAGCAGACAGAGTGAAGAACTGTGTTGGGAACAGAGAATGAAATAACAGATGAAACAAAGAGAATGCAAAAGAAAAACTACTCGAGATGATTTCTAACACTACTCTTTTTCTCTACCACTCAAACAACCCTCTGTGATATATAGATCACAGTAAGTCTTGGTTTTGGGTTTAGCCTTAACTTGCCAGTGTAAACCCAAAGCTGCAGGCAAGTTTGACAGAAAGAACAGAAGGCCAACAATGTTGAAGAAATTGTTGCCATGAACAACTCTGGTAAACTGGTAGTGAAATAGTTGGATTTAGACTACGTGACTTTTCATGCCAGTACTAAGAAAAAGGGAGGTGTTAGATGTGATAAGTAAATAGGGGTGATACTGGAGACTGTAGCATGAGAGATAGAGGGTCATGGAGGCGGCTGTGACTCCCATGTATGGGATCATGGGAGGGTTGTGATTTAAAGTTTACCAGAATACTGTGATATTCTGAAGTTTTGGTCTTTTGCCTTTGTTCTACACTAATCACATTGAATATGGTTTAGAAATCTCTAGTTGAAGAAACTTAGATGGTTAGCAATCATAGTAGCATGACTTAAAACCTCTGTAGGTAGCTTTATGTCTGTAACTGAAAGACATTGTGACAATAGGAAATAAAAATAAATGTATTAAAAACTTATGTAAGTATTTGAAGTCCCCAGTATTAGGGACTCTGACAAAGAACACAAATAAACCAAAACTCCAAATATCCTAGTATCCCTTCAAGGTGAATAGGGTGAGTTGTTTTTGCAGTGAGGCAAAGTGGAGGACGGGGCATTCATAAAACCACCTGCATGGTTTCTGGAGCGGACCCAGGGCTGGATCCCCAGGGGGCACTCTTACAGCCCATGGTGTGCACCCACGAGTTGGAGCGGTCTAAGCCCTAGTCGTGCCAAGGTCAAAGGACACAAGGCAGGCAGGAAGCAAGGGAACGAGCGAGCAGCACGGGGGAAGGAGGAGGAGGGAAGGAATAATGACAGGTTAAAGAGGTTCAGAGGTCAGGACTGCTGGAAGATGCCAAAGGATCAAAAAAAAGGTTAGCTGTCAGTAAATTAAAAATCCAAAACATCACCACAGAGGAGCAAAGCACATTCTCTCTCCCTTTCTCTCTCTGTGCAAGAAATAACTTCCCCTCCCTCAGAGACAAGAGAAGAAAGGTTTGGTTAAGTATTAGCAGCAAAGGGAACATTCATCAAACAAGGGGCTGCATTCATTCACTGGTCAGGTACTTTTGGGTTAAATAAAAAATGTTTGAAGTGGGAAATCACAAATTATACAAGACAAAATACATGACAACATATAAATAAAATAAAATAAAAAGAAACTAAGAAAATCAGTAGAGACAAGACTAAGCAATTCTTAATGTCTTCAAAAGACCACTGGAACAATGTGCTATTGTATCTTCTTGACAGCATGTGACCTTACACTAAATGTCTCGTATGTGTTTCACAATGTGTTTCATGGTGCATGCATCTATGTGTGTCTTTGTCTGTGAGTGTGTGTGTCAGGTTGCTGTTACAGCGGTTAGAGAGATAAGATGTCCAGTCTTGTGTTTACGCAATGCTATACAGTTTAGTTTACATGTTGATGAAATAGTCCCCTGGGTCACTGTGCACATGGAAGGCCTCTGCCTTGATGTGGGTTAACTATAGATTCACCACGCATGAGTGTGTCTGAAATACAGTACATCACAAATCAATAAGAGCTGCTGGACTACAGCAGTGTTAAATATTTAACTTTCATATTTGACATCCATATGCAATGTGGACAAGCCAAATGTTGCAATAAAGCTAAAAAAAACATTCATATCTATGCCTGCTGGTTATGTCTACAATAGGACCACATGTAACATTTTTAGTTCAAGAACTTTTTTAATGCAAGTAGAAAATATAAGAGATAAAATAATATCTTTATCAAGTATAGCCAGAAACACTATTTAATGACCTTACCTTGCTGCCAATGATCGAGCGGACCTCATCATCAGGAGAGGTGGGTGTACCAGAGATGTCAGGGTTACTGTTGCTAAGGCTACGGGAGCGGTTGAGGTTGAGGCTGGCTGGTCTGACAGCTGAGCGAGCCATGGTGGCATAGTGAACCGAACCTCCCAACCCTCCCGGGCCTGGGACAACACACAGAGGAAAGAAAATAATACAATTTTTTGTAGGTCCACTGACATGATGGCTGCATGTTAACTGCTTCCAATACCCACATTTAAAGCCAGTGTATGCAAACACTTCATTTTGTATGTGGTGAGCACACAGGTAAGTAGTTCATACATGTATTTATTCATAGATGAGTCTTGGCAGTGGATGGTTTATTAGGACATTTGCTGGAAATCAAATGCTCTACCAAAATGGAATACTACATGAGGAAGTAAATGTAATTTTAATTTTAGAGGGAAGAACAATTGCACACAGATAAGGATGGACAGTAGTGGGCCATATCTACCTGTTACGGATGAGTTGGGGTCTGTGTTGGGCAGGCAGAAGACAAAATAGATGTGGGAGGAAAAAAAGCAAAAGATAAAAAGAAATAGAAGAAGAAAAATTATGGCAGGTAGGTTTGATAATAAGACACCCAGTGAAGGTGAGTTGGGGGTTGGATGAAGTTAACTTAAAAGGAGAAAACAGAAAAACAGACATAGAATAAAGAAAATATGAGGTGGTAAACTGTATTGACAGTAAAATACCTGGGGAGGGAGAGTTGGGGTCGGTGCTGGGCAAGCGGAAGACGTAGTGGATGTAAGAAGATAGCAGGCCGTTGCGGCCGTGCATGTCCTGGCTGGTGTCCAGGTACTTATGGAGCCGGTTCACTATGGATGCCATAACCTCGAAGGATGCCTGGCCCAGATTCACTGAAGACGCGCGCACACACACACACACACACACACACACACACACACACACACACAGGTACAGACAGGAGCAAAGTGACACAGAGTATTTAAAAACATGACTTAACTGGCTGACTTCCTGCACAGCGTGTAACTCTTCCCACCTGTGCTCAGATTATGAAAAATAATTAACAATTAAGGAAGCTACATATTTAAAAAGCACTGCAACACAAAAAATGAAACAGCATAAACAGCTACTTATTTATTTCCTTTTAATTGTTTAAATCAAACATTTTTGTTTTCTGCTAGAAACATCTGGCGGACCAAAGTGAACCCGTGGGCTCCACAAGACATTTCAGAGCATAAATATTTACACTCCTATGTCTCCCAAATAGAAAATAGTGTTTATACAAATACTTTCAGAGTTGTAACAACTCAGTAGCTGTCTTAGAGACTGTAAATGGTTATTTCTATGTTCTTTAAACAGTTTTTTCAAGTTCACGTCAGGATAGTTTTTTTTTTTAGACTACGATTTTAAACTATGAATTTTGCATGTAATAAGGGTTAGGGTTAGGGTTTATTTTGTATCTATATAAATGTGGTTGCAGAGTTTCACACAGTGAGCACGTTTTTACCAAATGACAGCTCTGTTACCATGACATGACCAAATTTAGGAAAATCTTAAACCTTAAATGATGTTCATCATCTCTGTAAAGAAAAATTAAAAAATCTACAGCTTTAAGTAGTACAATTGATACCCAACTGTACTTGTTGGATTTATTTTAAATTGAATTATCTTCAAGCTAAAATCAATGTCTGATTTAGTTAAATGTAATCATACCTATCTGCCCAGCAATGACTGGCGGCCGCACTACAAGCAGCACCAACTTGTCGAGTAGAAGGTGAAGGAATCGAACCACTGGCTCCAGCTGCGAAGAGTTGAGCGCCGCGATGCTCGTCTTGAGCTCGGCCTCGAGGTTGTTCTCCATGATGCGCATGTCTCCTATCCTGACTGGAAACATGTGCTCGTCCAGAGCGTGTACCAAGGCAAAGAACTTATCCAGGTACTGGTCCTGGATAGGTAGAGTGGTGGGCGTGGGGGTGGGGGTGCATAGCAGATGAGAGAGAGAAAGTTTATTGGCAAAACAAATGCAAGACATTGCACAAAAGGGGATACAGAAGGACACGGATGGTAAAGGAATAAAAGATAAGAGAGAGATGATGAAGATGGATGGAGAGAAGAGAAAAACATGAGCGTTAAAGGGAGAGAAAGGGGGGGGAGAGGAGTCGACAAACGAAAGTAAGCTTGGATCTTCTCGTCTGTAAGCTGGCTCACCAAGTGGAAACCACAAAACGAACTTTACTACAAGAACGCAGTAGAATCCAGCAAGTCTAATCTGCGCTAGGAGCAGTGATTTATGAGCACATTAGTCTCAGTTAGGCTCCTAGGGACCACAGTCAAGCCCTTTACACCCCAGCCGACACGGAGATGGAGTAGACTCCAGTAAATTACTGGCGAGGCGAGCTTCACCCGCTAATGAACTGGTGCTAGGGAGGAATTACTGTCTAAATGTGAAAACACTGTGTGTTTGTTTCTCTTTACTGTAACTGAAGTTTTAAACCAGATCCTGTGTGCAATGTTTACGAAAATGATTATGTGGCAATTGATAATAACATAGTAATAACACTGTTCTTCACCCCTAAAAAGCAGGTAATTTTGGTAATAGACGGTTTTAATTTTCTGGGAGCATGAGCAGCACCCTCTGCTCAAACATATACTGACATGGGACTAACCTATCAAGGAAGATGAAACAGGAGGATGAGAGCTGATGATAATAATCGCTAACCACCCCCCAGACACTGTTAGTTAGACTACTGTACACAGTTACCTGTGTGTGAATGGTTGAAACAGTCACCACTTCCACATTGAATACTCCTCGATGGTTGTCCACCCACTTCATCCCTGGGAGAGGAACCTGATGTACAATAATACCAAAGTCAATCTGTGCTACATTGGCAAAATGAACATTTAAGAAGCAGTGAAGATAAATGGAAAGCCAGTGTGTGTGGAAAGTTTTAAGACTGTTCCAAAGCCTTTTTATACCATCTCAACCTTTCTTTTATTACAAAAGGTTCTCCTGGACTGCCTGACAACATGCTGCAGCAAAATATATTCCTCAAAAACAAAGCCACTGAACTCTGCCCAACAGTTAACCTAAGTTGTCTGCAGCACACTGCACTCAGCACTCTTTACTGTTTACTACATTCATATTTGAATTAACTAATTCGTACTTATTCATAAACATTTGTATTCTTAAAAAAATCTGTGCCTTACGTCTGGTGAGAGAACAGAGTAGGACTGTGGTGGTTTTTCCAGAGACACAGGCAGACAGAAGTGTCCTGTCCGCAGACGTCCATTCTGCAGCATGGGGATCCACTAGAGGGAGAGGGGGAGAAAATTAGATCCAAAGAGGAGACATAGAACAAAAAATACACACAGAGGATAATATGATTTTTCATTTGGCACACATTCTAAATGAAGTATGGTCTCCTCAAGGCTTCAAATGTACACTACTCACATTTGTCTAAAACAGCCTGTGTGGGAAAAAGAATGACTCAAACTGTGTGTAATACATATGTGAATGAGGTGAATGAGAGAATAGCTGTTACCTACAACCACAGCAACAGCCTGTGTGGTTATTGTAGCTTGTGACTGTTACCTACCGTGTATCCCACAGGGGTCTCCAGTGGTGTGTTCTGCTTCTGCTGACAGCTGACGTGGTAAAATGTGAAGAGAATGTGGTGGTGGTCGGACAGGGAGGCAGGCAGCTTGATCTTGACCTCATCGTGGAAGTCAGGGGATCTGTTCACAGCAAGTAGTAACAATAATATAAAACTATTCAACAACAAGCTGCTTTATATTGATGGATAAATTGATCGATTAGGAGAGAGAGACAGCCAAAATAGATTCGTTTCCAAACTACGCAGACATATATTAAATAATGTGGTTCAGGCGGTCATCTCAAGGGCATTCCACTTAAACTTACAGTTCTAATTATATCCACATTGACTATGGATCTCACATCGCCTGATGGCTATGGGACTATGACTATCTTTCACTTCAGACAAAGCTAATGGGTAACAGTTCAACTGTTGCCTATTATATGTCTCTTTTTTTACATCAAGGCTATAATGGTGCCACTGCTTTTGTTCTGATTACCTGCTCTGTGATCAATGCCTCCTCAATGGGGAACAAGTCATAAATACCTATCAGGTCCTCCCATTGGGCTTGTATGAGACTCATCCTGGAAATCATTGAGAGTGGCTTGCTAAATGCCTTTTTAAGATTCTAGGTAGAATCATACATACTAGCTACAGACCTGCATATCAGTACATTTTCATCTGTGCATGTACAAATATGCAAATTAATTAAAATCTCCATATATTGTGTTTCCAGACAAAGTCCATTTATAACTTGGCAATCTTTGTCTCAAGACAGAGCAGGGGTTTATAGTGGAAGTCAAGTGATCTAAAAAGAAAGAAATAACACATCATAATTCACTTCATCTGAATTCTTTATAGTCCCACAGGAGGGAATTCTGTCTGCAGGCCAATGCCCAGAAACAAACAACACACCCACAACTACAGCAAGCCAATCAACAAACCCACTATGATCGCCTCAAGCCTGGAAATGACCAAAACTGCTTAAAAAGGGTCACAAAAGGTCCCCCATTTCTCATGGGAACAAACATTTGGGTTTTGGACCTAGGAAAAGAAAAACTAAGGCGGAAGAACACTAAGAGCAACTTTCATGGAAGTGGAAAAGTTAATGGGTTATTGGTTAAAAGTACAAAAGCAGAATATATTGCAGATAACAAAGTTTTGTTATAATAGAGAGTTGTTTTCCTTCATATGTTCCTTTACAAGGTTTGACAAGAGAAATATTGTACCATTTCTGAGTGAAATGCAGACTGTAATTGACCA
The DNA here is from genome assembly GCA_946959425.1 of Argyrosomus regius. Lineage (NCBI taxonomy): Eukaryota > Metazoa > Chordata > Actinopteri > Sciaenidae > Argyrosomus > Argyrosomus regius. The sequence continues at coordinate 22,892,374 of OX336888.1, read as the reverse complement.
TTATCTATAAGCACTTCTAAGGGCTGGATAAAGTCCTGATGCATGATTGTCCTAGTCACAGTGCTACATTATTCACAGGTTGATTAATTTTAGCCTTCAAGGTGTGACCCTTGGGTGACAAATGACAAACCGCTGGATGTCGTAAAAAACACCTAAAGTGGTGATAAAATATGAGCGACCCCTCAGCTCTTGTGTAGAGATGGAACAAACTTGTGCCAAGGACACAACTTGACAATATCTAGAAGGTTAACTCAAACTATTCTTAAACTAGAAGGGCACTCGGAGAGCGCAAACCTCTTTTGATTCAATACTGATGTTTAAGGTGGCTGTTATGTTGTTTGTCTAGTCACACTAGGCACACCATTTCCTTTTCCTTCAGCGCTCTATAGACACTTGTCCAACCAAAAGACACTCAAAGACAAAGAACTTACCTGTTATGGTACACCACAGCTGTGTAGGCTTCTTTAGCGAAATCTGCACAGCTGGACTTCCCAAATATCACCTGGGGATACAAAAAATGGTTGTTCTTGAGATGGTCATGAAGCCATGTTATGTATTTACGCAGAGCATATTTGGCAGCATGCACACAGCTGTAGAATAATATAATGCTGTTACATTGCACAGCTTTGCCATACAACCACAGTCTTACCAAATGCCACTACACAGGCTTTACCACTCACTTTACCATCATTAGTTATAACTAAGATGGCTGTGTTTTATCTGATAACATCTCATCATTGCATACCGGCATTGCATTGTTGGGGTCCTCTCCATTCATAAATTGCACTTTGACTGTGATGTTGCGGGCAGAGCCTTGGCGGTTAGCAAAGTTAAGACTCTGAGGGTTCACATACAGCAGATTCCTAAAAGACAGACATGGAGAAGGACACACAGAGAAGAAAAGGTACATCATAAATTCAGTTACTTAAGAAATAAGAAATATGACAATTTATTTAAGTTAAAGGTAACATATATGAACAGAAATGTCAGTTAGTTTTGCAGAAACACATAAATAATGTAGTATCTCTGAATGCATTTCGTTCAGAGTTTGACTCACTGTACATGGTTACCATCTGTCTAAATGCTGATAATTTAAGAGTTGCAAGTAGAGGTTGTTTTTCATTATCACACCAATCATTTACTTTGAAATAAATCTGACATCACTGAAGGTTGAACGTTGGTCATCAAAAGGATAACCGTCATGTAAATAATTTAAATGACTTTACATAACAGTCAACTTACATAAATTGCGTGGTGTGCCTTAATTGATTCTACCTCACAACTTGACAGCTAAAACATATTAACTTAATGCCTCAGCATTATAGTCAGCAAAAGAAACGATACTGTACTGTACAAAACACTGGTTACTACACTGTTGAGAAGGGGGGGGCACAGTAGGAAGTGCAAATTAACCCGAGATCAGCTGACAAACCGCAATGACGTAGTCAAGTCTGTGGGGGATGGCCCCACAGAGACCACAGCTGGAACCACAACTAACAAGGAAGCGTGGGAATCTCTCTGGTCTGATGATCAGATATTTTACTCATTCCCTTCTTCTTTACCCCCCAACTAGCATGTCCCAACAGTTATAATGGAAGCTTTAAAGTGGGTTTTTGACTAGAAAACAGACACCAAGATAACTTTATTGTGGCAGATGTGGGAAACCCATATAAGCACAAAAGGCCATATCACTGATTAGTCAGTACTTCAGATTAACTTCAGAAGGTTAAATCAGTACACATGATTACTGTGAATGCATACTCTACAGGTCTCCCAGCATTCTCCAAACTTTCAGAAGACAGCAATTCTGAGCCCAGAGGCTACATAAGGGGACAAAGTCATAATTTATCAACTCTAAACATAGATCAGCATGCATTTTTCTTGTACAGTCATAAGTGCCTCTTGATAGTGACCTAGCAGAACTAGATCTACATCCCACCAGCACCAGCCATTACTTTTTTTAGGCAACCCTTCTTCTCGTCTTCAGTTCACACAGATGTTGCACATATTCCTCTAAATCAATATGGTGAAAATCTATCCCTAAATTCAGTTCAAGTTAACCCTTCCTTGGTCAATCCAGCCGTAACATGTTTCTTGACAGTTTAAGTGAAGCTAAGTATGAACAAGTTCTTTCACTCTCAAAAAGGCCTCATCTCACGAAATAATGACACACACAGCCAGTTAGGTGCTCCGATAGTGTGTGAACATGACTTTTCTGTCACCTTGTGATAAACAAAGGATGGGGCGGTGGTGAGAAGGTATCCACACCATCCAACCATGGAACAAAGGACTGACCCACAGCCCGTTATCAGAGCAGTCCTCTCAACCAGAGGTCAACACAAGAGGTTATCAGTGCCTAGAACTACAATTGCTACAAAATCAGGACTGATAGTATGCATGATAATCATTAGTATAGCTACAGATACATCAGTATGGCAATTAAAAATCAGAATTAAAACATACATAGCAGTGGAATATGGACATCCCATTATTACTACTGTCTGATGAGGTTGTTTGTACTTTGTCAAGTAAAAATCCATCTGCAAATCTGAACTTTGGCATGAACATGGCAGCTTTACAGAGAAAGGCCCCTGCAAGCCATGTTAAGTTCACAACCTTAACTCTCTTGCTGTTAAGCCAAGCTGCTAACCACTGAGCTGGCATGAAGGATACTGAATATCATTACCAGCTTTATGCTGATCAAGCAAATTCCTTGCACATTTACTCAGTCCGTGGTCATTTTTTTTTTTTTTTTTTTTTCCCCATAGGACCCTTTCGTTCTGCCCTGTTCATATATAAAAAGGTGGCAGCCCTTCATTTCTGAGAACTGAGGTAATCCATCCACATAACCGCAAATTACTAGAGAAAGCTCATTAAGAAGACTGGGTGGTATTTTAAGGTGCACTCTAACAGCCAGAGTGCTAAAATGTTTCCATTTTAAAGCAAAGATAACCAGAGGCGATGGGCCAAATATCCGTGTAGTGCCTGCTCCGCTGACCAATGAAAATATACTTTACAATACAACAATAATAAATAGTAAAATACCACTAAACAGTTCCAATATATACCTGCCAGTTTAAACAAGAACCAATTTTAAGCTTTGATTAGCCAAAAAATGCAATGACATAGCAATCTGGTCTGGAGGGCCTTTTTCAAACCACATAACAGGACTAGATTACTTTAGATGCTGGGAACCACAAAGTACTGAGTGCCAAAAGTATAAATATTTATATTCCAATTAAATACTAAACCAAGTAATTTCACTGATTAGTTCATCATTCCTATCTGGCTGAAGGTGGACATATTTCACCAACATTGCAAGTCTGCTTAAACAACTTACTAAGAATTTGCCATAAAAATTGTTTTTTACGACAGGACAGGAATGATCCTTTAAAAGCTGCAAGCTAATCAGTAAACTATATATTCCCCATTTCATGTCTGGTGGCACTGAAAAATATCACACAGGGCATGACAAACTTGAAAAAAAATGACAAGGCTGAGCAATAAAACCGAGATGATGAGTACACACTGTCCAAACTCTCCAACATCATTCATGGCCAGAAGCTCAACCCTGGCACAGATGACAGGATCACTCGCCTCCCACCGCAAAGAGAGAAGAAGGAGGGGGAGCGAGAAAGAGAGTCTGGTGCTAGGCTGATTCAGCAGGATGCTAAATCAAACCCAAGAGCATTAATTACACACAGCATTATCAATCAGAGCAAAGTGTGTGCAGGGTTATATGGTTTGAGATTGATCAGACTGACGATCCATCAAAAACCTGTGATGGCCATTGTTGGCTTTCTGCTGATCAGCTAAAGCTCTGCACCACAGATGGAGAACAGGGTAGGGTGTGGTATGGAGAGGGGATTGGGGTTAAATGGGTAGTAGAGAAGGGGGGGTGGGGGGCGTATATGTCATTTGCTCACTGCTGTGATTTGTTTGTTCGAGAGAGGGAGGGCTCGAGGGGGATTTGGGAGGAGGTAGGGTACAGAGCTAAAACATAGTAGGGTTTAATGATCAGCTAATCCCCCCTCCTCTACTGAGAGGGCAGTATATAACACAGGGCAGCCTGCTGCTCTCACATCATTTAAACAGCAAGGAAGTCTAGGTTATAGGCAGAGGGGGAGAAAACACTGTTGAGAGGAGCACAAAGTAGAGGAAAGCAAGACCAGTGAAACACTTTTATTAGACAAGAAAGTCATGATGAAGCTGTTTTGCTTATTGCTGCTGCTAGCTAGTACCACTGCTGCTGTCCCTCTGGAATCATCAGGTAGAGAAGAGTTTCCCACCCTGCCCTCCCAGGTCTTTGCCACAGCACCAAACCCAACCGAAGCAAAGTCTCGCTTTGCCATGCTGGATGATGTTCGTCTACTTGCAAACGGCCTACTTCAGCTAGGCCAGAGTTTACGGGAGTTTGTCCACAAGACCAAATCCCAAATCAACGACATTTTCCAAAAGTTGAACATTTTCGACCGCTCTTTTTACCAGCTCTCAGTGGTCACGTCAGAGATCAAGGAGGAAGAGGAGGAGCTGAAGAAGACCACGAATTTCTTGAAGGCCAACAATGAGGAGATCAAGAACCTGTCGCTGGAAATCAACTCTAAGATCAACAGCATCCTGCAGGAGCGTACACAGCTGCAGAGCAAGGTGGGAAGCCTCGAAGAAAGGCTGATGGGACTGTCGCAGAGCATTGTCCCTGTTGACCAGCTTAGTGAAATCACAACACTCAAGGTAAGCCATTGATAAATGCTGAAGCAATTTCTTAATTTAAGACTGCATTAGTTAGTGGATATGTGCACATCAAAAAAGTGAGCAAATAAAAACTGTTTCCCTCAAATCAACAACGGAAATATATTCAATACACTCTACAAAGTTGGGTAACATCAGCCAACATGCCACTTGCTTGCTGACATTACACAAAAAGAGCACTGGCCCCAAGATAAGCCTATCTGGTAAAACGTATCTTCATGTTGAAATGATCTATTTCTGTAATGATTATTGATAAACAATATGTCAATCTGTAGCATTATCATTTCCAACTCCAACTGACAAATGGCCATTAGAATTGCACAAATGTGTACTGGCAGAAGGAAAACGTCTGAAAAAAAATATTTTTTGTGTTCTGTTGTTTTGGCATGACTATGACTGGGAAAATAATGTTTGTATTATGGCGTTTCCAGGAGGTGATTGACGCTCAAGAGAAAACCATCACTGATCTGCTGAAAGCTGTGAGGGAGCAGCATGATCAGCTCGACAATCAAAAAATCAAGATTAAAAATCTGGAGGAAAAGGTATACAATTAAAGTAGATACAATTTCACTAGATTTAGTCTTTAAAAAGGTCTATCTGTGAGTTTAGTACTCCGAACTATCTGAAAATTCTGCTTTACATGTGAATAAAATATGAATATGGGGAGGGAAAGTCTGCTTTCTAGGGCTGACAACATAATTTAATATTGCGGATTAATTTGCAATCTCTTGCAGATAAGCTATGACAGCTTTCAAGATACAGTTGATAAGCCAATGGATTCAGACCCTGCTGCTTCCGATATGTTTGAATATCTGACAGGAAACTCAACTGGCCTGGACACAAATGGTAAAATTATTTAAAATAAGGTGTGGTGTGGTGCGAAATATGAAATATGAAGGAGAATGCAAACAGAGAAATTTGGATGTATTCATTTTGATTTTCTTCATTGTGTTTCAGACCTCCCTATGGATTGCAGTGAGTTGTTTAACAAAGGAGAGGCAAACAGTGGAATCTATGTAATCAAGCCAAACGAATCGGAGCCATTCAATGTTTACTGTGAAATGGGTTCAGGTGGGTGAGAGTACAGCAATCAGAGTTCTTCTACTGACAGTATCAATAACCTGTTTATTTAGCAGCACTGACACGGGGAATCTGGCAAGGAATCCCATTCACATTATCTATGATAAGGAGGCTTTCCTGATCTTGTGTAAACATTTGTGTGGCTTGCACAACAGAAACTTGACTTGAGATATGTTTCTAATCCATTATATAGATGGGGGTTCAACTGTCATCCAACGCAGGGTTGATGGTTCAGTGGATTTTGATCAGACGTTGAACAAGTACGAGAAAGGCTTTGGAGATCTGGAAAGTGAGTACTATTATCATTTGCCAAAACCAAATGCAATTTGATTTAGACTTTTTCCTTAACCGTAGTAAATACACATTAGTCAATAATCCTCTAAAAGCATACTCAAACGTATATTACCAAGTACTTCCTGCAGGCTTGGTCATAGGAAATAGTCATTGTTACATATCAGACAGGAACCGGCAAACTGACTTCCTGTATTGTCTGAGTATACATGTTTCTATCTACAAAGCCTAATGAAATAGAACAAGAATAACAACATAAGAAAGTTGTGTGAGAGAAATTCTCAATTTTAGAAAAGAAAATTCTAGGGATTTCCTGTTTGAAATGAGCTAAATTAAGATTCCTGGTGTGTTGGTGTGTTTTGCAGAGGACTTCTGGTTGGGCTTGAAGAAGATCCACAGCTTAACACAGCAGGGAGTTTACATCATGCGTATTGATCTGGAGGACTGGAAGGAGGAGAAGCATTGGGCTGAGTACCGCTTCTCACTGGAGGGTCCCTCCATGGACTACACCCTTCATGTCAGCCACTTTTCTGGTGACCTGCCTGATGCCATGGCCAACAACACCGGCAGGAGATTCTCCACAAAAGACAGCAATAACGACAACCATCGAAACTCCAACTGCGCTCGCAGTTACACAGGTAAACAGTTTTACAAGCTGATACAGCACAAGGAAGACCTATATCCTCACCATAGCCATAAACAAAATGCACTCAGCAATGGTTGCTTGGTAGTATAAAAACACTTAACGAAAAAAGTCTTTTTGTTACAAACAACTTGTAAAGACCAGTATATAACTTATGTCTCTGACCCTTTGGCAGGTGGTTGGTGGTTCAATGGCTGTGGGGAAACAAACCTTAATGGAAGGTACTTGTGGTTGAAAGCAAAAGGACGCTCAATGAGAAGGAGGGTCATTCACTGGAAGCCTGGCACAGGGCCTTCATATTCCCTCAAGATGACCAAGATCACCATACGACCAGACCCAACTGCTAAAAGCCTCAACTGAACCCCACTAGTCATGCCTTCTGGTTCCACAGAAATGAAGTAACACAGGCATTATATATATCAACAACACCAAATTTAATTTATCTGCAACATTAGGCCGATTGCTTCTATACATCATTTTGTCAGAGGCTGGTGGTGACCAACAGATGACAGACAGGCCAGAAGAGTCACAAGCCAGAATATGCTGAACAGTCGCAATGATGCAACCATGCCACACAGGTCATTAACCTATTGGGTCTGATCCAACAGGGAAAGTAGAACTGTCATTATGCAACGTCTGCAATCACTTGCAAAATGGACATATTGATCCACATCAGTAACCTCATTCAGTGCTGGAGGCAAAATGTCACAGTACTGCAGAAGAAAAAAAGAAAACTATGAGGAGAGCAATTGCTTGGCTATGTTTTAAGTGAGCTTAAATGAATGACAGCTTCCATGTTAGCTATTTAAATTGTATTTTATCTTTGTGATGTGAAACTGTTGCATGTTCCTGATGAGCTACTGGCACAAATACCGACAGGTTATTACATAAAGCATGCAAAAACTAAGTCAGGGCTCAAGAGAAACATCTCTACCGTGTGTCCATAGAGGTATTTTCTTTCCAATGAAGGGCTTGTAATTTTTGTCCTGGTATTTTACACTTATCATCGCTAGTTTTACAATCTACAAAGTGAGGCCAACCTTAGCAGTGAATTACAAAACAAAAGAGTATAAGACAGTAAAAAATTCAAGATTCAGAGTTAGTACACCAATGGTGATGTTTTTCCCTTGTTTGTTCTATGTTTTTTTTCTACTCTGTAAAGTATTTAAACCATGTTCATGCCATTATCAGATTTATGTTGGTATTGCTAGAAAAACACAATTTCCACATATTTCCTATGTTATTGAGTCATATTGACTCTTGTCTATTATTAGAACATAAATGAACTGTACTGTAAACGTGCATCATACTAACACCTCAACCTGTCAAGTAGTTATGTAACAAATCATATTTATGGAGTCAAAATAAAAATCATGACCAAATGACTAACATGAGTACATTTTTTATATTGTGTTGATCTATAGCTTTGTGTTAGATATTGACTTGGTATAACTTTAACGTAAGATAATAAAAGCATGTTCTCTATAAATGTGCTTTACATGCTTCCATATTTCTATAATCTGTATTGGTGGTTCAAAATATAAAACAATGTGTTATTGTTATGTTTATTTATTGCTTATAAAAACAGTGTTGCTTGATAAACTTTAGTAACCTGGTATCACTGTTAAGGTTCAATGAACTGAGAGTATATTTAACATATATACATATTGATAAACAATATGTCAATACATATACATACATATACTTACAACATAAATAAATAATGACAGATAAGAATATCAAACACTAGGACTTTAAATCAGAATAAAATGCAACTAAAAAATGCAACATTATGGTTTCCTTTCACCCCATTCCATCCCCGTTAATCTGCAATAGGAAAGTGAGTTTTCTAAAGACAAATAAGGCTTATAGGAGTGGGTAGTGAGACCACGTCAGAAGAGATGTAAGATTAAAAGGACATTTGACCTTGAGAGATGGAATACGTATGCACACTTACATGTGCACTGGCAGGCATGAGGTAACCATTAACAAGCCAGTGTCAGTCATCACTGTGCAAAGCTTGAACAGATGTGTACTGATTTCGACAGGTTGAAGATGCATTTAGGCTTTGATTTGAAGTTGTCTTCCTTCACTAAATGATCACTAAAATGTTACGAAGGCTCACAAAGCCATGAGCCATTTTCCTATATTGAGCTATATTTTCTGACAAGAACCAATGAAACTCTCAATGTAGCATCCCTTCTGTAGCCAAAAAAAGCAGTTTGAACTATTGAAATGAAATATTTGTACAGATGCTGATTCACATGTAAGCCAATGGAGCTATGCCAGAATGACATGCTTAATTGTGTTACAAATTAATTAATTCAATCATTTATAATTGAAATAGTTAAAAACAGCTTGTATTTTTGCAACTGATTATTGACTGATTATTTGGAAAGAAAGCTTCATCGTGACAAATGAATATAGTCTGAAGACAAATTTGATGAAAAGATTAAAAACAAAAAATCCAAATGTTTGTTCTGTACCTGTATGTGGTGTTTGGCACGTAGACATCCCTGGCAGGGAACTCCAGGATCTCCCTGGTGGGGCGTACCCTGCTGTCCGGATAAGGTTTAACCTGCAGTAGGTCAGGAGTCAAGCAATAGTGTGGGTTCTCTGGAGCTGGAGAAATGTCCAACTTCAACTGGGCTGTGGTGACAGTCACAGAAGACAGAATGGGAAGGGAGAGAGTGTACAAGGAGGTAAAGAAAGAGAGGAAGAGATATATTTATTTGAAACACAAGTGGTTTATTTCTCAAAATTTTCAAGTAATTCAAGAAATCAAAGCACGCTCAATCCATGTTTGTACCTGTGATGGGTCTGAGCCTCCTCAGCACTGAAGAAGGCCTTCTCATATCTGCTAGGAACTTGTACAAGTCTTCATCACTCAGTCTGTCGCCCTCCTAAAACAGACATGTGCAACATATTAACTAAAAATGCATCCCGATGAAGCTAGAGGACATATGCCTTTTTGTCAGTGGAAGTGCATAAAATACATATTATAGACGTGTGTGTAGTAAACAGTATGTGACCTGTTTGAAAAAGTTGGTGATGGTAAGTGTTGCAGGTCTAAAGCCTGTCAGACTGCATGATTCGTCTCCACTGGTAGTCCTCTCCAGGGAACGCCTCCCCATGATGCTCGAGTTCCTCCGTTCTGACCATGAGCCTTTTCTCTCTGCACGCAGGCAAAAAAAAACCAACAGCATTTTAAAATGTTCAATTCTGTTCATTGACAAGCTTTTTCTTTTAGGCGATGCTACAGCAGGCTCAAGATTAATCCCACATTACTGTCCCATTTATCAGTTTAGAAACATTTCTCTGATCTGCGTGGCCACAAAAAGGCATCCACCACAGTCAGCATCAAAGATACCTTGTGAGGTCAAAGGTTAGACAAACACCAAAGGTCAAACTTAAAATAACACCAAGGATCAATATGGCTGGACGCTTTGGAAGTTTTGCTCTTTGTTTAAATTTGTTGGTTTTAGATAAAGTATGTATCGCCATGCCCATGAGCCTTATGCATGACTAAAGGATCTGTGTCACACTCTCTGTCCCCTGATAACTACATGTGACATTGAGGCAGTGAGTGGGTACAAGCATAAAAACATTAACCAGGGTTTTTTTGCCTTCACACTGTGACCGTTGGGGCGCATTCAAAAAGAATCTGAAGCTGGGGTGAAAACACAGGTTTGTCCATTGGTTTGAATGGGGATAGTGCCTTTTGGCTGCGGCAATACGGTCAGCAGGGGTGTCTGCCAAAAAAAAGCGGTAAAGAAGTTGAGCCAGATCCAACTTTTGGAAAAATGCAGCCCAACGTCACGCTGCGGCCGCCAATCAGATGCTCAGGCTTAGGAATTTACACTCAAAAGAATTTACACTCAGAAGTTTCTCTGGTTTGTGTCCAATAGTTTGAGAGAGGGAGAGCGAGCATTGGTTTAGAGACAGAGACAGTGAATGAGAGTGAGGGAGTGCTGGCATCAAGAGAGTCGGTTAATCAGCGAAATAAAAAATTATTTACTGATTGTTTAACAGCTTTTACAAAGGGTTGTATTAAAAGGGAATGTCAGACCTGAGAGGCTCATCTCCAACTCCGTATCTCTCTCAAGACTGCCAGCACTGTTCACAATGTTCATCAGGTGGATGGCCGTCCAGGCGAAGGGCATGCGGTAGCGACCAAGACGTTGGCAGAACTGTTCGGACTGGCTCCGAAGCTTCTCCAGCTTCTCTTTATTCTACAACAAAAATAGTGATTAGTTGAGTTGATTTATATATAAAAAAATAACAGCTTATAAATTATATTACTTCTTCATTCATTCAGCAGAACGTGTTTATGTATTGTGCAACGGATATGATGGGTAGCGCTGCCAGGAAAAGGGATGTAAACTGAAAACTGAACATACATATAATTCACACTGATCATACCTTTGCAGCATCTGACTCTTTGAAGACCATGTAGGGCTCAGCACACTCTCCAATATCACCCTGCTGCAGTACCTTTTCCAGCTGTGGACAAAACACACACTTTCAGTCACCACCCTCACACACACCAATATAAGTGACCACATAGGATGAAGACTGACTGTCAAATAAAAGCCAATGAGTTGTTTGTAGCCTTAAAGTTATTAGTCTGGCATGTTTCCACAAGTCCATTTACATTTACAGGTGTTTCTAACAGCTCATGTAACATGTTTTGCTGTCATGACGGAATTAACACTGAATAAATAAATGTGTCAAAAACATCTCATGACGTCTATACTGCAGAAACAGATGGGGACTGAATCATCTGTTACTGTCACTTGTACGGCTACAAGGATGAGGACTCTTCTCCTTGGACTTATAGTAGCTTGAGGAAACTTTCCCAACAAGACTAGTTTAAAAGTGTTTTGTATCTTTTGTATCTATTTTCCAAAAACAGGTGTTTGAAATACAAAATGGTATTATTACTCATTTATTTATTTGCAAAATAAGACTTGACAACTGTCTGACCTTGATGACAAGGAAGACATCCTGTGATGGGTAGGTGATGGAGAATATGGCAGAGCGTGCCAGTGTGGAGATGGCTGCTGTCTGAATGTGAGGACGCAGCATCCCCTTCGTCTGCTCAGAGTTTAGGTCGAAGAAAAAGTTCTCTGATATCTGTGGGACACATCCAGACAGACATACAGGTCATTATAACATGATCGTAACATAAATGTTGAATGTAATGCTATGGCCACGACATGACAAACATTAGTGTTTAATCATAATTCTTGACTGAATGGCTGTTTTACTGCAACCTGATTTCTTGCCCATGGTTGCTGACAAACATGATAACATTTCAGTGACAAATGACCTACTTGTGAAATAATGGAGCTCCTGTGCAGAGAAATATAGTATATGAGACATCTACTTATCAAGGCAACTGCTACCCTCTAGTGTTTGTCAGCTAAAGGGGAGTGGATGAACCAGCAGCGGATGATCTTCTTCAGATAGATACATAGTTCCAGTGTATGATTTAACTGCATTCCCACAAGCATAACAGGGCCACAACATAAAATTTTATAGTCCACTCATCAAATTCGTTTTAGCCTCCCAACAATTTTAATGGTTTGCTGAAGTGACCCAACAACTCAGGGCTGAGGAGGCACTGTGGAAAGCATAACAGCTTACCTTTTTCTTTTCCTTGACATCGTATAAGGCCAAACTAGCAAATATGGGTTCAATTTCGATCTCGAACCTTCAAGGGGAGAGAAAAAGGAGTGGGTCAGCAGAAAGCAGCAGTTAAATAAAAGAGCTAAAAGGCTTTTTTTCCTGAAAAAAAAAAAAAAAAAAAAGCTGTCTACCACTTACTTCAAGGACAAGCACTTGACGAGTAGCCTCTGGCCAAAGTGTTCTTTAGGTACTTCAGGCACACAGTGGCGCTCAATGGGCTCCTCCTAAACATTCACAGACAAAATTAGTAATTATCAAAACATCTAGGAATTTCTTTTATGTCCATGCTGTGATGAAACTTAATTCATGCAAAATTTATTCATTACTTGGACTAAGTAAACTACAAACATTTTACCAAAAAATGTTGTTGAGAAAGAAAAAAATGTTTCAGCATAGGTGAAGATAATACCTCATCAAGGGCGGGGTGCAGAGCAAAGAGTTCGCGGTGGCGGTTGGCCTTGCGCTGCTCTTCGTTGTGCCTGTCAATCTCCTCATTGGGGGCACGGTCGAGGAGGTGAGGGAGGAGGGCATCGGGGAGGGAGTTCTTCAAATCAAAGATGCTGCAGGCCCAGCTGCCACGTGGGGTGTCATCTATAGACATCGACCGCCGCTTTAGATCATCCTACGGGACAAACAACACAAAAAAAAAAAGTGTCACAGACACACCAACTCAAACTCTTCACTTCATCAGGTACACAATACAATTTAACACTTTATTAGAACAGAGTTTATTATTGAGGTTGTAGTTTGCAGAGTAGTTGGTGTTGAAAGACTGCTCAGCTTAATGACTGCATTAAATTGAGGAGTGTTTCTAATATTTTGGTCACACCATTTGCATACATGAGAGGGCCATAATATTAGAAACACCTTTTAATAAAATATACACCAGTACAACAGCACCACAATATCAATGTTAAACATAAAGTAGAATTATTACCTTCCTGACACAACAAAAACTGAAAAATTCTAAGCTAGAAACGAGGACAAATCATCTTTTTTTTTTTTTTTTTTTTTACAACTGGATGATTTGGTACCTGGTCATCTTGGTAGCTGCTGTGGTCTGGCATTTCATCAGCCTCAAACACTTGTTTGGGTAGTCCTTTCTGACGTTCCTTCTGCTTGTCTAGTGTGTTGGGGTTAAAGCCCGTACCAAGCTTGTGGTATCTGAGGGAGCAGTCATTTAGAACATTGTCATTAACTTAAATTTTACAGATACAATCCCAATTTTCAAGAGTTGAAACTGGTTGATAAAAAAAAAACTCAAAAATAATGAACAAAGTGAAGCCTTACTTTCTGTTGACGACGGCCCAGTCTTCTGTGTAGGATCTGACACAGTCTCTGACATGAGCATCAGTGTCCCTGCAGCCAGACAGACTCAATCAATCAAACACGTTTTATTTTAAGAGTGAGACTTCAAACGCATTAGTCTAAGTCAATAAAGATGGCAAGCTACTAAACTGATGTCATTTAATCTTTCTGGTACATCACACACTGAAGTACACTTGCAGTGTTTGTGCCTCCTCTTCTAAAATACAAAGAGCCAGCTCTACAGTAAGTAATGACATTAAGCCCGCAGATCGTTCATCATTAAGCATGTGATACAGCTTTTACAATCATTACAAACAGGAATAATGAAGTCTTACAAAACACGTCACAGGGATATACACGCTTTTCTCATAATGCAGTGACGTGATTAATCAGCACTACTTTGCAAACTTCTAGAAAAATGCCCTCCCTTTCCTGAAGTCGCCATAACTTTCAAAAGTCCAAAAATAATAAGAGATAACAAAATGTAAAAACATGATAATGATAGAAACATACACAAAATCAATATATGAAACTTCCTGTGTGCAGTATCTAATAAAATGCAGCAAGCAAAGCTGAAAAGATAGCATTAACACAGGCTTATGGCTATGTGGCGTACAAATTAGAGAGGGCATCATGGCAACTGATAAGGTTTTTCCATCAAGTGAATGATAATTGAATTGGAAAATGGAAATTAAAGGTGGTACCAAGATGAAAAAATGCAAATAGGAGGACCACCCTACAAATTATAAATTAAAAAACACACAAACACTGCTCCTAGAATAATTTACCACCATATTAACACTAACACTTGCTAGGTCCTTTAGGTCCTTTACAATCTAAAAAACTCCAACTGTACTTAACTCTACGCAGGTTACTACCACATACAGCATCTGAACCACACAGCAGCCTTACCCTTCCTCTGGGACGGCTTGCGCCACTGTGCGACATTCCCTTGGTGTGTAGATGACCTCAATATCATCTGGGGGGAACTCAATCAGATCTCTCAGGGGGCCTGACTCAACGATGGGAGGGTGAGTGATGAGGTACTCCTCAAAATCCACTGGCTCCACCGCCTCTGTGAGGGGAACCTGGTGGGAGATGAGAAGGAGGGAGAGATCAGAGAGATGGGGAAAGGTTAATTAACTGTGAAGATGTAGTCAGCTGTTCAGTTCTGTCTTCTTCTTTTTTAATGTACATAAATGTCTTGGTAAAGTCTTAAAGTCTCTAGTTTTTAGTAAAGGCTTTGGGGGATTGATTCCCCATACAACCTCTGAGAGGGTAGAGGAGTTATGGGTTATTAGTCAGCCTATGAATCTGCACCAAGTACAGCACCAACAGGACCAAAATATGAGGTAATTTCTGTTATTTCTGTTGAGACAGCAGTTTCAGCTTATGGATCATCTTTCCATTCCAAACAGGAAAATCAGTTCTCTGAACGATGAGACTGCAATTTGGGCAAATGCTTTAAAATGCCCTCAAGCTGATACAAGTAACCAGATTAGAAAGCGTGCTGCTTCAAGATTAGACTAATGGTTTCATGGGTCTTAGTCTGCTTCTAAAATGATGAACCCAGGGAGAATCTTTGTTTCAGCACGTTCAATTAAATGTGAGTGTCTCTCTCTCTCTCTCTCTCTCTCTCTCTCTCTCTCTCTCTCTCTCTCTCTCTCTCTCTCTCTCTCTCTCTCTCTCTCTCTCTCTCTCTCTCTCTCTCTCTCTCTCTCTCTCTCTCTCTCTCTCTCTCTCTCTCTCGTAGGAATTTGAACACAAATACCGTTGACAGCTTAATTAAAAGCCAACTGTAGCCTAATTAAGGAGGACAGGGGGTGTGTTTGCTGGTGTTCTGGCTCAGGGCTGCAGAAGGTCAATTGGCACTACCACTTTAACAAACACACTGCCTGGCCTCATACACTTGTAACTCTACAAAAGTGCAGCAGAGAGTGGATGTGGTGAACAGGCCAATCAATGGTTAGCCCTCATGGTATTTAGCATAAACAACAATTGTGCAGCCATTAAAATAACCACCAACTCAACAGAAAACTTCTCAGGTTGTAATACTGTGGTATACTTGTGCCGATGTCAGCAGGTATGCTCATTGTTGCTGTACTTTCTTGATGATACATGTCTAACATCTAACCTACATCTCAAATCTTGTAAATCTGCAAAATGTTAAAGTTTAAATAAAAACTTGACAGTTGCACACTGAGCAACAGCAGTGAGGTGTTGCAAAATTTGTGATGAAATCATATATGTTTGAGCTGAGCACAGCAGATCATTAGCTCGTGTGTTTGCTTGTCCAACATAGCAGACACCAAAATTATATTTGAACCAAATGTGAAAAATCAGTATCTTGACTGTCTAGAGTGCAGACACTGAAAATGTGGCACCCATATTTTCATTTCAATAGTCTTTGAGAGTCCTCACCGTGTTGCTTGTTGTGGTGCCAACATTGAGGTTTTTGAAGAGTTGTGGGGAGCCCCCATACTGGCCAGCTATCTGCTTCCTGACCTCTGCTGCCACAGTCCTGCAAACAGAGAAGAGACAGGTGGAGGGAGGACGAGAATGAGTGAATACAGTCAAGTACGTGTGATGATCCATAAATTAGACATACTTGGCTTAATAGTAATTAGGGCTGAGATCACATGGAAAATAACAACACAAGGCTGAAACGACATTTTGTCCACAATAATGATGGGATAATAATACACATGACTCTGCAATATACAATACTAACACACATTCAAATATAATAGTATACAGTGTGATCAATACTGCACAGAAATCTTGTATGACACATCGTTATACCTGTGCAACTGAAGAGGAAATGATCCCCCTAATAACCTAATGGCTAAGGAGCATGCCACATAAATGTAACATCATACCTGTCATACCTGTCTCTCTCTCTCTCAGCTGGTTCCTGTCTCTGTCTACACTGTTAACTGTCAAAAAAGGCAAAATGCCAACAAAACAATCTTTAAAAAAAAAGTTCAGATGTCAACTCCATAATCGATATGCAGTAACAGGAAGAAAGACACCCGTGTAAGTATCGAAAGAGGAACGCTGGTGCCACCGTATCAACAGTATTACAAGACACAAGATACACAAATAGCATAACTGACACTGCAATTATGGTATTTGTCCCACCCATATGGCTAAAATTAAACAGGCACTGAAAACTAACTGAAACACTTCAAAGCCAAACTTTAATGTCCTAGTCCTAGTTTAACAAAATACATTAAGCCCCAAGCATAAGTTATATTTATCCCTTTATTAACGCCTTATTTTTAATGAAATAAAGAGGAGCAGTAAACTGCAATACTGACTTCAGTATCAAACTGTTATTCCTGGGGGACATAAGGACTTGCAATGTGATGAATATTCTGCAACATTGTATCGTGTAATATTTTATGATATCGAGGTTTACTGCTTATAAATTCAACACTTATTACACACTCCTCCTTTCAGGATTTCCTCTTTTGTGCCGCTAGTCTTACCGTGTCCCCTCAAACAGCATCATATATTACACCCAGACACAGAGGGAAAAAAATAAAAACCTCTGGACCCCAGTGGTCAGCACAAAGCTCTTGGTGTTCAACAGATACACAGGTCCTTTAAATCACAGCAGCCACCAAAACCACTCAGAGACCTTTGCCTTGAACAAAACAACAACGCAGCAAGTAAGCCCAAAGTGACACAAACAAATAACAAATTAGAACCAAGGATAAACGCTTGACGACACCGGCGACTCAAGGTTATGTTACATAGATAACACAGAGGCTGTAAGGACCTAACAATTATGATGAACTGTGTTTTTCCATTGCACTTTTCTTCACAAGCAACAAGCTGTCCCATTTTCCTGTCTCTCTCTCCATTCTCCATTATGAGAGCAATATCACGAGAGCTAGTTTCAAGGTTACTTTAAACTCTTGGACATGGTTACAGTAATGAGGAGCAAGGATTAGGTACGATCCAGTCAGTGAGGTTGCAAAACCACAAATGTCTAGACACAGTCTGGTTTCCCCACAGCCACTGTAGTGTCGAGTTCATCCCTGTTTTGTCATAAAAATACAAACAAAGGTAAATTGAAAGTTGCATGGACAAACCTGCCAGCTTAAGATAACATGATAATGTACTTGTACCAGAGATGCATGGCCCCCGCAGCGTAGTGGAGAAAGTCAGAAGCACTGAACGGACAAACACATTCCACAGTCCTCCCCAATGCCTCTTACCAGACCTTTACTTAGCACTGGTCACTGCACAGAGGAATAACTCGATTATACAAACAGCCTTTGAGACTACCTCTTCAAGATGATAACAACATGAACTCCCAGAGACAAAATATAAACTGATGGCAACTGAAGATCATAATATAAGCAAACCATTCAACTGAGACACGGGATTTAAACTTCTGGGCAAAGCTACTGGCAATTTAAGTCACTAAATTTGCCTCAACATGTGACACAAGATAACTTATTCCCATTTCTAAAAGTCAGCATGCATGTAAACACTGTCCACCCATCTGAGAGGGTGAAAAACAACTATTTGACCTTGACCTCAGGTAAGGTTGCAACTGCCTGAATCAAACAGTGGATATCACAATGAGAACAGTAAATGTGCCCTTTGTTCACCTAAATGACACCTGTCAGAAAAGTCTTATCTTATCTTATTTGAGGCCATAGATTGTGACATATTATATATATATATACACTATTCAACTGTTTATGTTCAGCTAACCATTGTATGAGCGGTCTGTCTCCTCCTGTGTGAATAACCTGACTTGAGGTAGGGCGTGTGTTCAATCCACATAAATCAATATGAGGCTGCAGTACTTGCATGTGCTTTTGATTAATGGGAAGTGGATTCACACACTCCTTCAGTGCTGGCATCAAGCAGCAGCTACAACCTCTCAATCGACCCATAATGTTTGTTTAATGCCTTACCTATAGTTAAATTAACTGAGCTCAACGGGATTAACAATTCAAAATACCTCAGATCATCATGATAATCTCTCTAGATGGGTGTATAATCTTATTTCATCCAGTAAAGGCGTTTTACATTGGTTCAGGGAAAAACTGAACTAATAAGCAGGCAATTAAGCTGATATACTTAATTGCCTGCTTATTAGTTCAGTTCATTGACAGTAATCAAAACAAGTTTGTGTTGGTAGCTGTGGGACACAACAGTTAATATCTATCTATCTATCTATCTATCTATCGCCTGGGATGATAGTGTTTGACAGCTAGCACAAAGCCCTTTGTTAAAGAGATTACTTTGATCTGTCCGAGGGGCGGGGAAGAGATTATAATATCGCTATTTGATAGCTGGTGAGTGAGGCTTTTGTTCACAGTCTTACTGTATTACAAATATCTGCTCTCTCCTGTCAATGGGTCCTGGCTTAAAGCATAACTCTACAAAGTTCAGCCACATCTCTACCAGTGCCAGCAGTGCCTAGCTGCTCATCGCTAGCTACTGTAGGCAAGATAGCTAGCTAACTGTCCAAAATTAACGGTTTTTCAATTAACAGTAAGTCCCCCTATGTGCGGACAATTACCTAAAACGTAACTACTTTAGCCAAAATACATTTAATACAACAATATTAGACCTCGCTCCTTTGTTAGCACTCAGTGGGAAATAAAGAGAGCAGCAGCTAGCGGTATCGCTGCCTGTCTGGGTGGGTCTGAGCATCTCTGCCGATATGGCTAGCGAGCGGCTAGCTCGGAGCAGCCAGGCTGTTGTGGTGGCTGGGCCTCCTTCACAGGGTTCCCTCAGCTGTGGTCTGAAGGCGACCTATATAAACGCGACAAAGTGCTCGGTGTGCCTTTCTATAAGCTCGTTTCGGGGTCTTTGGTCTTTACCTGCTGATTTTCTGGGCGAAGGCGCGGCGTTCAGCCATGGCAGTGGCCGCTGATGTGCTTTAACGAAATTCCCAGGCAGGCAGGCTGCAGGCAGACTCCGCTTTCCACTCGCCCACTACGGCCACAGGGAAAACGGGAAAACGGGAGAATGGGATCATTACCGTAATGACAGCAATGGTGTGCAATAGAACACACCCAATGAAATCACTCTGCGCACTATTACTATGAGGAATAAGCAGCTGGACAGCTTTTATTCAATAATTTTACGTAATATTTACCATTATAAATTTATAAAAATGCATTGGTACTGAATGTGTACAATATGCTTTTTTATTCTTATTGTCCATTATTTCTCCCTTAATTCTGGTCACCCTGCTAGTCATTGCAAGACAGTAATTCTCATACTTAGTACTGATTACTACTACTTGTCAAGTTTATTTTAAACCTTATAATTATATATAAAAAAAAAAAATACAGTAAAAACTTTTTAACAATTAGATTTTTAGAACTGATTACTTTGGACTATCAAGGTGTTAAGGTAATTTGGCCAAAACGTGTGTACTTGTTTCTCTTAGGCTATTTGTATTTATTTTATTTTTGGAGACTCTTTATGTGGATACACAGGATTCCATGATTGTTAATAATGTTTTATGTTTGTTTGCCGAACTGTGAATAGTTATTCTTAATTTTATTTGTAATTTTCAGAGAAAGCAGTTACATAACAAAAGTTATGTCTAATCTACCTGGAAGATTAGACTTACGTAAAGCCAAATATGAAAAGTATTTTGTCTTTTTGGACAATGCAAAATAAACACTATATAACCATGTTTAAAGATTGTTTTATCTGAATCTAACCTGTTCTTATGCATACTCAAATTGGTAATAGAAAATTAAAATCTCCCCTTTACATTTGTCTGATCTAATTTAAAAATAAGTGCATCTTATATATTAGCTTAATTATATTATCATCCATTGTAATGAAAAAAGAATCCTACAAACTTATTTTTGTTGGTTCGTTTGTTTTTATAACCAAGAATACATTATGAATCTTTTTATTATATTAGCAAAATTTCACATTAACAAAAGTCAATTTTGTAACAGAAAACCTTTAACATATTTATAAATGAACAATACATACAAACTATTCAGCACTATTCAGCACAGGTTAAGAGGTACATTGTTTCTATGAACCTCTTAACCTTAGACATATCTCTAATGTATGTAATGTAATGGAGGAAATTAATTAAACGTGGTGTGATGAAGGTGACAGCTGCGCCTCTGGGTTTTCGTTCGTCGCTCTGCCTTTATACAACAAGGAGCGCTTGTTTTATTACAGAGAACAACCCAAACGAGAGGAGCGTCCATTCAAGACAGCGTGAGTGGTGCGAAACTGCTTAACCGCCGCCCGCTCGGGCTACTTCGATAATTAAATTGAGCCTCCTCAGACTGCTCGCCACACCTCTTTGACTTATTACCGGCGGAAACACCACGAGATCACGTGATTTGACTTTTCTACTTCCTCCATGTAAACATAGGCGATCGTAGCGGAATGTTAAGTTACATAGCTAACCTAGTCATGGGCGCGACACACCGTTTTAAATGACCTGTTTAAGACAATGTGACGATTCAACGTTTGTAGGGAGCTTCACATCGACTGTGAGTGGAAAAACACCTGTACCGAAGAGGCTGTGAGGTAAAGACGAGCTCACTTCAATCAGTTCAAGTGAATTCAGGTCATTTTACATTGTGAAGTAATACTCCTTACTTACTCTGTGGTGTGTGTGTGTGTGTGTGTGTGTGTGTGTGTGTGTGTGTGTGTGTGTGTGTGTGTGTGTGTGTGTTTACTCTGCACCAGAGTTTAAAGGCTGTGTGGGAATGGGTTCCATCCCTGTCTGGTCCAAATGGAGAATAAAGGGAGCGACGAGGTGGAAAAATTGAAGACAAAGTTCTTGTCAGTGTGGCACAATGTGAAGTACAGTAAGTAATTTGCTTGAGGCCAGTACACACACACACGCACACACACACCAGCCACCCAAGCTTTGCCCTCTCTGCCCGTGTTTGTTTCTGCTTTCATTCATCACTGCTGTGTGCTGTTTCCTGTCGATACAGTCCGCAATCTTATTTTCTTGACTGCATTTGAATTAGGTTAACTAGACTGGAAGTGAAATGTAGAGACATCAACAATAACATGTACTGCAGAGAAGAGACTGTGCACAAATAAAAACAAGCATCAGAATTCAGTGAGACAAGAACCTACTGCTGTTGAGTCAGTCCTTAAAATAGTTCTTTGTCATACTGTCCACACTGGCTTGTGTGCAATATTGTTCTCTCTCTGAAAAGTATCTGCTGTTTCTGTCTACTTAAAAACACAATAGTTCATCCGTTTTATGTAACAGGAGGTAAATAAAGACATAATACTATAGAAGAAAGGAATCTTGGGAGCGACCCAGAACATTGTAGAGTAGGTGTGCCAGTCTACTGAGTAAATATAACATCCCAGAGTTCGTTTTTTCCAGTTATTAACCACACCATGACATTGTTTTTTCTTTATTGTGTATCTTAGGTTGGGCTCTGAAATCAAAGACCTCATTCAGTAGAAATTCACCTGTGCTCCTCCTCGGAAAATGTTACCATTTTAAGGCTGAAGGTATGGTGTGCACACTCGCTGCATTCCCTGTAATGACATTCACGTGCATACATATCCAAAGGCAAAACAGAGACACATTTCCAAGCACGTCAATACTGCCATTAATACTGTAACAGCCATCTGGGGTCCGGTGAGGACACAAACAAAAAGTGAAACCATTACGAAACACTCAACCACAAATGACGACTAAGCAGTGTATTAACCAAGTTATTGTGTGACAAACAGTTTTCACACTGTTATATATGGAAGCCCTGAGAGGCAAGTGAGAAGAAAAATCTTGTGAAATCTTTTCTGACCTTGTTTGCAATGATACTAATTAAGGTTTAGTTCCATTCAGGTCAAACAGAGTCAGGGTGTTGCTGTGGTACATGTTGGTTAAATGGAAAGTCTCTGCTGCAATAAATGGAACCGAACCTTAATTAGTATCACTGGAAACACCTGAGTGGACCCTAATATTTCATGTCAAAATTCACACTGTGAAAAAGGTCTGTTGTTTTCTCTCCTGTGTGTATGACTTAAGATCAGGTGAAAAAATGTTTTGTTTTGGCAGGATAATCATTCTAAGTTCCTTGGTATTTTTCACCTGTGAAACGGGGAGTTTTGGTCGGTGAAAACATTTTTTATCAGTATCATTTTTCAAAGCGTTTGTTGTTGTACTACTCATTTCGGCCACAAGAGTCTGAAGTGCACCACTACCTCATGTTCTAAGAGACTAAAAGCTTCCAGGTGAGTTCTTTAAATTTTATTTCTTCACTCCAAACACAAGGTATATATTGTATATTGTGTGTCAGCAAATTATGTAACACTGTCTGGATCATCAAAAATGATCCTAACAAAAAACTTATTTTTTTCTTTTTCACTTGTTTTCATAGATGGAAAAAAATGCAAGGAACTTAGAATGATTATCACAGAAAAACCTGCTTTCATTGACACAAATGGGAGAGAAAACTATTTAGAACAGACTTAAAAATGGATCAAGAGATTTTTTAAGAATAAGCATGATCACAAATATGTAGGTAGTTACAGAGTGAGAAAATATTTAATTTGTATCATGTTTTATGATGCATGTTACAAAAAAATGCCACTAAATAATAATGCAAACCCGGCACTTACTTTATCTGACACGAGCTTATAAAACAAAACAGAAATAATAATAATCGGAAAAACGTGATCAGTAGACTTATCGTGTCCACAGGACACGAGATGACAAATGTTAACAAATCCTGAGTGGATCATGTGTCATTTATTTGCCTCAGATGACGACAGTCCAACAGAAGCCTGCTATGAGCCCTCTGATGAGGACTTCGTCATGGGGAATGTGGAGGCTTTCCGCAAGGATTTTACGTCCAGAGTGTGGCTCACCTACAGGGAGGAGATCCCTCCCCTGCCCGGCTCCACCCTGACCTCCGACTGCGGCTGGGGCTGCATGCTCAGAGCAGGGCAGATGATGCTGGCTCAGGCACTTATTCTGCATTTCTTGGGCAGAGGTGAGTGGAATGATTGTAACCCCAAAGATAAGTCTGAGGGATGACAAGATGATCAATGGGATAGGAGAGAATATATTTCTTCTACACAAGATTATGTTAATTTTCTTTTGACTTTACCCTCACAATATTACATTTATTGTGAAATGCTGGATTGTTTGGGCCTCTAAAATGATTTATTAAACAATTTGAGAAAGGAAAATCTTTGGTTAAACTGCTCTTGATTTCTATTAGGCATATTAAACCACTGACGAGGATTCAAACACAGATATTGAACTAAATGTTAGAGAAGGGGGCTTGTGACTGGAAGGTCACTTACTTGAATCCTTGCTATAACTACGTTTTTAAACAACCACTGTTGAAGCGAAGAGGCTGCCAATATGGCAGATATTTGGGAACTGCTTACACCCTGCAACTCCCAGGTGTTCATTTTTGGAACTACTGAACAAGATGGGAATTGATATCATCAGCAAAAGTCTTCACTTAGCTAAAAAGTGATCCATCTGGGAAACTACAGCTGAAAATGTGAGAAACATAAAGAATGTGGGATGTCCTAGTTCTTAAGAAATTGTGGCCGTAAATTAGACTACAGGTAAGTTTTGAATGCAGTGCAACTGTATCTCATGTTAAGTCTCTTTATTTACTTTCACTTTAGTGTCTCTTGTAGCCAGTGTTGAGAGTTTTCTCATCCTCAACCTAAAAGTCCAAGTTTAATTTAGTTGATGCAAGGCATTTAAAATGAGTGAATTCCTCATATCTTTGTCAGATCTATTGTCTCTTAAGTGTCCTAGACTTTATGGGTCCGCATAATGAGATGAATGCCCGTTTAATGCAGTCATTTAGAAAACAATATTTAAAACTTGTTCTTCTGTCAAATCTAAAATATGTCACTAATGAAATATTTCTCTATAAAATGACTAATGGCCACTTAAATATATTTATTGATCAATTTCACTTTGATTCACTTTTGGATCAAGGTCATTTTGTTAATGCCTTAGACTCTACTCTGGCCCATTTTATAGCCTGGGCCACTCCCTTTCTCTCCGCCTTCGGCTCCCACCCTGTTTGTAAGGCTAAGGCACCATTAAAGTGAAATACTGGGACCCTCAAACTTATAATTGAACAGAATGACTCCTATTCTCTTACTGAAGCGCTCTATGTTCTGTCTGTTTAAGGCAAAAAACCTTTAATTTCACAAGTTCTGAAAGACTTCTTGTTCTCAATGGTGATGCTTTACGTGGAATTTTGATGTGTTGAATGATGGAGTTCAGAGATCCTCATAGATACCTTGTGTAATAGGTGCCTTTTGTTATTTTCCATTACTGATATCAGATTTTGAAAACCTGTAGGCTTTTCTTGCACTTCAAGATCTTGATTTTGTGTATGAATTGTTTATCTATTCTATATTGTTGAACCCATCTCTTCTCTTTATTCTTCCACAGACTGGACCTGGTCGAAGGCGCTGGCACTCCAGCCTTTAGACACAGAGACGTGGACCACCACTGCAGCCAAGCGTCTGGTGGCCTCTCTGGAGTCTTCCCTGCAAGGTTCCCCCGGGCCCTCCGATCATGAATCACCACCCGTGCACCAAGCCCAGGCTTCGGGATCTGCAGAGGAGGCTGATGAACATTTGAAAGAGATGTACCACCGCACTCTGGTATCCTGGTTTGGGGACAGCCCCTCGGCTCAGTTAGGCCTCCACAGGCTGGTCCGCTTGGGCCTGACAATGGGGAAACAGGCAGGGGACTGGTATGGGCCTGCTGTGGTGGCACACATCCTCAAGTAAGTCTAATTGTAGCAACCACATCAGTCATCACTTCCAGCCCTTTATCGACCCAATAATTTGTGTATGACTGAGATGCTCATTGCTGAATTTCCTGCATCTTACTCATTCAAATATACTGTTTATTATATTTTTGAACAGACGCACTGATCTGATATATAACCCTGATGTTACTTAGCATAAGCTCTGGATGTAAACTTTTAGAAACCCTCACTCTGTCGGCCTCCTCTCTCTTCCTCTCTCTTAGGAAAGCTGTCGAGGAAGCGATGGACCCTGGCTTGGCGGGTATAACTGCTTATGTCTCCCAGGACTGCACAGGTATGAAAGATGAGCCTGCTGTTGATAAAACAGGATACTGGGCACGACGCCCAAACTGACCCTTCGTTTTCCACCATTTCTCTGCAGCTGAGAGACTGTGGAGCTGCTTAGAAGGGTGACAGGACTGTATCTATTCCACAACAAACACATCCGCTACAAAAATCTGTAACATCCAGCCTCTTCTTAACCCCGATAACTTTGGGTTTTGATTCACGTTCGTCTTCTCAATAGCCAGAGCAGACGATAGCTGGAGTACGAGTGTTTGTTTTGATGTCTTATCAGAGAGTGGTTTTAACTTGTGAGCTCCGGGCACATGACAGACTAGATATAGTGGAATTTGAAGCTGAAACAATTATTCGGATAATTGGTTGGTAAATCAAAACAAACTGAGAAATTGTGATGGACATTTAACTACATATTACACAGCTAAATAATCATCAGTTGCCCTTATCGATTAATATGTACATTAAGACATCGCCCTCAAACTTTAAAAAAAAAAAGCCTGATGAACAGATAGACTGGCTGATTGACATATATATACAGAGCAGACATGGAGACAGACATCTGACCTTTGTGTTATTGATCCTCCATAGTGTACAGTGCTGATGTCATCGATAGCCACAGGGCACCGAGACCAGGGCAGGCCTCTCCTGAGAGGTCGGATGCCCCTCCCTCCCCACAGAACAACCAACCAGTACCTGCCTCCACCCTGTCAGACAGCCGAGCTGTCATCATCCTCATCCCAGTGCGGCTGGGAGGGGAGAAGACAAACCCTGACTATTTTAACTTTGCTAAGGTGAGAGATGCATGAAGAGCAGGGCTAGTTTTTCTATTGGTGTTCAGACGTACACTCACAGGGGTAAAGTAAGTTTTACTGTCATTGAAATATAGTATGTGGGAAACAAACTGAAAGTATTTAGGCTCACAGTCAGATGTACTTTGTATTTTTCTGTCCATCTCTCTGCATTTAGAGCATACTGAGTCTGGAGTACTGCATAGGCATCATCGGAGGGAAGCCCAAACAGGCCTGCTACTTTGTAGGATTTCAAGGTTAGTGTTAGCGTAATGCAAAACAGAGAAAGACACACAGAGAGAGGGGTTGGTGTGAATAACAGATTAGTTTGCATAATATACCCTTCTTATGTGAAGAGACAAAGTAAGTTAATGTATTCCTGTTTGCGTGAGGAAAACGGAGAGGAGTGGAGATGGAAGCAAGTGAAGCAGGGCTTACTTTATTCTCTCTGACCCATCAAAGCCTCACCCATTTATCACAAGTAAACCTCCCAAGTTGTGAGCTGTAATTGATTTCCATAGGAGGCATGCATTAAATTTCATCTGGGCCCAAAAGTGAGCCACTCTTCATCACCTTCAGGAGCCAGGAGGAACCTTCAGTTGTACATCTTGGCAGTCAATATTTACGCATTTACATTTTACCAATTTGAAATACAGTGGTGGATGATGTCTAAATGACAAGCAATACATTCTCCCTGCCAGGGCGCAGCTCAGCACAGCATTTATCATATGCAAATGGTCGAATATAATTGCGTGTTTGTAAAAGTAATTCCCCCACACAAAAATTAAATGACAACCCCTTTTCTTGCGGGGGTAAAGAATGTGCTTGTACAAACGCATCTGATTATGCAGAATTTAATCCACCCCGGTGGATATTAAAAAGCAACAACCTTCTGGGAGGCATATTTGACGCACACAAGCCCAACAGTAGGCCGAGCGGGTGACTTTGAGCTACTCTGCATAGAAATTGGAGAGAAGCGCGTTTTTGTAATAATCCAATGTTTTTGAATAACTTGTCTTTTGTTTTGTCCTTGCAGATGACAGCTTGATTTACATGGACCCTCATTACTGTCAGTCTTTTGTGGATGTCAGCACCAGCGATTTCCCTCTCCAGGTAATGTGAAATTACACAGACGAGCTGACTGGGGCCCCTGTAATGTGAATTTAATAGTTTCTGTTAGTACTTAAGGGTATGAATCTTAAAGCAGCCCTCGGCCCAATTACAGAGTTCCTATCTGCTGATTTATTTGCTGCTCAGATGTGTGAAGCTGCCACTTAAGAGAAATACGGCAAATACCGGATCAGGTACTGTGAGCCTGAATATTTCAGGACCCATACATAAAAATCAGCACACAGCACTGTATAGCAACTTTGTTTTATGCTTTTGCATGCAGTGGTATACAATGTGACAACACACCGGAGTTGTAAATTTATGGATGCTGTGACAGCAGATAAATAGGATTTCATTCATCAAATGATGCAGAATACATCTTATTCGCTGTTGACTGCTGCCATGCAGTGTATGAATGCCCTGCAGTTGTTGTACATTATCTGGTCCTTCAGCTTGATGCATATTTTCTGATGTAGTTTGTGTCTTTTTGTCTAGTCATATCATTGCCCCTCACCAAAGAAGATGCCTTTCAGCAAGATGGACCCAAGCTGCACCATAGGTTTCTACTCGAGGAGTGTTCAAGACTATGAGAGAATCAGACACGAGCTGTCCAAGGTAGTACTGCCTTAACACAGAGTCCTTAAAAATCACTTCACCACCACCGATATCTCATAATAAAATTATTATTTTTTATCATTATTAGTAGGAGTATTGTTGTTTTTGTTATTAGAATTGTCATAATGTTAAATAAATTCTGTTTTGTGCCCTGAAAATAATAGTCTGTGTGATAGAATTTGACCACTAGGTGGCACCATTTAGCCATGAATCTGACTGAGTTCTTACTTCCTCAAAGCAGTCAACATGTTGGCTAGATGTTGTAAAGCTACCTTCTTAAACCTATCATGCGTCTGCTTAGAAGGCTCTATAGAAGTGATATTCAAATGAATATACTGTAAGTTCTCTGGTGGCAACATGAGAGAGAACAAATAAGGTGCGAGAGGATAACCCTCGTTAGGCCAAGCGATGAAATTCAAAGCAAACTGTTGAAATGTGAAATGTACAGTATGGTGTAACACTAGCACTCCTCTGAAACTTTGTCTGTTGTTGTTCCAGGTGCTGCAGCCGTCAGCGAAGGAGAAATACCCCGCGTTCACTTTTGTACAAGGTCATGGCAGAGATTACGACCTGTCGGCCAGCCTGACCCCGGAGAAGAGAGAATGGCCTTTCATCCGTGACCCGCGGAGGACGGTCACCACCACCGGGGACTTTGTGCTGCTTTGACAGCGCCGTTTAAAAGACTACTGACGGGAAACTTCTTCTTTTAATGAATCAAATTTCTTCATGTCTAAAGCCTTGTATCTGAGCCTGTTGTGACACTGAAGGTTATAGAACTTTTTTAAACTACAGTAATTCAGTTTATACATCCTGGAAACTTTGTTGAAGAGCAATTTTGTCACAACTGTTATTAACTGTTATTTGTTGCCTAGCAATGTGAGCTTGCTGAACATTTTGTCAGGAAGCATTGGGGCGTTGTTTTCGGTGCCCTGCTTCATTTAATGACCTAAAAAGTTTTATATGCCCACCCAGAGAAGAGGAACACTACTCATTTTGCAGCATTATTTCTAATTTTATAGACTTGAGACAAGCTGATGATAGCAACTAGATCAACAAACAAGATTAAAGGCGTTTCGGTGTAGGCTTTTCTTGCACCTTACATGAAGGGATTTGCTTAGGTCCAGTTTAGCACTCTGACGTTGACGTGCTTTCAAGGCCAACAATGTCATGTGGCTAAAATCAGTGTTGGCCCGCTTTACAATCTTTTCACAGGGCTACACCTACAATATTTAGTTTCTAAAGTGTGGACAGCACTGTGCCAGTGAGTACTGTAAAAGCCTTAATTATTGCGGGCCAATGGCTCTCTGAAGACGGAGCCAAGAAACTTTATCCAAACTTCTCTGCCAAAAATATTATCCACAACAGGAGCATATGGGACACACACTTTGAAGGACACTTTCTTCATAATTCTGCCAACATTTCATTTTATTTATTCACACTAGAGCTCATTTCTTTCTCCGAGCAATAATATATGATAGTGTTGTGTGATTATATGATTGTTTGCCTGCCTTCGCGCGGTTTTGAGCGGTATTAATCTTGACTGAGTTATGCATCACAGCGTCAGTGACCAGTGGTGACAGGAGAGTTTGTCAAAGGGATAATGTCATGTGCTACATCTCAGTAGACACTATCTGTTATAAATGACCCTTTCCAATAGAATTCTTTAGATGTGAAAGGATTTGCTGGATGACACACATTTAAAACAGCGTCAGGTAGATGGTACAGCAGCAATCTAGGACACATGAAGTTATCATAGAGACATGCTATATTAACCCCCAAATCAATATTATTATTTGTACAAGCTGTGGTCAATTATTTCAAAGTATTTTTGAAATAATTTTTTCATACAAAAGAGATTTTCTAACATTTCAGGTTATACTTTCTTACTATATTTGATTTTTTTCCTATTCTAGTCTCCAGCAGTGAGTAACTAAACGATCTATTGCTGTTCTTACAAAACACTTTTACAATAACTACACCTAAACAAACTAGTGTACAGGAATACACGTTAGGCAAGAAAACTTGACCATGCACTTTGATTTATCACTTCAGAAACTCTGAAGTATTCATATTCTTTCTTTTTTTTAATGTGTTTTCTGCATGTCTGTTTGCATAAATGAACTCACACAATGTACCTTTAAAATGTTTTTAACACTGCCAGGCAAAAAAAAAAAGTTGAATAAAGTCAAAATATTTGACATCATTAATCGGTTTGCTTCTTTTTGGTCCACTCAAAGAATTTGAAGCGACTCTAGTAGAAAAAAAATTGTTTGCTTCGTTTTCAGTGCTGGATACAAACCTCAGTGGTGTGTTGAAATGTATTCAATCCCTTTCTCTCCCAGTCAAATGTAGTAGATTAAAACTAATCGTACGTGCTAACCATCTCTACAGCCCATTAACCAGGGACCGGAAAAAATGTGACCCAGTGACACTGGCGGCAATTGTGTTCCTCTGTGGAGGAAAAGAAAATATCCTTGTGTGCAAAGCTCTGTTACCATGGATAATCTGTGTGTTGCCCCCTTAGTTTGAGCTATGCCAGACTGTTTTCCTGTACAATACAAATTCTTGTATTATGATGAGACTTGCTTTTTAAAGGAGGGAACTGTCCCTTCTGTGAGGGAGCCAGGCCAAGGGTGAGGATGGATGGACAGAAATGAAGAAGAATCCCTCATCTGTTCTCTTCTCTACCATGGAAAAGCAATGGCAAAACACATAAAGGCATCATTTAGATCCCCTGTCTGATCTCTGTGTTCGTCCATGTCATTTTTTTTTTTTTTTTAGTAGACGGCCGACCGGCTGTGTGGACAGAGCGGGAACATCAAGTATGCAGGAGCAAAGGAGGAGCAGCATTCTCTAACTTTGGAAGATGGAAAGGAAGAGGAAGGGTTGAATTGGCGGGAGGGAGGGGTAGGGACATTTGGGGATTTTTGTCAGAAACATGAAAGAGCATTTGTGCTGGGGGGCACACAGTGTTCTGAGGATTGACTGTGTTCTCCATGTATTTACTGGGGATGTATGAATATTTGATTAATGAGTCAGGCTCTGGGGAAATGCAATAAGCAAGTGGTGGTTTTACAAAGCAAGCCGATCACACACACACAGACACACACACAGACACCATGCTCTCCCTTTTAACACAGCTGCCTAAAGTGTCATTGACATTGCAGATTCCAGAAAATCTAATCTGCTGCCGAACAAATTCCTCACAAAGAGCGAGTCCATGAGAGTCACTCCTCTGTTCTACAAATGGATGGATGGACAGGGAGTGGTGGGGGGGGGGATAAACCCCTGATTAGGTCTAGTCCTATAGCTTCACTGGGACAAGGAGACATTTGGGACTTTATGCACAAGCCAAAGTTGTGATCGAATCTTGATAGCAAGAGAGGCATTTAGTTTGACTTCTTTGACGTTATCTTCAACATAGTATGGAAAATAGGAGAGGAAACAGAGTACAAATGAACATTTTATATCACCTTTATTCATTCTCAGTGAAATGTGCGATGTAGATTTGGATTTATAGTTTTTGGATATAACTGGATAAACAAGAAAAATGTAGATCCCCCAATAAGAGTGCATGTAAAATGTATCGTATAATGCAAGAAGGTGCTTCTTAATGCATTACCTCCATTCCAGGCCTATAAAAGCTACACACATATCCTCAGTTAGGTGTCTCATGCACACAATGTCTTGTAAAACAATTCTCTTTTCCATGACAATATAATGAAATTAGTGTCATTTAGCTGTGCTGAAAAATGATGCACCACAAAGTGTCGTTTCTATTCCCTCTAACCCTGTGGTTCTCAGGATCTCCTCCAGCCAAGATCAGACCATGATGGATGACACGGAGAACATCCAGGAGAATTAAATGTAGACAAAAAGGGAAAGACACAGGGCGAAATGTAATATGCGCAGTCTGTATCTGTGTGTGTGTGTGTGTGTGTGTGTGTGTGTGTGTGTGTGTTAAAGAGCTAAAAAGTGAAGTGTCCAGTCTTTTCCATTCATAGGTAGTGTGTAAATTTCTATGGATGAGTGTGTAGTTTACACATGTACGGCCTGTGTGTAAGTCATTCTAAATCTTAGGTGTCACACTCCCTCCCCGTCTTCACACCAGGTGCAGGGGTGCTAGATTTATACCCGGTAGCCCTTGCCCACCCTTGTGGAATGCCATGCATCTTCAAACAGGTACTTCACTTTGAAATCTCATCTCGGCGTGATATCTCTAGGCGGCTAAATATATCCGGCTCCCGGATCCCGCAGCCGTCGGAGCGTAAATACCGCCTGCGCTGCATCAGACTGCATTCAGAGTCTCAAGTCTGTCCACGCAACTGTCCACTTGTCTCCACCCATCTCCTTCTACCAACTCCCCCCACCCCACCCCCACCCCTATCTATACTGTTCACAGGAGCTCCTGGAGAAGTGCTGAGGCATTGCATGCCTCACACATCTCTTCTGGGTTGAAGCCAGGCAGATGTCATGATGCTGTGATTAATCAGCGCCAAACAGGACAGGAGCTTTAAGGGTTCTCCACCATGTGGACATGACCTACAGCACATATCAGGTCAAAGGAGCTTAAACTTTTTTTCACTACAGGAATCATTCAGGAGAAACATATTTTTAGGCTGGCTAAAATTGCTTTTCTTGCAGCGTATCCTTTTAAGAATCACCTGTGAAATAATAATTTGATGAACCACAGACTCATCCTAGGACTTCAGAAATAATTCAGTGGTTGGTTAAATTAATTTATTGTTTTGAAAAATAATTATTTTTAATGATTCCAAACAAACTGTTATTTAAATAAAATGACATATTTAAAGACGTGAAAAGCATTTGTACTGTGTTACATATTGTTCAGACTTAACTGAACTGGAGTGTCAGTCACTTGCTGTTTGTGGCTACAGCTCTGTAGGACCTTGAATGGGAGAAGTGCTTTGAAAGATGGATGGATAGATTCATTTTTGTACCTATGCACCCCAAAAAAGGGCAGATGACACACAGAATTTCACTGGTTTTAATCATTATGATTTAGAAATCAAACATCTGAATATGACACGATCCTCATCTGAAAACAACCTCACTAGAAGATGGCAACCTATAAATATCAACTTTCTTGCCACAAAATAGGAGGTTACTTTAGGTCTGATAAGAGTTTCACCTGAGTTGAATCAATCAATTCCAATTATTTTTGACATCATTCATTCAAGTCGCAGCACCTGATGCAGTGTTGATATAAACAACAGATATATGAAATGAAACTTTAGGACAAGGTCAGTGGGGACTTTCAGAAAAAAAGAAATATTTGAATGCTTCATCATTTAGATTTCATCAGTACAGAACGTACCGTGTGGGATTATAAAGCAGTTTGAAAATTCCTTCCTTATCTTTACTTAAATAATGCACCAAAACTCACGAGAGAGGACTGAATGTGCCTTTCACTGAATTAGTTTGCGTCGGAGTCTTCCTCTCCTCCTACTGGGAAGGGTATACCGTGGCAGAGGCCCAAAGCAAAGCTCCTCTCCTTGTGTTGGCTAACCTCGTCCGGCTGTGACAACAAGAAGGGCACTGGAGTTAACATTTAGATAACGGATGTGTGTGCCGCTTTCGATTTCCATTCCTGGTGACAGGGAATCTTAGGGGCACATCACGGGTTGTGTTAGTGTGAGTGTGTGTGTTGGGGGGTGGGGGCACTCCTGTGTTTCCTGCATCTCAGGGGTGATGTGGAGGAACGCCGAAATTCCTCATTCTGCTGTCCTCTGAGGCATGGCCGGCCCTCTGTCAGCTTTTACTAACCAGATGCATCCGAAACACGCACCGAGGCTGAAGGCAGGGGATATTGCCTGCTGTGTAGCTGTCGACTTGTTTCTTATTGCATGCCTGTGTTGAGCAGGGTGGCAAGTGTGCTGTGTGTTTGTGTGTGTGTGTGTGTGTGTGTGTGGGAGGGTGGAGGTTAGTCGGGTGTCAGCCTGTCTGTGTGTGTAAATGTGTATGGCAGGACATGCTATGAATTTCGGAGTGTATCATCCACCACACACACACACACACACACACACACACACACACACTATAAGTCTTACCTGACTCTTGAAACTAGCATCAGTCTCTGTGATGCTGTGGCCTGTAAGTTTTGTCTAGTTAGT
This sequence comes from Argyrosomus regius, assembly GCA_946959425.1. Taxonomy (NCBI): domain Eukaryota; kingdom Metazoa; phylum Chordata; class Actinopteri; family Sciaenidae; genus Argyrosomus; species Argyrosomus regius. Next base: position 22,857,876 of record OX336888.1, on the reverse strand, counting down.
ATTCCCCTCTGCCTAATGACACCAAGTGTGTGTGTGTGTGTGATTGTGATGAGTGTGTGTGACAGAGAGATAAATCGAGAGAGAAAGCCATGTGCATTTTTTTTTTGTTTTTTTTCTTGGTGGCTTTTTTCGCTTTTTTGTGTGTGTGCATATGTCAGTGTGAGTGTGTGTGTGCGTGTGTGTGTGTGTGTGTGTGCGTGTGTGTGTGAAAGATCTCCTCCATCCTGTAGATTTGTGTCTGTGTGTGATACTTTGCAATCTCATCTCCATCTAAAACTCCTGCAGGCCCTGTGCACCATTATCACGCAGTTGCAATAAAACCCACAGTAATTAAAGGGGATCTGGCTGTAATTGCCTCAGTGAATCAACTTAATCAGCACCTGTGCTCACAGTCAACCTAATGGTGCAATCTAACCTTTTAATACCCCAGAAATTAGAATTGTAAAAAATTATACACCTGATAATCATTCTGTATTTTGAAACTCTTGAGTGGACAATGAGTGGACCATTGTCCAAGGCAAATATTAAAGCGGCAGTCTGCTGAGTGTGCATATAAGAGAGAGAGTGAGTGTGTGTGTGTGTGTGTGTGTGTGAGAGAGAGAGAGAGAGTGAGAGAGAGAGAGAGAGAGAGTAAAAGTGTCAGGATGATGACATGAAACCACTAAGTGTTCATATTTGAACTGAAAAGATTAAATGATCAACAGAAATTTAATTGATAACTATATTTTGATGATCGATGAGCAAAATTGCAAGGGCTCTAATTTTGCAAATATGAATATTTGTAGGCTTTCTTAGTCTCCTGTGATAGTAAACTGAATATATTTGTGTTTTGGAGCAATAAGCAATTCAAATAAGCCATTTAAGGTTTTGGTAAATTGTGATTTTCACTATTTTCTGGTGTTTTTGCAATGAATCAAGAAAATGATCTGCAGATTATGCAATAATTAAACCAATCTAGTTCATAGTTGATGCCAAAAAGTTGCATACAGGGAGCAATAATTAAAGGCTTGGTCAATCACACCTCTTGCATATAAGCTTAGCTACAAATGAATCCCAAAATACTGTTCAAGCCCTGTCACGGTAACTTTTATAACAGCAGAATCACAATACATCAATTCCACAATTGGTGGATTTGCTTGTGGAGACAAAGTAAATTCAAGCTCTGCTTTCTTGGTTGACTTTTATGCACAAATGTTCACTACTGACAAATTTCAAACGCTCTTGACAGAGTTGATCTTCCTGGAAATGGAGAGAACTGAAGAGCTGATGTTAACTGTGTCACAGCATTCAATTTTATGTGGCCCTCCTCTGTTTGAGTATAAACTGCTCCACCAAACAGATGACGCATGATGTCTACTCAGTTGTGAAACGGGGCCGGATGGTACAAATACATTCATCCATTCATTCATTTTCCGTAACCTCGTATTGGGGTCGAGGGGGCGCTGAAGCCAATCCCAGCTGATTGGGCGAGCGGCAGGGTATACCCTGGACAGGTCGGCAGTTCATCACAGGGCTGACACATGGAGACAAACAACCATTCATGTTCACGTTCACACCTATTGGTCCAAATACATTTGCCTGAATCAGTTGATTTGCTGTTTTGCAAAGATGCTGGAACGATTTTTGGATTGACACTCATAGTAGACATTGTAACATTTCTATAAATGCACAGGTGGGGCTAATAACATTGGCAATGGCTCTGTTCCATTTAGTTGTATTAGTTAGCCAAGACGGCAAAGAAGGCAAAATGCACAAAAAAAATGTACAAAATAAGTTCCCACACTGCACTGCAGTGATTCAGCAGTTAGAAGTAGGTACCAGGTGTAAAATGGGACTATGGACTACAGTCTGTGTGGCACAAACTCTAAAGATCTTAACCTAAGTATAGTCTGTAGCTGCAATGGAGTGCAAAGTGGGTGTCCGAGTAGCCTGACAACTGTAAAAGGAGCACACATGCAGATTATTTCCTCCCCAAGCTAAACTCAATAAGACAATAGAGGTTTGTGAAAGAGATGCTCCACAACAACAGACGTAGATTTCGATGTACACAGCATACACTATTAAACAATAACAAGCACAAGAAAAAACACAGATAACGACACAGCTAAAATCATGAATAAATTAGTGCGCCCATTACTCTCACGCTGCTGGGCCCAAGGCCTCATTGAAATATAGGTCTTTTCAACACATATACCTAATATACTAAAAAAGAACATTTAAAATGATTCAGTGGCTTGTGTGAACACATTAATTTTCAGTACTAAAAATATATTTTTAAGCAGGTCTTGGGCCCTACTTCTTTCTTGTGTGGAATGCATAATGGATTCCTATGTAATCCATTATGGCTGCGGAGGGAGCGAGAGATAAAGAGTCTTCAGCAGCAGCCACCCGGGGTTGTTCTTCTTTAAATGAAGTTTTAATAAAGAACGACTGAGAGGCTGTACAAGGTCAATTATCAGACTTTGCCCATCCTCTGATGCTGTTCTCAGATCCCTGTGCTTAGTTAACCATAATAGCTGTCAGTCATAGCCTGCTGATCTACACGTAAAAACGTCAGACGCCCAGACGAAGGCTGAACCTATCTATCCAACACCTCTGTCGGTGTACGTTTACTGTTGACTGTTTTTCGTCCTGACTGGCACATAAGGTCGCCACTGTCACAGACAGGCAAATCAGGAGAGCCGACTGTGGTCGACGTTCATTTGTCAGTGCCCTCGTTGAGGAGGATATCTCTTTATGCATCAAGAATGCGTTAAAAATCACTGGGGGGAGAGGTGGAGATATTAATTTCATCTGTCCGGGTGCTCGCTCAGCGTTGAAAGTTGAAAGCCCCCCCCCTCCACGCAACCCATCTCAAAGAGTGAGGTGGATTTAATGTACAGGGTGCTTATGAATACACTTATGTATTCATTTGAGCAATAAACGCCGAGCTGGGTCCCACACAGAAAAACAAACTGCCTAGCTTCCGGCAGCCATTTTAATTAAATGCCATGAATTGTCAAATTTATCGATCCCCCCCTCCCCTGACACAAGCCTGAAGGATGTCCTGTGCCATTTCCATATCTTTAGTGGCTTCTGCTGCTAATGTGAGGTGAGGGATGGAAGGAGATGGAGGTCTGCTTGGCTAAATTGGGCTTGGCTCTCGCAGCGTGGAGCAGAGGGAGGGAGCGTGGTGTAAATGGATGTAGATAGGCTAAGGGGGGGGGGGGCTTGGGGGTTGCACATGTCCTGAAGCGATAGCCTCGATGCTGTAGTGAGGCTTCACACTCGCTCTCCCTCTCTCCGAGCAGATCTGTGTACAGATGGGTGTCTGACAGGCCTACAGCTGTTCTCCTAATTGTTCATTAAGTGTTCTATTGATTCCCTTATTTCGAGTACATGTGTCTTTCAGCCGCTGCTCTCCATGTGAGGCAGCGGACACACATGCCACACACACTTACACATGCTCACACCTACACACACATCCTGGCTGGGCCGAGATGACAGGGCCGGCTGATGCTGAAAATGCGAGCTGCCACTTCTAATCGAGGGTTCCTCTCTCTGTGGGGTCCAGCAGGGCCTGGAAAGCCGTGCCGCGCTTGACGCACTAGGCTTTTATTTTCCAAACTTTTAGCATCAATCAATTAAAGTGCTGGCAGCAGCATGGAAAAATGTTTAATTCCTTGTTAAGCGGCAGCAGCCTCAGATTGCACCTGGCTGATAAGGGAGCTTGTGTGAGTCTATTAGATCTTGATACTCTTGCCTGATTACTCGGGGAGAGTGCAAGCTTTATTTAGCCGGAAAATGATCAAGAAAGATAGTCAGGGGGAGAGGAGAGGAGATGAGTGGACAAAGGGTTGGAGACTCAACAGCACCATCATCTTGAAGCAGTTTTTTATCAGTCGCGATCATCTTCTATTGTGCATTATGGCATTCAGAGGGAGCAGCTCTCACCCAGATCCACATTTAATCTGCAAGCAGAGTTGATAAAAACCACGCCAAGGCTCATGCTCCGGCATAAATCCTCCTAAAAAATAGGATCAAAATTATTTGAATTCCCTCAAGGAAGAGTGCATGACAGCACCTTGTTCTCTGTAGCCTACCTTTGACAAAGTCATCCAGGACTATCCTACTATATCCACCTGACGCAATAAAATAATCAAATGTGAGATGGAAAAAATGAGACGAAATCTGAGGTTAGAGCGGCAGACTTTCTCTCTGTGTGGGCTTTAAAGTGAGAGCATGCAGAGCACGTACAGTAGAAGGCAATTTGTTTCAGTGCTTTTATGAATTTATAGAAAATGCAGCAAATAGAAAGGGTAGTATTATATGGACTGGTCAGCGCTAAAGGGAGAAAAATCACCAGACAAACTGTAACCATTTCTCTTTTTTCCCCTTTGTTCTAAGCCTCACAATTTGGCTTTCAAATTGGACTTAGCGCTTCAGTGAGTCAAGTCATATACTCCCAGCCCGGGTGGTCGTCTCCATTTCTTGGGCGAGGAAATTCTGTCGGCCCTCCTGCGTTGAGTGGAGTGATAATGTTCTCTGTAAAACACAATCAGTCACCTCCCTCCTTGCCTTTGTATAAGCCTCGAGGACCCCCAATCAATACTGGCTGGCTGGGTGACTTATCATCGCGGGCTGGCCGCAGAGCTCAACTGAGCTGAGCCGAGCGGGGCAGCAGACAGTGGGCTGCATCCTGATGCAGACGTGAGGTGAGGCCTGTTGGTGACCTGCCCGCCAGGCAGTGACCAATTTGTTGTCGAGTCAACATGGTGGAAGACGGGGGGGGGGGATCACTGTGAAAGGGCGCTGGATCTTTACACCATTTCAACCCACAATCCAACAGAATCTGTAACTAGTCAATGTAATGCCATTTATGAGTAAAAGTGATTTTTCTTCTCCTTGAGAAGGTTTTGCAGCAGAACGTTCATACAAAGAAATGTAACTACATTTTATGGACCAAACAACAAATCGATCAAACAGATAAAATAATGAAATTTTATGAAAATAATATAGTTGCAGCCATAAATTATAGAGATATTTATTAGGGACTTTAAAATGGACATTAGTTAATAATTAGGCATGATTATAATGTAGTTACAGAGGAACAAACCCAGAAACTCAGGGTGAATAACATGATTATAGCAAATCTTAAACGTAGAAATTGTGGAACAAGTTTATTGGATTACCTTCTTTAATGGTCCAACAGCTCATGTTTTCTAGGTTGGCCACAGTATAGTGTTGCATACTCTTGTTCAGTCATTATAAGTACATGTGGGTTGTCAAATGTGTGCCTATTTCCTTCCTGTTACTTGTGCTTGTGAACTGAGTCTAAACAGTTCACTGTGGTGCAGAAAATGATGAATGATGAAGACGATGAACTACAATCACCATCTATTTTGTTCCAGATGCACCAATCTAATGCTTGGCAACAATACTGGTCAAATGTCTGTCTTATATACTGGAGCTTGGTAAAAAAAAAAAATAATAATAAAAAGTTTCCAGTCCAACCTAAAGACGATAAATTATATAAGTTGTTTTATATGCAGTAATGAGAAGTGATGAACTCCAACAACTGATAAAATTGTGATGCATCTCATCTCATGCATGTCATATTGCCACTTTACTAATACACTGCAAAATGTTGCACTACAGGACACACAGTATGAGACAACCTTCTGTTTGACCAACTTACACCTACAGAATGACTCACATCACAATTTAAGCGCATGAACAGCCCTTTGTTTAATGCTGATAAACTCGCGTACTGTGTTGACATCTTGAGAGCTTTTCATGAGCGAGAGAACTTTAATCTGGCCGGTACACAGCTAACTGTTCTTGAAGGCCATATCGGATGATGTGTGGTCCTGAACAGTTGACTCTTGGCCTTGCTTGCCTCTGCAGTTTTGTGACAATACTTTCAAGGCCTTTATTTAACACTAGCACTATTGTTTCTCAGTTTTTATATGATGGCCAAGGGCTAAATGTTCAAGATACAGTGAAAGTGTAAGCGCACTGCTCAAATGTATGTGTAAATACAACGTGTGTTGAGTAGTTGCGTAGTTGTAAAACCAGTTTATTTCACTCTCATCACTCCCGTTCCTTTGTGGTAATTGTCAGAAAACTGCATTTGCATGCATTTTTCTTCAGTCATATAATAACTTTCTGGTGTTTATCTTAAAACTGTGTTCATTATCTCATCACTAATTTGCTAGCATATGCAATATTACCAGCTGTCTCAAGACTCTGTGCAATTGAGTAAATCGGTTGGACCAGTTAATTGAGAAAAAGTTAATAGGCCAACTCTAAATATGCATTTGAATTCATTAAATTTTGCCGAGCACGCTAAGCACATGTCGGAATCAGTGGTCTGCAAATGCCTGCCTACCTTTTTGTCTTTACAACACTGTGTGTTCAAATATTATTGTATCTATATTCTTGGGAGTGGTGTTTTGCCTTCATACAAGTCCATTTGATTCATTTAGCTCTTTTCAAAAACACTGTGAAAGTTATACATTTAAAATATTATACTGTTCAGTCAACACAAAGGTTAAGGCGATGTAAGCCAGATGTTGAGAACAATCACCACAGAACTATACTACCAGGCAGATAGACTTAATACAGCTGCAGCAATTTAGCTCTAGGGCTGAATACACTGGCGGACTGAAGATGAACCAGCAGAAGTCTATGCTGGCCAACTGTTTACTAACATTTCAGTTTCTATGGCCCATCTATTACAACGGTGAAAAAGGGGGTTGGAGGGATGCTGTTTGGAATTGTCTTTAACTTTGATGATGTTTGCAGCCAAGCAGACCTGTTAATGGCCTCTAATTGGCTTAGTGAAGAGAACATGTTGACGTTTGCTATGTGTTCACAGTCCAGGGCCTCGCTTTAGCCATTATGCTAATTCAACCATTATATATCTGGGGGTATTAATGGGACTGACACAAGTGATGTTACAGGTAAAGGGCTGTGAAATGGTCTGTAAACAGAGGGAATTGATTCCAAGGCTGAGGCGATTGTCACCAGCCGGCGCTGTGCTGAACAGCTACCTTCCTCCTCCCTCCATTCCTTCTCCTCCTCCCCCACTCACCCTCCTCCCACCTTGTCCAGCCTGTCAAATAGTCTCCGACAGCGTTCAGCAGGGGCTGTCAGGGGCCATCAAAAAGGTACCCAAACACAGAGGGAAATGCCGTCTGCTTACAAAAATGAGACTAGATCAGGATCAATACAGTTTACCCCTCTTGCCCAACACCAGAGCACATCCATCCACCAACACCATCACAGACGAGCCTCAGAATCAGTTGCACTACAAGGCCTGACGCTCTGGCTAGCCGGCTCCCTGTCATACAGAGGCTGGGCTTATTTTACAAAAGCATTGCTTTTGAAAGACTGGGATGCGACTCAAAGCGGATTCACAGATTTATTGTGAGTTCAACAGCAGACAACACTTGCCTCTGTGGATGGACCAGATGCTTGACTAAGGAATTCTTATTTAGTTTGAAGTGACTAGAAAGCCACCTCAGCCATGGAGAGGCCAAATCAGGACATTTTGGAAAAAAGGGTTTGGACCACTACTGTGCCCTCGTAGTGATGTATTGTGGTATTAAAGTAGTGACTGATTTCATTATAGCAGACCATCAGGTGAGTAAATGATGTTTTATAGCCCTCTGTTGCAATAATATGAAGCAGTAGAAGATGATAATAAACAAGTGACAGTTACTACCACTACATAAACAGCAGTACTTTTACAGTTTTAATACAAACACAAATATTCTCATACATTACTACATTACCGGGGCTGCAACTAAATTATTTTCTTTATCGATTCATCTCGATACAACCTTATTATTTTCTTGATTATTACATTAATCACTTAAACTATATAAAAAGTTTTTTTTGTTTGTTTGTTTTTTTTTTTTTAAAGTCTAGATAAATAGTCTAAATAAATATATTTACACATCAGATAAAGAAAAGCAGGAATTCCACATAACTGAAAAGATGGAACTGGGGAATATTCAGCAATTTATCTTGAAAAATGATCAAATTATTAGTCGATTCTCAAAATAGTTGTTGATTAAATTCGACTAATCAGTTTTACTAATTGTCATTATATTCAAATATATGATTATATATGATATCTTATTGAGAGTTTGGTCTGTGCGATATACAGGTCTGGTTGCCAGCGATACAGAGTGAAATTAAATAGCCAAAAAGGAGACAAAACACACATTTTAAATTGTCTATAAATATCACGATAATATCGTTACTGTGAATTATTTTGGCCACGCTAATCAACTCTGAAACTTTGATATTGTGACAGCCCTAATTGAGAGCATTTATTGACTTCCTGATCTGCTCTGGTGACTACAAAAAAAAAATGTAACTAAAAAATAATAAAGCAAAATTTTAAAAGTTAAAAGTCAAACATTCAGTAAGTTTAATGAGACAGCCCCTATTGGTGCTGATGTTTTCATGAACTGATTTGTGCTCATACTTACTAAAAACTGAAATCCTTTGACCAAATTAAAATATTGTTTTATGCCTCATAAATAGTCTGGGAACCCAGGGCCTGGTTCATATCATTACTGAGGCAGCCTAACAGCTATCTTGTAACAACAGGGGGAGATGACCATTGCCTATCATGTTCATTTAACTGTGGATGTGTTCACAGAGCAGAGAGCAGGCTATAAAACTGGGCCTGCACTGCCACACAGTAATTGAATTACTCTACCGTCCAGCCTTGTATTCATTTACTGTTCTGAAATCTGCGAGTAATAGTAAAACGGGATGTTTTTGATCCCATCCTTTCAGTCAGCACACTAAAAAAGGTCCTTCAGAGTATATCTCTTTTAAAATAATGGTTTGAAAAGCAGTATGGGTATATCCGTCAATCTAGGTGCCTGAGTTAACATGGATATCAAATAACAGCCTGCTAACCAGATCTGTCAAAAACATGAGGCTAATAATTACATGCCTCTATATGGGGGTCGGGGAGGAGGCGCTGCATAATAAATCTGCTGTATTCATCCAGAGAAAATTCAGCTTCTTCACTTTTTTTTTCTTGATAGGGTTTGAATACGAAGCCCAGGCTAATAAAAGATTGGCCTGTCATAATGAATCAAGAGGGCCAGTGTCAGGTAGGTAGTGTGAGTCTATCCTCTCACATATCCATCTCTGGAACAAGCCCCGGTGTGTCTACATGGCTGGAGAAAAGAGACCAGTCGACACCTTATTTGGCTCTCTCCACTGAAATTAACTTTAGGCCCAGGAGAGAAAGAGAGACAGTGTTTGGAGCAGCATGGCTTCATTTTCTCCCGCAGTGAGCACCGAGGCCCCAGAGGGACACCAAGACGGATTTGCATGCCACTCGCTATTCTCTGCTACCTGCTGCAAATTTATTATTGTGGCAAGTCAGCTTCCCCAACAGCAACTTGGAGGACTTTTCAAACCTAAATGGTATCTGCGGGCGGTCAGGAGACACATAGAAATCACACACACACACACACACACACTCCCTGTTTCTGTCTCTCTCACACACACACTAAGAGGAGGGGGAAAAGCTGCATCAAAAAGTAATCATGGAGATCAGAATACAGCTGTCAACAGTGCCAAACAAAAGGTGATGCCTCTGATGAAGTGTTAGGCTGTTTCAGAAACAAAGAAACAGGTATCAACTTTTCACTCAAAGTTTGCTGGCTCTGATGAAGCTACACGATGGGGTCATCATTGTGGCTCAGCGGGCTAAGACATGTTACATACAGTATTTGTAATATTATGTTTCAACTCAACCAGTGGCATAGCTCATCCTCTTCTATCTACCTGTTTTTCCCTTTATATTGATCAGCCGGTCAAATCGATCAAAATGTAGAAATTCTACTAAAGTAGGCTCCCAGCATTGCAATAAACAACTGGAATTTATTTAAGACAGTGATTAATCTGATTATTTTTTTGGATTAATCAATTATTTATTTCAACTATAAGAAAGGTCATGATCAATTTCTAAAGCCAAAGATGACATCGTCAAAGGTCTTGAGTCCAAAATAAGAGATATTTAATTTACTACTCATATAAAGCAGAGAACAGCAGCAAATCATCGCAACTGGAGAATGTTTTGTATTTTTTTTGCACGAAAAATGACAAATGACTGACCAATTATCAAAAAAGTAGACGATTAACTTCCTGTCGATGGACTAATCGATTATTTGGCTAATCGTATCAGCAATAAAATAACTAAATCAAAACGTTTTTAAAGATTTCAGCAAAATAACACAACAGGATGGAGGAGCTTTCACAGTTAACTCACTAAAGGTTTGCAGGTTTGGGTAGTTTTTTTAGTCTCGGCTAAAAGGCACAAGCTACGACCTGAAACTAAATTCCCTGGCTGAGCATAATATCCGACATGTGGCTGTCAATCACTGTAGATGTGCTCAAGGTCAGATACCTGTTAGAAGGTCATGAAAGAGTAGGATAGAGAGATACGGTAAAGTCAGGGTCAGTAATGCCCATTACCTTTCCTTTGTCCCCTACAAATGAGTATCATTCACCTGATTATCTATTATCATGTTATTGGACGTAAATTTAACAAGCTGTTGAGAGCGCTGGAAAATCAATACCTTTTAAATGCTGTTTATGTGTGATTAACGGTTAATATCCTCACAAATTATTTAATATAATAAGGTCATTTGTCTTTCACATGAGCCTGGTACCCTGCAAAGAATAATAGAATAATAAATGAGGACACTAGTGAAGAGGAGATTTCTGATGCTTTCCCCGGCTCCGTTTTATTACCCATATCCTCTTTACAGCTACAAAGCTGCACTATGGTTATTTTATGCAAGTCATAAAATTAGGCTGAGATGGAATTAGCAGACTCGGGGCTCTTTATAGGTCAAGCCGGTAGTTTATGAGCCCACGACTCCCTGGCACTATTGTCAGGAGGCTAGTTAGAGGGGTCTTTAAGCATGATTTAATATGTCCATGCCTTGGAAAATAGTTAAATAGCTAATTAAATGGAGGAGTTAATTTACATATTAATTGACCTTCCAGTAATATTTATATTGATACCTACATGAGGAGCCCTTGTCTTCATTGCCTTTCATCATAGTTAGTCTGAGCAAATATGGTGTAACTTTTTTTGTTTAAACTCAAGTTTCTTTTTATTGTCGCTGGAGAGGTGCTGTGTATTCCCCTCCATGTCAGGCACACAGCTGGCCGGGGTTTTGTGTGTTGAGGACTCCTTTTGTTGTCGGATAATGGAGGAAGCACCATAAACAGCGAATGGGAAGTAGCCTGGGGGGTATTGTGGGTTGGGTGGCTGGGGCAGTCGGAGAGTGTGTATGTATGTGTGTGTAGAAGGGTGGTGGTGGGGGGGGGGTTGACAAAGGAGCTTGAGGAGGTGGAGGACAGTGTCTGTGTCAAAGCTGCTCTTAATTATATCTCTAATCACCAATCAGCTTGCCAACAGAACAGGACCCCGGGGCTCGACATTAGCCCAACCTGTACAGAATTAGCACAACATTTCACCTGCAAAGCTTTCCAACTGACACACTCATACAAATACACACGTATGCACACACACACACACACACACACACACACTCAGCCAAGTTGCCCCCTTGGAGAGAGCACGACATAAATCTGTTTGTTTGTTACTCTCCACACCGGCTATAATGCTCCATAAGAGATTTGTGCCACATTCTTTATGATAATAATCTATCGCACTAATGCGGCCCCTGCATGTTGCATTGTCATGCTGATGTCCGCATGGCCATTGAGGGGTAATGATGACACGGATCAACGATGATAGATTGGAAGCACATTGTTTGTTTTCGACGGGGGGCGCGTACGTTCTGTGCGCCGTGTTGTTAGCATGGTAAGTGTGTCTTACAGCCTATTATCAGGTTGATCATTTGTCACTAGCCTGTCTTCACCTTGTCTCCACCATTCTTTTTGGATAATGGCCCTTCAAATAGATCTGCATATGAGGCCTGCATTCAACAATAGCTATCCTGAATGGGTCTTTTCAGGCCGTGTAAACTAGAAATGTGGCAACAAACCAACAGGAGGGTTTCTGGGATGGATGAGTGCAGATAGAAAGACTTAGCATGAAGATGAGTCTGCTAAAACAGTTACTGAATGCTGCTTCTCCTCTTAAAATCTTTCCATCCTAATATTTATCTTTTTTTTTTTTTCAGACCAAGTGAACTAAACATCTAGCATCCAAGCCCATCGTTTCAGGTGTGAGAAACCGATCCCTTGCCCGTTATCTATCTTCTATTATCCGTCTCTCCATGGCCTCCTCTCTCCTGCTGGTTTTTACAATATGGCTGCCAGCCTGAACCCCCTGATCCAACCTCAGACCAGCAGCTGCCCAGCAGACCCATGCAGCCATCAGCAACACCTCAGGGCCATCAGCGCTCATCACTCACCGGGGCTAAGTAGCCTGTCAGAGGGTGCTGTGGCTGCAAATTGAATATTGTTATGATACACAGATTTTTCTCATCAATGCGCCGTGCATGCTCATGTTGTTAACATGTTGATGTGAGACACAGCAGCTTGTGAGAAAAAAAAAACTTTTTTTCATCTTCACCTCTTGCAGCTGTGATGGAAAATGTCTCTTGCTACTTAATTAACAACTTACACATGACAACTGAAATGATTAATTGATCAGAAAACGCCACAAAATGAATCAGAAACTATTTAGGTAATCAGTTAAACGCTTCAGTTATTTTACAGGCAAAAATATCACACATTACCTACTTAAAATAATGGGCAGATTGATCGATAATGAAAATAACTGTTAGTTGAAGCAGCTAATAATATGAAAAATCAAATGCACGATTCCAATGTTATTGGCTGGCAGTAGCAGAAGAGTAAACTGACCAACAGCTGGTCACCTATAATTCCTCTTCTGCTCTATGTCGTTTATGTGGCGATTAGTGGCTAAGTGGCCCTGTCCTCAGGACTCTGTCCAAGCTCTGCAGCAGTAGCCTTGATATCACCTCAGACGCTGGCTGTTAGCTTTTCAGTGGCTAAAAGTTAGGTCGAATCCCAGGGCCAGATAGCAGCACGGAGAGGAGCCTGAGAGATGTCAGCTGTGCAGTAACAATAATCTAGCCAGGCCTCTCCGCCCCATCCCGAGCCTCAGCCAGTGTCCAACATTTCGAACTGAATAAGTCTATAAAATGGACACCTGCCATGAGACCCCACATGCATCACTAGTGCCAGAGTGGCGAGCACAATCGCCCAGCAGTCACGGGCAGTTGCCCACTGATATATCAGATGCGATCCCCGGGAAGGGGTTCAGTGCCCCAGCCAAATGTTAAAGTTATTTGTTCTTGTCATTAAACTAAACTTTATTGTGACCCTCTCTCGCTGTTATTGCACTAGTAGCGATTCTCCCGGATTGGACTTTATCATTGAGACTGTCTATGAATCTCTGGGGCTTTGCCACTGCACTTCACTGAGCTATAATTCCTTGTTGCCCTTACAGTGTAGAGGGCCAGAGAGAGGGGAGGAAGAAGAGACAAGAGGGAGGGAGGGCCGAAGAACGAATATAACAAGAGCAAGCATTTCATACTTTGCCATCCTGATTTGCAATTTAATAAAACATTGTCACAACATGCATAAACGTAGACGGTAATACACATTTCTGCATGATAATTGTCTGTGTATGACATCTGTTTTATTTCAAATGTTAAGAAAGTTTGGAGATTGGACATAAATGACTTCATTAATACTTTATACTTAATAATATATATTTATATAGTCTAGTAACATGTTTAGAGGGAACATGAACTTGAAATTGTCAAACATTTTAGGAGAATTCAAGTCCATTTTAAATGCTTAATTTCATTTTGGATTAAATACCTGTAGCCGTGTGTTGTCTTAGTCTGTCCCATGTTGTATGCATTGTTGCATCAATGTTGTTATTTTTCTCAATTTTGGATGATGTGCCAGAGGTCAGGGTGCAGGCACCATATCTTTGGTTTAAAAGACATGTCTACTTTTCAGTTTAAAGCTATCCGGAAAAGAATATATTCTGTGCTCTGTCTGCACACTGCTAGGATCCAACCCATTAATCAGTAAGCACACAGAGAGCCATTATTATTCTTTTTATTATGGAACTTTACATCAAAGTTTTGGTTTTACCGTTTTAAGCTGATGGTGAGAAATGGAAAGTATGGATCCTCTTACTGATGTAATGAAAAGGGTTGTGATCCATGGGTGTTTGCTTTGCCTCAGTGTGCTTTATCGTCGACGATGAGGGCATCCCTCACTAGCTTTACGCCGTTTTCAGAATGTTTCATTACTCTCCACCTTCCACCTTCGCTGACCCCACATCTGCTGCTTAGGAAAGACATTCAAACCGATATTAGAAAGAAATATCTCGCAAAAAGTGTTTGTGGATCATTAAGAGGCTGCAACTGTTACAAAAACATTAGCATTTGTGAGGTACACGGCAGACAAAAGGTGGCTGTTTTTACAGCCTGTGTATTTTCCAAAGGTTCTTGAAAGAGACAATGCGGTCATAGAAAATATAAACTGCAGATAAACGACGTGACATAAAACTGCAGCCCATGTCCTGTCAGGCTCGGGTGGCTTCCAAGCTCAAACTGCCTTAATTTTCACCTCCTGTGAATTGCGCTAACATCCTCTTTCTCCTCTGGCATGAAAAAAGGGATATTTTGCTGTGCGTTAATGAGATGGTGTTATGCCTGGATTATGCCATTTTACATCTTCGTATATAAATGTGTTGAGCATATGACACTATCCACGGTGGCACAAGTCGTTTCTATTCAGGTCCAATGTTGTCGTTCATTTAAATTTGTTAAAAAATGATCTGCCACAGCTTCATGGCACACAAAATACACTTTAAGAGACATTTCAGACCACTGCTGCTCAGGGCATATCTGGCCTGGTAACCTTGAAAACTACCAACTCGTCTCAGAAATTCCTTTTTTCCCAATGAGGTAAAAAGGGCAAGTTTTCGCTCTTTAAGATGGCGGTACATAACCCGTCCATGGAACATAAACGTGTCTGCCGGTTGGGGAAGATGGATGGAGGCCCACATGCCTGCCTTAATAAAAAGGTCTTTAAACCCTCGTCCAGATCTTCTTCCCAAGGAAGCATGATATTAAAGACAGGCAGGGAACTGGGCTTGGTAAACGTAATGGATCGGCAGGAAAGTTTAAAAGCACCAAGGGGGTAGGCCATTATGCAAAACAGGACTCGCACAAGTAATCTGCGCCCTGTCTCTCAGCTGCCAAAGACAAAGAACACATGCAGAGGCCCTGATTGCTTCTTAAGAAGCTCCCTGCGCCGCCATGATGGATTCTGGTATTTTGACTGTTAATATGTTTGAATGAAAATTATTTATACATTTTGGTGAGGTTGAGCGCCTCTCCCTGTGATTACTGCCTCTGAAAATGAGAGCGGAGGAGCAGGAAATTTCCATGTCACAGAGGCCTGATGTATACTCAGATTATGGGCTGATTGCAGCTCAGATGAGCACAGCGTAGAATCGTTTGCCCGCGCCTGTGACAACTCCCCATTCCTGACAAGGCCTCTTAGTTTTTCCGGTTATTGATGCATTCTGCATAAATGCAATCCATTGATGGTGTCTGCTGCCTGTATATAGGTATGGGGGGAAGGTGGCTGCTTGTATGTGTGTGTGTGTGTGGAGTGAATGCGGGGTATTTAATACACTCCGAGGCAGGGAGGCGAGCAGCAAGGAGAGCATCCTGAATGTTTTTTATCCACCGCCGTTCAGAGGAGCTGATCAAAAGTGAATCGTGTTCGGGGGGAATCTGCATGTGTGTTGATGATACCTGGGCAGACATTTATCAGACCCTCTGTGCTAGTTCAGTGGGGACAAGAAGGATAGCAGGATGTGGAGGAGAGGAGTCAAAACCATAAGTGGGAGAGGTGATGAGGGGACATGAAGGAGGTCATTCAAGGTGGGAGGAGTGTGAAAGGAAGCAACATGGATTTTACATGCATACAGTACATACATGCCAAGTTGTACTGCTGTGCTACTGCTTTACTGTACATGAATTCCTGGAATGGCTGATTGTGTTGTAATGTAACTAAGTACATTTAATCAGCTACAGTACTTACAGTGAGTACAAATTTGAGGTACTTGTTATTTACATTACGTATGATGTCACTTCATAATTCTACTTCACTATAGTTCAAAAGAAAGAAAGCATTGAAAATCTAATAATAGTATATTACTCACAGAAGCTTTTTTTTTTTACTTTTACCTTTGATACTATACTTTACTTTTGAAGTACATTTTGCTAATAATACAATTTAATAATAATAACAAGCTAATAATAACAATTGCAATGCAGGACTTTTACTTGCAGTGAAGAATATTTACATTGAAGTTGAAATAGTTGCTACACTGCTTACTGTACACTTACTGTCACAGTTCCAGCCTTAAACCTAAAACAAAACCTTAAATAGAGAAAGCAAGGTGACTTTTGAACAGATTTTTCTCCACATCACACACACACACACACACACACACACACACAGTAAACTAAGAGTTCATAGAGGGCACAGTGACAACAAACTGGAATCACATCATTAATCCCGTAGCTCTACTGATAAACTGATGCAGAGATATTACCTGAACTCTCTAGACCATGAGTGAGCTGTAATACAAAGTATTAAAGTTTCATATTTTTTTATGCTGGGTATGTTTAGTTTCTCTAGAATGATTCAAAAATATTTCCAACCAATTTTTCATTTGTCTTAATCCCTGAAAGGTTGACTTTTTGAAGATGAGAGATAGTCATCCAACAGTAGCAAGGATTTAAACGGGGGCCTCCAATATCTGCCTCCAAGCCCCAATACATAAAAATGATTGATAGATCCACTTAGAGCACAACAATCCCCTGAGAACAATTACCACCGCTTTGGTAATTCTGCAATCATGGCACTTGATCATGGCATATCTAACTCTTTCATCCTGTTTTGGATGATATTCAAGAGAAACTTTTGGCTCTTCAGTTGAAGAAAGACTAATGAAAATATTTCAGTAGCCAACTTTTTAAGCAAATGAAAACCCAGCCAGCATGAAAGCGCTATTGCAGGGATAGTGGAGCAGTGCCACTTTGCAGTAAAATGGAATAAGCATTATACGAAGAAACAAATTCTACCCCCCCCCCACCCACCCCTCTCCACACAGACACACACTCATGCATGCACACATTCAGTCAGCGCCCCCAGGCATGGGTTCAGTTGTCCCCGTCTCTGTCTCTCTCTTTTGGGGCCTGATTTGAATACGAGCCTTGTTTTATGGAGGAAGGTAATTGGAAGTTGGTGATTTACTGCAGTGTATACAGGGACTGCATCCAACAAAATATCTGGAAGCAGGGAATAATCGCTTTGTAGCCTGCTGCTGCATTTATCTGGACACAGGTATATTTTAACCACCGGGTGTTGACAGTGTTGACTATTAGCCGGCAAATAAATTATTCAGCACTTACAAGAGGGGAAAAAATGGGAAAAATCTCCTTTCCACGGCTACAACAGGACAAAGCAGCGTGCAGTTGCGGCACGAAGAGGCAGTCATTTTTTCTTCAATTACAAAAGGCAAATATTTATTATTTATAAGTACTTGCCTTGTATGGGCTTAAATGTTATTTATGAACCTGTTGCATAGTGATTTCCAATGTAACTCATTATTTTTAGCTGGAGGGTGTTGTAAAGGAGCAAGGATATATTTAATGACACTCTGCTAGTCGGTGCAATTACACTGTAATCATTATGTAAAATGTCCTATTAATTAAACCAATTTCTGCTAGGGGAACATTCTTTTCTGCAGGGCCTGCGCCTCATCCTTCAGACGCCTTCCTGCCTCCTGTTTTTCACCAGGCCCCTATTATGTTGTGACTTCACTGCATACATATTTATAAAAGAGATTTTCATTATCCCCAAGATTTGGAACCACTTTTAGATTAATAAATAGAACGTGCCACAGAGGTTTGAAAGGCAATTAGGTTTCTTTCCAATCATACAATGTTTTGGCCTTTGATCATTACAGTGCTTGGGACATTTATAAGTTGAGAATGGACCTTTTTTTTTCTCCTAAGATGAGTACTGAATTACTGAGTTAAATAATGGTTCCTATTTCAATAATATCTCATGTTTACAGGATGGGATGCTCAGTAACAGTATTAGAGAATCAGATATGAATTAATAGATGAGTCATTAATGTTTTAGTAGAGGGCATTCAGTGGACAAATGTGTGACAGAGATGGTTAAAATGATTTAAAATGCAGGAAACGGTGAGTTTATTGCAGACTAACTAGGAATTCTTTCTAAAAGTTTCTATATTTTAAAATGCAAGAGCCTACACAGAATTCCAAATTTGTCTCCCTTTAAGAAAATGTTGGTGCTAGCAATCACAGCAGGACAGAGTAGGTGACCCGTCTGGCTCTTTATCTGCTGTTCTGGCAGTCCTTATGTTGCTGTCGTGACCAGGGGTCATTGGCACTTCCAATGCTCTTCAGACACAATCTGTTTTCTTTACTTCTTGGCACAAAGGAAACGATTAAGAAAACAATTCAATAGAGAGCGAGAACACACACGCACATCTACATTGCAAATGGAGGCACTGGGATGTTTGCTATTCAGAAAGCATCAGTTGGGATAGGACCTCTTTGTAAGAGTGCTTATCCAAGAGGTTCACTTGTGAATACAATAGTCAACCGTAATGCTATTGAGGGGATTAGGCAGATTTATTATTTTTTGGCTATAGTGCATGAATAATGTCAGGAAATAATTAATAACATCTCATTTCAACAAGTTCTATAAACATTATTTAAGCTGCATTATGAGATATTGAATAAATCAAGTTTCAAATGTCCACATGCACAAAACTTGACATTTTTACAACCTGATGTCTACATTCACAATCAAAGATGTTGCTGGTGCCATACATCTTGTCCACAATAAACTGTTTTTGAGCAGCAGCTGCAAGCATACTCGACATTCAGAAATATCTGCTGCAAAGACACAAGGGTCTAAATCTCTGAGGGTCTCGAGAAGCCTAAACAGATGGCAACAACATCTCCACTCACAACTGCCTTGCTGATCTTTTCCCATGCAGCTTGCCACGTGTCATATGTCCGTTCATAAAGTTGTTACAGATGACTATCTCAGCGTGTCACTCATGTTTGGCAACGGACAAAGCTGGGAGCACAATGGCCCCGACTCTTATCAGGAGCGAGGACTAAAGCTCCTTGCGAGAGCGTGACTAAAGTGCTGACGGTCTGAGCGGCTTACGAAAGAAGAGTTGTTAGTCAAGACACCTGCTGCTAAAGAGGAAGGCAGGACGGTAAAGACGATGAACATGAGGATGATGATTAAAAAATGGAGCGGTTGGAGTGATGAGGTGTAATGAAAGTAGAAAGGGAGAAGGTGATGATCATTGTTGAGGATAGAGGTGGCAAGTTATTTTGGGGACACTGGTTCGAGAAGTAAAAGACAAAGTTAGGTGAGTGACAGAACATTTCTACAGCTTGATGGATATTGTTGAATCATCAGTGCAAAAGATGAACAAGTGTGTTGAACAAGTGTGTTATAAATATCTGGTTCTTTGATTAAAAAAAGTGGGTGAGAAGTTAACTGCATCTCCCAAGTTGCATTTCAGCAAAAAAACATCAAAAGCAAAAACTCTTTTAAAATTCTGTTGCGTTGATAGCAACAGGAGTTGCTGATAAAACAGATGATGCATTCTGCAGTTTAAATCAATTCACTTGTGACTTGTAACTAGCTGTCACTCATTCACACCTCTGATTGGCTTCATCCCTATAGAAAAAGAAAGGTGGCCAAGCTCATGGGTACTGTAGTATTTAGACATGTCCTCTATGTCAAATCAAGTTGAAATAATAAAAACTGGTGGTCAAGACATTGCTTTGTTTCTGTTAACACTGAGGATGTCATTTAAAGACAATTTTGAAACAGGAATATACCCCTCTGAAATCAGCGACACATATTCTCACAACTCATAATGAATATATTAGAATATTACGTAACAATATAATGTATACTGTATGTGTTGATTAAAGAGTACAAAAGAGGAAAATTTACATAAAGTTCATCCTCTTACACATGCTATTTGCAGCATAAGCATGAATTCAAAACACAGGTACACATACAGGCACACAGTCAGATTTTTCCAATCTACATCAGCAGGTTAAGATTATTATCACACGGGCGAGAGGTGGCACCGTGATTCTTATCACAGGTATGAATTACAATATTTATACGGCGTGCTTTATTTGTGGCTGGCAGACGGATGGCAGCGTTGCGTTTTAATCCATTACACTGCGGTGGGGTGTCAAATTAGGCCGCTTCATTAATACACTATACACAAGCGAGAAAGAGAGAAAGAGGAGAGAATGAAGGCGGAGGGGGGAAAAAAAGGAGAAGGAGGAGGAGGGGGCAACTGTACATCAGGGAGAGATTATTATTATTCTGTCTCTCTCTGAGATGAGAGCAAATTATAAGAACATACACCTTCTTCATCTGTTTGGATAAGTGGGGGGTCGGCACCTGATGGATGACTGTGTTTACAAATGAGGGTGACAATGTTAAGCAGAGGAGCAGTACATACATTTCCCACCAATAAGGCTCTGGCTGGTCACACACACACACACACACACACACACACACACACACACACACAAACACACACACACACAAGCACACATACAATGAAGAGGCAGACTGATGATAAGAGTCCCTTGGCTACCGGATTAGGCAATCTTCCCAACCGCCAGCAGATTGATAGAGTCACTGCTCACAGACGCAATTGCAATGGGGAGGAATAAAGTTTGGCCTGCTGGTATCATCTGTGCTTACTGCCAGCTTGGTATGAATCTCTGAGGAAGGATGACCTGCGAGCAAGACGAGGCACAGGACATTTACCTCTGTTGCCTTTGTATCCACGCAGCTGTGATGGGCCACCATGGTCAGATTTCTGCCATGTCAACAAGCAATATTATCTTTGTTTATTATTTAAAATATATAAAGATGCACTGATATTCTACTGGTGATGCTTCACAGAGCTTTTCTCCCTACATTGTTCTCTTTTAGCGCTGAAACAATTTGTAAAGTCATCAGTTAATCAACAGCAAAATCAATCAAAATCAAAACATATTTTGGAGCAAAAATCTCAAACATTTCCTGCGTTCAGCTCCTCAAATTTTCTTTGTCTTATACGATAGTACACTAAATATATGTCGGTTTTGGAAATCTGTGATCCACATTTTCACAGTTTTCTGACATTTTGTAGACCACAGATAAACTGAGAAAATAATGAGCAGATGAATTAATAATGAAAACAATCATTAGCTGCAGCCGTATTCTCTTTCCTCGTGTATTCTGTTATTTCAAGTGAAGCATCTAAAAAGTTAATAGTCTGGAAATCAGTGTCTTTTTTGCAAGCTGCATAAAATGGCCACTGAAAGTAAAATGACAGGGACATGCTGTACAAACATGGTGGGTCAAGTATAATATAGTTTAAATAACAGCAGATCAGATGTAATCCAATTTGTTCTGCTTGTTAAGCGTATATTTTAAGTATTTTTAGATATTAGAAAAAAAACTAACCAAATACGTCCTTTTAAATTTACTTTTTGAGTTATGTGGCACTATCACAGTGGAATTACCTTGACTTAATGAAGAATAATTACACTGAGATAATTACCCTATAATTAAAGTATGCTTCTGTTAACTTTAACATTGTTTTAATACTTACGCATGCTTGTATTTAAATTTTACAAGATGTACAAACCATATTTTCTGCCTATCATTGTGATTTTCATCAGCTTTTTCGTTATACAATATGTCTGTGAAGGTTCTCAGTCATCCAGGTCATCCTTCTTTGAGAAGAGTCAAATCTGAGGCAGGTGGACTTGGTTGGAAGAAGAAACCTTGTGGATGAGAGGTGAAACATTTTCACGGAGCGACAACAAAGTCCAGTTTGCCCCAAATTTAGCTCTTCTCAAGGATGTAACATCTTTTTTTCTTTGTCGGGGATATTCATTTATCACTTTTTTTTTTTTTTATTTGAGGATTTGTTTGGAGCTACTTGTAAAAAGCAACTTTTCAGTGTTTCCCGTGCCACAGATAGACTTTTTGACTCGGTGAACAAATAGTGCCGATAGTTTCATCAACAGCCAGACTCTGGCTGAAATGAATGAATGGACCGAGTCAGTCAAGAGCAATCGCTGGCAGAGAGAGGTTAAATGTCTGCATTAGAATGTGTTTGCCCCCCCAAGCATGTTAAAGAGCCCTTCTTTCAGGATCCCCCCATAATTCCACAGGCCTTAGCATGTCATCTTTCTCCAGGGTGTCACAGGAAATAGACTGATGAATCACTTCCTGATGTCACTGCGGTGGACTGGTGACAATCAGCGAAATGATAGTGTCTGCCTGCCTACACATATCTGTAATTGATAGCCCAAACCCCAAACACTCGCCTCTCTCCACTAGCTATGATGGAACATTGGATTGAAATCACTCCGGATGAGGTGGGGTCTGGGCCATTTGTTATTTACTTGCCGCTCGCTTCGCAAAACCCCCCCCTCCTTTCCCCAACCCCTTACCAACACCACCCTCCCTTCAACCCCCACCCCCACTCGCCCCTGCCGCCAGAATTTTCGCCACAAGAACACATTATGGTAATCAGACAGTATGTGTGTATAGGAATCAATCAACGGAAAAGCCCATCGCGAGAGTTATGACACGGCGAAGTCTGTTTGTAACTTTTGATTAATGGGTAGATCTCCTCTGTTTTTCTGGATGGATGGGGAAGCAGGACGACCTGCAGGACCCAAAGGTTCAACATGGACGGTGCTGGCAGCTTTTGGATTTCTGTTTAGGTGTAGAAAAACCTGATTTTTTTGGGGAACGGGTGGGGTTGCACCCAATATGGCGAACCAACCCATTTTCTTGACAACGTATGGCTGCACAGTGGTGATGGATGCCATCTCAGATACCTCTCATCAGCATTACCGCCACCTTGGCACTGCCTCTCTCCCTCTCTCCCTCTCTCTCTTGTACCTGCCATCCCGGTGCCTGCCTGATTTATAAAGTTGTTATGGCAATTCACTCTAATGTTATTTCCTGCCACATAAATACATATATCTCAGGCAGCTATTATAAGGCCTGTAATGGAGGAGCATCAGGGCTGCTCTGGGGATCCTTTTAGGATATTTGGCAGGATGTTATTGGTTGCGCTGAGAGAGCAACTTACATTAGCATTAATCCGCGAGATGCAAGATAAAAGACTGTGGGGACTGTTTTATTATCATCAGACAGGGTCTTCTTTCAACCTCTGCATTTTCCTTTTGTAAAAATGAAGTTTCAAAGCAAATTTTTATACTTTGAGTGTATCTTTTTGACCCTTTCAGTGCTACAGTCTCTCAGTACAGCATTTTTTTTTTTATAAATAGAGGATAATAGAGAGATGAAAGAGAATTAAGGGAAAGAGATGCAGGACAAAGTCCAACGAAGTCCTTGTCTGGACTCAAACCAAGATGTTACGATAACAAGGTCAGTTCCTTAAACCTCTGTGCCACCAAGACGTCCCATCAGCACAGTTTTTTTATTACAAATCATGACTATTTTAATTATTCACCATCTTTTTATGAACTAACTTCTCAGAGCCTAAAGCCTACAGAGGCCTGTAGTCTTTAAACACCACATATTCTCTCGTCCCTGTTTTAACATTGCAGTATGAGCAAACACAAACAAAACAATCATCAATCACCCTTTTGTAACTTCTGCAGATATTTAGGTTTGCAAATCCAAGGGGCAAATTGTTTGTGGAATCTCCATTATGCCCTGTTCTAATGTTGTCATTAGCAATCAGCTCACTGGGCAAACAGGACGGCGGGAGGTGGAGGAAAATCATTTGAACCTTCGGCCTTGCCATGGATCCCTAGCCGCCGAGGGGGGTCAGGGGTGCCGGCCAGGGTGACAGCTTGGGTCAATACTCAGAAGCTGGTTGAGGATCGTGCAATGGGGAGGGAGGTGCGGGGGGGGGGGAGTCACAAGGGGGAGTTAGAGTGGGTCGTCCTCCCAGAGCAGTGAGCTTTAAGGTGAAGTCTGCAGAATGTTGAGACGACGAGGTGTGTGAGTCATAGTTGCTGACGGTGCCAGCTCAACCTAGAAGTTCACATACACACACACATACACACACACACTTACGAGCTAATGACAGGCAGAGCGGAGGTATTGAAAGGTGTGACGGCCTTGTCAGGGAGTGTCCCTCCCTGTCCTCTGCTGCCAACCAGCTTCCCCCTCCGCCACTCAGAGGGCATGGCACACCACACAAGACTGACACCTGAAATATTGAGTTATCGATACAGTGTCTTCTATGTGACAGCGTGTGTGTGACGGCGTGCTTGTGTGTCATCGTACGAATGAGAGAGTTATTGATACGAGGCCTCTGTAATGTGCGTGCGTTTATGTGTGTCTGTGACTTTTTCTTTGCGTGTGAGGTGTCACTATATGTGTGATGGAGTTATTGATATTGTGCACTTGGACTCAAACCTCCCATTGATTCCTAGAAACACAACAGCGGCATGCAAGTCAGGTAAAACCGGCATGCTTCAGAAACACGACTGATAGGTTTGCTGGCAGAATCCAAAGTTTTCAGCAAAGACATCCAAGGACTTTGAAGATACATGTTCCTGAAACTACTCCATCAGCTAACATTATGGGCTGATTTTATATGTACACAATTGATGACATTTAGGTAATAACATTTGCGTGTGGGCAACGAAAAATGAAGAGAAAAAAACGAAGAAAAAAAAAGGGGAAGGTGCCGGTGGATAATAGAAAAATCCAGAGGTATGATGTCAGGTATGGATGTGAGATATACAGACATTTTTTTTGCCAGCCCTATTTCAGCCAGACAGTAGGGGGCTATTTGGAATGGAGGAAAGTAATAACCTCCATTTGTTCCCCCTTGTCCCTCGGCTTATGAAAAACGCCTTTACAACTTGCTTTGCCTTAACTGGGTTTTCTGGAAGATTTTGAAGTTTGGCAACTTGTCACTCGGATTGGAGCTGTTGGAAATATGATGTTCAGGTCACGGCTTTCTCTGCTAGTTCAATATGTTGCTGTGTGATTGAGGCAGGCTTGGTGAAGGGGATTTGGGCTATTAATAAAGCACAGGGTGGTCTTGGGGCCAGCACATCTTGTACTGCTGTTGCCAAAGAAAAAAAACCTATACATATATATATATACATATATATATATATATATAAAATATTCAGCTTTCAAGCAGATAACGTCAGAAAAAAAGCCTTTTATCTGTATTTTATCTTATTTTGTAAATTTTTTGTAAGAAAAAATGAACATGCAATTTTTTGGCTAAATCACCAGCCGTATCTATGCTGTGTGTTATTCCACATTCTGGTCTGGCGCTCCCCGAGCCCCCGGAGAGCTCGGTCAGCCGGCTGAGTTCCCCGCTCCCCCTGTCTCCATCACTATCAATTGTCTTTGAACAGCTCCGACCATCACCTCAATTATCCGTTGTCCTGCCCACCTGATGGGTTTTTTGCCAACTATAACTTCTCTGTGGATGGACAGGGAATAATGACAGCTGAGGCCTGTGCTTGGGTAGCAGAGTGGAATACAAAGAGGCCCGTATGGATGTAGATGTGGCTGTAAAATTCGGCTTCTCCACCGCACGCACACATTGACACAAACACGCTTACAAAAGACACACGCAAACATGAGAGCGTACAGTGTTGCAGCTGCGTAGACACTCACACAGAGATATCCACAGATGTTGATGCAAGCGCGCGCGCACACGTAAACCCCTTTTCCCACCTCCTGCTGTAGAAAAGCCATTTACTGACCGAGCGCGGAGGTGTCAAGCTCTAAAGTGAATCTAAGAACGTGCTTGATGTGTTCTCTCTCTCCCTCTCTTTCTTTCTGTCTCTCTCGCTCTCTCCGAGGCTGAGAGAAACTCATTTACCCTGCAAATCCAAATACACGAGCAGAGTGGGAAAATGTATTCATACCACAGGTGATCTTATTATGGGCGCGGTAAACTGAGCAATGAGAACATCATCCACTGCAAATGACACCTAAACACATATCGACAAAGAAAAAAAAAAGTAATATCATCTGCATAATCAGAGAA
This sequence comes from Argyrosomus regius, assembly GCA_946959425.1. Lineage (NCBI taxonomy): Eukaryota > Metazoa > Chordata > Actinopteri > Sciaenidae > Argyrosomus > Argyrosomus regius. The sequence goes on along the minus strand of OX336888.1, from coordinate 22,831,709 downwards.
AAGCAGTCAGATACCATCGTCTGGGAAATGGAATGAATCGAAAAGTTCAGTGCCAGAGCGTCGTGCTATTTATGCGTGATAGTGATTCGATTTAAAGCCAGCGAGGAATCTCCATGTTGTTAGTGCATGTGAAAATAAGCGTGCGGTGGGCGCTTTAGCTATTAGCCAAGCAAAATAAAAGGAAGAGATAATCTAGTGCCGCATACAAATAGAGTTTACATGAAATCCTGTACGAGACGAGGCACTGGAGCCGACGCATGATCACAACCTAATAAAGCATACAACAAATCAAATTCAATTATTACACTATTACATCATCTACTTTATTTAGATTGTCCACTGATGACACTCAGCCATCTATCAGGTCATGAAAAGTAGATACTGAACAGAAAAAGTGTCACTTTAATGCCTTTACTGCATCCTGTAGAGGACTTTTACTAGAACTAATCCCTGTCCTAACACTAATCCCACCTGACCCCATGTGAAATCTTTAGTCTAAGACCTTTTTCATGGCCAGGTACTGATAACTATTGTTTCACTGCAGCTGAAACGATTGGTGGATTAATGGATTAGTTGATCCGCAGAAGGATAATTGCAACTATTTTGATGATGATGAATTTTTCAAACAAGTTTCGCTTGACAAATGATCATCATTTGATAATTTTTGAGGTTTGGACTGGGCTTAATATTTGTGCATTTTTCACTATTTTCTGACATTTCATGAAGATGCATCCCTACCTTTCACACTATCACATGTGTCTGTAGAAAGCTGAACATCTGCGTGAATTATAATAATAATACAAAATGTGTTTTAAAAAACATTTTGAATAAATTCTAAAATAATTATGTTATAATGTCTGAAACATTGAGGACTGTAAATTAAGGATTTAAAACCTATTCTTTGATCTCATTTAAGAAAATAAACTGAAATGTTCAGTGCTGTTACTAAACCATACTACTGCAATATCAATACTCTGCGGTATTGCAGCAAACACACAAAGTTTCAAAGTTGCAGTACAGCTACTGCAAAAAAAACATGTAGATTTATGCTGTAACTCCATGTTGCCTGGTGTGTTACAATGTTCTGATTACAAGTGAATAAAAGACAAAGAGCCAAAACTGAAGATCATCAATCAAATATGTGGACACATTAAATGCTGATTTACTCAGAATGTTGGTAATGGTAATGTTATTACAATATTCGGATTTTAGAAATATACTAGCAATGTGTCGCATAACGTGTATTAGTTTAATATTCTCCTATTCTACAGTAAAAATGGCCGCCCTGTGCTGCTGAAACATGAACAGAAATTCTCATGTAAAATTCTGCAGAGGTTATAGTTGGCTTATGGTGGGAAATTATTATTCTGCATTGTCTCAGGACCATCCAGCCAGATAGCTGAGCCATTAGCATTTTCCTCTTTGTTCCCATCTATAAACATTTTTGTTGTCCTGAAGGGTCATCTCTGTATTCTTCCATCTCTCCCTTCCTTCGTAATGAATGAGTGTAATTACCAGGCCTGATTGGTTGGAAGGTCATTGGGAATCCTGTAATTTTTCACTTATGTTAAGCTTGTGTTTGTGATGAATGTATCCAACCTTTCTGCATCCCTCCTTAGATTACTCTAGGCATAGAAATGCATCCACAAATTAAGCTGTTCATTGAACACTGCTCCTGGCCGGCCATGAGTAAGTTTATACAGATAAACAAATGGAAAGAGGTGGTGTGGTGGTTTTTAATGCCTGGTCTATTGTAGAGACGGTATATTGTATTTTTACTCTTTTTTTTTTTTTCTTATTCCAGCTCCACTCTGTGTTTTACACATAGCATGCACAATGAGACAATGTAGAATATGAAAAGTTATTTTATGGTATTCCTCCTGCGGATGAGGAGTAAGCAATGACGATGATCTTCCAGATTTTTTGAGCACATGGCATGTATTAGCAATAAATGTTTTGTCTGTTAGAGATGTCATCCATTAATTCTAACCTTAAATCCCTTTTAAAGATGTTTGTTCAGCTACATGGATATGTTTGAGGCCTTCTTGTATTGAATTTAATCAGATTTGCATGAATTTTCAGGCTTTGTTCATCCCTAACAACCAAACTCAGAACAAACAACAGATTTCCAAAATACGATTTCACTCCCATCTGTTCAGTCTCCCATTAAAACGCCCTACTTGGATCTTCACGTCTTTCTTGTTTTCCCTTCAAAGCAGGAGAATGTTTTTCCCCAGACCTTAACCTATCACCTCCGTCTCTCTTAGTTCATTTTCCCATTTTCTAAACTTTTCTTCCCCTCTCTTTGGACCTATAATCTGAGTGTTTGGTTGAGGTTTCTCTTCTGTCGGTTGAATTAGTGGCCTGTCAGAGATGGTTCTGCTGCAGGGCGCTGGCAGCTGCCCCACTCACTCCACGGCCTATCAGGCTCACATTCAGCTGTCCATGAAGGAGGGATGGAAGGACGGAGGGATCATTGGGTGAAAGTGAGAGAGATCAGGCTTTCAGAGGGCCCAAAGAATGGAGGGATGTAGTGATAGAGAGGAAAGAGGGATGGGTTCTTGATGGGAAGAGGGAGTAGAGATATGGTTGAAGAATGGTGGGATGGAGTAGAGGAGTGTATCCACTCAGGGGCCCTGTGGCCAAAAGCCAGGTAGTGAGTTTGGATGGGCGCAGAGGCTATACTCTCCTTGTCTTCCTCTCTTTCTCTTTCCTTGTTTCTTTCTCTCCTCTTGTTTCTCTTACAATTGCCTTCCTGGTGGACTCCTCAGCTTCTTTCTCTCTCTCTCTCTCTCTCTCTCTCTTCTCACTCTCTCTTTTCTCCCACAATCAGCCGGCTGACAGGCGGACTGGGGCCATGATGGACGATGCCCTCTCCGAGTCCGACAACATTTTCTCTCAGTCCCCGAAGCAAGATCGGGCAGCATCAGAGGTAGGCCGGTGCTGGCCTCTTTCAGTGTTTGTGAGGTCCAATTGCTGTGTTCAGTCACCCCTCTCACGACCCCCATATCAGCTGCGCTGGGCTTGTGCAAACTGGAGCTGACCACACGGCCCTGTCTTCTCAAAATCTGCACACTGGCCATGCCACAACATTTAACCACATTTCAACTCTGTGACTTTTCTCTCTTTCTCTTTGTCACAAAGAGCAAAATAGAAATATGAGATCATAAACAGAGAAATCATACATATAAGGACATCCAGAACTGTCAGAAAATAAGACCTCTGCCAGTATTGGATTCATAATAAATAATCCATTTTTGTATAATCCTTTCAGAAATAACTAATTTCCTAGATCAACCATTTCACCAATTAAATTAGATTTTTTTATTCTTCATTTACTAACAACTAACTTAACAATTAGATAATTAATTTAATTATTTCAATATACATCAATATGGAGAATATTTTGTTAAATTCGAAAACAACTTTATGTTTGCAAAGTTCAAATATTTTCAGGCTACAAGGTCTCCTTCAGCACAAAACAAAAAAGCAGCCACAACTTAATTCAATCTCATTAATTTGATAATGCTTAATCAATGAGCCCCGCTGTGTTAAAAGGTCTAGTTCAAACATTGATTACTGTCTTTCAATTCTTCCCCAACAATAAGCTGCGGGAGGCAACTTATCATTATTGGCCTTAAGATGCTTTAATCTGCGCTTCCGGAGGTGTCTTCGCCGTGTAAAAAATGGTGGAGGAGGGGAGGTGTAGTCTTATTATTGCTGAAATACCGAGTTTTCCCCCTCCACACATACACCTCACAAAGTGTTGGTACACCCCCGGCCACCCAACCACCACCTCCTCAAACCCTTGGGCCCCCCCCCCCCCATCCCCAGCCTTAATCCAATTTGTTCAGTCCCCCTGTCTTCTGCTGGCACAAAATTAAAGGCCTGCTCCCACAAAAACACCTCACATTTCCAAGGTATTGGCTGCCCTGCAAGACTAGAAACTTCATTTATTCTGGCTAACTTCTCAATTATCTTCCCAGTAGTGGAGACGTGTAAAAAGTACAAAAATCAATAGGATTCCATTCCCCTTGTATTGGAAAGGGGAAAATTAATGAGATAGGACACTCTCTTAATCAGAAATAAATGTTTTAATTCAGATAATGACATAGTTTTCCCTTGCAGAAGGATGACAAATGCCGAGGTGCTGCGAGACCCACCAAGAAGCCGTTTCAATTTTATTGTAAATATAAAAGGTATTGATCTGCGAGATGTACAAACCCTATTGCTTACAAAAGCCATTCAGGGGGACTGGGAAAACTATTAAGCGGCGGGTCAGAAATCAATAAACAACACTAAGAGGTGGCTGTGCCTGCCCTCTCTGGCAGATCTCTGGAAAGCCAAATGGCAGAGTTAGTGACAGGCGCCTCGGTGGCGGAGCAATGTTAAGGATGATAGGGTCAGCTGGTTAATGTGGCGAGGGCCCTGACAGGTCGGCAGCCCACCTCAGAGCTGGAGGCCTGACAAGCTGCCATTTAAACAGACACTGACTCATCAGCCTGTCGCTACAGTTAGTGTTTCACTGTGGTGGTCCTCCGCTGACAGGAGCCATTCTGCTGTTTCTGTCTTTCACTTGATTTCTTTCTCCTTCGCTTTCTTTCTCTCTATTCATCTTTGTCTCTCCCTTTTCTGCTGGGTCTTCTTATTTTCTCTTGGTCTGTTTATTTCTTTCTCTCTTTCTTGCTCTTTTTGTTGTTCCTCTCTACCCTGGTTGCTTTGCATCCACTTTAGATCAGGCAGGCAGCAGTAGTTACATATGCATGTCTGATGTCGGAATAAACCGGCGAGAGAGAACAAGCTGTTTGTATTTGGATTGCTCCGGCTTGAATGCATAAGTTCGACGCGCTGACAGCTGACAGTGTTGCCCTGCTTGTACACATACACTCATTAAATCAAAAGTTCAAATTTGATTCAGAGCATTTGTCATGTTTTTATCTGCAATCTTGTTCCTCTGTTTCACATATTTCGTGTTTTTTGTCTCCTCTGCTGAATATAATCAAAATGACAAAAACAAAACAAATCTGCGTAAAGCATCTATTTTGAAGACTACTGTGACAGCATATAGCCTGCTATTCTTTGATGCTTTCTGTGTTCTTTATAAATATTTCTGTGCTTGAGGTATTTGATGTTTTAAACATAAAGTGGCTGTTGTACATCAAGACAGGACGAGTTTGATGTTTTGAAAAAGTCCAAAACACACAAATACGTTTACATATATTTGATAAATCAAACTGAATCTGACAGACGGATTCTCAAAGACCAATATGTACAGGTTATGTCAGTGCCCGGTGGGAGAGAGAGGTTATGGTGGGCCTGAGGGATGGATTGGAGTTGATTTAAGAGCAGGAAAGGGAAAAAGTTGGGTTGTCTGAGCAGTAATTATGGGGAAAAGCAGGCGACTGACCAGCCAGCCAGGTCAGATGACTTAACCTCAGATCTATGCACTCCATTGGACTGTCGGAGGGTCAGGGCCCTCTGGCAACTCTCACATCCTGGGCCCACATCCTTTGCTGACATCAGAGCCACGCAACAGCACACTGTCAATCAGGGCGTGTAACGTCTTGTTATATTAATATTAAATTATGACATTACGTGTGTTTTAGACAAAATATGGATGAATGACAGGACAGATGAGACACAGAGCGAAAGCCGTACTTCAAGGTTATCAGTGTTTGAATCCAAAACTCCTCGGGAACATGTGATGCGCTTTCAGCTGCTGAGCCACTGGGACACCACAGCAAAGCTATCTTAGCAAACATTGTAAATTGATAAATCATTGAAAGACGCAGAGGGACTATATCTGCAGGGAGATGCTAAGCAGGCTTAGAGGGGATCAGTCTGTGAGTATTGCCATCTTCAGCAGGGGACATCCGCTACATCCGCCAGACAGATAGATAAATAAATCGAGGCGTATGCGTCTGTATACAAATGAGTGAGCCTGTAAAAGAGACAGAGAGCGAGGCTGGGAGTCCGGATGGGAAAGGGGAAAGAGGTGTAGATGGCGATGTCAGAGAAAATCCCACGCCATCTCCCCCTGCGTTGGGACGACGATGATGAGATTTAGGAAGGGTCAACGGCACCTATCAGTAGGTGAAGTGTTTAGTGGGAGTGTTTCTCCACCCCCCTCCTCCTGGAGTGTCATCCCGTGTCACTCTCATCTCCCGAGCCTGATGATGAGGGGGCTGGGGGGCCCAAGGTGCTGGCTTCCTCCTCGGGTTTGGGTCATTTGACCCTGCTGTGTAATTCCTGCCTAATGCCCCTCATACGAACAAAGCCTGTATCCGTGGCACACTCAGACCCCACTTGACCCCCGCAGCCCAACACAATGCAATTGGCCGTGTCATTATATCAGGCCCGCTCTGTCCCATCTCTCCCTACATGCAACGCGGGACTGTATAAATTGATTTCCAGCTGCTGGTAAAGCACCTTTGCATCTCTCCCACAGGCGTGGGGAAAATGAGAAAAAAAATGACAAGGCAGGAAAGGTCATCTGATATCTTAGATGATATCCAGGGAAAAATGGGTCTAAACAGTCAAGGAAAAAATATTTATCTACAGCTCCATCTGAATTTCCATTTAACACGGGCAGCAGCACCTCTGTGTGAAGCAAAATGCTGTTTATCTGTAGCAGCTTTAGCAGACTGGTACTACAAACCAAATGGGAATAAATTTGACTAAAATTTGACTTTACATTTTTGTATGAATTGCATTTAAAATTCTTTAATTTAATATCTTTATTTTGTTAATGTCAAAAATAGATATGAAGCAAGAACCAATTTGGGTTTAACACATGCTGTACAATATATAAGATTTAATCATCTTTGAACCTCCAAGTATGTTTCCTATTTTAATATAACTACTTATGAGTCTCGCAGGTACAAACTTTTAACACTAGGGTGCTTGCTTTTCTTTATGTTTTATAGCAGAACAAACTCCTCATTTTTCATGGCTCTGATGTATATGGTGACCGTGACTAGTCCATAACTCAGGCTAAAGAACACAGGCACTTTCCCCACTTTGTTGTCTCACCAAAGAGAAGACCTTGCGCGGCATGGCACGGCGCAGCGTGCGGCTAGGGGAGAGACAATTTATGATCCGGTGACACCAGCAGAGGGGGTGATTTATAGTTTAATTTGCTGTGGTAATGGACAGAGGATAATAACATGTAAAATATTAATCAATGTGTAGCAACAGCAGACATCATTTGCTAAGCTTGTTATCCGCTGCTCTGCCCCTGACAGTGAACAATTAAACTGACATGAGGAAAACAAGGTGTTGAGCAGGCATACATGGGCCAAGCCTATAGGGCAGAGAGGGGGGGGGAGAGGGGGGGTTCAAAGTCTGGGTCGGGACCTAGAGGCAAGACATAGGAATAATGTATGTTGGTTGGATCAGTGGTTAAGGTTTACATTTGTTTGGACTACTCTAGAGGCCTGGTGTGAAATAAACACAAAAAAATTCTAATTAAAAATTAATGTGTAAATGTTTTATGGAGAATTTTTGTTTGTTTTTTTCTGAGAAAAAGAATTCAGTTGTGACGTACTATTTGTGGGAATGCAAATGAGTAATGCTATTGTCAACAGGAATTAGAGATTTTTATAGAGGGGAAAATATGAAAATCAAATTATTAAAATAAAATATTCAGGAGTAAATATGCAAAGTTGAAATGCCCATGACTTTGTTACCTATGTAAAACAAAGTTTCCTCCAGAGGCAGGAGACAAAACAAATTGTCTAAAGGACCGCTAAGGGAACAAGCAGGCTATCTGAAATCATGTCCACCTGGTTGACCTTTTGTTTTGCGTGCCAGAGACACACACAGCTGACAAATGAGCTCTCCGAGGCGCACAGCCCGGTGTAGCAGTGTATTTTGAGTGATGTCTACATAATTAACGTGCAGTGGTTTAGCCTCAGTGATGAAGTGTGTGTATGATTAGGGCTGTTACGGGGATTCATCTAACCTTGTTGGAGCAGTGGTGAGATAGTAATATCCCCTCTCTGCTATGGTCGGCTGGGGCTGAGTGATGGATTATAATTTCGCTTTATACTGCAACATTAGAAGGAGCGCCGCCTGGCAAAAACACACAAATATTTGTACACATGATATAATAAGTATAGTATATGAATTTGTACCGTGCTAATATAGGATAAGGTGATGAATAAATGCGTGCAAAAAAAGTAAAATTGTTGATAAATCCATTATTTAAATTAGAAATGTAATCATGCATGTCAAATGAATAGCTGATCAGAAATAATAAATACTATGTTTACAAATATTTTTAAAACATAATATTTGATGTCCACGTACTTGAATAGTTTTTTGTATTTTGGGGCTAAAATACAGAAAAATAAACAGACTGTTATTCTAATATCTTATTATTTATTCATTTGTGAAATTAAGATGTAGTTTATATTAATTTTCCATTTAGAAGTAGACATGTCCGCTACAGCACATTCACTTTAACAGGACTGTGGATTCACATTATATTAAAGACAGCATGGAAGATTACACATCTTTCTCTTTTATTCTTTTCTCTCTGTACTACAATTCCCTTTCACCTTGCTTTTTTTTTTTTTTTTTTTTTACGTGTTTCTGCCCCCCGCCCTTATGTGAAGGCTATCAGTGTGTGTATGTGTGTACAGATGGGGGTGGTGGTTCAGACAGTTTTTTGGTGTTAGATGTATGTAAGGTCATAGCAGAAGATGAGCCCTGGACCACAGGACAGACTGAACAAGAACCCCCTCTCAAAAATTCAATTACAGCCTCAAAGAAATTAATAAATCCCTTTTTTCTGTTGCTAGGAACAAAAATTTGTCAACCTGTCCATTTTTCCTGCATCTCCCCCTGACCCTGGTCAATTACATTGCTTGTAAATAGTTTTTATACATGTTCAAATAATTGCTCATCCTAATGTGCAGTGATCTGTATTCGTCATGCTCTGTGGCACCGAGCCCATCACTCGACTCCGCCACCCGGAGCCATTTTGCTGCCGTGGCTGTAAGTGAAATTGAAATTGAAGTTATAATTGATATCGGGGCCCATCACCATAATGGGTTCATCATAGCGCCATCTAAAATATTAATTTTCTAATTATGGATAAATGATCAGACAAGCTGAGCCGGCGCTGGCTGCGGAGCCCCTGGGAGCTGGAGCGATGCGGATGGGAGGACAGGGCCTTGTAAAGCCCACAAATCTTCTCTAATCCTCTCCCGCACGGCGCCCCGGCTCCATTCCCCCCATAATGGATAAATAATAGTTAAGAATCAGGCTGTTAAGCTCAATTTTCTCTCTTGCGCTCTCTCTTTCTTCCTCTCCCTTTTTATGTTTGTATGGGCTGCCAGTGCATTGTTGAGTGCATTGAGTGATCCTTTTTTTCACATTTTCTCTCCCTGCCTTCTGTCTTTGCAAAGCCTCCATCCTTTAACCAAATTCTAGCACACACAGGGCAGCTGTGTCAGAGGGGGGCCCTGCAACACAATTTAATTGCAATCACTTACCAAACCAATGAGGCTACTTAACAATACATCTATTTGCACAGTACAAACCCATGATTGTCCTGCGCACACACTCGCGCATACACACAAAGGCAGACTTTCAAAGATATTTAACGCAATAATTATATGCTTTTAAACAGAAGATCGGAAAATTCCACAGTAATTTTCAAAATTCAATTTAATCATATACCCACAAAATTCCCATATTTATTCACAAATGCCGACTGGGTCATTAAAATTAACCTTTTCACTTGGCAGGTAGGAGGCAAGGGAAATGTCCTTTTTATGTGGTTATTTAGGAAGGACGGCACACACACATCCAGGAATTAAACATGCTTTGGCAGAACGTAAATTTCCGTTTTATGTGGCAATACTTTCTGCTAATTGTTTCCCTGCACCCTGATCCCATAATTAGGCCTTTACTGATTACCTAATTACCCAGCAGCAGAAGGGCAGGTTGACGGCAACATTTCAGCCATCGTTCAAAGGCTCATTATCCCTCTGAAAGTCACTCTCTCTATCTCTACCCCCCTCCCTCCTCTCATTGCTCCTTTCCTTTTCCTCTCCTTGCATCACCTGCTCTCCTCTCCTCAATGCACTGAGGGTAGCAGAGAGGAGGTATAGTATCACAGTACCACAACGCTCTGCCACCCCTCTGCATTTGTCAAGCTGTCCGTTGCAATGGCAAGTTTGCCACATCGCAACTGCCCCTCTGACAGCCAAGTTTATATTGCAATGGGAAGCCGCACGTTGAGGGGAGCCGGGCAGGGAGGAAAGGAGGGAGGGAGATGCAGGGGTAACAGACAAAAAGGAGGACTGGGGGCAGGCGGGAAAGGGGTGGAGAGATGGAGAGAGCTAAAGGGAGAATGAAAGAGGTAATTTATAGGTGGTGGGTTTGATTTGCACTGGCGCTCTTGTCTCACGGCAAGATATATGTCAGGAGCGGCTTGGAGGAGGATGGAGGAGGGAGCAATGAGGGGAGGATCCTGCTCAGGCTCTCCCACCGCCTCAGGCCCCTCTTGGGCTTGCTCAGGTGCACGGTGCCTTTCTCATTTCACTGCACAGTGGGGCCTCCAGACATGGCACTGCTATGAGCCCCGGGGACACCCCCTACCTTGCCGCTTCTCCCTTCTTTCGTTCAATCCTTTCCCTTTCTGTCAGCATCCCTCAGTCCGCTTTCTCTCCTACCTCTCCTCCTTTTTACCCCCCCCTACCCCTCTCTCTTCCTGGGGCATCCCTTCCCAGCAGGACGGGCCAGCAGACTAGGCACCGAGCACTTTTGTGTCGCCACAGCCATTTGACTCAAAGCGGGACAACATGGTTAATCACTAATCCAATTTTGGGGGCCCTGTGTGTCAGCAGGGTAGGCTCTGTGCTCCTGTCACACTTCATTAGAGCCATTACAGGCCATTTTCTTTTTTGTCTGCGGGTTAATGTTCTCCGTGACACATTGAACACCTAGAGGGCAGGTAGGGGAGACAGTAGAGGGAGCTAGAGAGATGCAAGGGGCAGAGATTAAAACCATGCATTTCCAAAAAACAACCTTTTAGTCAACCTATTAGAGTTTTTTCTGTGTTTGAAGTCTGTTCACTGGCTTACAACGATCCCAGCTTTGAAATTAAAACAATGAAATATAAAGTGGTATGGAGGTAAGGATTGGTCTGAATGTCTGATTTCATATTTGTGAATATGTTATCTTCATTGTTGCACGTATGAAACTTTCTTGACAACAAAAAACACAGTGTCTTAAAGTTATTCATGATCTTATTCAACTATTCTAACATCTGTTTACAAGCACTAACAACCAAAAGTATTTGTGTATTGTGCAAAGAATGCGTCCTTCCTTTCCCCATCTCTGTCTCCCCCCATGTTGTGCGACCAGGCCGATGATCAGATGGGTATCCCGGAGCTGGCGGAGCATCTGCTGTGACTATATCACAGAGTCTAATTGGCATGAAAAGAGCCACACAGAGCGCTAGCTTGCAAGCAGGCCGTCCTATTATCCCCACGGACATCTCATTTAAGGGGACTCATGCAGGGAACCCGAGCTCCGACTTGCATGGTTTAGCATCTTTGACAGGAACATGTCCTCCCGAATGCTGCTTTAGTGACGCTTATTCAGAAAGCAGTGGGGCATGCAGAGAGAGGAGGATATATATTTACAGGGACATACCCACAAAGGGCTTTATGTTTATGAGGAGGATTTTATTCCGCAGTGCTTTGTGGGGTTTCGTGATAACAAGTTGGTGCTGAAATTGATTTAAAGGAGGTAAATCATTAAATGGATATGATCCTACATGTACTTTTACATCTGGGTTCTCTTTTTTGTTCAGTAGTGACACCTTGTTTTAGATCAGTATATTTACAAACAAAACTAATAAATGAAATGTAAGACGAGTAGATGAAGTAATGCATGATAGATAATATAGTATATAATAAATAGTATAATTATAAGAGGTTTTAGTAAGCTTTTTGACAATATAGAAACTGTGAGTGAAAAAAATAGCTGAAAAAGCTTTGTGCTCTTTTTTTTCCAGTTAGGCCAAGAATGATAAAAGTTTCTGAATATCTTTTATGGACGTTGATAAAGGTTGTGAAGCTTAGTGAGTTCACAAAAGACAGAAAAAAGATCAGAAAATAGATACTTAAAAATGTACAAACTAAATTATGCTATAAGAGGAGGAAGTACGTGTAGCTTGAGAATAGAGAGCTCCATGGCTGAGAAAACGGGCTGGAGGTTTGGAGAACACATCCATCTCATGGTGTGGGATCAATAAGAGGCAGTGGGGCTGCTGAACGATTGATCCATTTTAGACTATGCCATCAGCTCAATGTACAATTCAATATAATTCACTCGGTATTTAGAATTTCACAGTATTGCACATTTTAAACAGGGTTTTGTTTCAAATAACTATCATATTTAACAATTTAAGTGAGTAAAAATTTGTGAGATTTACTTTTTTTCTTATCTGTGTACCATTATCTCTTGGTTTGTCTTTTTGACTTTACATTTGCCTTTATATCTACTTACGTGCCACATGCCTACATGTTTCTCCTAGTCTTCACAAGTTTATCAGTGCAATTTGTCTACATTTATACATTTACCACTGGCCTGCCCGCTTGCCCCCTATTTTCTTGGCTGTTTACATGGCTAATTGTCCATTCAGACTGTCTGCCTGTCTGTCTTGTCTGTCTTGATGTCCGACTGCCTGTCCTCCAAGTCTTTCTCCTGTCTATATCTGCGTGCTTGAAGGTCCACTCAAGCCTCCCTCTAGAATAAGCTTGCAGTACTTTAACACACTACCTCATTACTGAGTGTAAATAAAGACGGATGGCCGGCGATATTCCTACAAATTTGTTTCCCATTACACTGGGGTCAGCGGTAATTGTGGCTGGCGCCCAGCTCCCCGGAGTGTGCATACAGTTATGTTCATATTACAGTTAATCAACAGGGGGCTAACGAATTGTCCTGTAACACCACCCCCCCCCAACCCTCTACCCATGGTGGGGGTGGATATTCATTCTCGGCGGTCAGCTACAGTAGCAGCATCGAGAGGGAAAGCGAGAAAGAAAGACTAGGGACTATCAGGGTAATACCCCCCCTTCATTCTCATTCTATCGCTCTATTACTCCGCAGAGGGCCACAGGGTGTACTTAGCCTATCGAGGCTTCAGGGGTTGGACCTTTGTGTGTTGAATGCGACATGACAAATGTGAGAACTTGCATGTGTTCAATATGCACTACGCATGCAGAATAATTCAGGATCTCATAGAGGCTTACAGTACTGCGATTATTTTGATGCATGTATTCAAGCGTTTGTGCACGTGTGTGTGAATGTGTTGTTCTCACACTACTGTGTGTATGTGTGTGTGAGACAATGTACGGTATGCTACCAAATAAGAGGAGGTGTAAATGTGGCTATGTGCTACTTGTTCTGTGTGTGTTTTTCTGTCTGTGCTGACAGGCAGCTGCTCTTAAGGACCTTTAAGTGCCTCCTTATTGCTGCCATTACATGAGTCCTCTAAACGGTGAAATATATCACACTGTTAAACATGGCAGGCTCCACTGTGGGTTACAGTAGTCTGAAGGTGAGGCTTCAACGCGGCTGATAATACATTGTGTTTTACCTTTGGACAAACAAATAGTAGCTTACAATATTTTAACACAGCTTTGTGAATAGTAGAACTTTGCCATGATGTGCTGAAATTCAGAAAAAGGCCTTTTGTTGTTTAATTTCTAGTAGTAAATCTTATGAAAGAACAACAAGTCTATTCAGTTCTGCATAGATACAATTAACTGATTATATCCACAATACACTGTTGCTTCCATCTCTGTGCTAGATCCTATGCCAGGGGCTTCCCGCAGTATTATAACTACAGAATGCAACAGGAGATTTCATAAAGCTGAAATAAACTTGTTACTCCTCCTAATTTAATTTTATTCATTGCAAAGTTCTATAGCCACAAACTCAAACCTGAACTGTACAGGATACCAGAGTGCATTAAACAAATATCATTAGTATAATCTGCTGCGATGCCGTCTAAGTTTTCTGTTTACTCTCAAGAACAATCAGCTGCATTTTCCTGAAAATAATTTCACTTGGAATTGCACATCCAATCAAAAACATTAGATGTTTTTTGGTCTCTTATAATATGTGTTGTTATGGAGAGCCTGTGAAGGAAAAGCAGGGAGAGTAAAGAGAGCTCTGTCTGTTTTTGTATGCTCCTGCGAGCTCCCATGATCCATTAGAGAGGCTGAGGATGAATGAATGAGCACTGCACCCGGAGAGAGCGGAGCAATAGTTTCTTCAGTTCCCACCTTATTGATTTCTGCAGGAAATATAGAACCCTGGGCACAGAGGTAGAAGAGGGAGGACCACACTGAAATTAAGTCGTTTTCCCATCTTTTCCAAAAATCTTTAATCAAAGTTTAAGTGAAATACTAACATGCCACCTGACGTGACCTTTCAGCCCTGTTATGAATCACCCGCTTTTGAGCGGAGCTGAGTGGCCGAGAGCAGTTAGAGATATTTCCTAATCACAAATCGCTGCGAGAAAAAGAACAAGTTCAGTGGCAGAGTTAAATGGCCACCGAAGGGCTTGTTTGTTGTTGACCTTTGACAAATGCTAGACAACAAATCTATGTTTAAAGCACTCGCCCGACTGGATTCCTTTATAGCACTAAGTGACTCCTGGGAAGGACGAAGCCTTGAAAAGTGACTCCAGCCCAAGCCAAGAAAGCTCTGCTACACCAAAACAAAGGAAGATACAATACACTCCCTGCACAAATATGGCTCTATGAAGGATGATATACTGCAGGATGGGGGATACATGTCTACAGGGACGAGGCAAACAGGACGATTTGTGAGCATACGAGTGCCTGGCGTATAATGACAAATATGAAATCAATATAGTGACCTTAATTTGCCCAAAGCATAACTGTGATGTAGTACACGGTGTTTCGATTAAAGGAGGTATAAAAAGATGGTGTCTGTGTGTTGTGAGGGCAGAGAGGCCATGCCCTTTTGAACCCTGCTGCTCACCGAGAGCGTGGCAGCCGTAAAAAGAACAACCAGCCCTGTTTGGTCATTGAATAGGCTCCTTATGGCTCATGGGTAATAATGTCACGCCTCAAGACGTTTTTTAAAAAGAGCCGGCGAATGATAGCTACCAATGTGTTCCGCAACACTGGCAACATTATGGCAGCAGAGGAGAAAATATAATAGCTTGAATATGCTATGAATAACAAAACCTGTCAATACTCACCTCTAGAAGAATTGCTGATCAGACACAGTTCATGTAAAGTGTACGTGTGTGAGTGAGAATTTATGATATGTGTCCCTATATATGAGTGTGTGCGTGCATTTTTTTTAGTGCGTGTGTGTGAAAAAAGTGATGAGTTCCAGAGTATGTGTGTGTGTTTCTGTACTGCTGTTGAATTTGTGCTGGATCTACTGGACGCAGCGAATTTCTATCTGCTGAAATTCACACTTTGGCAACTAATTTAGTCTGGAAAAAGATGCGTGTCTAAATGTGTGTGCATTTAAAGTGCTGACTTTCTGCTTCAAGCGTGTTTGAGGGTGTTCATATTGGGTGAACAGTCTGGTTCCTTTTTTACACACTACCCCAATTTTAGGACAATGCAGGGGCAAGGGCACAGATCCTCAGAAAAACACAATATGTGGAGATGCAGAACAGTCCTTGCAGAACATGACCAGGGAAGATAAGAAATGTCTGCCGATATCCAAGAAATGTAGACTTTAGATATATGATGGTCTATTTCAATTTTTAAAATACATTTTGGTCACCTAAACAGGCACAGTATGTATAAAAAAGATTGCAACTCCTAAACTGATCATGTAATGTGGATCAACATTCTCAAATTAAAAGTGAGGGTGAGCACTTTAACCATAGAGCCAAGTTTGAATCCAATCCAGTTAAAGTAGAGCCAACACAACAAAAATATGACAGTTCTATTATTTATGTCACATAAGTGGACAATCTACAACTATATTACTGTATGTTATCAAGGGTCAGAACCTTGTTAGAGAGTTAGATGCATTTATATGCAAGTATGACATTTCTTGGGCTTGTAGACATGTTCTTTTATGCACTGGGTTCAATTTTGGTACATTACTTGAACTCTAAGTAGAACGTGCTTGCTTGTTTGTTTGGGGGAGTGTGTGACAGGTCAAGGGACTTCCAAATTACAGGCAACACTGTTGTGACATGATTAGTGGAAAGTGTAGTACATTAACATTACCCCCAGCTTTCACTAAAATAAACAAACAATAAAATCATTTTAAGAATATTATCACTTGAAAGGAGGATAAAAGCCATCACTTTGAAAAGGGGCCTTGGGCTCTCACATGAGATTTAAGAGTGGAATTTCGAACTGATGATGTTCTGTAATTGAGTAACCCAAATCATTCAAAGCCCCAGTTTTAGCCCAGGACCACTGAGCTCGTCATAGAGCCAGTAAATGAGGCCGTCTTGTTAGCTTGCTAGCTCTGGCCCAGGGCTGTTTGCTGCCGAGGGCAGAATGGCTCACACAATGGAGCTATTCGGTTAGAGCTTAGCCCTTAAAACAACATGCCACTCAATGATCCCAATGATCCTCCTGGAAAACAATGCAGGGACACATCAGTCAGGCCTGCGTGGGAGGGAGGGCGGCAGGGGGACAATGATGCCCCCGTGGTGCTGTCCCGTTGGGAAGACGTTCCCAATGGGATGGCTCTTTTCACAGCCTGACCTGGAAGAGAACAGCATGGTGAGGGTGTAGGGGGTAAAACTGAAGGGGATAAACTGCCAAATCATCTGTCTTAACAACTTCTTTAATTCTGTATTGGGTGCCAAAATCTTCTCACCTTCAAACAAACGAGTATATCAGGCAGTCTATTTGAGATGATGTTGCATGTTTTTTTTTTATGTTTTTTTTTTTGGTTACCAATTAGACAAGCACGACAGATCATAGACTAAGTCACGTGTGGGCATCTTGATCAAATTAAACTTTCTTGTTCGTATACTATTTTGAAGAGGATAAAGATGGAGTTAGAATGAGATATTGAAAAAGATGTAAAGAAAGAGAGTAATGTTTTGGGGTTTGGTGAAATTCAGGAGCACAGTGATAAAGCAGAGCCCCCCTGGGTCATAAATACCATAAAGCCTCCAGCATATTACCCAGTGCCAGGCCAATCTCTGTTCATTACCGCTCCACGCTACTCAGTACTTCATTTAAAACTCACATTCCTCTAATTAACACACACTGCTGGGTACAGATGAGCCAGTACAGAGCCTTGTCTGTCTGTCCCTTGCTTTTAGTACTCACTCAATTATGTGTCTCTGTCATCACATTTCTTTTGCTCTTCATCCTTTTCTTCTCTCCTGTCATTTAATTTCCTGCTTTGTGGCAATTTCCTTCTTAACGGGCATCATGGAATAAAAGTAACTGTGTTACTAACAACAACATATTTCTATGCTGTTTTTCTTAGTACATTCAATAAACACAATTAGAGCCCAGACACACGTTTTTGGTCTTGTGAAAGCTATTAAAGAGTAGAAGGAAACATGGCTACATCAGAATCTGAAGAAACAGTTTGTCCAACAAATTGGATGTGGTAAATGTTTATTCATTTATTATATCAACCAATTACACTGCGACAGAATTAACTCCATTAGGCTACAAAAGGCGAGTATTTAAAGAAAGAGAGGCACATCGATTTTTCTGCTGCACTTAAACCTTCGCGTAAGCTTACATCAACTGACTGTGGGTGTTTTTCATGTTAAATGATACCCGTGAAATGATACACGGTGGTATACATGATAGATACGTGAGGCAGAAATGAAATTTGGATAGTTTTCATAATGTCTTCCGTATTCATAAGACACAGGAAAAACCAGCCATTCATCTGAGCTCATATTGGTTTCACAATACATCGCCTGCCGTTATTAAAGGAGTCTTCTGTGCAGCTTAAAGTAAATGATTCTGCTTCTATCACAGGCGCTTATGTGGATCAGATGATGCGTCTACTGATAGGTTTGTAATGGACTTTTCCTGTTCATTAACTGAGTTATAGCAGCAGGATTTTATGCTTTGCGGTTCTAAATTGAACAATGCATCTCCAATGTTTAAAGTAATATTAATATTTTCAAAATCAATGTTAGTAAAATTTTATGTACACAGTTGTATTTGTTGATGGCCAGCCGCCGCAAATAAAGATAAGATTTATGAAGGCGAGGGTCTCCTCTCTCTGTACTATTATCACAAGTGAAACGCAGACCATAAAAAACTTTAATTAAAATTTTAATTAACACCGGTAATCAATAGGGTGTAACATAACATCTCACATATTCTCAGTGGCATGGAGGAAAATGTAATCAAACAAATACAGAGGGACCAAATATGATGATTTTATAGGCTAATAAGCTCAAGGTAAGTGTGGCAGGACGAGTGGGAAATGTCACAGGCTACTCTTTTTTCCCCTGTGATGTTTGATGGTGTGTTTCAGTGCATCTGTTGGTTCTCGTCTATCTAGGCTTTATAGTACTTGGATTTTTCACTAGAATCTATGCCACATTTTAGCATCCATACCAACTTTTTTTATTAGATCATGTCAGTAGAAACGAACCACTTTTTATCAGTTTGCATCCTGTAATATGTTGGCAACTCCCAAGATGAAACAGACCCTGCATGTTTTGGTTTGGCTTTGGATATCTGGATATTAAGCCCATCTGTGACAATGTGTAATCTGTGATCTACCTTATTCCAATTAATACCACAATGCATCAGGGGCTACTTGTTACTCGTTAAAGAAAGAACTGTTGCAGTTGGTTAACCCTGTGTTTCTGAATGAAAGTACAGACTGGTGGGACAGGTAATCCTGACGAGCTCAGTGATGTAGGGGTAAGAGAGAACTTTTAGTTGGATTGGGCATACATACTGTTATTGTACACCTCTTTGTCCCAAAGTAAAGGCCACCACATTTTGATGCACAGCAAAAGAATAAGACAGAATAAGACAAAAGAAGGCAGAATGTGGTGGAAAAATGTTGGAAAAATACAAAAGTAGACAACAAAACTGACCATGAAATCCCAGTTAAATCACTAATCAATTTTTATGGAGCTGAAATATTTAAGGTGGATTTACAACATTATAAGATCAGATAGTGTTCCAATGAAACATAATTAATAATGAAATGTACCACATAAAATTGACTTTATGACCATTCAGAGGGAAGGAGAGCATTAACTGGTAAAGGAGACAAACACAAGCCACATACTCTGTTGGGGGTTGAATGGAGCTGGGCTAAAGCATGAATGTTGAGGCAAGAAGGACAATGCAAGTGAAAGAACAAAAACAGAGTGAAAGAGAGAGAGAGAGAAGGAGAGTATTAGGGTAATAGTCTCTGAAGATTGTCTGCCACTCTCATCCTTCCTCTCAACCATTTCTTCCTCACCGCCTACTTTTGCAGAGGTAATCTCCCCCACGACTTGACGCAGGCGTACCTCAGCTCAGCCAAACAATAAATAAACTGGATTGGCCGCAAAATGAGAATTGCATATAAGGCAATAAAGCAAATTTCAATCACGCTCGATGGGCCTTTTTACAATGCTGTGGAGGGTAGGTACACTTGTCGATCCTCAGGTTATCGAAACAGTGAGTGAGAGGGGCTCGGCCAGAAAGTTCATGAAGGCAGTTTTGAGTGAGTAAATCATATTTTACCCTGCAACTTCTTCTTAAATCTGTGAGTACACAATTATCTGACTGGCTTTTTTGGTGGTTATTTATACAGTTGATTGAGTATCAGGTGAAAGTTGGAGATTTTTTCAACATTTGTTTAGTATAGCTCTTAATATTTACAAACTTCTTAAAGGCCCAAAACTCTAAATGCATAAAAATTGTTTTTAGTCCCCACATAATTCAATTTAAATCAAAAGATCAAACAATATATTGAATAAAAAAGTGCCCTCAAATACCTCAGGTAAATAATGAAATCAAATTATTAGCTAAATCATAATGTAAACAAAGCCAATTGTGCGGTTTTATATGTGAATTGAACTTCCAATAAAGGCGATGCAAGTAATTATACATAACTGTTCTACTCTTTAAAAGCAGAATCATAAATCTAAATAATATATAACTCATAAAAAATGTAGCTCTCCCTGAGCACTAAATAATGTGATTATTGATCTTCATGTGGAAATTCTCCTTTCTCAAGGAGGTCAGAGGTCAGGCCCAGCTACAGAACGACACCATGGAGCTGGGAGACCTTTGGTGTTTTGCTCGAGGACATATCAGCAGAAAAGGTTGTTTAGTTTGTTAAGGGGCTTGATTCATTAACACATAAATTAAGCCACGTAGCTGCCCCAAGCAGAAGAGTCTGCCACCATGATCCTGCATAACCTTTGTATAACCTTTTTGTTATGTCTGTGAGTGTATGTGGATTCCTCTATCTGGACGGCATAACATGATCTGATAGGATCCAGACAAAAAGTACAGGGGCACCAAATATTTATCAGAATTTGTAGCTCCTGCGTCAGTTTACCTGTATTTCTGTAGAATTCTGTAACCTTTAGCCTTTCCTCCAGCTGTGTTGTCTCGGTGTGTGTAGGCATGTGGAGGTATGTGTCAGGATGAGAGTGTCAGGAACGAGCAGAGACAGTACATGTATGTGTGTGTCTCAAACAGTGATAAAAGGCCTTGCTCTCTAGACCTCAGAGTAACCCAGCGATGACAAATAGTTTCCCTCTCTCTTCCTCTCATCACTGCCCTCGACCCTAACTGAGAATTTCATCTGCAAACAGCTCGATTTGATGGGCAAATGTTTGCTCAGCTTCCAATGGGTGTTCAGGCTGAATATTTTTTAAGTAAATGTTTGCACAGTTGTTTCTACTTTCTCTGTTTTATTTCTCTCTGTGACGATCTCTCCATTTTTGGTCTTGTTCTCTTTCCTCTGGGAAAAAAAAGGAAAAACTCACTGAAAACTATTTCCTCTCAGGGTATTTTATTGTCATAATGAAATGGGAGTTTTGCCTTTGCAGGGGGAGTTAGTATCTTCTCTTTGTTGATTCTTTTGCAAGTATAAAGCACAGATGGTGTAACTCTCCGTGGAAAAACTGTCTTGCTCCTTCTCCGTCCCTGGTGTCAAACTTGCTGGCTAGCTTTCCAATGAACAGATTTTTTACTGCTCACATCTAATAAATATTTAGGATTAACTCAATGAAACGATGCAAACACAAATGAAATGTATTTAATGGGCATCCTGTCCATTGGAGGAGTTTCAATAGGGCACCGTTGAGGTGTGAAATGGCTACAACAGGCAATATAACACTCACATGGTCTCCCGCTCTCTGTGTCTTTTTGTCTCTCGCTCGCACACACTCACACACACATACACAAGGGAAAAAAAGCACCTAATATTTTCTGTCAGCAAGATTGTGCATACCCCCAACCTTCAAATAATTTACTGCCGTGTGTCTACAGAGTGTTTGGTGCAAAAGTGTCACTAAATCTCAGCCCTCAAAGTCAAACGTCAGGTAAACCACAGAGAAATAATGTTTATTTTCTCTCAGCCCTGGCCCTGTTCTTAACCATGCTGTCAGTACACCAGGAGCTCGTATATCTCACAAATTCCCCCATGATCTGTACAAGTAGCCTTTGAAAAGTGACTGGGAACACACTATAGTGGATTCTTTATTACTTAGAAGTCTTGAAACAATGACACACAACTTTTTTCTTGGCCAGAGAAGTATTACAAGCCCCGATCGTTGTCAGTGGTTTTAAAAGGCCATCTGATTAACTGAATTAAATAGTGCAACACACTGCATAAAAGATGCAGGAAAGTTGTTAGCACCTTAGCTGTGCAGATGTGTACAGGCGTTTTCATCTCACTCAGCTGCCCGCCTTGAAAAATGATTTTTATTTATAACTGCTTTGTTACGACTTCCCTTTTGTCACAGCCACAACAGGGCTCACCTTCAGCTGTCCCCAAAGGACACAGAAACAGTAGAGTATAACACCTCAGCACATCCCCATGTTATCACCCAAACCAATAATATATTCCTAGAGTTGTTTTTCTAATATCAAGTACTCAACAATATATATCAAGAAGTTAAATGTAGATATTGGTTTATAGTGATATTGTGTTACCTCATATCCACTAAGGATTTTGAGACTTTTTAACAATGTCAGCATATATGGTATTCTGTAAAAAAAAAAAAAAAAATCCTTTCTGGTTAAAATTAAGTGCTAATATGCTCCATAATATTGTACATTGACAAGCTCTGTTGTCTTACAGCAAGATGATTCTGGGTGTGACCACAAAATGGACTGCTGTTCTGGGTCTCCACAGTCCAAACACATGCAGATTCTGTAAATTGGAGACCTTAAATATCCTAGAAGAAGCGGGTGAGGGTATTTGACTGTAGACCTGTAATAACTGACACCCAGGTGCACCCTGCCCATGCTGGAACAGGCCAAAGGTCCCTGAAACCTTGAGAAAGAATAAACAATGAAAATGGACTGAGGCACATTTCATAATTTAAAAAATTATAAATCCAGCACTTAAACGTCTGATTCCTCTTATTTTATGAAGATAAAAGCACTAAGTGCCCTGGTGGCAACATTTGTTGCATGTCTAAAAATACTTTATGTAAACTTGTACCTAACTGCACTTATGATGCTACTCAGGGTCTGTGTGTTTGTGTGTATCTGTGTGTATGAAACACATTGATGACAACACTTCTGTCTGTTCACAACCTCTGTCTGAAGACACATACCAAACTATTCTCCTGCTTTCTAAATGATTATGTCTGCTTGTGCTTAACCCCTCCCAACCCTCCAACCCTATTCACCACTTTAATAGAATTTCCCAACCCATCCGACCCCCTTGCTACCAACCCCCATAACCCAAATAGCCTGCCCCATTTCACTCGAAATCCCAATATCATAAATGCATTCACACAAACACTGTGCACACAGAAAGAGAGAGAGAGAGAGAGAGAGAGAGAGAGAGAGGAGGAAAGCAAGAGAGACAGACAAAAGCAAGCAGGTGGATGCAAGCACCTCAAGCACACCCACAGCCCACCCTCCACCTCTGTCATACATAGTTGTTTCCCCTCCTAAGGATTCACAATGGGGCATTCTCTAATAACAAATCATTTCTTTCAAAGTATGCTTTTTAATCTGGCCATGCTTGACAGGGCCCATCCTTTCCGCTGAAGGGGAAGACCACTTAGAGGCCAGGCCAATAAGGCCCAGCAGCCCGGTGGCCTGACTGGGGTGATTTGTCAGGCCCCTCCGGCGTGCCTGTGGTGGTCACACCGATGGATTTATCCCAAGGTAAATGGAGATAGCCCTCGCCGGCCGTGGGCCCCGCACTCTGATTACAGACCTTCTCTTCGAGTTGCATTGATAGATGTTGCTTTTGTTTATCTATTTACAATGCCACTAAATCTGTGAATACAATGTAACATGGGCAGAAGGGGTACGACTCTGGGGGCTGAGCGGGAGAGAGGGAGCGAGGTCCTGCATGGTTTGATTTATGCTATGCTATGCAGAGCAATAGAGAGACAGCACAGATGAAGGGTCTGGGATGAAACAGCTTGGTGGGGCGGAGGTTGTGGTTTTGCATTGGGGTCGGAAGGGCGCTAGGATGAATCTCATGCATTTCTCACACTGGGAGCTGTCCACCATGCCATAAGAATAACAAACATGCAGCAAAAGGAATGAGAGGAGCGTTTCAGGCACACAGGGGAAAACAGAATGTACTTTTGCGAAAACAACGTGGAGCCAATCGGAGATGCGCGGTGGTGAACATTTATCCCAGAGCTCCCACATCTATGGTGAAGAGTGATTCCATCCAGGGACAATCACTGGGACAGCTCTGCTTCAGACAGCCTCTTCCATCTCATTCCCATGCAGCGAACCTAAACCAGCTCTGCTCCACAGCCATGTAGAGAACACCTTCCATGGGTTACCAGCTATTCTCAATACTCAAATTTCCACTGATACTAAAAAATGGAGGATACCCACTGATGAGGCATATTAACATATTGATCTATAAAACATAGCAAAAACAAATCATTGGCATCATGAAGAGAAATGCTCTGAACTTAAGGTTTCTGTCTCTAGAGACAGTTCCATGAATGCAAACATTTCCTCTTGTTCTCTGTGAAGTGGTGAAGCAAGGTCACACTATGGCCATTCTGACCTTCAGTGTCTTACTGGCACACTTGTTTCCTTGAAGTCTTTCAAAAGAAAGGACAGTGAACAGTTCTGCCTTGATAGGAATCCAGTTATCCAAAGATCTTAAAACAGTCTGAGGTCAAAATAAGTGGTGACACAGTATTTAATTGCAGATCTACCAGCTGATGTGTCAATACTATTATGCTGGAACCCCAAATGATTTCCACTTTTCTAGATTACCTGACTCTGTGATGTTGCTACAAGTGCAGAAATTGTAAGAAACACCTCACACTGTTAGGACTGACGCTTTGCCTCTTCCTCTCCCAGTGTTTTCAATATTGTCTCATGTTTGTCCTGCCTGTTTGTGTGTACTGCTGGGCGTGGTTTCCAGTTCCCTCGCACCTGCCAACTTACAACAACACCTGTTAGCAATCATCTCATCAACATGACCAGTATAAAGAACAGCTCAACCACCCAGACTCTGTCTGATCATTCAGTCTCCCAAGTGATAACAGATGCTACAGATGAACTCTTCTTTTTGTGATCACCAAGTTACTAACCCTGCTCTGCCTTTGTTTCAGGACCTCTGCCTGCCATATCCGCCACGTCCAGCCCAGTCTTTTCTTCTTCTCTGGATTTTGGATATTTGCCTCTTTGGACATTCCCTCATGACATAACCCAAGCCACCCAGTCTTCAAAAATTCAGCTACTCTTTTGTTCTTTTGTGAACTCCTTTGTTCAATAAACTGATTCTGGTTTCCTGGCTCATGTTTGTATATTGGGGCCGATACCATTCATTATAACAGATCCAGTTGTCACACCTCAAATCCAGCAATATATATGAATCAGACTTCATAGTCATCAACAGTGGCATCATCGTCAGCAATAATCTCCATTGGACAGCTGATATCCCACGAGTCAAAGGAAGCTCCATCATGTTTGATCTCAAACAGCTAGACTGCTATAAGAATAGGCACCCATGTTGTTGATATCCACAGTACAGTATCCCCTACCGTACACGCCCACGCACCTCAACAACCCCCCTCTTGCCCCAACCTCTTGTAAAGCTTATGTATGGCGCTCTCATTGTTTCCTCAGCCTATTGAGGTAAAGATAACTGTGGGTTGTGAGAGCGCTGAGTGATTATACATCAGTAAAATCACAGGGGGTATATATCACTGCCACTGGGACACACCCACTGGAATGAATTGGGTCAAATGAGAGCAGTGCATCGGGCAGGGCGCATTGACAGTTACTAATGCACCTCCCATGGCCACTAACAGGAGTGTACAAATTGCTAGAGGTTTGTAAACTTTGCCTGTTTAGGGCAGAGGCAGCCAGGGATTGCAGGAAGCTTTGCAGTGGTGTTATAGGTAAGTAACTAAATCAACACTTCAGTTGTGCACCAGGGTGAAGGGACTGGACTTCATTCGAACAAAGAGGAGGGGAGTTCCTTCCATAAGTATCGGTCTCACGCACAAGACAGGTAAGAAGGGCTGAGACAGTGAATAGAGACGATGGAAGGCGGGTGAAGACTGAAAGGTAAAGGCTTTTTTCAGGATATATCTGAAATGAACTTCATCATCAAGAGGAGCCAGAATTGTAACACATAAAAATGGACAATTTCACTTTCATTGCAACCTTTCCCCAACATTAACCATACTTTAATTGCATGACCATGATCTTTCTCTAACCTTGACCAAGTGCCTATAGTTGAAGAAAACTTTAATCATGTCAAACCAGACTTCTCTGTGTGTTGTTCCTCATCTGTGAATGGAAAAGTACAATAAGAAAGCCAGTTAGTTTCCTTCAGAATGTATTGTATGTAAATCACTTTTGTAGATATTGTTGTGTGTAAATAAAAATAGTAATGTCTGTCAGGACAGATTAACGAACTCCAAAGTAGCACCAATATTTCAGTCAATACACACTACACATTTACTTCTGGGTCTTCTCGGGAGGCTGCAGGAAATTGAAGCTCTTTTACTAAGTTACTGCTTTCATCTGCTAAATGTCACACTAAATAATGAGCGTAGTAAAGCAAAGCTAATATCTTTCAATCATCTGTTGAGCAAATATTCAATTTAATCTTTTGTACTGGACAGCATGAACATATGTAAATCAGTTCCTCTCAGGACAGAATCATTTTGTAGCAGCTATCAAAAGCTATGATCGGTCTTGACCTGATAAGTTTTAATTCTCGTTTCGGGAAATTAATATATGTATGTGTGCAAGCTGCGCTGTTTTAAGACAGACAAGTGGAGGCTGAGGAAGGAATGTTACACCCTGCTCTCTGATCCTACCACACCACTCAGTTAGTCCTCCCGCAGACCTGTTATTTTATCACACTACAACACCAGAGAACACAGACATGGCCGGATTGCAAAGGCACCCCTGTAACAGAGGGTCATCAAAGCCACTAAGCTGTGTAGGTGTTTGTATATTTATGACATATGAGCGTGGATGTGTGCTGCTGTTTGAGGCATACACAAAGAAAAAGTAGAAAAAGCACAAATAATCAAAGCAAAAAAAAGCACATACCAAGAAGTATGTGTATAATATGGAAAAAGGTAGATGTATAGCATGTCAGTGCTTATGTTATGCACACAATTAGCTTTTATGTGTATAGGACTACAGAAGTGTCTGTATAATTGAGTGTGTATGGCCTAAAGAAAGGTATTCAGAGTCACACCTGTCTGCTGCAGTTTGCACTGAGGCGAGGGGAGGCACAACAGGCATGCAGTGTCTATACACGCCTGTGCACCTGGAGAAAGGGACCTGATGGCTACACACACATAGAACAACAACACTTAGAGAGGAAACTCTCAATGATGTGCTGTGTTTGTTTGTTTTGGGGGTTTTTTTGGTTGTTTTTTTTTTACAATTTTCATTAATCACAATTCTCTTTGTATTCTCACTTTGTGCTCAAGGAGACTAAATGACATAAAGCAACACAAATATACTTGTTGAATAATGGAGCTCATCATTATCTTTTAGTCAACATTTAGTTATCAATCAGTCATTTTGACCTTTAAAACCTTTTATATTACATGGTAATCTGTCTATGAAAGTAAGTAAGTTAACTAATTAATATTTTTCATTATATTTTATTTATTAATCAGGTATTTTCACTGCTGATGCTGCTCACAGCAGATTGTGTTTTTTAAAACAGAGATGGAAACGTTTACTGAACCTAATAATTTCTTTATAGAATTTATTAGAAATCAATATTTTTGAGTGAGCTGTACAGTATTTCTATTAAATCATTTAAATGAATGGATACCAGTTCATACAGTGAATGTGACTCAACAAATATCGCATGTTATTATGGTATGGATCCTTTGGTTTGGTTTGATATTTGTGTTTTTAGGTTTTGGCATTGATCAAACATTAGAGCTCCGCCAAAGCCAATAGTCAAGTCATCTATGATATGTAAATCTGGAAGCGCAACCAGTGTATTACAATTGACATGTTAACGAAAGTGAAAAATAATTTGTGTATCCGCCCACGTGATTTGTAACAACTCCAAAATTGAATGGGTTCTTTTTTGGCCCGGCAGTTTTTCTGTAATCCTGCCAACAGACAAACATACAAACATTACCAAAAACATGGCCTCCTTGGCAAAGGCCATCCTATGATGTTCACAAAGCTGTTTTATGTGATGCATGATCAGTCAAGAGGAAGCTGTCAAGTTAAAGAAGAAAGGGTTCCTTCTGTTCACTCTAACTCTATGTCCAGCTATGTACCAGTATAGTGTGACTTGGCCTGTGGCTTGGCAGTGGACCGATACTCTGAAGCCTTGTGTGTGTATGTGTGTGTGTTTGTGTGTATTTGTGTGTGTATGTGAGTGTATGAAGCTGTGACCTCAGATGTGTACAACACCTGTGTCCACTAAGCATTAGATGTGCTAAAGACCTGCAGCTGCTAAACCCATCTCTCTCTCTGTTTCCTCTCTCACTGTGTCACACAACATGGATTCACATACACACACATACACACACACACACACACACAGTGAGCGAGAGAGACATGAACACACGCTTATACCATAAATATAAACACACATAAGACATGTCAATACATAATGTATACGCATACACAAAGACATACATCTTCCTACCTCTTACACTCCAATCACAAAACATAAGTGCATGTTCACTCCAAAATACACGCTCCCAGTCCATGGTGTTGGCTATTCACACACACACAGACACACACACACCTTCTCTCTCTGCAGGATTATGACATGTTATTAATTGCCACCATTATCGGCGACAGCTTGCCCGAGAACTGGGCCTTCTCTGGAGGCGTGAGGCCCGGCGTCACAGAATACAAAAAAGTGAGAGAGAGAGAGAGAGAGAGAGAGAGAGAGAGAGAGAAAAGAGATGCAGAGAGGAAAAGGGCACATTGAAAGAGTGAGTGAGTGATGGAGGAAAGGAAAGAGGAGGGCGAGACAGGGGGGAGAAAGAGAGAGAGAGAGAGAGAGAGGGACAGAGACAGTGAAGGTGTAATGCGTCACGCAGCGCGATGCAACACTCTGCCCAAAAGGGATTGTGGGATTGTGAATAATTTATCAGAAAACATTTTTCTTGGTCCTTTCCACAGACCCACAAATCCTCCCTGAGCTCTCTTTAGGCTGGGCTGGAGATAATGTAGTGTGTGAGTGTGTGTTATGTGTGTGTTTGTGAACATATGACTTCTGGCTCACTCTCATAGACGGCGATATAAATGGACATCCACACAGCAACATAAACGTACAGCCATGGATGCGTATGTAGGTGTAAACTGCCCAACGGTGCTGAAACTGTACTACGAGAGGCAAGTGTCCACGGCAACAGGGAGGGCCGGCGGCATTCAGCCCATCTGTGTCACCAAAATGTTATTGAATGATCACATATGATTACAGAGCCATCTTCTCTTCACACTTTATGAAAGCAATGAAGACAGTGATTTATAAATAAAGATATCATCAAACTACTGAATCTCAAAGCTGAATCAGTGACACAGAAATCTGTGAACCTCGTCACATGCTCACTGGCCCGTCTAGATCTCTTCCCTGCTCATATGTAGAGAGAGAGAGAGAGAGAGAGAAAGAAATTGATTGGAAGGAGTTTGAAGGAGAATTCGATTGTCAACAGCGCCATGGCATCAACTCCCCCGGCCCATTCATCTGTAGCAGCAGAAAAAAACAGTTACGTGAACTGTCACACCCAACTCTACTGTTAATTTAAGGTAATTAGCGAGCGAGTGATTCCCAATACATCATGGTGCAACTGGCAGACTCCACAATATTTCACAGCCAATCTGTTACCTTTGCAGCCCCGCCTCCTTCCCCCTCCTTCCCACTCTCTGTTTCTCTCATTTCAGACACAATAACTACACATGCAAACACACGTATCGCTGCAGACAAACACACGCAAGTATACTGGCATTCTCTGACAGGCTAACATATACAAGCTGTATGCTAACAGTGTAGTTTGTGCAGCTGTCATAGTTTACTTTACACACAGTGTATTGGCAAGCCAGCCTAATCCTATTTGGTTACAGCTTACGTCAGTAAAACACTCTCTCACTAGAGGTAACAAAAGTACTTGAATGTGTCCACTGTGGCATAATTTGCATCTCTCAAAATAATGAACAAAGAGAAACAGAGTGCTGAAGGATGAAGCTATTAACTCAATAGCTACTAGTCACCCTTCTCACAGGCTAAAATAACATAGGTAAACAATATTTTACATACAGTGTTCTTTCAGAGACCACCAGAAACAACATTTTTTCTTGTTTTAGACAAATTTGGCACCTAGCTTTGTGCAAATATTTTAGACACACACACCTGGAAGACCCGCTGCAGTCATCTGTCATCTGAGGTGCCATCAGAGAAGCCTCTCTCCATTACGTATATAGACTGTAAACACCTATTTCCACATATTTCATTTTGGTGCAAGGCTGTTTTTCTCATATATACACATATATACCCATATGATCACAGAACATTAGGGGAGAGATGGGCAGCAACATGCAACAAAGGCAATTGCCACATTGTGGCAACAGTTTGAGGAATGCCCCTTGTTGTTTCAACATCACAATACTCCCTGTGCATAAAGCAATCCATAAAGGTCCATCTACTCAACCCTGTCCAGCACCTTTGAGATGAAAGAGAATGACGAACGCAAACCAAGTTTTATCACTCAACATAAGTGGCTGACCTCAAGATTCTGAAATCTTGTGGAAAGCCTTCCCAGAAGAGTCGTATTGTTAATATATGGTTTAATGAAATGTTCCGCAATCACATATGGATAAAATGTTCATGTGCCTATATAGTGTTACATTTAAAACACCTATGGGTACGATTTAAACACCAACAGAGTTTGGTGACTCCATATGAAGGAACAGTGCAATGCATGCTACCTCATTATTCAACATTTTATACACACCGTTGCCCATAAAGTTGGAATAATTTTGTTTTCAGACACATTCCTCATTTTATTCCTATTTATACACATCAGGTTAACTGTGGTTTAATTTTCACTGTTATATGTTTGGAAGAGATTGATCAAGAAAGTTTTGAGAAGATACACTTTATCAAGAATAAATCACATTGTCACAATCATTTCAGAAAAAGTTTATCCAACTTTATGGGCACTTTATTGACACTTATAAGAGTCAAAGACAAGGTCCTGTAGCCTACAGTCCATACAAATGATACTATACAGACACCATTTGAGTCATAATCTAGCTAGCTGATTTAGCCAGCTCTGTAGCTAAGTTAGCCATGTTAGCTCCCTCACAGGGTTTAGTGGTGGTAATATCAAGCATACTGAGAATGTGATGGATTAAGAAGAACAGGAAAGAAGCCAGGGAAGAAAACCCACATGTGAGGGGCTGGTGAACATACAGGAAAGGTGTCAAAATAACGGCTGCATGCTCCAAGGCATCCCGTTCATTTCTGACAAAACAAACAGATGTCACATGTGTACTAAACATACCACTCCACAGCAACAAAGTCTTTTAACTCTCCAAGTTCAAAGATGGTGATGTAGTGCTTAGGTACTTTTGGTTTAGTTTTCATGTCTGAGAGTGTTTGTTTTCGGAGTCTGTGCAGTTGTTAATTTGTGTTTGAGTGAGTCTGTAAATTTACACACAATTGCAAATACTGGACAAAAAAAGTGTGTTAACAGCGTCCAACATCTGGCCTGTATTTACTCATGTGCCTTGGATGTTGGAAACGGGGCTAGGGATGTAGAAACAGTTTATATACAAGATACTATCAGAGCTCTAGGTCAAATGCTCTGAGAAAACCTTTTTAAAAAAGGCAGTTAAAATGTTTTGATAAAATATGTACAATACACTATAAATGCAGACCTTTAATTAAAGATATATATACATATATAAACTGTTAGAGATTTATTTTTACAGTATTAGTCTCATGTGTAGTCATTATCCCTGAGTGAGAGATTCATTTTATGCTATGTTTTTTTAATAATGGTTTATATTTATATTATGGTTCATATACTTTACATACCATTTAGCAAAAGAATGCTCATTTTCATGATGTGTGAAATGTAATGATCTTGAGAAATGAACAATTAGAAGTGATCTTCAATCTTTTTATCTACTGTAAATCTGCTGCTACCATTTGAAACAGTAATTGGGCTAAATAAGATGTGTAAATGCCCGAGGAGTTGTGCAGTGCAGCAGTGGCATGGTTCCAGAGTCATCAGGCTAATAGTTATATTATGTCCAGCATGTAAAAGAATGGCAGCACATTACCTCTTTGTTCAACAATTGATAGAAAATCCTTTAAGGAAGCAATAGTTTCATATACCAACCGCCATGAGGGAGGTTTGTAGCTTTAATAATTTGTAAAAGCCAAATCTTATGTATGGCTCTGCTCAGTTTCAGAAAGTAAGTGAACCAGCAGGCCTCTGTCTCAGACAGAGCAGCTGGGGAGGTGTGAGACTACTTTAGCTCGCTGCACCACATCAATCTCTTAGAGGCTCTAAGACATTCACACATTCGTACTCACACACGTGCGTGTACCACAGGTGCACTCATACATACACCTGCCATGTTCTATAAATGGTACTATGTTATTATAATGTAATGAATAATAGTTTTACCAACACAGTGGCCATGATATAAATAAGCACAATGTTACTGGTAATGCTATAAATGCACAAAGGGATGCAGCGATAAGAGAATAAATAATACAATAAAGATACAATAAAGCAATGGAGTGCACAAATAATTTTAAGGATACCCTGTTAAGAATAAATCTTCATAAAGAATAAAACAAAGTGGGGAGACAAAAAAGTCCATATGAAATGCTAACTGAGACTTTAAAGACAGTCATTGGACTGAAGACAAATAGACAAGACAATAGGCAAGAAGGTGCTTGTTATAGATATTTGAACTAATCTATCCCTCTTCCTATTCTTCCACCTCCAATCATGTGCAATCTTCCATTTCTCGTTTTAGGTTGCTCCACTGTCATCGTGCAATATGGGGCCTTTGAGGGATCCTCTTGATTGTATTGGTGTGTGTGTTTTGTATGAGTGTGTAATCAACTCTACCTTATTGTGTGGTTAGCAAACACAAACAGAGAAAATACCATAAACACTCACCCTCCCTTGGATCGCCACGGTTTATGTTTTCAGCTTCAGCGGGGATGGCACAGTCTTTCATGAGGGTGGCACAAATTAACCTCAGAGTTTGAGTCAGGCAAAGTTCCTGAGAAAGAAAAAAGAGATTTCTCCAAAATAATCAGTTTAATAGTATACATTATAGACAAACATGTGGCTTTACTCAGAATACGTTCTGATTTTTTCCTGTAGGTGAGCTGTCAATTATAGAACCTTACTTGAAGGCAAATTTATAATACGAGGTCAGAATATTGATAACACGGGAAAAAGAGTAGTTTTCTGCTTGCACAGCAGTAGATCAGTCGATACTGTCACTCGGCTGCTTTTTGGCTTGTCCTCATGTCTGATTAGACTGTTAAGAGCCTGTGGAGCAAGTAAAGCTGGAGCGAGTGAGCCCCTTCTACTTAAAACACAGCGGCCATAGTGCTTCCCTCCGCCTCTCACCTTTCTTTCTTGCTTACAACTTGGGGCCACTGTGTGTGAGTCTTGGTGTAAAGTTGCCTTGGGTTTCTATGAAATTGCTGCATTTTGAAAAGTGTTTTAGTTAGTGTTCACACTATATGGAGAAATGCTAATGGTTCTGCAGACTCTGGATAAATAAAACTGGATACTTCGGTCTGAGTGCTTTGAGAATAGTCTTACAAAGGCTTTTTGCTCTTTTCTGTGTCTTTATAGCATTGTATATGGTTTTGAATTAACTGCTGTTGGCAACTTGGCAGTAAAAGTTTGGAGATGAAGCCATACAGAGAACGTGGGACAAAGGCCATGAAGATCAGCAGAGCGAATCTGCCTGAGTGCCCTGCACTGTCAAACTAGCACCTTGGAGCATTCAGTGCATTTGTAGCATGTGAGATGATTGCATTCAGAGGTTTTTATCAACATTGTCTCAGTGGAAGTAAGACAGAGAGCGCCACAGAGAGAGAGATTGGGGCGGTCGCTGGGGTCTGTAACAATCTTCATCTGATTTGTTTTTCCTCCTCGCTGCCTCTTCTATCTTTCTCTTTGTACCTTTTCTGTCTGAGTGAAAATGTGAGCAGACTCACATCATGGGGTTGCTAGGCAACATTGGCTGTGTGCGAGCATGTAACATTGGGTTTTTCGGTCCTGTTTTGGTTGGGCTTCTTCCTATCTCCTTCCTGTTGGTCCTCCACCTTCCTCTCTTCTTCCCGATCCACTGCCTTCTCTTCTCTCTTCCCTTATCCTTTCTTTTACCCCATTTCTTTTCCCTACTCTCTGTCTATGTAACTGCACAGCAGAGATTTCTGTGCCTGGGAGATGTGCAGTGCTTCTAGCCAGCAGGAGCAGCAGCAGCCGTGAGCATTTATCAAAGCCGTGCTCCGTAATGACCACTCAGCAGTGGGGAAATTGAGCTGACCCTGAGGCCAAGCTGTTAGAGGGGACTGGTGGGAAGGCCAGCAGGGTCAGGCCATCCTTGTCCCACCCACTTAGTGGGCATTTAGCGCTGAACCATTAGTTTACTGTTTGGAGGCCTCACAGCTATCCCTTGCACAGTACACACACATGCACACATACACACTTGTACTCACACACAATGTGGACAACAGCCCCTCCGCCTAATCTTCAGCACTTCAATGTTTACCTGACACAAGTTGTAAAAGGAAAAGAGTCAAAGAAACCGAGGGGGTAAACTTTGTTGGTTGCCAGTAAATGCTTAGACTTGGCGCTATCAGGAACTATTTCTCTGTTGGTGTACTGAAAGCAGGTCAAGACAATATGGGCAAAGTAAATGTGGTTTAATTTTACATTTTTTTGGATTTGTGTTCAATCCCAGTGAGAAAAAATAAACTTGGATTAACACTGGGATTCAAGACTGTGATTCAAATTTAAGCCGATGCTACATTGCGTGCACTGTGTGTTTGGTTGCCCAACAAGGTGATTCAACATGAATTATGAATGATGAAGTTCAGTGTGTGATGTACTTCCCAACCTTTTCACTGGCTAATTAAAATCAGACTCTTTAGTTTCACCACCACCGCAGCATTTCTTTGTCTCACATACGGTAAACACAGTTTTGTTCACACACAATCAGGCACAACAGTGCACATATGTTCAGAGGTAATGTCCAATCAGTCAGTCCTTGTAGAACAGTCCTTAGATCTGTGACACATATTCTTGCCTGACAATTATAGTTTAAAGTTTGTTTGAGAAATAGAAATGAAGTGTTTGAAACATAATTTTGCGGTTGATATACATTTAAAAAGAATGATGTTCATTCATCCTTTCTAAAGCAAAGGGTGATCTTCTGTAGTATCTCATTTGACCTTTGTTTGTCTCTTCTCAGACACTGTGGAGACATGACAATTGCCAGAGCTTGTTAATGCCGGGAAGCTGCATTGAGACAGATCACTGGCTCTAGTTAGCATTATTTAACTCAGCTATGTCTTCAGGCGCTTGCTGACAACAGTCCAGGGGCCGCCACGGGGCAAAAATCGCAGGGGAGCCGCACACACAGACAATCAATATGGACGCAGATGGGAAGAGAGGTGGGGGCAGGAGAAAAAAAAAAGAGCTGGAATAGTCATTTTCGCTTGAGAGGCGCTCCCTTGAAAGCCATGAAATAAAAACCTGAACTTTAAAATTGATAAGGATTGATTTCGCTGACACGGGATCATAACATACACCCCTTCAGAGACTGGCAGCGTGAGGGCTTACAGATGCCTGACGCATAAAGGAGAATGGGGAGGACGTAAATCTGACTACAGCACAGCAATTAGCCTTTTACTGTGGAAAAGATATGGAGAATCTTTACTGTTTCATCAAATGGCATTAGGCACGCTCTGGGCCTGGAGGTTTCTCTGGGAAGACAAATGCTAGAATAAACTTGTTTGGACAGATGGATTGGATGGAATTCTTCACAAAGTTCACTATTTTCCCTCACAGATCCATATAGATCACTAGCAAATGGTTAGTTCATTATGTGGCTTCTATTAAATGTCACACAGTGTTTGAGCAATAAGTACAGAGACAAGCTCACCCTAAATGACATTTTCCACAATGTTTTCAAAGACAAAGTGTGCTGTCAGATACGTTTTGAATAAGTTGATCACAGTGTTTACTGGAAGTGCTGAAAAGTCACGGGGAGAAAAGCAGTTCACACAGAAGCTGTTTTTACTCATTTAATGAAAGCGGGGTCTCACTGTTTTAATGGCTATTCATTTGCAAGCCCCCTAATTATGTTATGAATCAGAAAACAACATTTTTAATTGCGCTATCATGTATGCTTTAAAAAACAAATATCCAGGCCCCAGAATGCAAATTAATTACTATTCAAATGAGCAGCGTGCAGCGGAGAACATGATTAGGTTAAAGGAGATAGAACTTGGTGCTAATTCCTACTCAGATGAGTGATTGGGAGGAATGAACAGGGAGGTCTTGATCAAAGCTAACATTGTAAGCTAACATTGTACTGTATGCTGGTGAGCAGATGGTGAGCCATAAATCCTCACCCAGGCTCTGACACATATTAGCATTTAGTTAGCAGCCCACAGCTTGCCAGCCATTTAGGTAATATCTCCATCAGATCACTTTGGAAATGGTGATGGAGTGAGTTGGGGAGATTTTAATGCTTTCCACGACTGTATTGTGCTTAGTTAGACGGAAGTCTGGCTGTGCCATGAAGTGTTGCTGTTCGCAGCGGTAGGAGACCGCATGTGTTGACAAATACGCTCATCACTGCCCAGTTAACTGCATAAAGCTTTCACAGATACCAGCAACTTGTGTAGCAACATTATTTACTTCGAGTGAAAGTGCCAATGTACTCAGCTCACAATGTCACAGGTTGGCAGTAGCGTTCACATCCTGGTGAAATGCTCATTCAAAACACATGTATGTATTTTCAGTTTTTACATTTAATTTGCAAGCTACCTAAACGGGCCATTTAGAGCCCGTAATACCAATAAACACATTTTGAACAGATACATACAATAAATGTGAAAAAGATTTGACCTAGATGTTTAATTTATTCTAAATGAGATGGTCCCCATTTCAAATCATTAACACTTACTAACACTGCTACCTGGATTTAACACACTGCTGAATCTCCCATATTTGCCATATTTATATACTGCTCATTCCGTTAATACTGCTGCTATTTACCATATTTATACTGTCCATTCTGTTTATACTGATATCGCCATATCATACTGTTTATATCTTAGATTGCCATATTTTTCTTAGATCTTTTTAACTTGTATATATTTTTTACATTTTATATTTTATACTTCATATTTTATAATTCATGTTTATTGCTGTCTGCACCAGGGATTGGGAGAAACGCTATTTCAATTCTGTGTATGTCCTGTACATATAGCAGCAATTGACAATAAAGTTTGACTTGACTTGACTTGACTTAAAAATTGTAATTAAACTTGTAGCCAAGAGGCGGGATCTTCTTTTTTTGTTGTTGT
The DNA here is from genome assembly GCA_946959425.1 of Argyrosomus regius. Taxonomy (NCBI): domain Eukaryota; kingdom Metazoa; phylum Chordata; class Actinopteri; family Sciaenidae; genus Argyrosomus; species Argyrosomus regius. The sequence goes on along the minus strand of OX336888.1, from coordinate 22,794,458 downwards.
TGTTTTTTGGTTACCAGTACATTTTAGGATGAGATGTCATAGATCAGGAGGGTAATTTATTTATTTTTAAGTAATTTAATTTATTTTCTAAATTGAATTACTAATTTTATTTATTATATTTTATGTTTATTATTTTATTAATATTATTACTCACTTACTTACTAAGATATTTTTATTAAAATATTAATGTCCACTTTTTAACACTGAGTTTGGTCTGAAAAGGCATAATGTTTTAATTTTTGTTTCCCCTAACCTGAAACATTTATTTAGATGTCAAAGTATTTGGATATCACCAGCTTCAGTCTCTTACCCCATCTTTTGATTTATGGTGACAGACTTCTGCTTTAGTTTATTCTTGGTTTATGAGTTTGGCATTTAAACTTGGGATTGCTCTATCTGATATAGAAACTAATAAAAAATATATTCATAGTTAACCACTGTTCACTACAACAGTAAAAAGCTGAAATATCATAAGATAATGACTGAGAGTGTGCACACACTGCTACACACACAGAAGAAATGCTGTAAACTCACTTAGTGACACTTCACACTGACAGACAGAGTGAATGACTCTGCTGCTGCACGGATTGGGTTGCAGTATGTGAGCTGATAGTGAAAGGGCAGCAGTGAGAAAGAGCGAGACAGAAAGTGCAAACTGTGTGTGTGTGTGTGTGTGTGTGTGTGTGTGTGTGTGTGTACACGAGTGTGCATGTGTGTGGGGTTAATTGTGGTTCAACTGCAAGGAACAGCTGAGAGAGCTCATATATGGCACAGAGGAACAAGCATGGTGACAGGCAACTTGACAACACAACCTGTTTTATGGTGACAAGTGGGTGGTTGTGTGTGTGTGTGTGTGTGTGTGTGTGTGTGTGTGTGTGTGTGTGTGTGTGTGTGTGTGTGTGTGTGTCTGTGTGAGAGAGAGAGTGACCGGGGGCAGAAGAAAGTGTGAGAAAGAAAGAGTGAAGAGTGTGCTAAAGAAAGGCAGGTGAGCAGTGAAGTGCTGCCCACCCAACATGTTCACACACCTCCTTTAAGAATAGCAAAGAGTCTTGGTAAGCGATTTCTACACCAGGGGTGCTGATGGGGAGGATTGTGTAGCTATGTGTGTGTGTGTGTGTGTGTGTGTGTGTGTGTGAGTTAGCGTATGTGAACTTAAGAAACGCAAAGACTGACTATCCTTCACCTGTCACCCAAAGTACCAACAGGAAAGGATCTAAGAAAGATCACAGACTGTTTCCTGTTACCCATGAGGTTTGGCACTGACGACAGCAGTCAAGGTGCGGTATACTTTACACCAGGTTGCAAAATAAGTATTTCCCTGGCTTTGTGTGTGGCTCCGCAGCTGTGTGTGTGTTTGTGTGTATTCTTGATGCATAAGCACGGGGTTCAAATCATCAAAGCAGCTCGCCTCGGCTCAGTTTTCAGTGGGCAGCTAAAGGTTAGACTTATGTGTTGCTACTTACAGGAACACAGAGAGACTCCTTTACACCGTATCATTACCACTACAGAACTTGCTTGTCAATCACACCAATCCAGTTAAGTGGGTCATTTCAAAAAGACACACACACACACATCGTTCTTAATCGTGTTACTGAAGTGCAGTGGAAAGTATTTTAAGCTAGCACCCAAATACATTTTTTGCACGGTAATTTCCCAACCTCTCTATATTTTGTAATATATGCAGAATGTTTTGAGATCATTTTATCTCATATTTTTATAACAAAGCTCATACTGTTCATCACCTCAATTCAAGCAATGAGGCTCTGTTGGATTTTCAAAAAAACAAAGCTGACTTGACTTTCTGAATTAATTTTACATCCTTCTCGTCATACCTGTTTTGTTGATCTTTATTCTTCTGAAATTAAAATTACGTTTGATTAAATAACGCTTAAATAAATCAAAAAACCAACACAATGTTTGAAATTTAGATATTGATATATACTATTTAGATAATTAATTGGTTCACACAGCTTCTCAATCATGTGGATTTGTTACAATAATCATATTTCACTGATTATCCTTTGGCTAACCCATTTAAATAAACATAAAAAGTTTTTATCTACAGTATATCTTTAACATAACATGTTCTATATATTGCTGCTTGGCCAGGATGAGTCCTGCAGAAGTCCTTTCTTGGTTAAATAAAGTTGTAAATATTTTACCACCCAGCAATAAGAAATGAGCTCTTACTCTGCAGCCCACACTTGTGAAAAACAACTTGTAGTCTTGTTATGTGTGTTCTGACCAAAAATAGGCCTGTGACCCATCCCGGGGTCACAGGCCATAGTTTAAGAAACGCTGACAGTTGGTGAGTTTAAGACCTTTTTAGCTCTCATTCACTGTGACATAAGTGACTGCTTCTGCTGTCCTGTGTATTCTCAATGATGAGGATTAATATTATTAATTTGTCTATTATCTTGTTAGGAACTACTGTGCAAGTCCTTCATTGCAGTGCTCAGCCATAGATAATTAGCTTTTTCTGTTGTAATAACATTGCGCAAGCTCTGTATTGATTAAGCACTAATGCAATACTATTATGTATTTATTTGGACATTGGCCAAGCTGGTGAACTGGAATAAGGCAATTGTAAACAGCTAAAAAATAATTACCAGTTAGTCCCTGGTTAGTCCTTGGTCTGCTATTTATTTTAGGTAAATAATAAAACATGCATTCTTATCACTGTTAACATTTCAAGCATGACTGAGATTTAAAAGTATCCTGTTAAGTTCTATTTTCAGGTTATATTTAAATCAAGAAGCACCCACTGCCACCCAAATAGAGGCCACAACAAATCAAATGTCATATAAAATAATTCTGATGATGTGAATCTAGTATTTAAATATTTATATTTTTCTTTCTCACTAATGTATTTAAACTATTTGGAAACGTGTTGTTCATCAAATAGTTTATTGAGAAGTCACTGCAAAGATAGAGTGACAGTAAGACGTGCAGCAACTGCGGCGGACTGAATTCAAACCGACATCGTCGTGGTATGCGTCTCAGCATGCTGAGCCACCAGGACGCCAGATCTGGTCTTTGAAGCCATTGCGGGTTCCCTGAGGCAAGTAGCCGGGGGGGTATCAAATGTGTTAGAGCTGCTCCACTAATAAGATAAGTGGGCTAATGCTAGCACTAGAGGTTTGCCACTCATCTCAATCTGTCGTGTTTAACAGTCTCATAGGAATACCTCTCAAATTTAAATGCTGGACAGCTGTTGATGGAGTGGAGAAGTGGAGTGTGTGTGTTTCTGTCTGTCTGTGTGTGTGATAGGTGCAGAGCAGTGCGAGTATGTGTGTTTGGGTATGTGTTGGTGGGGAGTGAGCATGGGTGGAAGCAATGTAAGACGCTGGCTAAGTCTTATGGAACATCAGTTGACACTAGAAAAATACAGCTGCCGATAAATCTCTGACAACAGCCACGGACTCGAGTTTCCCTCCATGATTTATCGGAGTTGTTGCTTTTAGACTTGCCATTTGGGAGCCACGATCTCTGTAGGTCATTTGTACAACTAACTTTAAAACTTTAATACTACACAAAGCACAAATGTAGGGAGAAGGAAACTTGGCCTTTCCAAAGATGAACCCAGCTGGATATCATTTATCTGTTCTTTCTCTTTTTTCCCCATCTGGAGCTCTTATGGCTTTCTCTCTAAAAATTGTCTCAAATAATCAGTGATTCAGTTTGGATGTTTATATTTAACCACTGATGCACCCAACAGTTGCTCTCAAAATGTCAAGTGTCTGTTTGAAAACTGGGCTTAATTGGAATATGTGTGTTTTAAGGTGAAAGCTATTACTCTCATTCAGTCTCTATTGATCTGCACTTGTAGCGCGGAGAAGTTCTGCACAATGTTTATTAGACTGAGAGGGACTTGTTGAGACATAACGCCTCTTTTCTTTAATACACGTGATCATTTAATAACAGAAAATCCTATCAGGTGTCTTGATGGTTCAGTGTGCTATTACACATAATGATGATGATGTTTTTAATCTGTCCCACGGGGACTGTTGCATATTAGCAAATGTCCCCATAAAGACAATTGTTCCAACATTTTCCCTGAAGAAAAAAACTGTGTTTAGACAATTCATTTTGAACATTTAAAAAAATCTTCTGCTCACCTGACAACCCAACTGTGGCTAAAGTTCTGTGTTGCTAAAATTTCGTAATAGAAATTTCTAATACAGGCCTGGTATCCTGAACACGGTTCGCTTTCATTGCCCACATTTTGGCACCAAACTATATGTCAATGCATCATTACTCTAATTATATTCATGCTGTTCCATTACATCACTCGCTACACGACCGTCTTTATAGGCAAACAACAGGTGTTTGCAATAAAATAATAGGTGCGATCAACAACAAATTAAATCCAGATAATCCTGGTCCTATCTTTGATTATACGTATTTAGATGTGATGAAGATTTAGCTATAATTTACAAGGTACACAATGTTTATTTTGCTCTTCATGTCCAATTTCATAGTATTTCAGTCATTTTCTGATATCATGAATCACCATTCATTCATAAAAACATGTGACTGCAAAGTCATGGAATATTAAGAGACAAAAAGTCATCTGAAAAGTAGGTGTGTCACAATGGAGTCATATGTCAGCCAACAGTAAATGTAACTTAGAAAATGTTCACACTGATGTCAAAACAGCCCTCATAATTTGATAGAATCAACATAATTGTGGCAAAATTTGTGTTAGTGTTTGTTGTAATCAGCCTTCATCAAATGATGATTCATAATTAAAAAGTGCTGGCATAAATCAATGACCTGGCCTTTAGAGGGCACTGAATTTGATCTTAGCTTTCCCCAGCCGAGTTTGTTTGCTAATGGCCGTGTGGACACCACACACTCTTAACACATTCAGATTCCCCCCATTGCCTCCTCGCCTCCCGCGTCTGCGCTGAGACAACCTGGAAACCACCGACCATGACCAAGGAAGCTGGCACTCCACAGTAAGCACCTCAATTACAAATGTTATCAATCCAAGGCAAAGAGAGAGCTTAGCACTTGTGTCTGTTTTTCTCATCAGCAGTGGTGGGCTGGCGGCTCGAGGACAGCAGAGAAGGGCTCAAGAGAGACAGGGACAGCAGTTTGTTCATGTGTGTGTTCTGGTGTGAGTGCGAGTGTACGTGTCTATCCCCTAAAACTTGACCCACCCCCCACGCCCTCCCTTAAATATCCTGTCGCCTTTGGTGTTTCTTTCTTGCAGTTCTTGAGTATCTTAACTCCATGCCCTCCGCAAAACCTTAAGAACCCAATCGTCTCAAATTCAGCCCACTGAAATAATTAAGGGGTTGCATGCCGCCAAAAATAAGGGTGTGTGTATTTTTGAAGTGGGGAGGGGACAAGTGTTTGGAGTCTCGGGATTCCAGGATGCCTCCGGCTGGGTTCAACTTGTTAGGAAAACTGGGTATTGCCTTACACTTCCGTTGACATGACTGCAGTATCAGTGGTGGTGGTGGGGGTGCGTTAGGTGTCAGCCACCCCTTGGCTGAACCCCCCCAAGGATGTGCATGTTTACGGAGGTGTTCTCACAAACATTTGCCTAGCGCAGCGCGACAGACAGGCCCCATGGGCATGAAGGTGTTTACAGTTATCTTATGCTTTGTACATCATCACGAGCACTGCTAAATACAGCATATTAACTTTGACAATGATTCAAACAAATACAGTGGTCAGTTTTTACTCATCATTAAACCTGTGCTCTTTAAAAATAGAAACGTGTCTGTTGTCCCTTTGGACGGAAAACACATGCTGACATGTTGCTTCAGGCACCGGTGAGACGATGAAACACAATCCCAGAAACACAGCGGAGTTGTTTATAACACTATGAGACAGGATTTTACAACTCAAGAAGTTGTTGAAGTTATCAGAGCGACAATCATTTTTATGTTTATGCAACTGCCTTCCCATAGATCAGCTGCCATGCCAGAAACACCGCCGTCACCTTCAGAGTCTTTAACAGTCTTTTCTTAGAACTACTACTAATACCTGCTATAAACTAAATAAATGTGAACATAACATGTAAAAAATATAAAAGATTTTGTGAACTGGATAAAGATCAAATACTATTTTGTTGTGGTATGTGTTAAAGGGATAGTTCAGGCTTTTGAAGAGGGGTTGTATGAGGTGATCAGTGTGTTACTTACAGTAGACAGCAGTGAGTCACGCTCCCAGTTTGAATGTGGAGAAGCAGACAGAAGTCCCGGCACTGAAGTAGAGCAATGCGCTGCTGTGGACAGGGGCAGCTGAAAACATGTTTTAGCTACATAAAAAAAGACCCACCAGAAAAAAAAATCAGTATCAGTTTAAGTGTATGCTATAGTGAGCATATTGTCACCGCTTCACCACAGCACTGCTTTGCTCTAGTACCTGATACAACCCCACTTCAAATAACTTGAACTACACCTTCAAGAAATGACGGATGCAAAAGAGAACACTGAAATTTAGTTGCATTTAAATGGTTAGCAAACTCAGTGCTCAGTGTTAGTGAGTAAAGGCACAGAATGATGTCACAGTACAGTTTAATCACCTCCACTGTAATATAAAAAAAAATGCCTGCACCTGACACAGATGTACTAACCAAAACATATACACAGACATAATGAAACATGCAACACATAAGCCAGTATTCATGTTCACTACCAGATATGGACAGTGAACACTCACACACACACACACACACACACACAATTCATAAGCATGCAGACTGGGGAGCAGGCGTCCTTTTGTTGGAGGGAGAATGGGAAGTGTGAAGGACGTGACGAGGGAGATAAGTGTCCTCCAGGGCCCTGAGGTTACCCTAATGGTGTCATACATCACCCCTCACAAAGCCATGCAGAGCAAAGTTGTCAATGCATGAATGCTGCACTATTACTATCGGCCATTTTAATCATGGCACCTGTCACTGCGCTAATCAACACCATAACTTCACACTGGAAATCACTCAGAAAAACTCTCTCATGCTCCTGTGTACCAGGAACTGTATACAACACAGGCAGTAAGTTATGCAGAGGGGTCTGCTGGCTGGATGGCGGCCGCTGTGCTGAGGGGTTGTGACTTTGTAGTGCATCATTGCCCTTGTTTAATGGAGGCTTGGCTTTTCCTAAGCAGTTGTTGTGACAATGCTAAATGCCGCTTTTATGAACGTGCTAAAAGGGTTTTCCCCCCACTGTCAACACCCCCTCCCAACACACACACACACACACACACACACACACAAACAGCCTGTCCACTGTGGCCTACTGGACACACACGCACACGCTGAAAAACTCTCTGCAACTGTTTCCTCACTGTCCACACTGACACAGATGCTAAATATGCATCATCTATCTCTACATGTGTCCCATCAACACTAAACTGGAGGATATCATGTTACTTTAAAGATGCTCCACAGAGGAAATTCTCTAAATAATTTAGCTTTGTCGCCCTTCTAATTTCCAGGTACTTTGTATTTAACAGGTCACAGAATACAGGTATTGTCAGTCCCAGGTATCTCACAGTAGGTACAACAAACATGACTCATGATATTCTGAGGCAGTACAGTACGTAGCTAGATATATGGATATCATAACACTCAATCAGGTCTCCTTACAATATTGAACATGCAAAGTTCAGATAACATGAACCAAGAAAATAGTAAATAATACTATAATATAATAAATAATATAATAGTGGACCTAGTTTCTAAGTATTTCAATGTTAGCAGTAGCTGTTAGATGTTACTGATTTGTTTGCACAGTGTTAACTAGTAAGATGTTAGCTAGCTGGCTAGCCTGAGCAACTTCTCAAATTTTAAAAATTATTAAATTGTGTCACTTTCAACTTTACAAGTGATAATTACTTTTACATACAACAGAAACACAGGTATTGTACTTAACCTTACACGACGACAGAAGTTGAGAGCTAGGTTAGCTAGCTAGCTAGCTGCATGACTTTAGCTTTTAAGTTGACGTTAGCGACATAATTTTGACGCCTCGCCTGCTTTCCAACACGTTAATTTGCATATCATGCTGGTGTCGACATATGATGCATATACGAAGTTACTCACCAGCGTTTGCTGTTGTAAGACCCATCGACTCAGTCTCAGGTACTGGCAACAGCTCAGGAATACTCTAATGTTGACAGGATTAATCCACACATCGCTTCAGCTGACATACTTAGATGACTGTCACAAAAGTTAATGATGTGTCCCCTGTGCTCAAACTGTAGCTAAAGCTGCTATCACAGATGTCTGGTTTGCGGATATCCTTCTCGGCTACCGGTGACCTTGAATTTCTTTGGCCGTTTAAAATATTTCTTTTTCAGAAACAATCTCTGTATTACTCTGTAATAGTAGACATTAGTAGCCATTGTGACATGAAATAGTAGACAGGTGTTTCCAATGATACTAATTAAGGTTCAGTTCCATTTATTGCAGCAGAGACTTTCCAGTGAGCCAACATGCACCACAGCAGCACCCTGACTCTGTTTGACCTGAATGGAACTGAACCTTAATTAGTATCATTGGTAACACCTGTGTTTACCTACCATTCATGTTAAAATGGCTGCTGTGAAAAAGGTCTATCGACAGAGCAAGTGTTAACAGTTTTCATTGGGACATCACAAATCTAAATCCAAATATAGTAAATAAACAATTTGTTTTTGCTTTTTGTGTAATAAAGTTTGCTAAATCAACACAACATAACAAACTAAAACTAAAAATAAGGGTACAATAAGAACATGAGCATTAAATAAAACCACAGATTGATTAACTGCTAGATAAGAAATCCTTACAACAGATAAAACAATAACTCAATCATACAATTTCAATTTTATTTAATAATAACAATAATAATATATTAATTTATATAGCACCTTTCAAAAGAAGTGCTTCACATAAAAACAAACAAATGAGAGACGGAGCAACAGACATTAAAAGTAGACAGCCAGCCTAAAACAAAAGGCCAAAATAAAAAGAAATAAAACTAATTCAAATCATGGTTTGTTAACATATTCCACTTTGCTGGTGCCGTAAATGAGCTAAAAGTGATTTGAATCTTACCAGTAAGTTCCCAAGCTGTTGAAATGTTGTCAAAAATGGAAAGTGTTGTACGTCGTGATTGATGTCCTCCCTAGTGTGCCTCCTCCAATGGCATCATGTCAGCCGCCTCTGTGTATCTGCTTTCAGGCTGAAACACTGTGTAGATATGGGTCCCAAAATAAGACAGATATGTTGCTTGAGACCCAGCAAAGCAAGAGTTATGGGGGCAGCTGGAGGAGGGCTGGTAAAATATGGATGATTTCTAACTATAAAGATACTGATATCTCAATATGAGTGATGGAAACATTCATGGTGTTGGTTTCAGGATGGTTGGACTGCCCTGTTTGGGTAGCACTGGAAAGACACTGGGTCAGGTTGCAAACTGTTAGCATTCCTCTGGATCGAGGCTGTAACACGGGCTGGGAAATGTCTGCAGTGCCTTTTGCACAGACAGGAGAGGGACCAGTGTGAAGAAGGCCAGGGTGGAGAATAATGGAAGAAGTGAGAAGACACCGATGGTGGAGATATAAGATGGATAAAGAATGGAGGAGGAGGAGGAGCAAGAGGAGAGATAATAGGAAGATGTTGAGGGAAAAGAAACTGCTCTTGCATCGTTACTAGCTTATGTCATGTATCATAATAAATAATCATTATCAAAAAATTGTGAAATATATATATTTTTGGAGTGAAAACCAGAAAATAATACCACTGCAGTGTAAACATTTTCAGTTAAGCTGTTTACTGTTTTTAATTTGCTTAATGGGGACTTGCTTGCCCCTTTTTTCTTCAGGGGACAATCAGCAGGCCTTTAGTGTCTGTGCCCTAATTTTCTCTTTTTGAGCAACAACACAAGAAGACATTGTTTGCTGTAAACTAAATTTTACATGTGTTTTTACAGCAAGAAACATCTAGGCGTGAATCTGAGTGAAAATCATTTTAAACCATCCTGACCCTTTTTACAATAAACCTCATTTTAAAACTATGATTTCATATTTTAGTTTGAAAAGGAAAAGAAAAAAAGAAAAGAAAATTGTCATATTCCTGTAAAGCGGGATGAAAATTGCAAACCAAGCTTCAGCTCGAGTGGAGCCAGCTGTTGGAAGCCATGTTTGAAGAGGGCTTTAGAGTCGTGGTTCTAGTATAGTAACACTGTGTCATTATGAAACCTGTTTTAACTAATGAGATACATTATCGTTAATCACCTACTCATTAGGAGCGACATGTTGAAAAGAGACTCGGCGATGGCGGACACAAAGTGGCACACACTAACTGATATGCACATGCACAACTATACAGTGACATACACACACTCATAACATCCTTTAATCTTCATGGCTCCGAGGCATTTTGCTGCTCCTGTGCAGACACACAGTTAGAAAACTTAACAATATGCATGTAGTAACCATAGATTTTCGCACTCAGTGCACACTCCTCACCATTATGCACACCTCTAAGGCAGCTTAGGTGGTCTCTTTCTGCAGGCAAGAGGTACCCTACCCCGGGTTAAGGATTCAGAGATTCTGGTTAATGATGCCCAAGCCTCCCCTCCCCTGATGCCATTAGAACCTCATTTTAAAGGAGAGTGATGGACCAGGCTCGCAGGGTTATCTGGCCTATCTTTTAATCATAAATGAGACCCCTCCCTCTTCTTCCTCCCCCTCTTTACCTCTCTATATCTACCTCCCTCACTTTTCCCCACTTCCCTCTCCCTCTCCCTCTGTGGGTTGGGGAAAGTGCTGTCTCAGCGTTCTCCTCTTTCTCCCCTCCCTTCACCCCTTTCCTGTTCTGTCTTTATGCTTTTCCAGCCCATCGCTGATCGGGGGCATCAGTTCCACCGGGGTGATTCCTTCACCGTCACTTAGGAGCTGCAGAGTCCTCTTCTGTCCGAGGAAAAAGGGGGGAGATGGAGAGAAGGAGGGAGGGTTGAGGAGGGGTAGTGAGGTAAAAAAGAGGGTCATACCAATGACAGGAGGCCTTAAAATGGCTCCCAGGTTTCTCAAAAGTCTTCCTTTAAAGTGGAGGATCTTATGGCTGCTAGCCCTGTGAAACTCTCCTAAAACATTATCTTTATCCTATGGTACTGTGCTATAAACAACCTCTATCTCAGCAGTCTATTACCTCTGCAGTGTGTGCAATATTTCACAAAATAATTTTTACACACTCTCTCTCTCACACACACACACGCATGCACATATATATACATACATACCCTTTCTACTTTTTTCTGGACTGTTAAGTTTATGTATAAGAATTTGAAAAATATATACCTGGGCTTGCAAAGTTTTGGAAGAGTTGGTAAAAAGAAAAAAAAAGCTCACCTGCAGGCTTGGGCGATGACTTCCAATCCTCATCACCGTACACACACACACAAACACACACATACACACACACACACACACACACACACACACACCACCTCCACCACCACAGTGCCCCCATGCCTTCAGTCATTGTCTATCGCTGCAGTCCTGCAGGGGGTAAACGTCAAACTCTCCAAATTGGATGAAACATTATGGGAAATATTATGAGGCAGCCTGCTGGTGTGATGGCTAGGGGCTTCTGGTTAATTGAGTTGTTGCCCGCGCTGCATACTGAACAGGACCTGAGGATGGCAGACGAGTCGGGTGGGACACTGGCTTTTTTTTCTTTCTTTTTTTTTGAAGACATTTCATCTTTATTGGTTAATGTGCAGTTGAGGCAGTGGAAGGCCAGATGGAAGAGGGAAGGCAAAGAGATAAGGAAAAAGGCACACTTCCCCAGCACATTTACCTGGCCAATATATCACTTAATATTCAGACAAACAGTAAAGAGCTGCAACGTCAGTGTTATCTTTAGTTTAAATGTTTTGAATCTAAAGAAGAGAAATCTCTTCACTTTCCCTGCAAACTATTTGATACATTACAATTACACCAAGTTTAAAGTCCCCCGACAACTTCAGAGCCATGCCTCCAAAACTTTCTCTGCCTCTGAGTCACTGAATAATTTCGCCTCTTTAAGCCTGACATACAGAAATCTTTTATCCACAATATTAGTCGGAAAAGGAAGACAGAACTGAAATTTTAAAGAGAAGGGGGAAAAAAGCGAAGTGAAGTACTTTTGATCATCGCTGCGACAAGGCTGAGAAGTAACATTTAGTCATTAATGTCAAAGCAGATATATATCCCGGGATTTATATATTAGCATTAAGAGAAGCCTATTAGTAATGTGGCTCATCCTTATTCGGGGTCACTGCCAATGAGTAATAATCTTATGCAAATATATTCTGCCGGGGAATTTTCTGATGATTACTATATGCAGATTCAGCCCAGTCTCTTCCACTGGGCCAGAAATGAGCAAAAATGGAGATATCTATACATTGTTCCTGATTGGACAAAGATGAAGGAAGCTGAATTGCATATCAAGTTTTACATCATTAAGAAAACATAGTTTCAGTTATACTACTGGCCATAATTTCTTCCTGAGGCTAACTATATATCTGCTCTGGAGTCTATGTACATGAGTGCAAACTTTAATGCTAATCTAAACCTGAAACCTCCAGATTCCATTGTTGCTTGAGATTACTCGACTACTTGTAGATATACAGTATACTTGTCATTCACAGTGTTTATCTTTATTAGAAAATTACATCCGCAACCAACAACTTCCACTGATATGACCCCGTCCTAGTGGTGTTCACAGACTCCTCTCAGACTGTGTGAGAAGTGCGAGTTTCCAGGCAACTACTTCATCAACATTTCTCGGTGGGTCAGTGTCCTTCGTTGCAGAGCACATCAATTCAGAGGGGACATCGATCACAGCCGCCTCTCGTCACATTGACCAGCTCATTAGCTGGACTTAATATACACCGAGGGAGCTCTGAGGCCTGCGTGTCAGTCCTGCACACTGTAAGACGTTGGCTTGGAGATGGAGACATTTAAGATACAACTCTTACTGGTGCAACAATGATGCAGAGAATAATAAAATAAGAGCATAGATACAGTTTATTTGAGTTTTCTGTCTCTCCGTGTGCATTTTATTCATCTTTAATCTTTGTTCTCTAATCAAGTTAAGGAGAGATATATCCTGTTTAAAATGCTGACAAATAAAGCCATCCTACATGCTATTTTAGCAGCCCAGTATCCTCAGAAATATTGTTAATACTAGACAATTCAGCACTTCACAATTTATATCCAATACCAATGTTCAGTATCAATGCAGTTAAAAGTAAGCTCAGGTGTGGTAGATGGTTGTATAGCATGTCTAACTTTCATGCAGGAGACAAAAGTTTGAGTCCCATTACATACCTGCAATAAACATTTTTTAAAATGTTTTTAATTAGCCAAAGCAACCAGATTTTTTATCATGTGTTTTAGTTTCCCAACCCAAAACATACCTTATCCATAGGTTATTAACTATAACCATTTTCACTTCATAACTTTAAGCAGTAGTTGCCATGCACAAGTATTCTAGAAAGCAAGATTTTGGTGGTTTAACATGACAGACAGGACCCACGGCATCAATTTAGATATAAAAGGCTCATTCTAAGGTAACAAAAACACAACAATTCTTATTTTCAGGTGATTGTACATAATGAAAGCACATTATATTCCATTTCTGTAAATACAACCCACTAGATCTTGACCTTTAAATAGTGGCCCACAGTGAAGCTAGCAATTGCCGAGGAGAAAGTGAAATGTAGAGAGAAATGTTTTCATTATGATCACAAACAGTATTTTCCATTTTAATTGCCATGGAAAGTTGTGTGAGTATCATGGCCTTTCCAAGTTAAAACAAAGCTTCCTCCCACTGATGTAAACATCCACTCCAGAGCAAACCAGAGTGCCCCAGCTGACTGCTCGCCTTGTCAGCCCGGCCCACTCACAGATGAGGGCCACATTGTGCCTATTGTCTGACTAAATGGTGGCTTCAGAGAGGAGAAAAGGGGGAAACTTGTGTAAACAAGCTAAAGCTTTAGCATCTCAATGTCACCGCATGGGTGTCTGGTGCTAAGCAATGCTTTGTGCCTGTTGGCATCATGCATTCCTGCCTGGGCAAACTTTGGACGCAATCCTGCCTACTGGGCCTCTCGACTTCTTCTGAGGATTCATAAATAAATTCTGACAATTTATATCAAAAGAGGTAGATAGTAAATGTCAGAGGGAAAATTATGTCACATAAAACTTTCTCGGGTGTTATTCATCAAGGAAACTGAGCAGAAATAAACCACAGCAAAGTGTATTGAACTCTCTGCGCCCAGAGCAGCTGACTGTGTCACCCCAGTGAGTTGTTTACCTGACTGGAGGCTACCACATGGAAGGATATTCAGTTTCAGATTTTACCATCACTATAGTCCCCCATTTGCTTCCTTTCTTCCCTCTTATTTGTATCCATTAGGTTGTTGTCATGTTGTATTTTGCATTGAGCAGATAAGAGGCATGCATAACACATTCACTGCAGCTTGGTAAGATGGCTCTGCTTTAGAGCTGTTAGCAAGGTTTGATCACAGAGAGCTTGACAACAGTGAGGTCAGTGTGAACACACAAATGTATAGGCACTTTTGACCCCTGTGTGTCCTCTGTATTTACCTTTTCAGACAGTCAAATTTTAAGAGGCACAGGGCTCTTCTGTCTCTAATGATTACTAGCTAAAGACATTCCTTTATTAGTGTCTAGTTTTGTAATGCTGCCAAATAACACTTTATTGCCCTTTAATTAAATATTAATGGTGGTGTCATTACATCTTCATTTATAATTAAAGAGCTACCAAGGACTGATATTGCATATTAATGTAATTAAACTTGAGTATAGTGTGTGTTTGTGTCAGAGCGTTCTGGTGCAGTTGTGTGGTGATAGTAGCATTAGATTTAAACAATAGAAATGATGATTTTTTTTGTTTTGTTTACAATGCATCAATCCCTTTTCATTGGATCCTGTTAAACTGCAGTGTTATACACATTGCTTTGCCATCTCCAGCCAATATTGTCCACCTGCAGAGCCTCCGAATGCGACCCCTTTATTATATCTTTTATGTCTTTAAGGAGATAACAGCACTATTCTCCACCTCTCACCCCCACGCACCCTCCTACACCCCCATCACCAACTGATCAATGCCCCATTAGAAACTGGGGGGGGGGGGGGGGATGTTAAGTTAAAAAAGAGGCTCCATTCCAGCTAAACTGACCCCCCACTGCAGCTGTAGATTACAGGACTTGTCCCCCCCCACCAACCCCCCAGTCACCTCGACCTGAAGACTCCCTAAGATGTGCTTGGTAGTAATAACGCATGATAACAATGCAGCTTTTGTTTTTAATTCGGTAAACAGGAAGTTTCTTCACTGGAAGCTAACGTGAAGACAGCAGCCGCAGCAGTAGCAGCAGCCATCTTTAAATGTCCTTTGGTGATGTGACCCCCTGACCCAGCCTCAGAGAAGGTCAGACAAAACTTATCTCTCAATGAATAAACTGCTGCCCCTTTAAAAGTCAGCACGTTAATGATTGCCTGCAGCCCGTGCCTTGGTATTCTCAAACAAAGTGGTACATGTGTTGATTTTAAATTAACAGGAAACAGCAGTGGTGAGTACAATGTGTGGATGTCTTTCAGACACGTGTATTAGGACTTTATTTTAAAGGATAGTTCAGCTGTATTACAATTTGGGTCGGATTTTTGTAGTACAATATTTACATTATACATTATACATTATACTTTATACTTAAAAGTGAAGTGACATCCCCAAGAAACATTATTGTCATTAGACAGGTTAGGTTTAACTGTACTTAACTGTAATTATCAGTACTTAACCCTTCTTCCAATTAAAATTAAAAAAGTTGTAAAAACATTGAATCATCCTTTAATTTCCACAAAGCAGAGGCCAAGACCAAATGAAAAGGGAATATTTGAATTGTTCTTCTGAAGCTGTATTGTAGAATGAACGTATTTTGATTTAACATCTACTAAAGTAAAACACAAAACAAAGCAGAGTTAATTTTAAAAGATTCAGGAAATGTCCAAAAAACATTTTTAATATGAATATATAACCACTTACTATCATGCGATCAATGGCAAATCATACTATAGTAAAGTACAATATGTTGCAAAATGCAAAATATTGACAATGTATTGCATTCCTACAGAATCCAACGTCTTGCTGTCAAGAACAACCACATGGGATGTAGAAGTATCTTGCAAAGAAGACACGCAGACAAAGTGGGACTTGGGGGTTCAACTCTGCAACCCTGCAGTCAACTAACAAACCACCCTGTTGCCAGAATTACGCAGAATCCAACGTCTTCATGTAAACCAAGAGAGCAAAGCAGAAGAGATGAGCGAATGTTTTCCACACGATAATGAAAGTCAAATTCACCCGGGTGCTTGGAAGCACTACACAGGCTGCAGCCATTAAAAGTCAATCGGGGTGTCTGCTGCGTAAACAAATAGCTATGATTATTCCAACCTGACATCCTCCGACAGCATTAAAACATCCTTCAATTAGGCAGCGCTGCAACATACTCAGACCCAAACAAAGCTCTCTCTCCACCTCTCTGTCACGTATCATTACTCCCCGATGCCGCTCCTGCTCCCCCACTCTCTGCACACCTTTCACTCATCATGATGTGTCAACTGTTTGCAAGAGAGGCAGCAAAGATGGCAAGCTCTTTGACCCACACCAAGATGGCAATGGCGCACAAGACACACAGCCTTCATTGTTTGTAGGCTGGATCAATCAGAGAACACCTTAGGGCCTTTTTTCTGAACTTTGGCCACACAGCTGGATGGGTAAGGTTTGACACAGAGGGTCAAGCGACTGTCAAGAGAATAGATGAAGCACTTTTGAGCAAAAGTTTCTTTGTTAACTTTTATCTCATCTTTCACTCTCTCATATACCCACTGGCTTGGTATGACACACATTTTAGTTATGAAATAGCTGGTGCGCCAAGCTGGTATGCTATGTTTAAGAACTAAAAATGTCACCAAAGTCTCAATACATGTGGCTATGATTCTGACTTTAGGGAATTCCGTAGGCTGACACCACCAATATTAACTTTATCTTTATGATTTGGATATGTGTCAGCACAATTATCAAATTTTGTCATTTCTATGATGCGTTATGATCAAAAAAAAAAAAAAAAATTGGTATATTCTCTTGATGTATGTTACTTTTATTTATACCTGGCAATAACGTGTGATCTGGATAAGGGAAAATGTTAATATCTGGTGTAAATGCAGGCAGAATTGGATTGGATCAATTGCCATATTTTAGATATTACATGACATCCAGGTACAAATGAACATTATATTTGAGACCAAGTTATCTGATTGATTAATGATATTTTGCTGCAACAATGTGTGACACTGTGCTCAGTCAGAAAGTTGCATAATGCAGCTGGATATACAAATGATCCAACCATTTAGATTTGTCTTTGTGGCTCTATCGCCACGCTGAGCATATCAGTTCTGAAATTTTGTGTCACAACTGAGGCTTTTCTTTGTCTGACTTCTGCTCTCTAATTTAATCTTAAACTTATTCAATTATTTAAGTTGATTTATATACTTTGTGGAACATGTGACAAGCCCACAGGGAAGTATGCATCGCGCTAAATATGACCTATGTATCTGTCAGCACCAAAGAGGAGGCAAATCCAATTGATTGTCATTATGGAACCGACAAGCACATGTGGTTGAATTTAACACAAGACGAAATTCAATATATTTGTTATTTTCTCAAGGAATAAGTCTGTTCAAAGTGAAATCACTCCGCTAAGTGCCAGCACTTCAGTGAGCAGTAATCCCAAACTGGAGAGGCTTGCAGACTTATGTAGGCCAATTGAAGCCAAAGAGGAGCCGTTGTTTCTGCTTTCAGTCTGCTTCTATCTGTTGCCAAAGCAATTCCTGCTACTTCAAAATAAGCAAATTAGCTCGAAGCACTACATCATGTAAAAAGGTGGTATTATTATTATCAAAAGCAACTGTTGTGAGAAGATAATCTGTAGCATCCTTTCAAAGAAACAAACAAACAAATTCACAATTCATCTTTAGATGTAACACATGAAGGATGTTAATGTTCTGAAGGACCTGAGGGGTGAACAAACACCGCTGCCGGGGTGTCTGGATTGCACAAAGAATCAGTCTGCAATGTACTTTTAAGCACAACAAACAGGAGACAACAAGAGATATAGTGTGTTGTTTCCAGCGTGGACCAGAATGACCAGGTTTTATTGACTTTGGATGATCAGATTTGAAACATTATGCCAAAGAACAGTAAATCATATAGTCTAACTTAATAATAAGTCAGCTGAAATGGAGGAAGAAGTATCTGAGGACATCCGATAAAAAAAAAACACGTGCCTCTCATCTGTAAGCATTCTGACAGCAGAGAAATAAGTATCAAATGAAGTCAGTGTATATATTTTGTGGCTTTTTCAGACACACACACACACACACACACACACACACACACACACACACACAGCTGCTAAGAGAAATAGCTGGTGTAAACTCATCATCCTCTAGAGATACATGTCACAATGGATATGCACCAAGACCACACACGACCTTCTTTCACACTTGAGGCAGAATTCAATTCTGCACTGAGTGTGTTAGTTCAAATCCAAACTCACATTAAGTCTCATGTCATCAGAATTATCATGTTTCAACAGCCAAAGCACCACAGCCAAACTCTCTGAGTGTGTCTTACTGCCAAGTGTGTGTGTGTGTGTGTGTGTGTGTGTGTGTGGGACTGATGCGACTCAGCTGTGCATGAATAGATGCACTTCCAGCCGAGACTCTTGACAGTCATTGTATCTGCTAAAAACAGCTGAGCCTTTGTTGGTAGATTAACACCGCTGCCTAAATGCCTTATTTAAACAGTCCTTTGGATAACGAATCACCAAGGTGCATAGGAGCTATACATTAATTTGCAACTTCGGCCGCGTGCCAGAAAGGTTTGACAGAGTAACTAAACATTTCACAGTGGATGAGAGCACTAAATGCATTGTGACAGCCAGTAGTGTGTTTTGTTTCTTACAAAACACAGTGCACACAGAGGAAAACAGAGACACACACACATACTGTATGCAGTGACACATGTGCATAGACACCTGAGGTACACACACACACACACACACACACCTGTGCAGATAGTCCCACACTCCTGTTCTGCTCTCTTTCTCTTTGTCTGTGGAGAAATTACTGAGGAGACAATGAAAAATGTTAGGTGTTCAGAGTAATATTAGATTAAGCTAATCGAATTTGAAGAAAAATTGTTGCAGAACATCATGGGAAAACATATCTATTATGGAGACATATTAGCAGTTTCGTTTGTCTCGGCTTTTACTCATTGCTTTTCTTTCTTTCTTTTTTCCGTCTTTCTTTCTTTGATTGTCTGTATTCACAAACAAGCTCATTTTAAACTGCTTTCCCGTGTCTCACACTAGGTTGATTCACTGCACATTTAATATCCAAAACCTGACCGTCAAAATGTTCTAAAGGTCACAGACTGGGCAGTGTTCCAAATTTTTACATATCCCTGCATTCTTTGTGCAAAATAGATTTTTTTTATATAACTCAATAAACTTGTTTTGAGGTAACGGGCCTTTATGGTAATTGAATAACTAAACAGGATGCTTCAGTGCTACTACAACAATCTCCACCCAGCCGAGGGCAAGAGGCTCATTTTGATTGGCAGCAAGGGTACTCCCTATCTATTAGTGCATTCAAGACAACCGGGAAATGGAAAGTTTCTGACCTACAAGCAATAAGTAACAAAACAGAGGGGATAGTGTTGTAAAGAGTAGCAGTACAGGAAGCTGAAAATTTGCGCTGAGCTGCACTTCTGGCTCTCATGACCTTGACCTCTTCTCAGGTCAGAAACTTCTCACGTCCCAGCTGCAATGAAAAAAAACTCTGTGAGAGCACATGTAGGTATTTTTCAGGTACAAATTTATGACTGCATCAGCTTCCTGTGGTACAGTATATGAGCAAAAGTATGGGACAGTGGTCAAGGTTTGTTTTTCATGATTTGTTCTTGTTTCAATTGAATCTTAATGCTACAATGTGTACTTCAAACTTTGTGGCAGGTCCTTTCCTGTTTCAACATGACAGCGCATAAACCCAGGTCCATAAAGAAATGGGTTTCCTAGTACCATGTAGAAGAACTGCACAAAGGTCTGCACAAAATCCTGACCTCAGCCTCATCCACCACCTTTGGGATGAACTGGAAAGCCGACTGTGAGCCAGGCCTTATCGCTCAACATCGGTGGCTGACCTCACCAATGCTCTTGTGGCTGAATGGGAGCAAATCCCTGCAGCCAGGTTTTAAAATCTGGTGGAAAGCCGTCCCAGAAGAAGATGATCACACCACATATGGATGTAATACTTGGGCGGCCATATATTGTAGCTAAAACTGGTTAAAAGAGCAGAGAAGATTTACGTGCAGCACTGCTCATGGCAGTAGTAACGTTGCTTCTTTTCCCTGTCTCTCTTTACTCAACATTATCTTACTCAGGAGAAATAATAAATCAGCATGAATTATATTTAAGAATGTATTTTCACATGGGTCTGAATGCCTCTTACAACACATGACTGAGAAACAAAAATGTTCTTGTACATACATTAAGGCAAACGGATAATTATTTGATTTATTGTCCCTCTATTACAAACAGGCCTCATTCATTCACTGTTTGCCTGTGTGCAGTTTACAAAGATAAACAACCTCGGTGGCAGAAGCCTGTTTCAGAAAAATTCCCAAACAGACAAGGCTTGCATTTCAAAAAGGCTTGATTAACACATAAGTGGGCTCAACATTTGCAATAACACTGCTAATCTATGCAAACTTTCTTTAGCCTTGTTGCAACGTTGAATGCCTGACCGGCCGTGCAAAGGCGTATGGTAAAATATACTCTGTAAAAATCTGACAAAGGCTGACTTCTCTTCCGGCCAACAAAGGATTCCAAGTTTCGCCATCCTGCCCAGCTGCCTAGAATAGACAACACAGCCTCTTTTGTCAGGGTGAGTCAATCTGTGTGGGTGTGAATGCATTAGCCCTTCACAACAGAATTATGCCCCTGGACTCCCCCGCTTTGCTTTCAAATATTCTGTGATAGGTTCCCGCGGTCATGTTTAGATCACTTCCGGGCGATGATTTGCCATAAGACAAGATGAATGGTGACCATTGAGATGCTGAATAATTATACTTGGACCTGCAAGTTGGGGAACACATAACCCTCAGAGGGCAACATGACAAACATGTTTTTCGGGGCCTGGTGACAAAGAGCATGTTTTGATGTGACTGGGCATATTCCCTGAATTGAGTCATGCGACAGGGTTATCGCTGTGGTGCGTGGGCTTTCAGTCCCTCTGTTTGTCCATTTCTGCACTTTGCTTTTCACTGTCTGACTAATGGATTTATGTGTGTGCCTGTGCGTGAGCGTGTATATGTATGTGTGGGAGTTGATATTGGCATGCATATGCTCATGAGTGGCAGTATGGACTATGCATCTGTGTGTGTGTGTGTGTGTGTGTGTGTGTGTGTGTGTGTGTGTGTGTCACTGCAGCCTGGGGAAAGGAATGGACAACAGCAGCAGACGACCACTCACACAGTGGCAGACCTCTCTGAAGTCATCGTTTCCAACAGCAAGCAGACCACTGGTCATTATCACGCACATGCAGCATCTGTGCAAATGTGAGTTCTCATGAAGGTCCATTGAGTACTAAACACAATTAATTCGTTCAGAACAGCCAGCAGGACCTAATGATCTGTTCTTTTGTCCAACACAGCCCAGAATCCCTTGGAATTACATTCATATGAAATGATTCTGCAGTGCACGATTCATGTTGATTTACACAGTTTAAAGGGAACTCCAACAGTTTACTCACCACTATATAGAGATTTGTGAAATGTGTAATGTGTACTCCTGCAAAGGTTACTGTTGATTGGGGCAAGCCTCCTACAGCTTTCCAAAAAGCTTCAGTACAACAGAAATAATCCTGAACCCTTGTCTTTGAGTAGTCTTTAACAAAAAGTATAAACAGAAAAGATTTCTTTCTTCTATGGGCCTGTGGTGTATCTGACATTCTTGACACATCGCAAACTAAAAATGAATGGTTACCTTTTCTATAACTATAACCACGATGTCTCCCAAAACTTAAGCTTAACCACACCTTAGTTGCCTGCATGTACATTGTAAAAAATACTTCATTTAAAAAAGAGATAATTCATTCTTCTTTCAATAAACATCAATTTGTTGCTGGTTGCTTCTGTACAAATCTAGGCCTATAGCTTACTCTGTTTACTTTAAGCTGTTAAGTATAGACAACAACTATTGTGTACTTCTTGGGAACTGCTAATTATTCTGATGACCCATTATTGTGAAAACCCAATAGCCTGTTATCACAAAAGCAAAAGCCTACTGCGCCGAAGGCCCATTGTTCCCATAATACACACTCTCCCTAGAATTATTTTTGTCCCGTATTTTGACATGCAAATGTAAAGTGGCTATGGTCATTTTAACAATAGTCAGGTGACCTTGATTGTCATGGTAACAATAACTAACACTTGGGCCACATTCAGACAGGATCTGGCGCTATGCCAAAAACGCAGGTTTTTCCATTCATTTGAGTGGGGGTCGTGCATTTTGGGGTGTCCACCAAAAAACGCAACAACCTGCTGGGGAGAAGTTGAGCCAGATCCAATTTTTTTTGGGAAAAACGCAGCCCGCCACCATACTGCGGCCACCAATCAGACAGTCAGACCAGTCAAACCCCCCGCGATTCATCACAGTGCCTGTCTGAATGCGGCCTTAGTTAATGTTGTGAAACCATTGCTGGTTAGGTTTAGGCAACTGAACTACTTGGTTACATTTAGGAAAAGATTATGTTTTGGGTTAAAATAAGTATGTTAGTTACATAATGTACATGATGCGAATATGTTACATATGTTCTGAGCAGTGGGACTTTGGAGCAATGGTCATTTGTTTTTGGGATAACAGGCTGTCAGACAAATGGACTTCTGGTCCAAAGGGACCTTTTTTGGACTATTGGGGTTTTCAGAATAATGAGCCATCAGAACAATGGCATGACACCGTACTTGCTCCTCCTCATCGTTGTTCATACATTCTATCTTAAAGTATATGAATAAAATTCATCAGAGAATTGACATCTGTTAAAACAGAATATATTTCCAAACCACCCCCTCCTTAGCTCACACATACACACAGACACATACAGTCCCTGGCCTGCTGCATTCACACACACACGTGCAGACACACACATCACAGGCGTATGGCGCACATGCACAGCTTGGCCCATTAGCGGTGACATGTGACGTTTCGATGGGGCAAATGAAGCTCAACAATTGATGTCAGAGCCTTACAAATTAAACAAATGGGGGACCGCCATGGTGTATTAGGCACCCCAAACCCCCTGATGAACACAGCCGAGGCACATGCCAGCAGGACAACATTGTCTCACTCTTCTTTCCTCCCCTAAACAAGGCTGAGAGAATGAGGGGGACACAGCCACACACATACTACAGCTACACACACACACACACACACACACACAACAGTCAGTCAATGAGCAAAATTAAACGAACCGTGCATTGATTGCCAATTGAGTCCTTTGACAAGCAAATAAACAGCACCGATTCTGGGGATCAATATGATTGATATGTCATTTGGTCTTTGATGCAGCGTCTCATTGTAGTGTATGTATACAGATTGTGAAAGCACAGTAGGTCAAAGAATGGATGTCAATGAGTGAGTATTGCTCGCACGTTAAGTGACTCGCTGTTATATTGGCATCATACTCATTTGTATTTGTATTTTTAAACTAATCGAGCTGTAGTTGGGTTCTGGGTGTAGCCAGTTTGCCTAACTTCATTTCATAACCACAGGAAAGCTATTTTGGATCAAATATGAGGGGTAGTGGTGAAGAGTTTGCATAGTGGGCAAACAAATCAAAAGTTTTATTGTAATTTTATTAGTTTTTGCCTTATCAAACTTCATCTGCTGATGAAGATCATGTGATATGATAAAAAGCTCGAAAGCAGCTAATAAATGGACGTAAAGTTCTAGATTCATTTTTTTTTTGTGACTAAACAAAATCCGTCTGCCGAAGAAGCTTGTGTGATATGATCAAAAGCTCTATTTTTGAAAGATCTGCTCGCTAAAGTTCATCACTCTGGATTTTAATATATGTATCCCGAATGTACGTTAAGTTTTTAACTAACGCTTCATTTCACTGATGTTGCAGAGTGTCTACATGATCAACATTGATGTTCAGACAAAAGTTCAAATCCAATCATGCACTTAAATAGTCACACAAGTATTTATGCATTATGTATTTCTCTTTCTGCTCACATGATCGTGAGCCTTTGTTTATGTGTGTCTACACCCGCAGGTGCGTGAGTGAGTGTGCACGTGTGTGTCTGAGCATTCGTTAATCCATATGCAAACACATTGTCCTATCGACAGACCTTCTGAGGGGTGAAACGTCCTGAGAACAGAGGAGGGGAGCAGGGATGAGTCACGATTGGGATCTCTACGATTCACAGCACCTGCACACACTACATGCCAGACGCA